>CM017571.1:45118668-46318668 GCA_007844125.1 Sinonovacula constricta
TATAAAGGCGTGTTAGACAATACGACTAATAAAATAGTCACAACTTATCAAAATAACTATTATTTACGTGGTTGTCACGTTAATATATTTAAAAATAGTTGCCCATCTTCCTTAAGATATATTGTGAGAGCGATGTATGATGGCGAAAATATCCGCAGTGTTTTGAATGTTTGTGATATTGCAATCGATAAAGTACGATTGATTCCCCAAAACAAAACGTTTTTAATTCCCAGGGAGTGTTAAAATATGAACTGTTGTAGGCAGCTACATGTATGAGTTGGCATTTAAAATATTTGTCATTCAAAAACGAAACATTTTTTTAAAAATACGCCGAATATTTGATAACACTTTAACCGTTGATTACATAAATTTATGTAAACCTATTTTCTTTAAAAAATATTGCTCTTTGTTTTTACATTTTGTGGTAGGATTTATCCTAAATACGCCTGAAATAATTGTATATGCTGGATTTTTGAGGACCCCATCCTACCCCGCCCACCCCCACCCAGCCCGCGTACGCCCAGAGAAGATGGTTGATTATTTATAAGTAACATTATTTTGTCATTTGCAAGTGTGTGTTGTTTTTTTGGTTGGAGGATTAAAAACGTTCGAAATATTCTCAATCTGTTATTAAAAATACGGATCGTATTCAATAAAAAATGTCAAATACAAAGACAGATTTAGTCTTCGTTTAGAGATTAACGACTCACCGGCTGCCAAAATGTTTCTAGCGCGACCATCAACAGACCCAACAATTCGTTCGCCATCATAGATGAAGTCCACGGTTGTCCATGTGTCTTGCTACAAAGGTTTTAAAAACTGTCAGCATATATAAGGCTAATGATGTCTGCTGTTTGTGATATTTTAATAGCTGTAGGCACAACTAAGCTTTTTTTATACAATCATAATATATACAAATGAATTTTCTTTTTATATTTGGAATTGTTTATATTTATTTTTAACGAAAGCGTCTAAATGCCAACACTATTTTTAGTAAAGCAATTTCGCATTAGAGACAAGTGTTCTAATTTAAAGATATTAGTTTATTTTTAAATTGTTTTATGTAAAAAATGCAGACCTCATATATAGAATAGTTACTGACCTGGAATGTAAGTTTAAACTGTTTCTTGGTGCTTTCGAAAGTCTTAACAGTGATGATAACCTCGTGGTAGAAGGTATCCAGGGAGATGTCGAAGGACGGTGCAGCGCCACCTTTCGGACTACAATTGCTTATAATTTGCTGGATCCGGGGACCAGGACTTGTGCTACGGAACCGCAGTCTAGAAGGGAGAAATATTTGTTCTGCCGGTTTCAGTAAAACAACAACAACAAAAAAACACAACAACAACAACAACAACAAAACGCGTATACAAAAACACCTTTTTTCCTTTCATGGTTGGGCTGTTAAAAAAGGAGAATGTATTTAGGAAACCATATATTTATTTAGCAATACAAAAACGCTAATTTATATAATGGATTACTAAATGGTTGCTTTACAATAAGATCTACATAATAAGACCATCATTTTTCAGCGTTCGCATTTCAGTCAAGTGTAATAAACGTGCGCCCAAAATGTTAATAGTAAATCAAGAGTAGTGTTCAACTTTTTTACATTGGAAGTGAAATTGGACAAGTGTACCGACATACCATTAATTTAGATATACGTATACGTTTTACCTATGATACCCCCACACAACAACAAAACAAAACACCTACAACAACAACGATAACGAATACCAATAAAAACTACTATAAACAACAACAGAAAAACAACAGTGTAAACAAGTAGAATCACGATGACCATTAAGAGAATAAACAATTTTCTGATATTTGTATTAAAGGCATATATATAGTGGGACGTTTATGCACAGTGGCACATAAAAAGGTTTTCAGTTTCTATGCTTAAAAGCAGTGTGCAAAATAACATTTGCAACGAGATTTAAGTTCAAAGTTTGCTACGCTTGTATTTCTATTTGCACGATCAATCAAAATCGTGAAAACTTTGCAAAAACACATTACCGTTCCCAGTAAAAATGTAACGCAACAAAAGTAATCGATCCAAACAAAATGTATCAGTTAATTAATGACACACAAGTGTACTGCTTAGTTTTCTAATTAACGGTGTTTGTTTGCCTGACAACACTGATCATCCCATCACAATCTAACTCAATATCATGAATATGGTAACAAACCATTGATTTCTGAGCTTGAGACAACGAGAAGGAGATCCTTCCTGAAACCAATTCCATAACAACCAATGTTAACAAATAGTCTATTAACATTTTAGATTTGTTTCTCAGAGAGTGTTGTATAAAATCTACATATTCCTAGGGTAAGAACAAAACTGCCTCAACAAGAAATTACTCACGGCAGACTTAGCGTCCTACGATTCGGAGAAGAAAAACAGAATGTTTATATCAGATTGTTACACAGCTCATATTAGAAGATGATATTACATTGTTTGTCACACGTATTGTCATTAAGCCGAGTGTTTAAATGCGGAATATCTTTATGGTTATTGTGCAATGAAAAAGAAGAACAAAAAACAACAACCCTAATTAACTTACATAACACATCATACGTACATGTCCAAGATAATATCATGTCAAATATTTACCCCACGCATACCATACACGACAGAGATAAATTAGGGGTAATACTTTTTCAAAATATTAAAACACACATTTGTTTCAAATCGAGTTTTAACATATTCGTTCCCAAACTCATTGTTCTTTTTTTTTGTTTCCTCGGCGACAAAACATAACATGGTGTTCAGATTATAATCGAACTGAAGTACTATGAATATGCAAACAAGCCATTGATGTTTAGCCTGATTACGCATGTATACGACTTTCCCTCCAAAAGATACTTTTCAGTAACAATAAAAGTTTAATTCCGACAGTTTGACGATATCTTATACATGTAACAGCATTTTACCACTGTTGTGTGTAATTGAATCAGTGTGGATGTGGAATATGTGCATAATTTCTGCATAAACATATACTTTAGTTTAACTAAAGGCTGTTTATAATATTAACTCAATTGTAAGAAAGTTCAAGTCATGAAATATGTCGCTTTTAAATGTACATTATTTCCAAATCCACAAATAAGCACGATGGGGACTTCACTAAAAAATAATTAAAATAGATATCGACGTCAGAGCTGATTACCCAGATGGTCATGTAACGTGATCTCAAATGAAAGTGGTCGCGTGGTATCATAGTTTAAATATAGCTAACCATGCAACGTGGCTCGGATAGGAAATACATTTTCGAAAAGACAAGTGTTACGGTAAACTTTACTTTTCACATAGATGTGGGCACCAACAAACAGCATTTCTCGGGATCTTTTTAGATAACAATAATGTATTTGGTCGCATGATTGAAACAGAATTGGTCCACACTTTACCACCTTAAATGCTACTAAACGGTTAAATAAGGTGTTAGATTTTTTTCCGGAGACGTTGCATAAACCTACACACAACCAAGAAATTCTCAAGTTTATATTAAAAGGAATTAATTTTATAAGCCTTATACACCCTTAACGGAGTTTTGATCATTCAGTGTTTCATACGCTGCCTGAATAACCTTAGGAAGTGGCATTACGTTTTTGTTCGCAGTGTTTTTATTTTAGCAAAACAACAACAAAAATTTTATATGAAATTATTAAAAAAGAATATTGCTGGAAAGAAACTATAGTAAACTGTCTTACCCTTCTATATATATCAATATAGATTTTCCGACATGAATGTATAAAGAAACATCGATTGTTTAGCTTGGCAATGAGGAAGTGCGATCCTTCTTAAATCCAATTTAACAATAAAATGTTAATAAACGGTCCGTGTATGTGTCCCGATAATCGTGCATAAATCAGATTGTTGCCAACTATTTGAAGCGTCCAAGAAAAATATAAAACAACCCAGAACTTCGTTTTTAAGGAGATTTTTTCTGGCTGGAAAATGTTGACCGATATGTCATTGCCTATACTGCCAAATTAACATTCCAGGACTCATTACTTTACTTTTCATCTTGGTGTTTGTCTTTTTATATGTAGAATACATCTGTAAGTCTTTGGTATAAATACAAACCCCTTACAAACTTGCTTTCTACAACATATAAACATAATATCTATGTTTGTAAAACACTTTCGAAACGACATCAGTAGAAGTAATGACAATGACTTAAACGTAAAAAAAAATCCACCAACCTTCTTTTTAAAAAACAACAACAGCAGTACTGAAGCGCTTGCTTAAAAACTACATTATAGCACTATTTATACACTTTATACATTTGTTGAATAACAAATATAAAGATTAACAACACAAAAAGATACAATACTGGAAAGATACTCCGGAAAATGACTAAACTGTTAACGTTTGTTTGCGTCAACAAAAGCAAACTTGTCTCTATAAACAATATCAAACAGTAGATCGTGAATATAAAAAACAAACAATCGAATGTTGACCTTAATTATACATAACTATGATATTTCCTTGATTCAAATCTAATACTACTGCGTAATGAACACTCAGCGAGTACTGTTCGCTCAGCGTCCATTAACGTTTAAGATATATTGCTAAAAATCTTCATATTTAAAGATTCGTGGAAATAATGCACCTAGCGAGTATAAAACAATGAATACCATAGATTCTCGTCATACGAAGACGATGCACAGTCAATTGGTAGCAAGTAATGACAGAATAATATTAGGAAGTGCCATTTGGTTCTTTGACGCAAGATTGTTTGACTTTTGTAGAATATCTATGCGTCAATTCTACTTGTGTCTATTTTGCAACGTGAGGACACATCAAAACACCATGCTTCAAAGTAAGTTAACATAGTAAGTTAACATACTATTTATAACTATAAACGACAATCTACCGCGGGTTGACTAGCGCATCACACAAAACACATTACCACATAACGACCTCTACACCAACAAGAAAGGCCAACATTGATATTCTTAAATAGTATCTGTTAAATGTCAGGATTTCCAGAGAAAAAGAAATACATTTGCAATGGTAAATATACAAAAAACTAAACGAAAACAATATTTAATGCAACAATTTTGGCACAAATCACCTTTGTCGTAGTATTTAAGCACATTTGCTTTAAATGGCATTTGCACAAATCACT
The DNA here is from genome assembly GCA_007844125.1 of Sinonovacula constricta. Classification (NCBI taxonomy): domain Eukaryota; kingdom Metazoa; phylum Mollusca; class Bivalvia; order Cardiida; family Solecurtidae; genus Sinonovacula; species Sinonovacula constricta. Next base: position 45,123,804 of record CM017571.1, read on the forward strand.
CTAAAAACCCATCTTTGCTGTTTTATTTTTGTTGCCATGGCGACAAACCTGAAATGTCCATCAAATCAGAATCTAATGCGATATCATGAATATAAAAACAAGGCATCGATTGTAGAGCTTGATTAAGCAAAAATGACGATCCCATTTCGTAACAAGAAATCTTAGCAAACGTCTAGATAATGTGTTACGCAGGTTGTTCCGAAGATTGTTATAAAGATTGCATAAAATCTACATATGAGGTTTAGAGCCAAAAAGCTTTAGCATGCCATAAACAAGTCAGGACCTATTTTTTGTTGGGCACAGACAAGATAAACCGTATCTCCATTTCTGATACAGCCGATAACAAGTTACAGAAAGCGCCATTACATTATTTGCCAACGTGCTGATTGTATTGTAGCAGAACATCTATGTATGAATGTGTGAAATGTGCATTTGGTTATTATGCACACAAAAAAACAACACACACAACAACCCATAACTATTTAACAATAAAGACCATCATCATCATCATCATCATCATCATCATCATCATCATCATCATCATCATCATCATCATCATCATCATCTTCATCACCACCACCACCACCATTATAATCATCACCATCATCATCACCACCACCACCACCATCATCATCATCATCATCATCATCATCATCATCATCATTGAGTTCGTCATCATCATCGTCATCATCATCATCGTCTACTACAACAACAAACATTGTTATCGTTCTCATCAGCAACATATTCATTATCATCATCACCGCCTCATTACTATTATGACCTTCGTCATCTCATTACTCTGCCCTCTTTATCCTTTCTATTCCCATTGATCATCATGCTTTTCCTCGTTATCGTTATCTTTCACTTTTCCGCCCTTCCTTTTTTATTACATTTAAAAGATTCTCATTTTTACACCACTTACCGGACTGCGAAGACTACAGGGAACATAAGGTTGGCGTATCTCCACAAGATTAGTTTCCCCGCTCCTGTCATTATAGCCCCACCCTCTCTCGATACAACCACGCCCTCAACGCCGACGTGTTGTTTTGTCAATGAAACGTCCTCGACCTTCCCCGAGTCGAAGGTCAACTGTAGTTTAGGTGTGCAGGAGGCTTTAAACATAGAATAAAAAAACGATCGTATAGACGTGTCCGTTAAAAGTTTTTTCCAATTAAATAAGATTACATATATGTCTATAAACGATTTAAAAACACATTTGTTCGTATTGATCAAAGAGACATTTATAGAATGACTTGCAAAGACGCAGATGCAATTTAAAATCTGAAGAATATTCATTTTACAAAATTGTCACAGAGTCAAGCCCAATGTCATATCATCACGTTTTAAAGCAAACATTTTTCTGCAGACCTTATCCTATCTTATCCAGATCTTATAACTGTGACCCAAATCAGTAGTTTATGCCACCTTAGACGTAATTTTGTATTCAATTTGAAGAGTAAAAATAATTAAATTGAAAGAGCTAAATGACTCTATGTGTACCAATTATTAATTGTTAATCTTCATAAATAAAAACAAAATGATTCACATAGACATATCAGCAAAATGCACTGGTTTATCTGAAGAAAATATCATTTTTATACTTGCAAAACTTTTTTTTTACATTTGTTTAATTCTTTGCATGCAACAAATGATTATTTCTTTGAAAGTAAGACAAACAATTTCTTCTCTATTATATATTCAGTGTCATATTGGTACGCCCGAATGTTCATAAGCATGCAACAAGATGTTATCAAAGAAAAACAGCAACACTATAACATCTAGCCAGGTTATTCTATGTCATATACGTAATTGCAATTTTTATTTTCGGATTGATAAATACTTATTTATCAATGGCGTGCTTTCATACAAATATATATGAGTATTAAACTTACATCTTGATTAAAATTGATATTTTTATGCACAGAGCTCTTAGCAAATGCATTATACCTACCAGTAAGTTGTGTTCCAGTTCTTGCCTTATATATATCAATGTCGCCAAAGCAAGGAAAAATTGCAAAAATCACAGACTAGTTCGCAAAAGCGATGCGCATGTATTTGTGAATAAAAAACCTTTGCCCATATATAACAAATAAGAAGCTTTCTGTAGACATTTACATTCTGGTATCAAATAAAGTAATAAAAACAGGAATTATGAGGTAACCAGTGCTGAAATAAGTCGTGATGTTAAGTGTAAACTTAAGTATGGCACTATCACGATAAAATAAATTCATTAAAATGTGCAAGGTGTTCGACTGTATCTGTTAATTAGCAACAGTGAAAAAAGACGAAAGGTTAAGTTTTTTTAACATGTTTAAAGTAAGGTGTTTCTGGTTCAATAATATTTAGTAACAATAATATTTAAAGGAACATAGAAGAATCTGTTTTAAATCTGTTTAACAAATGTCAAAATAAGCATTTTACTTTCAGGAAAAGCAGATTGTGTGCCCTCTAAATATTTTATAAAGTAATATAGCTTCCCAAAGCAAACAAAGTCAATCAGCACAAACAACAAACAAAACAATCGGAACTACTCAGTAATGAACGTATACAGTTTATCTAGGAAAGAACGACATGGACATCGTCCCGTCAGTGTTGGACAAGTTTATACAGTTCAGTAAGCAGTGAGTACCAACACGCAAGTGCCGAGTGTTTGCAGTTAATATTTGACAGCTTGATTTACACTGATGACTTGATCTTTAGCAGTATCCGTTGCTTAAAAACTACTTAAATGCCCAAAATAGACACTGGGATTTGTGTCATATCACTACTTTGTGGCTTTTTATGTTGTATGTGTATTTTGTCATTGCAGGTTTAGGGTGAACGGAAAAAAAAATCTACGAATTATATGAAATGTCTGATCTCAGGCCAGCGTGATATAGAAAACTGTTGTGTCCACACCATTGTTTCTGAAAGATTCTGTTTCATTCGAGTTATTGACAAAAATAGCGAAATTATTCGAGAAGTTCCGATTGCTGTAACACAGAAATGCGTGCAATGAGCAGTGCAAGGCTTGGTCTGGAACTGTGCTGGAAAAAAGAAGGTCACTACCTCCAAGTTTGGCTTCACTCCGTTCTATTGATATATCCTGAACGCACGTGCATTTAAGCTCATCAAAGAGTGTTCCAGGCGCGCACGGGCGTTCAACGCGCGCATCCTCGTCATAATATTTCGTGGGAGACGCTGCCTTTCTCAGTTTGCAACCTAAATATACATGATGGCGGAAAATGGTTTCATGAAAATGTGAGTGTGACAATCAAACGACTAAAACACATTTACAGTGACATCTCCTTGCTGCATTTCATGCAATGACCTAAATGTTATATAACTGAGGTCATGATTTTATCATTTTATTTTTGAAATGTTCAAGTCGGAAAGTATGCATGTTTACCTTAAAATTTGCTTATTTATTATATTTTTGTCGATGTTAATATTGCAGCTAAGGTAAAGTCACTGCATTGGAATTTGCCAACGATCACGGACACTTAGCCAACGTTCTTTGATTGAGATACGTTTTTTTTTCTGTGTGTTTTTTTTTAATTTATTTTTTATCGGGCATTAGGTAAAACATTTCTTGAGCTTGCCTTATGTATAAAAACAACCCCGCAGCATTTCGAAGAATGCTTGTTATAAATACCTGCCAGCCTGCATAAATAAATATGCCACTTTCCTGCACGAACATAACAAACAGTCAAACGAAGGATTGTTTACAAATGACGTAATATGGATTTGTTGATTTGCTTGATTGTTAACCAGTGGATAAAGTATTGCATATTAAACATATGTTATTGGCTTACTAGCTGTGATGTCACCTCCTGAAGTTCAGAGAACATATGAAAGAGATAAACAAACTATCTCAACCATTGAACAACTGACACACCTATATAGCTACTGAAGCAAAAGCACTAAAACTATAAAATAACAGTCCTATAAGGCATCACTAATATTTTTGCAAATAATTTCTAATATATGTATTTAATAATTTATGTTTATTTACTTTCAGTATCTTAAGCATAAAACGCATAAGGAAGTATGAACTAACGATAGCAAATGCAAAGAAATAGTATTAAAATATCATAAATATAAAATATAAATAAAATATGACTTCATACTTTAATGAGAAATTTAATAATCTTTAATTGTTTGGATTTGTATTGAGTAACATTCATATAATAAGCAATATATTGATAATTAATTTGCAGAGATGGATAAAGCAAGTACCATAACAGTTTCTCTATTTATTATGTCCTTCCCAACATAAAATAAATAGTTTCTTTTGGAGCTTAAAAACGAAAAACTTTAACTTTGATATGTAATTATGCGACCAATAAGAAAGCGATCAATGTACCTTTGATAGTAACAGAAAGTAGTAAAGCCAGCATAAAAATCAAATATAGCATGTACACTAGATATCTCTTTGTTACTATAAATGGGAATTATTTATGTTAATTTAATATGCTAGTCAAAACACATCCATTATTGAAATATAAGTACACAGTAAGAAATGTATACTGTCCTTTGAAATGGTATTTGTGACATAGCTTATTAGTAAAATGTTTTAAGCTCGCTTCTGTGCGGTTTTTAACACTTTATGAAAATCATACTACTGTTGGTAAGTTTAACCTCTTTCGAATTGAACACATTTCATTCACTTTTCGGAGAAGGTATATATTAATTGCAACCAATCTCAAGTTTTATTTGACTATTGATACTTCCTGTCCAATTATAAACGCCCCATTAACGGCATTGTACATACAGGATCGTTCTTTACGCTAACTACAGTTAAGGGTTCCATCCGACAGTTTGCCTATATCAAATAAATGTTACAACATTTCTTCCACTTTTTTGGGGGGAATTAAGTGATAATTTCTTCACAAACCCATACTTTAGCCTAAGTAAAGACGATTTTGAATAATGTTGCGAAAAAAATCACAATAATTGTTCTAATCTAGAAATATCTAGCTTATCTATAAATAAGCGCGATAATGATCGCTCCTAAAAAAAGGCATCGACGTCAGAGAAGATTACCTGAATGATGATTAAAAGTGATCTCAAAAGTAAGTTGTCACGTGGTTTTCTTGGTTTATAAATAGATATTGCTATAGAGTGGCTCAGATAGGAAATACCTTTTTGCAATGACCAGTGGAGATTTATGCTTCGCTGTTCACACTGACCTAAGGCATCAATGAACAGAATTGTGCATGACCTTTCAGGTTATAATGACTTATTTCGTTATTTGAGAAAAATCTTTGGTCCAAACTGTCGGATTAACGACATTTAGAAAACTGACTCACAAATTAACTGTGCTAAGCATTCGACTCTTTGAAATCATAGGCTGTTCCCTATCTAACTGACGCTTACTTCCAATCAAAAGTATGCAATCGTACCAAATATATGCAGTCACGACCGTTCTCAAACAGCGACATATGTAAGCTAATCCTCTTCTTTGTCTTGTTGTGTTTAAAGGCCTACTGAATAACAATGTCTAAGTCAGGCGGGGACATTGCAAAATCTGTTAAAGTCATCAAGATTTCTAATTTTTAGCCGAAATCTTTTTCTTGAGAATGGTTTGGTGATCGAATTAGCAATACATCACCTCTACTGAATCGGAATTCCTCGGATAATTCCGTTCTCTATAATATAATCATCTCTAGGATGTATCTAGTGCAACGATATTTAGGGAATCGCGACTTTCTGTTCGCCGGAAAAGATTACGCCTAAAAGGTAGTTCTAAGAGACTTTTAAAATGCACATACTTTAACTGACCTGGCAAATCATTTCTAATTGACTCTCGAAGTTGCTTTGTAACAAGCAGATTAGGTTCCACGCAATACTACAATGTGCTATCATCCGAGTTGTCATCTTTGTTTTTACATAAATCAGAAAAGTAGCTCCGATTACGGGAATAGGCGATTTGATCCGACTACCTACATACATCCAAGAGACGGTTCGTGAATTATCCGAGGGGTTCCGAATGCTCGTGTAAGTGATAAAGGGGCGTACCTATGGGATCTTGTTTCACTGTCGCGGTCAGGTTGCAGTTCTCCGAACAGGAGGAATCTTGAACACAGCCTCTTCCTTCAACGAATCCTCCCTGGTCTGGACAACAGGCGCGGACCGCGAAATAACGACCCCCTTCTCTCTTGTCGCACTGCCAGTAGTTCTTACAATGCCCTTGTATCACGTAGGATGTTATACCCTCTCGGCAGCGGTCTGTTATACGAGGACAGCACATGTAATGTGTATGTTATACATGGGCCCGTTTTCACCGACTATTCTTTAGTAAGACTTTCTTAAGTCATTGATTTCAATCTACAATATCTAAATTATGTATTCAGCTACATGTCAGTATTTTTGTATGCCATTTTAACTTTGTTACTTTCAGATTAAAAATCACATTGAAAATTCATAAATAAGCTTCTTTTTGTTCGTATGAAAATTGTGGCTTTGGCTTAAGAATGGTTGGTGAATACAGGCCATGATCTTACAATATATGTTTATAGAATCTCAATACATGTATACAGAGTATTTCAAAGGTGCTTGCTCGGAAATGTGCCTGTTTAGTAAATTAATAACAAGAAAAGAATATGCCAAGTTAATGATAAGTTTGATATCTTTCCAACAAACAAAACCATTCTTAATATCACCGCCTCAAGTGGAAGAGCGTCGGCTTGCAGATCTGCAGATCGCGGGTTCAAACCCCGGCCGGGTAAAACCAAAGACTTTAAAGTTGGTAGTAGTGGCTTCCCTCCTAACGCTCGGGGCAAGGGGACAGCATTACGCCTGACTCGTCGGTGTCAGTATAAGGGACCGGCCGGGTTCAGTCCCTGGGCACCTCATAAGTGCCCCGGTGCTATAATGATAGAAATATCGCTGCACGGTATCGGCAAAAATGCCGGCAAATCCCATCCCATCCCTTCTTAATATCAATGTTAGTTAAACCCACTTCATTTATCACACATGGTTATAATAAAAGACAAAAACATTGTATGAAAATTAGTCCGACACAGATGTTATGTTGCTGTGGATACTTTTCTTATTATTGGAAAACCGGTGGTTGTAGAAAATGTATTTTATGTATAACTTAAACCATTAAAATACGTATACATCGTTACAGAACAGCAACTGCAATATGTATGCATTATATATTTGTATTGTTCTTAATATTATACGCGTGTACAGATGTAGAAAAAATAAACACATGAAATACTTATGTACTACGTATGAGTATAACTGATACTGTTAATGGTGCATGTTGTATCAATAAGCATAAAAAACACACAAGAATCTCAGATCACATGTAGCATCATTAATATCTCAATCTAACCTGTAGAACATCAAACTGACGATCTGCTGAGCGGTATTTTAGATTAATATAACATGATATATATCAACGTATTTCTAGTGATTAAGATGCCGACACAACATTAACAACAACAAAACAAAAACATCAAGAACAGCAATATCAACAATAACAACATTAGCAATGACGTAGACTAAATATCAAAAGGACAGGCGGAGTAAAGATAAAAAAGATGGGGAGGAGGAGTGAAAGATAATGATAATGAGGAGAAGAATGATAGTAAGAGTGAATGATTACGATAAATGGGACAGTGTTATGTGGTAATGATTATGTTACTAATGAAGCGGTGAGGATTATAATGATAATGCTTTAATTGATAGTGAGGACGATGACTGTGCCTGTTGTTGCTGCTGTTCTTGATGATGATGATGAGGAGGAGGAGGTGGTGGAGGATGAAGAAGAAGAAGGAGGAGAAGAAGATAATGAAGAAGAAGAAGAAGAAGAAGAAGACGATAATGATTAAGAGATATCATTACGACGGCATCCTTTTTATGAAGGTGGTCACTCCTTAAGAATATACTGATAAGTTTAGACGTGAATAAATAGCTGTCATGAATAAATAGCTGTAACAACTAAAATCATGAAATCTGACCTGTTGGGCAATCGGCGACACTTGGATCCACGCACAAATACGAACTTCGATCAAAGAAGAGTCCGATGGCACACTCACGGCTGAACGCTCGAACAATAGTCCCCTGTCGCACACACTCAGTGTACATGTTACAGTGTTTGCGGTCCGGAAGAAGGCAGCGCTCATTGACAAACACACAACCACGGCAGATGGCTGACAAATGATATTGAAATTGACTGTAAGAAATTTTGATATATGTGTTTTCTGAATATGTAAGTCATAACAACATCCGGCCAGAGCTGCTAATAGCTATTAAAAGCAAAATGGTGTTTGCAGTATTGTTATATTTTAAAAATGGTAAAACCAAAAAATCGCCAAATATAACTGACCTGTCCTTTTTAAACGTATTTTTTGGCTGAGATGCACTATTTTTTTGCGAACAATTATACTGTAGAAAAAAAAGAACACGCAACTGAAACACCAACTTACGATCCACATTCTTTCCTTCCTCCCAGCCGGCTACCTCGGTTGCGTTTTTGGAAGGCTTGGACTTAGGTGGATCGATCTTTGGCATCGGCATGAAAGTCACCTGTATGTTCTTGCTGAAGATTGCTGGTGGATTGGGATCTGCTGTTGGTGGGAGAGTTGGGGACATTGTTGTCAACCTCCACTGTCGCCGGGTCGTTGGCATTGTCGTGACAAATTGCTGCAGCCCTTGTGTAATTAGGGGAAACTCTACCACCGGTGCGGGTGTGGGTCGGTTGTTTGTATCAACGCCCCTTTGCTTTATTGTGTCCTGAATTTGTACATGTAAAGAAGAAAGGTCAGAAGCAGGGTCGGCAGGCAGCGGAAATCCGCTTGCTTTGACTTGACCCGACGGTGCAAGGGCGTACCGGACAAGAACATGGTCTGAGTGAATTTGTTCTTCGGACGGAACTGACCAATGAGTTTGACTCTTCACCGACGGCTCTCGTTGAAATCGGTTATTGCCAATATTTGAAAGAGCAGGTGCCTTGAAAATGTTTATACTTGATAATGTATTTGATCCAGGTACATTAAACGGGTTATTTCTCGGAGCCGTTGGAGCCTGTCGGTGAAATCCAGAAGTGTCGACGGCGACTCGTGATTTAAGTGGGAGATCCTGTGATTTTTCTTTTTGGAGGAACGTTTGCTCTAAACTAGAAAATTGATTTTGTTGGTGGGTGTTAACTGTAGGAGACCTCTCTGTCGCTTCCGTTTTCATGTGTTGGTTAAAGATCCGTCGAACATCAGAACCGGTTCTTGGTACGTTCCTAGGAAGATCGGGTGAAGAATGTGCAGGATCTGGCTGGACTTTAACTGTGTATTGCATTCCGCTATTAAGGAATTCGTTATTCATGTGAATATTATCTCTCACCCCTAGCAGCGACCGTAACTCCGATGTAGCAATTTGTTCATTTAATGGAGCAGTTGGAGCAGCTGCTTTCAAATTGCGATTGAACTTTTCCCTCAAAGTACTGAGTCTGTTCGATGACTGTTGGGTATTTGGGGGTGTAAGTACGTTTCCATCACCATAGACGTAGCTTCTAGGCAGAAAATTGGAGTAGTCTCCCCGAAGATTCGTTAATAGATTTTCGAGGAAGTTGTCTTGTTCAGATTGTGATGTTTGGGGATCTACAGGGAAAGGCTGTTGAAGATTATAGTCGATGACTGTCTGCTCACTTGGAGTGTTGCGGAAATTCATCGGCCTTGTATCGGTATGTGTCTGACGCTGTGCCTTTAAAATGTTATTGTTGGCTTGTTCCTGATTTGCTTGTTCGATCAACCCAGGTTTAACATTCGTAACTGATGGTGTCCAAGTCTTGGGCATAAATCCTGCCGATGATGATTGAATTATTTGTGCACGCAGCAACAATTCTTGTTGCTTTTGCTGTTGTTGAAGCTGCTTTTGCTGGAGCTCGTCGCGTCTAAGATTTTCAAGTCTCGTCTGTTCGGCAATCTGTTGTTGCTGTTGCTCAATAAGAATTTGCTGTTGTCGTTGATGTTCCAGTTGCTGTTGCTGCATGAGTTGTTGCTGCCTCTCAAGCTCAAGTTGGCGTTCTTTGATCTCTAGCTGTTTTCTTAGCTGCTCCTGTTGTTGGAGCCTTTGGAATTCCTTTTCTTTCTGGATCCGTTGTAATTCATGGGGGAAAAACTTGTGGAGGTTTTCAGTCGCTGAGGACGAACTTAGAGTTAAAACTGCTGCTGTAGATCTAGGTGGATGTGTTGGGGCAGGCGTTTTAAAATCTCGTTGTGGTGTTTGTATATCCGATAGATGCGTCAGCAAATAATTTGCATCAAAGAAAGGCTTCTCAGTTGTAATTCTTGTTGCAATGTTGGCTTGGTTTGACTGGGCATTAAGGTCTGCTAGATGTGATAAAAGATAGTTTGCATCATAGAACGATTTCTTTTCAATCAGACCTGGTTGTGTGACTGGCAATCTAGATCCAACTGCAAGTGACTGGCCAAAATCTACTGGATTAAGCTGGTTATTTGCAAAACCAGCCGAGCCAATCATAGACATTGGAGGTGCTGGTGGAGTTGTAGTTGTAGGGATTGGTGTTGTTGTTGCTGTTGTCGTTGTAGATAAAGTACTTGTCGGTCTAGTATTGAAGAATACTTGAAATCCTGATGCTGGTTCGTGTTTCTTTGATGGGTGAAAGTTGTGGAAAGCTAGCTCAGCAAGGTCTGACACTGACAGGAACCGAGGTGGAATTGTTGAAGATTTTGTCTTCTGTCTCATTCGTCGCATTTGTTCGATCGGTGATATAAACGGTGGAATGCGTGCTTCATTCTGCGGGGATGCAATAGGTTCGTTAAACGTCGTCGTTGCCGCTCTAGATGGAAAAATAATAGGTGGCGGGGGTACGTCTGGGGAAACAGTTTGAGGTTCATATTTGACTGTAGGTGGCCCAGGCGTCATATCAAACATAGGTGGTCGCCTGTTACCGGTAAAAATTGGTGGTGGGTGATCAATGGTGGGCAAATCAAATATATCCTTTTTCGGCACGAATGACACATCGACAGTCTCTTTTGGCGATGGTACAGGGACAGTTGGTAGAGTATCGGGTATTGAAGTGCTTTGCTTGGCCTTAACAGTCACGCTCATCGGAGTAGTAGTTGGGGGATCAAAAGTTATCGGGTCTATGTCCAGAGTAGTACCATTTGGATCCATATGAGCTTGCATAAGTCTATTTAATGCGTCTGTCATATTGGCTGATATTTCAACAGTTGTTGAACCAACATCTTCACTAAAAAGGAGGGACGGAAAATTAGGAAGCATTGGAGGTGGAGGTGGTACATCGACTCCTTTGTCCTTTCCAATACCTAAGGCTTTTTCTTTGGCTATTTTCTCTATGTCTTTATCTTTGCCTAAAGCTAGTCCTTGGCCTCCGCTCTCTTTGTCTTTTCCTTTGCCTAAGGCTCTTCCTTGGTGTCTGCTTTCGGCGGCCGAACTTACATTTCCGAGTAACTCCGGATGTGGGGATTCATGCTGTTCACCGGGGATAAGCAGAGGCGGAGAACTATCCTTTCCTTTACCCAAGGCTTTTCCTTGGGCTATTCTCTCTTTGTCTTTATGATTGCCTAAGGCTCTTCCTTGGTTTCTGCTTTCGGGGACGGAATTTATATTTCCGAGTAACTCCGGATGTAGGGATTCATGCTGTTCACCGGGGATAAGCAGAGGCGGAGAATTATCCTTTCCTTTACCCAAGGCCTTTCCTTGGGCTATTCTCTCTTTGTCTTTATGTTTGCCTAAGGCTCTTCCTTGGTTTCTGCTTTCGGGGGCGGAACTAACATTTCCGAGTAACTCCGGATGTAGGGATTCATGCTGTTCACCGGGGATAAGCAGAGGCGGGGAATTATCTATGGGTGGTGAAAGATCCATATCGAGGGGAGGTGGCTCAATATCGATCGATGTCTGTATTGGAATTGGCGGTAGAACGTCAGCGTCAATTAGGGGTGGTTGTACCGTATCAGGCACTGTTTGATTAAGGCTTGTATCGTTGGGCAGCTGTAAAGGAGCACCTGTACCAGTTATCACATCTGTTTCATTTCCAGCAGTAGTTGTGACATTTCCGATTGTTCCATTCATCACAAGTCCTGAAACAACATCTCCTGCGACAGTTACATTTCCTTTTGTAACTGTGTCGTTAAGGGAAGTATCTGTAAATTGTTCTGTTGCAATTATATCAGATGCATTTCCTGCCTTTTCAATAGCATCTGCGGCAAGAGATGTGGCATTTACTATTACGTCAGCAGGAACTTCTCCAGCGGGCACTTCACCGGGGAGAACTGCATCGGCCGGAATTTCGCCAACGGAAACTTCACCGACGGGAACTTCAACAACGGGAACTGCACCGGCGAGAACTTCACCGGCTGGAACTTCACCAGCAGCAATAGGGTCAACCGGAGGTGGTGGGAGGTCAATACCAGGAGGAGGATCTGAAAATAAAAACAAGAGAGATATATTTTCAGGCTGTCTAGGTTAAAGACAATACTGCAGACACAATAATGAATTACAATACGTTATTATTGCGACGTCCAGCTATAATACATGGAGGCAGAATCACTATTCGAGCTGACCACTAATGCATGTGAGCTACCTGAAAGGTACTTCTTAACTGATTCGTCACTTGTTCTTAAACCTTCACTTTTAGGGCCTAGAGATTTTCTTTTTTTCTTTCCGATGACGATAACCAAATCTAATGAAGATAAAAATGTCATTTTCGTTTTCTTTCTCTGTATTCGTTCAAGATTGTTTATGCATCTTATAGTGTTATATTTTCTGTATCACAGTAACTAAGTCGAATAAGGAATTAAGCTGTATGTTAATTGGGTTTATCGTCCCACCAACAGTATTTCTTTTATCTGGAGACGGTGTCCACTTAAAGCAGATATAGTGTTGTCTTCATTGTATATAGCATGCCGTGAACACCTGACATGATACCGCACCCAGTCGCACCCAGCAGCTGTATGTACCCACAAACTAAGACCCAAATTCACCAACCACTCTTAAGTAAGAATGGCTCAAGTAATGATTTGCAGTTAGCAATATCTTCAAAGTATATTGAGCGACATATCTGACATTCTGCATAAATTTTTATTGCTATTTTGACCTAACAATCACAATCTAACTTTGTTGTGTTGTTATGGAAGTAGTAAGTAGAGTTGAAGTAAAGTCCTGGGCTAAAGAATGGGTGGTGAAAACGGGCTAAAAGCTTGTAAGATTGTAAACGTAAATCGATATTAAATGGACAGTAAATGTATCTTAACTGCAATTAATGAATGAATGGATGTACTTTTTCCAAACTACTTCCTGTTCAGCTTATCGTGCCAATTACCAACATACGCCCGAGTATTACATGTAAATCGAGGTTGACAGCTGGTTTCTGGTTATTTATATGACAGCAGGTTCCAGATTTGTCATACTTTGAACGTTGTGACACCTCAACTCAATAAATGTCATGCAAATACAATTAAGTTGAAAGGGTGTGGGGTTTAATTGCACCTTCATTTCATCTAGGTGACATACAAAATGATACAACTTGTTGAATGAATTGCAGCACAGAAAATCAGACATGTTACTAATAAGTTCTGTGTTTTATAGTAATCCTATCATGCTACTTAGAAATGTAAGGTAACAACTAGCAACAGAATACAAGTTATACTTAAATTGTTATGGAAAAAACACAATAGAATAAATAAGATGGCAGGACTCAAGTAGCATATAATCGCATAATCATATTTTGTACTTTGGACTACACTACATGTATTAAATAATTGCCCAATACATGGAGAAATTAAGCGTTTAAAATGACATAAATTGCAGACTTTACAGAAAAAAACAACAACTTAATTTTAATTTGAGCATTAGATTGTATAGACAAACAATGGTTCATTGGAAGCGGCCACGTAAATCAGGTTAAGTGTTGTCCTCAATGTGGTATCATGACACGGGCCCGATACATAAAGCAAGTTAAGTGTTGTCCTCAATGTGGTATCATGATACGGGCCCGATACATAAATCAGCCTAAGTGTTGTCCTCAATGTGGTATCATGACACGGGCCCGATACATAAAGCAGGTTAAGTGTTGTCCTCAATGTGGTATCATGATACGGGCCCGATACATAAATCAGCCTAAGTGTTGTCCTCAATGTGGTATCATGACACGGGCCCGATACATAAATCTGGTTAAGTGTTGTACTCAATGTAGTATCATGACACGGGCCCGATACATAAATCAGCATAAGTGTTGTCCTCAATGTGGTATCATGACACGGGCCCGATACATAAATCAGCCTAAGTGTTGTCCTCAATGTGGTATCATGACACGGGCCCGATACATAAAGCAGGTTAAGTGCTGTCCTCAATGTGGTATCATGACACGTGCCAAACACATAAATCAGCCTAAGTGTTGTCCTCAATGTAGTATCATGACACGGGCCCGATACATAGAGCAGGTTAAGTGTTGTCCTCAATGTAGTATCATGACACGGGCCCGATACATAAAGCAGGTTAAGTGTTGTCCTCAATGTAGTATCATGACACGGGCCCGATACATAAATCAGCCTAAGTGTTGTCCTCAATGTGGTATCATGACACGGGCCCGATACATAAAGCAGGTTAAGTGCTGTTCTCAATGTAGTATCATGACACGGGCCCGATACATAAATCAGCCTAAGTGTTGTCCTCAATGTGGTATCATGATACGGGCCCGATACATAAATCAGGCTAAGTGTTGTCCTCAATGTGGTATCATGACACGGGCCCAATACATAAATCAGCCTAAGTGTTGTCCTCAATGTAGTATCATGACACGGGCCCGATACATAAATCAGCCTAAGTGTTGTCCTCAATGTGGTATCATGACACGGGCCCGATACATAAAGCAGGTTAAGTGTTGTCCTCAATGTGGTATCATGACACGGGCCCGATACATAAATCAGCCTAAGTGTTGTCCTCAATGTAGTATCATGACACGGGCCCGATACATAAATCAGCCTAAGTGTTGTCCTCAATGTGGTATCATGACACGGGCCCGATACATAAAGCAGGTTAAGTGTTGTCCTCAATGTGGTATCATGACACGGGCCCGATACATAAATCAGCCTAAGTGTTGTCCTCAATGTGGTATCATGACACGGGCCCGATACATAAATCAGCCTAAGTGTTGTCCTCAATGTGGTATCATGACACGGGCCAAACACATAAATCAGGCTAAGTGTTGTCCTCAATGTGGTATCATGACACGGGCCCGATACATAAAGCAGGTTAAGTGTTGTCCTCAATGTGGTATCATGACACGGGCCCGATACATAAATCAGCCTAAGTGTTGTCCTCAATGTGGTATCATGACACGGGCCCGATACATAAAGCAGGTTAAGTGCTGTTCTCAATGTAGTATCATGACACGGGCCCGATACATAAATCAGCCTAAGTGTTGTCCTCAATGTGGTATCATGACATGGGCCCGATACATAAATCTGGTTAAGTGTTGTACTCAATGTGGTATCATAACACGGGCCCGATACATAAATCAGCCTAAGTGTTGTCCTCAATGTGGTATCATGACACGGGCCCGATACATAAAGCAGGTTAAGTGCTGTTCTCAATGTAGTATCATGACACGGGCCCGATACATAAATCAGCCTAAGTGTTGTCCTCAATGTGGTATCATGACACGGGCCCGATACATAAATCTGGTTAAGTGTTGTACTCAATGTGGTATCATGACACGGGCCCGATACATAAAGCAGGTTAAGTGTTGTCCTCAATGTGGTATCATGACACGGGCCCGATACATAAATCTGCCTAAGTGTTGTCCTCAATGTGGTATCATGACACGGGCCCGATACATAAAGCAGGTTAAGTGCTGTTCTCAATGTAGTATCATGACACGGGCCCGATACATAAATCAGCCTAAGTGTTGTCCTCAATGTGGTATCATGACACGGGCCCGATACATAAAGCAGGTTAACTGCTGTCCTCACTGTGGTATCATGGCACGGGCCCGATACTTAAAGCAGGTTAAGTGCTGTCCTCATTGTAGTATCATGACACGGGCCCAATACATAAATAAGGTTGAGTGCTGTCCTCAATGTGATCATGGCACGGGCCCGATACATAAGGCAGGTTAAGTGCTGTCCTTAATGTGGTATCATGACACGGGCCCGATACATAAAGCAGGTTAGGTGCCGCCCTCAATGTGGTATCATGACACGGGCCCAATACATAAAGCAGGTTAAGTGCTTTCCTCAATGTGGTATCATGACACGGGCCCAATACATAAAGCAGGTTAAGTGCTGTCCTCAATGTGGTCATGGCACGGGCCCGATACATAAAGCAGGTTAACAGTTGCCTCACTGTAATCATGACACGGGCCCAATACATAAAGCAAGTTAAGTGCTTTCCTCAATGTGGTATCATGACAAGGGCCCGATACATAAGGCAGGTTAAGTGCTGTCCTCAATGTGGTATCATGGCACGGGCCCAATACATAAAGCAGGTTAAGTGCTGTCCTCAATGTGGTCATGGCACGGGCCCGATACATAAAGCAGGTTAACAGTTGCCTCACTGTGATCATGACACGGGCCCAATACATAAAGCAAGTTAAGTGCTTTCCTCAATGTGGTCATGGCACGGGCCCAATACATAAAGCAGGTTAAGTGCTGTCCTCAATGTGGTCATGGCACGGGCCCGATACATAAGGCAGGTTAAGTGTTGCCTCAATGTGATCATGGGACGGGCCCGATACATAAAGCAGGTTAAGTGTTGCCTAAATGTGATCATGGCACGGGCCCGATACATAAAGCAGGTTAAGTGCTGTCCTCAATGTGGTCATGGCCCGATACATAAAGCAGGTTAAGTGCTGTCCTCAATGTGGTCATGGCACGGGCCCGATACATAAAGCAGGTTAAGTGTTGCCTCAATGTGATCATGGCACGGGCCCAATACATAAGGCAGGTTAAGTGCTGTCCTCAATGTGGTAGCATGGCACGGGCCCAATACATAAAGCAGGTTAAGTGCTGTTCTCAATGTGGTCATGGCACGGGCCCAATACATAAAGCAGGTTAAGTGCTGTCCTCAATGTGGTCATGGCACGGGCCCGATACATAAGGCAGGTTAAGTGTTGCCTAAATGTGATCATGGCACGGGCCCCATACATAAAGCAGGTTAAGTGTTGTCCTCAATGTGATCATGGCACGGGCTCCATACATAAAGCAGGTTAAGTGTTGTCCTCAATGTGATCATGGCACGGGCCCCATACATAAAGCAGGTTAAGTGTTGTCCTCAATGTGGTATCATGACACGGGCCCGTTACATAAAGAAGGTTAAGTGTTGTCCTCAATGTGATCATGGCACGGGCCCGATACATAAAGCAGGTTAAGTGTTGCCTCAATGTGATCATGGCACGGGCCCGATACATAAAGCAGGTTAAGTGTTGCCTAAATGTGATCATGGCACGGGCCCGATACATAAAGAAGGTTAAGTGCTGTCCTCAATGTGGTCATGGCACGGGCCCGATACATAAATCAGGTTAAGTGCTGTCCTCAATGTGGTATCATGACACGGTCCCGATACATAAAGCAGGTTAAGTGTTGTCCTCAATGTGGTATCATGACACAGGCCCAATACATAAAGAAGTGAAGTGCTGCCCTCAAATTGGTACCATGACACGGGCCTAATACATTCTAAAATAACCGCCTTTGTCTTTTATCGGCTTAACAATGCGGCTCTATCCTTGATCGATTAATACTGCGGCTAAAATAATGAGATTGTGCATAAACATACATTTCATTCTATCGTCTGCATGTGTTAAAATGATACGGCTAAATAATTTTATCAAATTTTATGGGCAAAATGTGTTATTTCTGCAAGAAATGTATACAATTGTCGAACTGATTTTAACCTGCACCTGTACAACTTTGAAAAGATGCATCGTTAGCAGAAAAATCTGACAGGTAAAATATGCTTTGCCTTAGATTTCCTTGGCGTGTATGGAACACTTCCTGAAATTCGTAATGGATCACCATGTTAGGTGTCGATCCATTACAACTATATACATTCATTAACATCCTGTTAAATGGTTAAAAGGTTAACCCATTGACATTTAACACTGCTGAGGATAGATTATACTATGAACTAGCTATAAAATAGTTTTAAAACTGTTGTGACTTCTTTCTTGTCTAACTAAAAGCCTCTTCATAAGAAAGAAAAAAAAACAGCGACTTCTACCGTGTCTTGTTAATATAAGAGACGTAATTGTCTATCGGTGCTTTGTATTAAATTAAGGGATGTTAATAGAATATTCGAATATTAAGTCGGTATTCGAATAGAGATATTGGGATTCGAATATTTTTTAACATTCTTATTAATTGTTGTTAAGTATGAAGTCTAATTATATTATAATGTTCCATAAGTCCCTTATGCAAATAATATTCTCAATATCGATTTTAATTGATTTTTTTTCTCGTGGACATTAAAAGGTCAGGATAATGTTAATATAGGTGGATACTATTAAAAATCAACCTATAATACGGTTTAGTTTGCAAAATAAATACTTACACAATGATTATGAACTAGAACGATTAGTACGATTTTTACAGAAGTAAAATTTACTTAGGTACATACATTTTATTACTACGATAAAACAAATAAACATTCAGATATAATTGTTTGCTTAGAAAAGACATAATATAATGGTTATATTATAAATATTATTAGCTAGAAAATTAAAATTATGGAAAATGTAGGTTGTAATGTTCGTGTTAACAGAGCCGTTTTGTGCGATTTCATTATTATCTCACTAAATGCGGTTTTAGCGTTTATTCCGTAAATTTCAAAAATGCTTAACTTTCGCTTTCTGTGAAAACCACTGATAAGATTATCCCAATCCGGCATGTTTGGATGCTACAGCGGTCCTTTAGCAAACACTAGAAGAGACATGGTTTGATCTCCTATTTCTCCAACATAGTCTACAAAATAGAACAATAAGACTACTACTTGGCTTATTGGAAGAAGCTTACAATGTTTCAAATAGAAAAAATACTGCATACTTTAATTGATTAAACAAATAAAAAATCAGCATTTTTGGGATCAAGGTTAGACCTTGTAGACCAAGCCTTGATCATAAAAAATGCATACATGTTAAAGACACAACATTAGGAACAGAAAAGCTAAACACGAAAACACTAAACCGCTGGAAACAACAATTCTAAGAGAAGATCAATGGGACAGACAACCTTAAAATAGAGAATGACACAAGGAAGGTAAGGTAAGTCCAACTGGCACTACAGCGGGGATGGGAGAATTGGAGCGTTCCTGAGCGCTGTAATAGCAAGGCTAAGGAAGTATGAGTATAGATTTTAGAAAGAAGTATATATTTCGATTTCTTCAAATTCGATATCATTTACAGACAATTAAATAAAAATAAAATTTCAGGCAAGCCACATTTTTTCCAAACATTTCCTGTCGCCAGAACGTACCATGGCATAGAATGCAACGTTACGACGTCCCCAAATTTCCCTTATAGTTCAATTTGCCTGTCAGACGAGTGGAAATAGTGGATCACAAAATGATTGACATGGTCTTTACCGGCATGTAAACTCACCCACACGTTTAAGGCCTTCTATGCGTATTTAGGTCATGACGTTAAGACGTTAGCGTTCGATCATCTATTCAGGAAGTATATGACGTTCATGCACGCAGTAGGTCAAGTCATTTACATCGTAGCGTAGACCCAGCAATTAGTTCATGATTCATTGAACATTTTAAAATGTATGTATAAAATGTCGTACTTTACGCTGCATAACTGTTTTTATTATTATTAACTGTCTAGGTCAGGTTGCACCATTTTTTTAGCTTAAATGTATTCACTTAAAGCATATACCGTGCTGCTGTCCTTGTGAGACCATGCTGTGACGTGACCATGGTTCATATGATACCGTACTTAATCATATTTATATGATGTTGGGGTAATAAGCCTCCAACCCAATTTACGTTTACTTCTGGTAAATTACGAACGTTTATAGAGTCCCCTACCTACGATCGTTAAAACGTGTTAAAACCTGAATACGTTTTTAAATAACCGCGGGAGCCTTAAATCGTTTTAGAAGTCCACACAATGGGAACGTAAGGACGTTTATATATTTATTCAGGAACTTCAAGTCGTTTTCAAATGACCTCCGGGGGACTTGAACAACTTATTTAATGCCCTTTTACCATATATATATGTATAAATTAGTACTAGATCTTCGTAGACTGGATTACATATAAATGTTGTTTAAATGGGTGGTGATTGTTTACTCATAGAATTAAATACAAAATCCACTTGGACCAATTGCTGACGCTTTTCTTAAATGAACTTAATAAAAGCGTGATCTGTGACTGATTTAATCTAAAATTTCCATTGATAAATATCACACAATTTTATTTCTTTATGATAAATGAACAATACGAGGTAAACAGGAAAAGGTAAAAGGCAGGATCTCTCATATTCAATTTGCACAACCCGGAAAAAAACACCCGAAAATTAAACAACTCCCCAAATGTCTGACATTCAAATCGAAGACATTTTCGTAAAAAAAATCAAGACTCTACAAAAAAAATCCCATGTCAAAAAAATCATTTCAATTGTTTGATCTACATTCAAATCGCTATACGTTTTTGATATTATATATGAGTCTCAAGTTATTTCCAGCAATGTAAAAATAAAAATCAGCGGACAGCAGGTATTTATTATACATGCATTTAAGTTAACGTTTCCAGTCATTATTCAAAAGGTCTTTAATAGATGCAGCAAGTTGTTCGAACCAAATCCACGCGGCTGCAAATTATGCTCTCTTGCAGCTCGGACTTTTGTGACCCTTGGTCTGTCTTCTGTAACCACGATAGAACTATGTACATGTATTTTAAGTCAAGAAGCATGCAACTGTCAGGGTAAAACCAGAGATGTACTTTTTGATTATTTAAAGAGTGCCCTTTGCACGACTGTCATAATTGTTAGGTCAGATTAATAAAGATATCGTACTTTATATTTTGAAAATTAACAACAATGTCTGTTGTTTTTACAGGTAGTTGTTCAGATAAGTGCTTTCAATTTTACCTGACTTGTTGCATTTAAACATTTATCCTAACTTAAACAAGAAAAGCAATTTGAGACGCCACTGAAAGTTTACCTTTACTAAGTACTTAGTTTTAAGAAGCGGGACGTGGACTAGAAGAGGACAACATACCTTGTGCAGAACACACACTGATCAAGCTCCAGATTAGCACCGTACTCAGATGGATATGCATTGTGCTTGTTAGGTTTACGACATCTGAAATCAAGAGAGAAACATAAGACATCTATAACTGACAGAAAAACGTTACATATCTGAAAATCGAACAAAAACATAAGGCATTTGAAAATAAGATTTAACAACGCTGTTGTTTGCCGGAGTGTCGTCAACCATAGACCTTTAGATCCAATCGTTCGATTAGTCAGATTTATAAGTAACGGTTCAGGATTTGCAAATAGTGTGCAAGGAATTTATTTCCATTGAATTAGGACTCTACTTTCAAAAGTATTCGAATTCTTATTTTAAATCTTGCTCATGTATACATATGTTTGCGTAAGATGTGTAAGAAGTTGATACTGCTTCCAAGTTTGTTAGTTTCTGGTTACAACTGGCAATTTTAGCAGATCAACCGTCCATAAAATGATCGCGAACATAGATCACATTCTGCAGATCCTTACCAGATATTTTCTTTGTAAAGATTAAGCAACACAACAGAACAGAATACATTTGATTAAGACTTTTACAAAACATTCATCATCTAATTACAAACTACATCATAAACAAGATATTTAGTCTCGTGGTACCGGTATATTTCGAACAAGTCTCTCACCCTATCATGGTTATACTTTTGCATAATAAATACATAGTTATACTTATGCATAATAATACACATAGTTATACTTATGCATAATAATACACATAGTTATACTTATGCATAATAAACACATAGTTATACTTATGCATAATAATACACATAGTTATACTTATGCATAATAAACACATAGTTATACTTATGCATAATAATACACATAGTTATACTTATGCATAATAAACACATAGTTATACTTATGCATAATAATACACATAGTTATACTTATGCATAATAATACACATAGTTATACTTATGCATAATAAACACATAGTTATACTTATGCATAATAATACACATAGTTATACGTATGCATAATAAACACATAGTTACACTTATGCATAATAAACACATAATTATACTTATGCATAATAAACACATAATTATACTTATGCATAATAATACACATAGTTATACTTATGCATAATAATACACATAGTTATACTTATGCATAATAAAACACATACTTATACTTTACATAATAAACACATAGTTTTACTTATGTAAAATAAAACACATAGTTATACTTATGCATAATAAACACATAGTTATACTTATGCATAATAAAACACATACTTATACTTTACATAATAAACACATAATTTTACTTATGCATAATAATACACATAGTTATATTTATGCATAATAATACACATAGTTATACTTATGCATAATAAACACATAGTTATACTCATGCATAATAATACACAAAGTTATATTTATGCATAATAATACACATAGTTATACTTATGCATAATAAACACATAGTTATACTCATGCATAATAATACACATAGTTATACTTATGCATTATTAACACATAGTTATACTTATGCATAATAAACACATAGTTATACTTATGCATAATAAACACATTGTTATACTTTACATAATAAACACATAATTATACTTATGCATAATAAAACACATAGTTATACTTATGCATAATAAACACATAGTTATACTTATGCATAATAAAACACATAGCTATTCTTATGCATAATAATACACATAGTTATACTTATGCATAATAAACACATAGTTATATTTATGCATTATAATACACATAGTTATACTTATGCATAATAAACACATAGTTATACTTATGCATAATAAACACATAGTTATACTTATGCATAATAATACACATAGTTATACTTATGCATAATAAAACACATAGTTATACTTATGCATAATAAACACATAGTTATACTTATGCATAATAAAACACATAGCTATTCTTATGCATAATAATACACATAGTTATACTTATGCATAATAATACACATAGTTAAACTTATGCATAATAAACACATAGTTATACTTATGCATTATAATACACATAGTTATACTTATGCATAATAATACACATAGTTATACTTATGCATAATAAACACATAGTTATACTTATGCATAATAATACACATAGTTAAACTTATGCATAATAAACACATAGTTATACTTATGCATTATAATACACATAGTTATACTTATGCATAATAATACACATAGTTATACTTATGCATAATAAACACATAGTTATACTTATGTAAAATAAAACACATAGTTATACTTATGTAAAATAAAACACATAGTTATACTTATGCATAATAAAACACACAGTTACATTTAAGCATAATATGCACATAGTTATACTTATGCATAATAAACATATAGTTATACTTATGCATAATAAACAAATAGTTATACTTATAAATAACAGATCATGATAACGCCATTGCTTACAATACATGTACGAAATCAAGGATATATTGCTTATGAATCACGGCAAAACAATTCACACGTATAAGCTAAAATGTTCTCTACAACATTCTTGTAAAAGAGATACAGCATGAAGGGCATTGGTTTTTGACATTGTTTACAGATACACAAATTTCTAAGAAAACAAAAACAAACACAAAGCAATTGACAAATTTGAAGATCGGTTCAATGTTTCTTCTTAACCTGATTTTTTTCCTTCAGACAAACACTTAAAGCATAGTTATTTTATTCCTATTGAGTCGAAAATACATCTAGAGGTTTCACTAAACCTCCTTAGGTTCCTCCCTAACCTCAACTTTGAGATTTTACTCAACTTTTTAAATTTTTCTGCTAAGAAGAATTTTGAGGTTAGTGAATTCCTCAGATGAGGAAGTTTAGTGAAACCAGAGCCAGATCTTTTTCACTGAAGGGGATTAAATGAGCCTGACAGATAAATGAATGGACCGAAAAGAGAAACAATATAGTTTAAAAGCTTTAGTACCACTACTGCAACGCAAACACATCAAACTGTAATGTGATAATATTGATGACTAAGAGATGATGTTTGGTTCACAAAGATCGAAGTAAAATTTGTTTACTGTATTATAGTTTTATCTGCAGTGTTCATTAGAAAAGAAAAAACAAAGAGCAGTCCAAACGAAAACCGTATTCACTATATGCTATCCTTATTTACATCCAACTTGTTTTTTAACATATAAAAGCAAGTCTTATTAAATTTCTATTTAAATTTAGAGAGAACTTTCACAATTTAAGCGTATCCTTAGTTTGCAACGGAGATGAAGTTATCCCAGGTGTTAATCTTTTCAAATGCTTGAATTTAACTTTATAATACCAGAAACGCACATTCCGAAAGCAGACTTGATTCATCTAAACGTAGCATCTAACTTCACAGAGTTATCCATGACTCCATGATATTCGTCAACAAATCATCGACTGTTCTAATTTTCTAACCTTCAATTAATAAGAATGCAAATACATTTATGTTTTATCTATTACGCAACATTTTTATTTTACAGGCATGCCTGGATACAAATGCATTTACGTGTTTATAAGCATATTAAAACATAAAATATATGAAACAGTTGTTGACACGCCCGTTAAAGTCGTATAATGAATGATCGTTTCAAGGCGACGTTGTTTTGTGTTATTGTTTTGTTTTCTGTTGTCGTGATGACAAAATCTTAAAGGTCACACACTCAAACATCCGTTAATCTTTTTTGTCAATTGTACGAAACAATAGATGCATATGTACCATTCAAACTTACATTAAAGATAAAGGTTCGTGCCAACGTAGTGTTTGATATTTTTCACTCAGCCAATCAGGGAAAGAGTTTAATTGATCGGTCTGACGTTTAGATGCTTCATGTCAAGGCTGTGCTATTTTGCCGGACAGCACCGAAGATATTCGGACTGTCATTCGGAGTCCTACGGATTATTCCGTCGATTCCCAGGACGGAATTTCCCGAGGAGTTGCAATTGTGATCGTCCTAAGGACGGAATGACCATTGAAGTTTTGATGCATTCTTTGGAGTTTCGATTGCCAATGCAGCTCTCGAAACACACTGTCTATTTCTTCAAAATAGGTTGGGGAGGAGGGGAAAAGTTTTTTGTGGGGGTGGAGGGAGATGAGTTGGCCGATGTGATCTATAAGATTAAAACTCAACTTTGCCTAATTTTAAGCCAATTAGCGCTCGCTTTGGCCCCTTTTAACTAACTTGGTGTTGATTTCAATATTCAGGTGAACTGTGTTTAAAAGGAAGGGCTTACATTTCCAGCGACTAAGCACGTGGTCAAACACAAACTCTTTCTCAGAACAATACTACTTATTATATGATTCTTAAATGTAACTTTCTATAGATTTATATGCGAGCTTGTTGGCAGAATTATAGGTGATACTTATAAATCTAGAGAAATTGTTATATAGCTGAAAATAATAATCAGTTTCATAGGTATTATATGATTTCTTGTAAAGCACAGGATCAAGTCGGGAAAACCCAGAAAACACAGATTCAGACAAAGGATTTATAATAAATGAATTTTCAAAAAATGAAAAAAAAAAAAAAAAAAAAAATAACAGACTCATAGGAAAACGCATTTCTCCTTCAGTTTTTCAATTGGTTGAGGAAAAAACAAAGCCAAAAAATTTGTTTTTGCTATGTGGTTTTAGATTAGAGTAATGTAATGTTCAGCTGGATGAATGTCTCGCTCTTACGCTGACGAAACAATCCAAGAACAATATACAGTGTATAAAACATGATGGCTTTTTCGTATTGTCACGCTTGAACCACAGTTTTAGAATCAAATCACGAACAAAATGGACCACAAAACCAACGAACCCTTGTATATTATCATATCATATGGTTAACTTAAAACTATTGGACACTTAAACAAAGGAAGCGTTGAATTATAAACTGCTATAAATTCATTAGGAAAAAAGTGCACTTTTCTCGTGAAGAATAGCAAATCTAGCGGTCAATGAAAATTGAAGACACACGCTCATACACATTTCCATAATCCATGAGTTTGCACAAAGTAAAACTTAACAAAACAATGACTTTTTAAAGGTACAAGTGAGTACATTCACTTCTCCGGACTTCATTGGTGGCAATACAAAGGGAATATCAGAAATTTCAAGACGCAAGTCAAGTTGTTAGGTGAATAAATGACAGTCTTTGAATCTAAAACAATAAAGAATAAACCGAAAGAAGATTTCTGTTGTATGAAATATCTCATAAAGCAATACGTCATGTCAAGCGTCAGAACTATCAATTATCTATATATATTGCATTGTTTGTAAATAATCAAATAGGCTCTTTTGTCTTTAACAAACGAGCCGATCAAAAGCTATAAGATAATGTCAATGAAGCGAGCAACGAGAAAACAATGAAACTATAAAGCCGGTTTTTGTCTGGAAAGACAGGGCGTATATTGTGTTTTCATAACAATAAAGTCTTCAAAATAATAAAAGTCAGATGAAAGTAAACAGACGACAATCTGGCTTTTGTTGCTCGGGAGGTCGAACGTGACGACGGAAGCTGAGACAGAAAGATATCACAGTATTTAAGGTAGCACCGACACAATTTATCGTCTTTATGAGACATAAAGAGACACAAGGCCTCAAGAAAAATCCTTAAAGGTAATCATATTGCCACACCGGGACGTGCTTCGGTCTTCTACATCGTTACGTAGCCGTAGTGTCTGCCTTACGGCAATCAAATAATTATATTGTATTATAATAATAAAACGGCTTATCTATGCTTTGAATATCCACATCAGACTTCACAGTTAAACGCAAGTTTTCAGCTCAAATCTGTGCTTTAAGGTCTGCGCCGTTTCTAAAAAAAAAGACATTTACACACCTGTACTGTGTTAGTTCGATTCATATAAACTGCGTTTATAATGCCCGTCTTTAAATTATGAAGCAAAACATAGACGCACATTTGAAATACTTGTTGCAGTATTTCACATAGTTAACATTTGGGATGTTGTACAAAGATCTCGACGAAGAAAGAAAAAAAATGCAATATGAATCTATGTATTTAGGCTTGGCTGCCATATTGCTGGGACTACTTTATCCCATATTACCCCCGAGCCTTATTTCTGAATGTAAAACAGCTGAGGTGATCAGTATTACTTATTTAATATACCACTATTTGATCAGTACACATTATATGACCTACGTGTTCAAAGAGCACTTTAAACTTGTATAGGTACAGTCTAGACAGAGTTTCCTAAAGCTTACATAGAGCTTTGAAACCCGTTTAAATGATTTTGATTTTTCCTAGCTAAAAATAAATAAATCTTCGAAAGTTTTCTACTATGTCGCCGTATTGAGAGTTAAATTTGAATAGATATCAGCCAATCAAAACAACGCTTACATTTCCGCTATTCATGTGATGGTAGCTAAGTATCTGGAAACTTGAATTCTCTTTGCAGATGATGTCATTTTGGAAGGAAATCCGAAACAATGAAAGAACGAGCTTTATCATTGGTCTGAAGTTTTCATGGGATTATATGAAGCGACCAATGAAATACCATTACCAGAAACCGCGAAAAGTGAACTAAATATCCCACGGGCGATGAATGGAGAGTAACGGTGTGGATCGGTCGTGGGTGTCCAACGATGATAACTATGTATGCTTTAAGGCATTATTTCAAAACATTGTTTCCTGTTATTGTTTTTAAAAGTACGAAATGTTAATTTGAACAACTGGGTTCAGAAAGCTTTAAATATTTTACTGCAGCGATTTAAAGCTATTCAGCATAAAACAGTTCAGCATAAAATTTTGTTAATTGAAATTGGATGTAAATTTAATTTTATAGCTGTCCACAGGGATGGATCCGGGGAGAGGAAGGGGGCGCATCCCCTCATTAACCAGGTAAGGGACATATATATACATATATATTATATACAACCCCCACCCCAAAAGAAAAGACAAAAACAACAACAAAAAGCATGCATAACTCTTATTTGTTGAAATGAGGCGACCCGTTTACCTTTTTTCTTTATTTTTAGCATTATTTATTTTATCTATGCAAATTTGCGGATAATAAAATTAGAAATTAGGAAATTGTGCTTAATTTTATTTTAGTTGTGTTTATTATTTAATTAATATTTATGTGTTAGTATGCACACTAACATTACACATGATCCAATATCTTATGACAATATTTTTAACACAAGACTAGAAGGACATTGTGTAAAATCAGGTTTATTCTACTCTATTAAGAAGACGATTATTAAGACGATTTACAGCAGTTATGTGGAAGTCCGTGGTAGTTTTGTTGTTTAACACCAAAACTGAGGGTCGTGATATTGAAGATCTGCCACGCCCTACTTATAGAAATATTTCTCAGTTGAAATTTTGCTCAATCGTATTTTAAGACTACATATTTATTTATTGTATCTTTAGCACAATATCTTAAAGGCGGTATCCAATAGTTTGCACTCCCATCCTACCCCCGTTGCAAATAGCAAATATGTATTTTTGCTATATGAGCCACGCTGTAGAGATAGCTATTATTTTTTAAACTAAGATAACCACTGTACCAAACGTTTGAAATCACGTTTTATCGTCATCCGGGTCATCCGCTCTGACGAGAATATTTATATTTATCAGAGAACGCTTTCGTGCGTTTTACAGATTTGGGAAGCATAAACATTAAGAGTGTGTGTTTTTTGCGATAAGTTCAATCTAACAATATAGAGTTCAAAATCGTCTAAACTTAGTCTAACGAATGAGTTTATGCAGAAATTATGTCCGAATTCCCCAAAGCAGTGGTAACATATTGTTACATGTATTTTATATACGTAAACTGTGTACCACGTTCCAAGTTGGTGGTGTATACAAATAACAAATCGGAACATTATGTCTTAGTAAAAGAGTTTCCTCGTAGTCAATATTGGAGCTTGAGTAAAACCTCAACTGAGAAGATTATCTACATGTGGACACAGACTATTTACTGCGAATTGGCTTGGCAGATACTACTAAAGTTCTTGTTTTAAAAGTCAGTCGACATTAATAAACATTAATACAATAAAAACTATTTTCGACTATAAAACAAAAACATATTACAGAAAAATATTCCCAATGGGAACTACATACAATTAAACTAAACATCTTTTTTCGAATTTTAGGTCCTTCTGCCCTTTTCAGTAGAAAATTACAAGGCTTCCCTCGCTTTTTACATTCACGTAAATTTACTTCCGCTTTTCATTTACATTATTACTGAAACAGATAAGAGTAAAGGAACCATAAAACGCGAGCGGAGAAGCCGGTGTAAGTCTCTTGTCATAAAGGCAGAACATATAAAGTACATGCAATACGAAAAGGTCACGACTGATATATGAAGCACTGCATTTTAGGCCTAACATAACAACTAAAGTTCTATTTTAACTTGCCATGATGTGATATTAATGTATTGTGGTTTGTGTGTTGATCGTTTTGATCGTCTCAACAACAATTATTTAGTTAAGGGGAGACGAGTATACTTCTGGCCAATGAAGTGCTGCCTTCGCCGTGATTAACATGGCTCGAACACGTGGCAAGTAACCACGTGAAAAAGGACTTTCTTGACACTAGATTGACCAGAAGTGTAGCCGCAAATTCATTTGTGAGAGTGCAACACTTATAACTACCTTGTTAGGTCGCGGTCCCGGTTACAGCGCCAGGACTACACTTATAACTAAATTGTTAGGTCGCGGTCCCGGTTACAGCGCCAGGACTACACTTATAACTACCTTGTTAGGTCGCGGTCCTGTGTACAGCGCCAGGACTACACTTATAACTACCTTGTTAGGACGCGGTCCCAGTTACAGCGCCAGGACTACACTTATAACTACCTTGTTAGGTCAGGGTCCCGGTTACAGCACCAGGACTACACTTATAACTATCTTGTTAAGTCGCGGTCCCGGTTACAGCGCCAGGACTACACTTATAACTACCTTGTTAGGTCGCGGTCCCGGTAACAGCGCCAGGACTACACTTATAACTACCTTGTTATGTCGCGGTCCCGGTTACAGCGCCAGGACTACACTTATAACTACCTTGTTAAGTCGCGGTCCCGGTTACAGCGCCAGGACTACACTTATAACTACCTTGTTAAGTCGCGGTCCCGGTTACAGCGCCAGGACTACACTTATAACTACCTTGTTAAGTCGCAGTCCCGGTTACAGCGCCAGGACTACACTTATAACTACCTTGTTAAGTCGCGGTCCCGGTTACAGCGCCAGGACTACGCTTATAACTATCTTGTTAGGTCGCAGTCCCGGTTACAGCGCCAGGACTACACTTATAACTACCTTGTTAGGTCGCGGTTCCGGTTACAGCGCCAGGACTACACTTATAACTACCTTGTTAGGTCGCGGTCCTGTGTACAGCGCCAGGACTACACTTATAACTACCTTGTTAGGACGCGGTCCCGGTTACAGCGCCAGGACTACACTTATAACTACCATGTTAGGTCAGGGTCCCGGTTACAGCACCAGGACTACACTTATAACTATCTTGTTAAGTCGCGGTCCCGGTTACAGCGCCAGGACTACACTTATAACTACCTTGTTAATTCGCGGTCCCGGTAACAGCGCCAGGACTACACTTATAACTACCTTGTTATGTCGCGGTCCCGGTTACAGCGCCAGGACTACACTTATAACTACCTTGTTAAGTCGCGGTCCCGGTTACAGCGCCAGGACTACACTTATAACTACCTTGTTAAGTCGCGGTCCCGGTTACAGCGCCAGGACTACACTTATAACTACCTTGTTAAGTCGCAGTCCCGGTTACAGCGCCAGGACTACACTTATAACTACCTTGTTAAGTCGCGGTCCCGGTTACAGCGCCAGGACTACGCTTATAACTATCTTGTTAGGTCGCAGTCCCGGTTACAGCGCCAGACCTACACTTATAACTACCTTGTTAGGTCAGGGTAACAGTTACAGCGCCAGGACTACACTTATAACTACCTTGTTAGGTCGCGGTCCCGGTTACAGCGCCAGGACTACACTTATAACTACATTGTTAGGACGCGGTCCCGGTTACAGCGCCAGGACTACACTTATAACTACCTGGTAAAGTCGCGGTCTCGGTTACAGCGCCAGGACTACACTTATAACTAAATTGTTTGGTCGCGGTCCCGGTACAGCGCCAGGACTACACTTATAACTACCTGGTAAAGTCGCGGTCCCGGTTACAGCGCCAGGACTACACTTATAACTAAATTGTTAGGTCGCGGTCCCGGTACAGCGCCAGGACTACACTTATAACTACCTTGTTACGTCGCGGTCCCGGTTACAGCGCCAGGACTACACTTATAACTACCTTGTTAGGTCGCGGTCCCGGTTACAGCGCCAGGACTACACTTATAACTACCTTGTTAAGTCGCGGTCCCGGTTACAGCGCCAGGACTACACTTATAACTACCTTGTTAAGTCGCGGTCCCGGTTACAGCGCCAGGACTACACTAATAACTACCTTGTAAAGTCGCGGTCCCGGTTACAGCGCCAGGACTACACTTATAACTACCTTGTTAAGTCGCGGTCCCGGTTACAGCGCCAGGACTACACTTATAACTACCTTGTTACGTCGCGGTCCCGGTTACAGCGCCAGGACTACACTTATAACTACCTTGTTAGGTCGCGGTCCCGGTTACAGCGCCAGGACTACACTTATAACTACCTTGTTAGGTCGCGGTCCCGGTTACAGCGCCAGGACTACACTTAAAACTACATTGTTAGGCCGCGGTCCCGGTTACAGCGCCAGGACTACACTTATAACTACATTGTTATTGCGCGGTCCCGGTTACAGCGCCAGGACTACACTTATAACTAAATTGTTAGGTCGCGGTCCCGGTTACAGCGCCAGGACTTCACTTATAACTACCTTGTTAAGTCGCGGTCCCGGTTACAGCGCCAGGACTACACTTATAACTACCTTGTTAAGTCGCGGTCCCGTTTACAGCCCCGCGCAGCTCTGTTCAGTATGACAAGACATTTAAAGGAAAGTATCTGATCAAAGTTTCGTTTCTTAAACAACCAAATAAAATATTGTAAGCTGATATCGCGAAATGCTGTTTATTGATATCCTACATCGATGTGAAAATCACTCGTCATTATAACATTTACTTCCTATCTGAGCTTCACTGCAAAGTTTTTTAACCAAGAAAATCACGTGACCATTTACTTTTAAAATCATTTTACATCTTTTCATCCGGTTATTTTGCTCCGATGTTGATATCTATTTTTAGCAAATATCTGCCACCGACATTATTTATAGATTTGGAATAAAAGAACAGTTAGAGCGATTTATTTACGATTAATACCGTCTAAAAATTGAAATAGTGTTCAAACTCGTCTTCGCCTAGACTTAAGTACGCGTTTGTAAAGAGAAAATGCCATAATTCTCTTAATCAGGAGGAATATCTTGTAACATGTATTTGATATAGGCCAACTGTCAGTTACCATCTTTAAAGCGAACCAAATAATCTGGATTTACTTCTTCCCCTGCCATCTGTTAACCAATCAGTGTACTGTTTATGTCTGTCGTATTAATATGACGTGTACACCCAGCTAACCTATCAGTGTACTGTTTATGTCTGGCGTATTAATATGACGTGTACACCCAGCTAACCAATCAGTGTATTGTTTATGTTTGTCGTATTAATATGACGTGTACACCCAGCTAACCAATCAGTGTACTGTTTATGTCTGGCGTATTAATATGACGTGTACACCCAGCTAACCAATCAGTCTACTGTTTATGTCTGTCGTATTAATATGACGTGTACACCCAGCTATCCAATCAGTGTACTGTTTATGTCTGGCGTATTAATATGACGTGTACACCCAGCTGGACAGATTATTATATATTATTGAGCTTTAATACCTAAACATAGTTCAAACCCTCTCAAAGCTTTGGACTCGCCTAACCTAAAGACGCCACAATCTTTTAAAGGATAAAATATTCGAATGCGACAAACTATGGTCAAGTCTAACTTACTAACAAGTACATATGTAAATATTTGTTTCATTTCATGTCTATATTAAACAATATTTATGCCTTTTCATCAGATCAAAATAAAAGGTGCAGATAAAAACAAAAGAAAACATGAAATATTTATCATTAAGAACTGTTGATTACAGATCGACTAACCGTAACCTTTGTAACCTTTGCATGAATTGTAGGCCTAATGGTTAGAAAAAAACAAACAAACTAACTTACAATAAAAATGTGGCAGGTGGAGGATAAAATCCCTGAAATGTCTTACCTAATGAAGAAGGGGAGTTCTTGTAGACAAGTAACCAATGAATTAACTTCCGTTGAGCAAATAAAATGCAACTTTTTATTCTGAAAGAAATCCGGGAATTAGCCTTCACTAGCAATGTCACGCTGTTGAAACAAATCCACAGAATGACAATAAAAGTAAGAAAGTCTAAAGCCTGAAATTATCTTTAAAAATAGGGACCTGAGTTTACTGTCTTAGACCCTGTAGCCCGCAGTATTCAAAAGTGAGTGACGGGAATAACGGACTAGAACGAGATTTGGTTACGCCCCTTGAATTTTTAATTGACTCCAATGTCACGAGGATGTCACTTCTAACACGTCGTCAAAACTTTTAAGGGAAGTGAAAAAAGGGAGGGGGGTCAAATAACTTTCACGTTTTTGATTGTCAGTTGCATTTTTGATATATGTACATGCATAATTGGAGTTTTTCGTTACAATAATTAAATATAAGACTGGACGGTAATTGTCTTGACATATATACGGAAGGCGACGTGTGTTAGAGAAACACGTCAAATACAGATGTTCAACGCAGCGGCAAGTCTCGAGAGCAAAAACTGAAATAAATGGAATTATATTTATGATGAATGTATTATAAACTTAAAGGGGTTTTGTTTAATTTAAAAATCAGTTAATATCCTTCTTACTTGTATATATACTTATCATATTACACGTTTTTTGTTTATTAGAAAGGAAACAATCAAAATTAAACGTTTTCTAAAAACATCCATGTATATTAAAAATGTTATTTCAACAAAGGGATGAGATAATAGATCATGATCTACACTTGAGATAATAGATTAGGATCTACACTTGAGATAATAGATTAGGATCTACACTTGAGATAATAGATTAGGATCTACACTTGAGATAATAGATCAGGCTCTACACTTGAGATAATAGATTAGGATCTACACTTGAGATAATAGCACTTGAGATAATAGATTAGGATCTACACTTGAGATAATAGATCAGGATCTACACTTGAGATAATAGATCAGGATCTACACTCGAGATAATAGATCAGGATCTACACTTGAGATAATAGATCAGGATCTACACTTGAGATAATAGATCAGGCTCTACACTTGAGATAATAGATCAGGATCTACACTTGAGATAATAGATTAGGATCTACACTTGAGATAATAGATCAGGATCTACACATGGTGTTTAGGTTTTACTATTATATTAATTAAAAACCAACAACTGCAAATCTCGTGCTACACGTTGGTATCAATAGATACGTTCATGTGTTAACATATAATCCAAAAAAATACAATGAGAAAAAATACATTCTTATAAATAATCCTTGCTTGTGAGCCTAAAGTTGAGTGTTTGTTTTAAAATATGCTATATTTCCCTCTCTTGAGGTATTCCTGAGCTGGATTCATTATGAACCGACACCTTCCTGACGTTTACATGAAATGTATGAGCTGCTTGTAAGGGCTAAGCTGTCTTGTTAACGGGATAAATTTGTCATTTTAGAAACGGGCGTTTAACCAAGCAATGAACTGATTTGCATTTTGTTTTCATAATACGTGTCTTGTTTTTGAATAATTTTGAAGGAAAAAGAAAACGTGTATGTATCTTATTAGAAAATGTCGTGTATAATGAAGTGTGGGTAAAACAAAGCAGAGTGTGTTTAATGTTTAAATTCGCCAACATGTTATTCCTCAGTTTATCGGCGCATGGTTAAAATCTCCGCTGAGGGAAAAGAAATCTTTCAACTGGTCCGCGGTAATCCGTTCTATCCAGTATTTCACCTAAGTGCGCGAGCTTTCTTTAAATATTATTCAATATGTTGTAGTCGGATGTTGTAAAGATTTTGATAAGTGCATTTTTTGTCCGTACAATACATGCCACTTTTCATTATTAAGGTCATAAAATAACCACATAGAACCCCGATATTATTGTTTCGAATGCTGATTTTGTACACTTGTACATATTTGCTGCTAATGGGGCCTGGTGATATGATGCCCACGAAGAAAACAACTTTGTTTTCCGGAATGTCAGATGCCTTCTGACGTAGATCCGGATCAAACCCTAAATAATATCTGCTCATGCTACAAATATGTCTACCAATTATAGATATATGTTGTCAATTGTTTATTGTTAATTAATTATGTCCGTAAACGTATCGGTGTCTGTATAAGTCGGTTGAAAATGCTCTTGTGGACTTTCCGCAATCTTTCCGGTCCAAATGAAATTTTATTTACATGCCTGCCTGTCCATCTACTTATCAACCCACAAACCCACCTACCGAAGCCACAAATCCAAACCCCACCCATTTACATGGCCTAACTACTAACCTGCTTGCCAGACTACCATCATGCCTACCACCATGCCTATTCACTGACTGTTATCCTGCCTTCCATCTTGCCTATATGACTGCCAAGTATCCTGCCTGCCTACCTACCGACCTACCTACCTACCTGTCAACCTACCTACCTACCATCCTGCCTACCGTCCTGCCTACTTGCCAGCTTGCCATCCTGCCTGGTGATAATGTGGCTGATGTTGTTGTCGATGTAATAATGGTGGCGTTGATTTTGTGGTTGATAGTAAAGGTGATGGTGTTGATGTTGTTGGCGTTGAGGTTGATGACGTTGTTGTTGGTGGTGATAATGAATTTGATGGCTTTATGTTGTAGTAAAAATGATGTTAATGGCGTTCTTGTTCTTGGTAATAATGTTGTTGATGGCGTTGATGATGATGACGGTGATGGCGATGATTATGTGTTGATGGTGATGGCGTTGATGTTGTTGTTGATGGTGAAGGCGATTGCGTTGATGCTGTTGGTGATAATGATGATGTTGATTATGTTGATGCCGTTAGAGATAGTGAAGTTGATGGCGTCGAAGCAGTTTGTAAGGTTGCTGTTATTGTGGTGGGGTCTTGTTGGCAGTTAGCAAGAGAAGGATTGACGAGGAAACCGAGCAGGATGTCGTATGCGACATAAAACATGCAATCACTTTACCATCAAGGTCTTACCATGCGCCTATTATGTAGAAGAACTACAACATAACCTAAAAACGGACATGATACCACATTCAGTCAAACTATCATGACATCCATTATAAAATATACCAAACAATGTGCTGTGACCCGATATGCTTTAAATGGCTGTGCTGGTATCCTGCCTGTGATACTATTTACGAGCTACCTATTGCGTCATGAACTGTGTGCATGCCTGTAACTTACAATTAAAAGTAAACTTAAAAGTAACATATCAATTACTTACCACAAAAAGGTTACTCCTATTGAGTGAACAATGCAATGATTTTCTTGCTGTTGATGTAAAAGATTCCTAACAAAAAACGGTCTCATGCACCGAGTGCAGGGTGTAACGTCCCACTAAACGTCAACTTATAAAACACAGCTTTAACATGACATGAGAATTGTTGGCGTTTCATTTAATACAAATTATTACCCCCACCCCCTCTCCCTCCCATACAGTGTTCTGCAACATTTAACTAGCATCTTGCTTAGCGCAAGGATTTTCCCAACAACACATATTGCAACAAATACTTAGCACAGGCTGTGACAACTCGCATGCATTTCCCCAACAACACATACTAAAACAAATACGTAGCACAGGTTTTGACAAACCGCATGCATTTTCCCAAACAACACATATTGCAACAAATACGTAGCACAGGCTGTGACAACTTGCATGCATTTGCCCAAACAACACATATTGCAACTAATACGTAGCACAGGCTGTGACAACTCGCATGCATTTCCCCAACTACACATATTGCAACAAATACGTAGCACAGGCTGTGACAACTTGCATGCATTTGCCCAAACAACACATATTGCAACTAATACGTAGCACAGGCTGTGACAACTCGCATGCATTTCCCCAACTACACATATTGCAACAAATACGTAGCACAGGCTGTGACAACTTGCATGCATTTCCCCAAACAACACATATTGCAACAAATACGTAGCACAGGCTGTGACAACTCGCATGCATTTCCCCAACAACAACACATATTGCAACAAATACGTAGCACAGGCTGTGACAACTCGCATGCAGGTTTTGACAAACCGCATGCATTTTCCCAAACAACACATATTGCAACAAATACGTAGCACAGGCTGTGACAACTCGCATGCATTTCCCCAACAACACATATTGCAACAAATACGTAGCACAGGTTGTGACAAACCGCATGCATTTTCCCAAACAACACATATTGCAACAAATACATAAAACAGGCTGTGACAACTCGCATGCATTTCCCAAACAACACATATTGCAACAAATACGTAGCACAGGTTGTGACAAACAACATGCATTTCCCCAACAACACATATTGCAACAAATACATAGCACAGGCTGTGACAAACCGCATGCATTTTCCCAAACAACACATATTGCAACAAATACATAGCACAGGTTGTGACAAACTGCATGCATTTCCCAAACAACACATATTGCAACAAATACATAGCACAGGCTGTGACAAACCGCATGCATTTTCCCAAACAACACATATTGCAACAAATACATAGCACAGGCTGTGACAAACCGCATGCATTTCCCAAACAACACATATTGCAACAAATACGTAGCACAGGTTGTGACAAACAACATGCATTTCTCCAACAACACATATTGCAACAAATACATAGCACAGGCTGTGACAACTCGCATGCATTTCCCAAACAACACATATTGCAACAAATACGTAGCACAGGTTGTGACAAACCGCATGCATTTTCCCAACAACACATATTGCAACAAATACATAGCACAGGCTGTGACAACTCGCATGCATTTCCCCAACAACACATATTGCAACAAATACGTAGCACAGGTTGTGACAAACCGCATGCATTTTCCCAAACAACACATATTGCAACAAATACGTAGCACAGGTTGTGACAAACAACATGCATTTTCCCAAACAACACAT
Organism: Sinonovacula constricta; assembly: GCA_007844125.1. NCBI lineage: Eukaryota > Metazoa > Mollusca > Bivalvia > Cardiida > Solecurtidae > Sinonovacula > Sinonovacula constricta. The sequence goes on from CM017571.1 coordinate 45,162,174, forward strand.
ATTGCAACAAATACGTAGCACAGGCTGTGACAAACCGCATGCATTTCCCCAACAACACATATTGCAACAAATACATAGCACAGGCTGTGACAACTCGCATGCATTTCCCAAACAACACATATTGCAACAAATACGTAGCACAGGCTGTGACAACTCGCATGCATTTTCCAAACAACACATATTGCAACAAATACATAGCACAGGCTGTGACAACTCGCATGCATTTCCCCAACAACACATATTGCAACAAATACATAGCACAGGCTGTGACAACTCGCATGCATTTCCCAAACAACACATATTGCAACAAATACGTAGCACAGGCTGTGACAAACCGCATGCATTTTCCCAAACAACACATATTGCAACAAATACATAGCACAGGCTGTGACAAACCGCATGCATTTCCCAAACAACACATATTGCAACAAATACGTAGCACAGGTTGTGACAAACAACATGCATTTCCCCAACAACACATATTGCAACAAATACATAGCACAGGCTGTGACAACTCGCATGCATTTCCCAAACAACACATATTGCAACAAATACGTAGCACAGGTTGTGACAAACAACATGCATTTCCCCAACAACACATATTGCAACAAATACATAGCACAGGCTGTGACAAACCGCATGCATTTGCCCAAACAACACATATTGCAACAAATACGTAGCACAGGTTGTGACAAACAACATGCATTTTCCCAACAACACATATTGCAACAAATACGTAGCACAGGTTTCGACAAACAACATGCATTTCCCCAACAACACATATTGCAACAAATACGTAGCACAGGCTGTGACAAACCGCATGCATTTTCCCAAACAACACATATTGCAACAAATACATAGCACAGGTTGTGACAAACAACATGCATTTTCCCAACAACACATATTGCAACAAATACATAGCACAGGTTGTGACAAACAACATGCATTTCCCCAACAACACATATTGCAACAAATACATAGCACAGGCTGTGACAAACCGCATGCATTTTCCCAAACAACACATATTGCAACAAATACATAGCACAGGTTGTGACAAACAACATGCATCTCCCCAACAACACATATTGCAACAAATACGTAGCACAGGCTGTGACAAACCGCATGCATTTTCCCAAACAACACATATTGCAACAAATACATAGCACAGGTTGTGACAAACAACATGCATTTTCCCAACAACACATATTGCAACAAATACATAGCACAGGCTGTGACAAACCGCATGCATTTTCCCAAACAACACATATTGCAACAAATACGTAGCACAGGCTGTGACAAACAACATGCATTTCCCCAACAACACATATTGCAACAAATACGTAGCACAGGCTGTGACAAACAACATGCATTTCCCCAACAACACATATTGCAACAAATACGTAGCACAGGCTGTGACAAACCGCATGCATTTTCCCAAACAACACATATTGCAACAAATACATAGCACAGGTTGTGACAAACAACATGCATTTCCCCAACAACAACACATATTGCAACAAATACGTAGCACAGGCTGTGACAAACCGCATGCATTTTCCCAAACAACACATATTGCAACAAATACGTAGCACAGGCTGTGACAAACAACATGCATTTCCCTAACAACACATATTGCAACAAATACGTAGCACAGGTTGTGACAAACCGCATGCATTTTCCCAAACAACACATATTGCAACAAATACGTAGCACAGGCTGTGACAAACCGCATGCATTTTCCCCAACAACACATATTGCAACAAATACATAGCACAGGCTGTGACAAACCGCATGCATTTCCCCAACAACACATATTGCAACAAATACGTAGCACAGGCTGTGACAAACCGCATGCATTTTCCTAAACAACACATATTGCAACAAATACGTAGCACAGGCTGTGACAAACCGCATGCATTTTCCCCAACAACACATATTGCAACAAATACATAGCACAGGCTGTGACAAACCGCATGCATTTCCCCAACAACACATATTGCAACAAATACGTAGCACAGGCTGTGACAAACCGCATGCATTTTCCTAAACAACACATATTGCAACAAATACGTAGCACAGGCTGTGACAAACCGCATGCATTTTCCCAAACAACACATATTGCAACAAATACATAGCACAGGCTGTGACAAACCGCATGCATTTGCCCAAACAACACATATTGCAAAAAATACGTAGCACAGGCTGTGACAAACCGCATGCATTTTCCCAAACAACACATATTGCAACAAATACATAGCACAGGCTGTGACAAACCGCATGCATTTGCCCCAACAACACATATTGCAACAAATACATAGCACAGGTTGTGACAAACAACATGCATCTCCCCAACAACACATATTGCAACAAATACGTAGCACAGGCTGTGACAAACCGCATGCATTTGCCCAAACAACACATATTGCAAAAAATACGTCGTAGCACTGGTTGTGACAAACAACATGCATTTCCCCAACAACACATATTGCAACAAATACGTAGCACAGGCTGTGACAAACCGCATGCATTTTCCCAAACAACACATATTGCAAAAAATACGTCGTAGCACAGGTTGTGACAAACAACATGCATTTCCCCAACAACACATATTGCAACAAATACGTAGCACAGGCTGTGACAAACCGCATGCATTTTCCCAAACAACACATATTGCAACAAATACATAGCACAGGTTGTGACAAACAACATGCATCTCCCCAACAACACATATTGCAACAAATACGTAGCACAGGCTGTGACAAACCGCATGCATTTTCCCAAACAACACATATTGCAACAAAGACATAGCAGAGGTTGTGACAAACAACATGCATTTTCCCAAACAACACATATTGCAACAAATACATAGCACAGGTTGTGACAAACAACATGCATCTCCCCAACAACACATATTGCAACAAATACATAGCACAGGCTGTGACAAACCGCATGCATTTTCCCCAACAACACATATTGCAACAAATACATAGCACAGGTTGTGACAAACAACATGCATTTCCCCAACAACACATATTGCAACAAATACGTAGCACAGGCTGTGACAAACCGCATGCATTTTCCTAAACAACACATATTGCAACAAATACATAGCACAGGTTGTGACAAACAACATGCATTTCCCCAACAACACATATTGCAACAAATACATAGCACAGGCTGTGACAAACCGCATGCATTTTCCTAAACAACACATATTGCAACAAATACATAGCACAGGTTGTGACAAACAACATGCATTTCCCAAACAACACATATTGCAACAAATACATAGCACAGGTTGTGACAAACAACATGCATTTCCCCAACAACACATATTGCAACAAATACATAGCACAGGTTGTGACAAACAACATGCATCTCCCCAACAACACATATTGCAACAAATACGTAGCACAGGCTGTGACAAACCGCATGCATTTTCCCAAACAACACATACTGCAACAAATACATAGCACAGGTTGTGACAAACAACATGCATTTCCCCAACAACACATTTTGCAACAAATACGTAGCACAGGCTGTGACAAACCGCATGCATTTTCCCAAACAACACATATTGCAACAAATACATAGCACAGGCTGTGACAAACCGCATGCATTTTCCCAAACAACACATACTGCAACAAATACATAGCACAGGTTGTGACAAACAACATGCATTTCCCCAACAACACATATTGCAACAAATACGTAGCACAGGCTGTGACAAACCGCATGCATTTTCCCAAACAACACATATTGCAAAAAATACGTCGTAGCACAGGTTGTGACAAACAACATGCATTTCCCCAACAACACATATTGCAACAAATACGTAGCACAGGCTGTGACAAACAACATGCATTTCCCTAACAACACATATTGCAACAAATACGTAGCACAGGCTGTGACAAACCGCATGCATTTTCCCCAACAACACATATTGCAACAAATACATAGCACAGGCTGTGACAAACAACATGCATTTCCCCAACAACACATATTGCAACAAATACATAGCACAGGCTGTGACAAACAACATGCATTTCCCTAACAACACATATTGCAACAAATACGTAGCACAGGCTGTGACAAACCGCATGCATTTTCCCCAACAACACATATTGCAACAAATACATAGCACAGGCTGTGACAAACAACATGCATTTCCCCAACAACACATATTGCAACAAATACGTAGCACAGGCTGTGACAAACAACATGCATTTTCCCAAACAACACATATTGCAACAAATACGTAGCACAGGCTGTGACAAACCGCATGCATTTTCCCCAACAACACATATTGCAACAAATACGTAGCACAGGCTGTGACAAACAACATGCATTTCCCTAACAACACATATTGCAACAAATACGTAGCACAGGCTGTGACAACTCGCATGCATTTCCCTAACAATACATATTGCAACAAATACGTAGCACAGGCTGTGACAAACCGCATGCATTTTCCCTAACAACACATATTGCAACAAATACATAGCACAGGCTGTGACAAACAACATGCATTTCCCTAACAACACATATTGCAACAAATACGTAGCACAGGCTGTGACAACTCGCATGCATTTCCCCAACAACACATATTGCAACAAATACGTCGTAGCACTGGTTGTGACGACCGGCCGCAATAGTTCGATTGGTAGAGCGTCGGTTTCCGGATCGGGAGGTTGCGGGTTCAAACCCCGGCTGGGTCTAACCAAAGACTTTAAAGTTGGTAGTAGTTGCTTCCCTCCTTACGCTCGAGACTAAGGAGACAGCATTACGCCTGGCTCGTCGGTGTCAGTATAATAGATCGGCCGGGTTCAGTCCCTGGGCACCTCATAAGTGCCCCTGTGCTATAATGATAGAAATGTCGCTGCACAGTATTGGCAAAAAAAAAAAAAATAAAATAAAATAAAACAAACGTAAGAACTTTGACAAAAATAACAATTAAAATCTTAATTTCTAATATATTTTTATATGTTACATGACTGTACTAATTCGTCTGCAAGGACAGACTGAATTATCACAGACTTCAACAGAAACATTTTAAGATATATGTGTAAAATTTCTTCGACATTAAAATTTGTTAGGATTTAAACTGTTTGGTTGTACTTTTTATGGCTACTATTTATTTAGTGCCTAAGCAGTTAATACAGAAATGGGCTGACAGTTCGTACACAAGCTAATTCCCACGCATATTGTACTGTAGTTGCGCTTTTCCTATCTATTTTGAATTTCTAGACATTCGTGTGACCTCGGTCATACGGTGCTAACGTAAAATGGGCCAAATATGAATTTACAGATATATACCTAGTTCAATTTGTTTCCAACTGAAATTTATATGCTGTTAATAACAGAGGGATATATTTTATATTGTTTTACACATGTCTACATTTCATGACCAGTAAAAACAACTTAAATGCGCACTGAAGTACATACTTGGATTAGTGCATACACAGTCAGTGAGCATATGTAATGACCGAAAATGACCAGCAAAGACAGTCACAGACCATCATATCTTTAAGTATTAAATTGTAAATTATTGTGTGTCAAGAATATTTTATGGATGATTGATTTGGATGTTGATTTATTTATTAAAACAGGAATTGTATATGTACTAAATGAGTTGTTCTGTTATTTAATTAATGTACTTGTTGGTCCAAGGTATAGAGTTTTGGTCATAAACATGTGAAAATCGAAGCTTAAGTATGCATCTGCATACCGAAAACATTTTCTTTAACATTATTCTCGGGCGACTTTGATGCACTGCATCAACTTTTTCTTGTATCTATTTGTATCACGCGTTGCAAAAGTTTCATGTTTATATCATCTCACTTTACTGTGTGTATATAAGGCTGTTTGTTCAACTCGAATGTTAGCTTTACGTAGACAATGACCCGTTGAAGTAGACATATTCTAACCTTGATGTATACATGTACATATTATATTAAAGGTGGCAACCGACAGTCTTGCTATGTCTAATACATGTAACAACATCTTACCAATGTTTTGGTGTATTTTTGAATAGTTTCTCCGGAAATGTTCGCTTTCTCGCACTCTCTCAATTTTAAGACATACAACTCGTTAATAACAACTCGAAATGTTCATTCTTTTTAAATCTATGAATAAGCACGATTGTGATTTCTTCTAAAAACTGACATCGACGCCAGAGCGGATTACCCGGATGATGATATATTGTGATCGCAAAAGTAATTGGCCACGTGGTTTTCTTCGTTATAAAATATCTGACTGCTTTGTGGCTCAGATAGAAAATAAATGTTGGAAATAACGAGTGGGGTGTTATGATAAACTTTTCACATAGTTGTAGGGCAGCAATAAACAGCGTTTATGGAGCTTTTCAAGGAATAATATTTTTATGGAAAAAAACAACAGGTCCAAACTGTCTGATACAACTTCTAATTTGGTTAACATCACGCCCCAAACAGGTTATTCATGGTGCCCTCCATACGTGTTGTTTTATTCTGCTCTACCTAGCCGCTGATATGTGGGGTAAAAGGTTACAGTTCAGAGGTCATGGTTGACTTAAAATCACGTGCAGCAACCAAGAAGTTCTTAGACTCGAACCCACGGGGGATTAAACATTTCTTTATAGGTTTAAAATATACAGCTATTAACGTATGTCTCAGAGATTTATCGGTTAATGAGTGCAACCAAAAAAGCCGAGTTCAACCGCATAGTGAATTAATTAGTGTGCATGGCGTATTTACACACGTGTCAACATTTCGTGCTACTGAGAGAAGGAAAGTCACGAAAATTGCGCATAGATGAAATAGTTTTGTTAATGTTATATTATGGTAAAAAGTGTTTTCTGTGCTTTATGGACATGTCGGTCATTAATTATTATTCGTTATATACATTTTAAAGAAACTCGTTAAACAACTAAAAAAGAAAGAAAGAAAGAAAAAGAAATGTGATGCAAATGTGATGACAAAGACGAAAAATATATATTTATAAAATACCATTGTTATTGTTTAATTGTTAGCAAGAAAAAAATCAAGCAAAACTCAATAAAGTAAATAAACCTTAAAAATTATTGAACGTCCTATCTACGATGTTTCAGTATCCCCGACAAAGGGGCTTCAAGTAAATATCGCATAACACTTTCTTCTCTGTAATACATTTAAAGGTGCTATCTGACACTTTGCTGATATCTTACACGTTAAACAAACAAGTTAACCACTTTTTTTCTTCTTTTTTTTTGAGGTTTGGGAGTGGGGGAAGGGGCTGCGGGGGGGGGGGGGGGGGGGGGGGGCTAGAGGGTTGGGGATACATGCATAATTAACCCAACAGTTCTACAGTACAAATAGTAAAAATTACATACTAAATGTCCAAATCTATAAATAAACTCGATGGGTATTTCAGCTAAAAATACATATCGACGTCAGTGCTGATTACGCGGATGATCATGTAACGTGATCTCAAAAGTAAGTTGTCACGTGTTCTTACTTGGTTTAAAATAGCTCATTGTGCGGCATGACTCGAATATGAAATACTTTTATTTGTAATGACAAGTGAGTTGTTACGGTTTACATTTTTACCTGACAGTAGGGCACGGATAAACAGAATTTTGTGCGATCTGTTCTGACCATATTACAAAGCACATTTTTCAGACAATTCAGTTAGATAAATATTCTTTAAAATTAGAAACAAACAAGGATGCTCCATCGATTGTAGTTTATAGGTAGTATTTAACATTTAAGTTGCGTGTAATTTTATCTCGTATACTTTCTCCTGTGTCCTGTGGTAATCAGGCATTCGTCCACTGATTGTTTCGTCACTTTTGATTCCTCGCTTACATAATTACTAATGCTTGTACATTATTTATACTCATATGTCAGCTGTAGTGATTTGAGTAATAAAAGAATAGTTGAGTTGAGTTGATAATTACAAATAAGTAAAAGGTAAAGTTGTGTTTTAATTAATATGAGTTTAACACTCGTTTAATGTGAAGACAGTGTAAATTTTAAAATATTTGTTGTTGCGTTTTGGTTGTTTTTTGTTTGATTGTCGTTGCCTTTTCTTCAGTTTTATAGGCGCAATACGGATTCCGCTTAATATGGAACTCGAATCCGAAACATTTAAATCTTATTTTTCTGCCATTTGTTTACACCACTTTGAAATCTTGTATTATTGGCTCGTATGATTGCATTCTCAATGCCTATGTGATTAACCCATGGGCGGATCTTGCGGGGTGTGTCGGTCGGTATTTTTTGACATTTCAGGGTGTCACATCTTTATGGCACTAGTATTAGTATTGTCACATATGTGTATGTGACCAATGCTACAGATAAGACGAGACTGCACGTATTTACGCCTAACAGATCTTTAATAAAAAACACATTGAAATTAAAAAACCTGTGTATTTAAAGTCAGCCAAGCATCCGGAATGTAAACACTCTTCTTGTGGAAGCATGCAAAGACCCCAACCCACCCCACCCCCACCCCCACCCCCACCCCCACCCCCACCCCCACCCCCACCCCCACCCTTAGACACCCTTACACCTTTTGGACCTATGGTTCTCGCTCAGTTTGGCATGTCCCATCATCCCATAAAACGAATAGGTTGATAGAGCATGCCTCCAGACATCCCCGCCCCAACCCCTCACGCACGGCTAACCCCTCTGATGCTCGTTCAATTAGGACACCCTCTGAACAAATCCAGGATCCGCCCCAGTAACTGGTACCTAACTTCTGGTGTCTGGTTCTAACGATTGCTAACTACGAGTCTACGAGGAAAATCTCTGAGTAAACAGAGATAGGATTTACCCCGAATCATGGTTATGGTTTTACAATACCTTTTTTTTCCATACAAGTCAGGGGCGGATCCAGGATTTTTGTGTGTGGGTCCTAATGCAAGTCTGGGACACGAGCAAGCAGTTTTAACAATGGGGCTCCTACTGCAGGAGATGTATTAGGAGATGAAGAGTATAGCGCTAGAAGAATTAATTACCCCTATTTTATGTACCGTTTAATCCAAACATGTACACCGTCCAAAGTCCTTAATTACTGTTTCTAAAGGCTCACAAGCTGTTTTTAAGGGAAATTCTTTATTGCAAACTGCACCAAAACACTAGCCGAACACAGTGTGTGAAGTCTTTTTCTGTTGATATAAAACATATTTTAGTCAGTGTATACTATCGGTAACCATATTGGTGGCTATTGATTTTGATGTATGCGACTTTTTAGAACCTTTTTTTAGGTTCTGACATGATCCGCTACGTGTATATTTTACACGCTGGAGGTTGCAATTTAATATTTTCCTTTTTGTCGTGTGAGCACTTTTAAGGGATAAATGCATTGCCACTTTCTGATTGGTTAAAATCATCTGGTTTGAAATTTCAATTTTAAACTTTCAAGGGGGGGGGGGGGGACACATTTGGGTGTAATTACAAAGATACTCCTATTATTTAATTAATATATTTATACGGTTATAATAATAAAAAGTGATAAAATGGATGGTAAAACAATATATTGGAATGTTTAAACACAAAAGAAACTTAAATTAGGCTGGCAAATAATTCTCTGTAAAAACGTTCTAAGGTACGTAACTGTGGAGACCACTTTGCTGATTATTCAATCAGAGTTACATGGCCTTTACAGCGTTACCAAAACGAGAAACTATGCACCCTTACACCGCCTGTGTAGATTCGCTATGATTTACTTACTCGCAATAATTGCAAAACTATAAACAATGTGATAAACATGTTTACTTATTTTAAATATACTCGAAGACACTAAGACGTAATTTTGTCTTAACATTAAAACTATAATGCATTTAACATTTATGCCTTTGAGATGCATGGTTTATGTTTTCAATTTATTAAATATCAGAATTTTTCCTTCGAAGACGACTAATATAATCAGTTTCCTCGTAGTTGATATTCCTGATTGGTTGATTTATTGTTTACTTTTGCAATGGTATGTTTGTGAGAAGTTTCTAACCAAAAGCAAACAATAAAAGGATACATGATAATTGAAATGAACATGTTCTATAGTATTAGTTTTTGTGGATTATGACAGTCCGAGTCGCACTCGGTTAAAAAGTCTCGCAAGTTCACGTTCTGCCAAAATCGACTTGAACCAAAGACAGAACAGAACAGTTTTTATTTTGTCTTAACGTGTACATAGTACATAGTTGCAAGATATTTACAATCAATGCTACTGTCTCTGAAAATCAAATCTTCTCAAAACCACATACAAACACAGACACAAACGCAAACACGCACACGTGCACACTTATACATACTCACATACTCAATCACACTTATCAAAAAGGAAAAGACACACAAACACGCCTCACACCACTTCACACACCTCATGTCTATGAACAATGTAGTTGGAAACATGCAATAGATACAATACGTAAGAGTTTATTATTATAATATAATATATAAATACTTTGTATTTTCAGTTATAAAATTAAAAAAAAATCCAAAAAGGAAACAATAATATTTTAATCAAGATGAACTGGGCTGTTTTTTTTTGTTCCTATAATCTCTTATAATATATTATATCAGCGCTTGGGCTGTTTTATTTCAAACTAATCTCTCGTTTGGAATTTTTATTTTTTCGTTGCCGAGGCTTTTATCTACTGTACATGTAACATTGGTTGAGGTGGGAGTGAGTGAGGATCCAACACAGTTTTTTTACACTTTTCTTATTCATATATTACTCCACATGTACACATGTACGTCCTACAACAAACATATAATTATTAATAACGAGATTAAAGCATAAGCATAAGCATCACATTTTAAACAATACAACAATGACAACAATTGATAATAATAATATAACTACAATTTACTTCAACCCGACCTGACTGGGGTTCGAACCCGGGGCCTTGACACTGAGTGGCAAACGCTCTACCAACTGAGCTAAGCGGGCTGTTAGCTCCTAATTAACTCTTATACAATAATAAAATATTATTACTAATGACAGTTTAATAACTTTACAATAACCAACTTCCTAAATAATATCTAAAATGAGTTTTAAGAATAATTACAATTAGAAACCTACAACACAATATTCATAATACTTACAAGGACTATGGGTCCTATGACTCTCTATCTCTCACTCTGACATTGCTGTAAGTAAGCAGTTCTGTAAATAAACATGCAATTCTATTAGTGTGCAATAACTGTTAGTAATGTAAAGTTTCTCGTCGCCGTAGTCATTCGTTACCGTCTATTAAATATTTCTAATGCCAAAACAATATAAAATACCAGTGCTAAAAGAAGACGGATAATCCAACCGCTGAGTCAATACAATTCAACAACTCAAACACCAATTCAAGCAAACCAAAAGCAAACCATGAGAAACGATCCTTACAGGTTGACGACTGGCGGCGGACTGACCAGCGTGGTTCAAAATAGAATCACGTGGTATAAAAAAGGCGCGAAGACCAAATTAACAGACTGCACTAAATTAAAAGCGAAAGTAATTACACTAAATTAAAAAAATGCTAAAATACCACTCTGCTACATACATACTGTACATATGTTTATAGTTTATTTTATTACTAGTTATTATGTATGTATATAAGTTCATTGTATCTGTTTTAACTCCCGATGCAGGTGCTTACTGTTAGTTGTTTCACTTTGACGGGATCTTGTTATTTACACTGTTTGTTTGCTAGAAAAACCTTCAGGAAGTGCGAGGTTGGAGCGCTCCACAAACCAGGTTTAAGCACCCCAGTTGGCCCTTTTGCCGATTGACTGTTCCAAGGCGGAAACTGATGTTTTTTCTTTATGTGTGTTATGTCTCGTCTCTGTGTTTTTGTCACATTTGCATTTACCTTGTTTGCCTTTGTCTACTGGTAGATAAAATTTAAATATCTGTGAAAATTTTGATAGGACCTTTCCTTATTTACCTTTTCATTGTATGAGAATAACCCTGCTTTTTTCGATATTCTTAAGCTTCTTTAACATATTTTGCAATGTTTATCAATGTTTCTTTTTTTCAGAATTCAATATTTCACAACATTTAATAAAACTTGATTTTACGTAGAACATTCTATTTTAAAAAGCGTTTTCGGATTCCTTTAATAACTGGACAGATAAAAAAAACGATATTCATCCTCAATATCATTTATCACAAAGTATACACTATCTAAAGTTTTCAATCAGTTGTGTTTCTACAATATCGCCCGGACTCAGTTTTTAAAGGATGTGACGATAGGCGTAATTTAGCGAGAAAATATCTATAGTCTTATAGTAGGCACTATATCAAGGTCATTTTCAAAGGTAACACTGTTTTAAAGTGTTTGTATGAAAATAATACACTACTCGCTGACAGATCATTATTCCGTTTTTTTACACAAAACAATCTATTATTTTTATTTTAGATATAAAATAAACAAAAGTTATTGGGATTCACTGAATAAGAGTCAATGAATATTGATCTCTACATCCCAATTAGTATAATATCCATACACATTGTCTAAGTTACGCTGTACTTCAGATGGAGACTTTCAAAATCTGCAAAAAAAACAACAATGAGATAATTATTAAGATGAAATGCAACCCGTTTTCTTAAGGATCTATCAGTGACAATTCTTTATCCTGGATGAGGAGGGCAAATAATTTTGGTGACATGTCTTCCCCTTCTAACAGGCCAACTGTAATATTGCAGAAGTCCGAGTGGTCGTTATAATTACGAACTCAAGCTTAACGTTTGTTGTCCATATCCCTTATGACTCTAAGTATTTTACCATTTACTCCCAATTGGATAGTTTAAACAAATTAAATGATTTCTATTAATACTACTAAATGCCCTCCTAAAGTCAACAAATGCGCAAAACAGACGTTTGTTATCGTTTAGGATTGTTTGTACTAATGCATGAAGGATAAAGACGACATTCACAGTAGATTTCCCCGACCTGAAACCAAATTGTGAATCTGGTATAATATAATTACTATCGCACCATTTTGTAAGCCTTTTGTTTAAAACATATTTATATTTAGCAGAGAACACTATCGTGCGTTTTACAGATTTGGAAAGCATAAATATTAAGAGTGTGTGTTTTTGCGATAAGTTCAATCTAACACTATAGAGTTCAAAATCTTCTATACTTAGTCTAACGAATGAGTTTATGCAGAAATTATGTCCGAATTCCCCAAAGCAGTGGTAACATATTGTTACGTGTATTTTATATACGTAAACTGTGTACCACGTTCCAAGTTTGTGGTGTATACAAATAACAAATCGTAACATTATGTCTTAGTAAAAGAGTTTCCTCGGAGTCAATATTGGAGTTTGAGCAAAATCTCAACTGAAAAGAAAATCTACATGTGGACACAGACTATTTACTGCGAATTGCCTTGGCAGATACTACTAAAGTTCTTGTTCTAAAATTCAGTCGACATTAATAAACATTAATACAATAAAAACTATTTCCGACTATAAAACAAAAACATATTACAGAAAAATATTCCGAATGCGAACTACATACAATTAAACTAAACATCTTTTTCGAATTTTAGGTCCTTCTGCCCTTTTTAGTAGAAAATTACAAGGCTTCCCTCGCTTTTAACATTCACGTACATTTACTTCCGGTTTTCAATAACATTATTACTGAACGCTAAGAGTAGAGGAACCATAAAACGCGAGCGGAGAAGCCGGTGTAAGTCTCTTGTCATAAAGGCAGAACATATAAAGTACATGTAATACGAAAAGGGCACGACTGATATATGACGTGCTGCATTTTAGGCCTAACATAACAACTTAAGTTCTATTTTAACATGCCATGATGTGATATGACTGTATTGTGGTTTGAGTGTTGGTCGTTTTGATCGTCTTACCAACAATTATTTAGTTAAGCGGAGACGAGTATACTTCTGACCAATGAAGTGCTGCCTTCGCTGTGATTAACATGGCGCGAACACGTGGCAAGTTACCACGTGAAAAAGGACTTTCTTGACATTAGACCGATCAAAAGGGGAGCCACAAATTCATTTGTAAGAACGCCAGGACTACACTTATAACTACCTTGTTAGGTCGCGGTCCCGGTTACAGCGCCAGGACTACACTTATAACTACATTGTTAGGTCACGGTCCCGGTTACAGCGCCAGGACTACACTTATAACTACAATGTTAGATCACGGTCCCGGTTACAGCGCCAGGACTACACTTACATCTACCTTGTTAAGTCGCGGTCCCGGTTACAGCGTCAGGACTACACTTATAACTACCGTGTTAGGTCGCGGTCCCGGTTACAGCGCCATGACTACACTTACAACTACATTGTTAGGTCGCGGTCCCGGTTACAGCGCCAGGACTACACTTATTACTACCTTGTTAAGTCGCGGTCCCGGTTACAGCGCCAGGACTACACTTATAACTACCTTGTTATGTCGCGGTCCCGGTTACAGCGCCAGGACTACATTTATAACTACATTGTTAGGTCACGGTCCCGGTTACAGCGCCAGAACTACACTTATAACTACCTTGTTAGGTCGCTGTCCCGGTAACAGCGCCAGGACTACACTTTTAACTACCTTGTTAGGTCGCAGTCCCGGTTACAGCGCCAGGACTACACTTATAACTACCTTGTTATGTCGCGGTCCAGGTTACAGCGCCAGGACTACACTTATTACTACATTGTTAAGACGCGTCCCGGTTATAGCGCCAGGACAACACTTATAACTATATTGTTAGGTCGCGGTCCCGGTAACAGCGCCAGGACTACACTTTTAACTACCTTGTTAGGTCGCGGTCTCGGTTACAGCGCCAGGACTACACTTATAACTACCTTGTTAGGTCGCGTTCTCGGTTACAGCGCCATGACTACACTTACAACTACATTATTAGGTCGCAGTCCCGGTAACAGCGCCGGGACTACACTTATAACTACCTTGTTAGGCCGCGGTCCCGGTTACAGCGCCAGGACTACACTTATAACTACCTTGTTAGGTCGCGGTCCCTGTTACAGCGCCAGAACTACACTTATTACTACCTTGTTAAGTCGCGATCCCGGTTACAGCGACAGGACTACACTTATTACTACCTTGTTAAGTCGCGGTCCCAGTTACAGCGCCAGGACTACACTTTTAAATAGCTTGTTAAGTCGCGGTCTCGGTTACAGCGCCAGGACTACACTTATAACTACCTTGTTAGGTCGCGTTCCCGGTTACAGCGCCATGACTACACTTACAACTACATTATTAGGTCGCAGTCCCGGTTACAGCGCCGGGACTACACTTATAACTACCTTGTTAGGCCGCGGTCCCGGTTACAGCGCCAGGACTACACTTATAACTACCTTGTTAGGTCGCGGTCCCTGTTACAGCGCCAGAACTACACTTATTACTACCTTGTTAAGTCGCGATCCCGGTTACAGCGACAGGACTACACTTATTACTACCTTGTTAAGTCGCGGTCCCAGTTACAGCGCCAGGACTACACTTATAACTACCTTGTTAGGTCGCGGTCCCGGATACAGCGCCAGGACAACACTTTTAACTATCTTGTTAGGTCGCGGTCCCGGTTACAGCGCCAGGACAACACTTTTAACTACCTTGTTAGGTCAGGGTCCCGGTTACAGTGCCAGGACTACACTTATAACCACCTTGTTAGGTCACGGTCCCGGTTACGGCGCCAGGACAACACTTATAACTACCTTGTTAGGTCGCGGTCCCGGTTAGTGCGCCAGGACTACACTTATAACTACCTTGTTAGGTCACGGTCCCGGTTACAGCGCCAGGACTACACTTATAACTACCTTGTTAGGTCGCGGTCCCGGTTACAGCGCCAGGACTACACTTATAACTACCTTGTTAGGTCGCGGTCCCGGTTACAGCGCCAGGACTATACTTATAACTACCTTGTTAGGTCGCGGTCCCGGTTACAGCGCCAGGACAACACTTATAACTACCTTGTTAGGTCGCGGTCCCGGTTACAGCGCTAGGACTACATTTATAACTACCTTGTTAGGTCAGGGTCCCGGTTACGGCGCCAGGACTACACTTATAACTACCGTGTTAGGTCGCGGTCCCGGTTACAGCGCCCTTACTACACTTATAACTACCTTGTTAGGTCGCAGTCCCTGTTACAGCGCCAGGACTACACTTATTACTACCTTGTTAAGTCGCGGTCTCGGTTACAGCGCCAGGGCTACACTTATAACTACCTTGTTAGGTCGCGGTCCCGGTTACAGCGCCAGGACTACACTTATAACTACCTTGTTAGGTCGCGGTCCCGGTTACAGCGCCATGACTACACTTATAACTACCTTGTTAGGTCGCGGTCCCGGTTACAGCGCCAGGACTACACTTATTACTACCTTGTTAGGTCGCGGTCCCGGTTACAGCGCCAGGACTTCACTTATAACTACCTTGTTAGGTCGCGGTCCCGGTTACAGCGCCAGGACTACACTTATAACTACCTTGTCAGGTCGCGGTCCCGGTACAGCGCGCCAGGACTACACTTTTAACTACCTTGTTAGGTCGCGGTCTCGGTTACAGCGTCAGGACTACACTTATAACTACCTTGTCAGGTCGCGGTCCCGGTACAGCGCGCCAGGACTACACTTTTAACTACCTTGTTAGGTCGCGGTCTCGGTTACAGCGTCAGGACTACACTTATAACTACCTTGTCAGGTCGCGGTCCCGGTACAGCGCGCCAGGACTACACTTATAACTACCTTGTTAGGTCGCGGTCCCGGTAACAGCGCCAGGACTACACTTATAAATTCCTTGTTAAGTCACGGTCCCGGTTACAGCCCAGCGCAGCTCTGTTCATTATGACAAGACATTTAAAGGAATGTATCTTATCAAAGTTTCGTTTCTTAAACAACCAAATAAAATATTGTAAGCTAATTTCGCGAAATGCTGTTTATTGATATTCTTCATCGATGTGAAAACCATTCGTCATTATAACATGTATTTCCTATCTGAGCTTCGCTGCAAAGTTTTTTAACCAAGAAAATCACATGACCATTTACTTTTAAAATCATTGTCTTTTTATCCGGGTAATATACTCTGACATCGATGTCTATTTAAGCAGAAAACCCCCATCGACATTATTTATAGATTTGGAATGAAAGAACAGTAAGAGCGATTTATTTACGATTAATACCGTCTAATAACTAAAATAGTGTTCAAACTCATCTTCGCCTAGATTTAAGTACGAGTTTGCAAAGAGAAAATGCCATTATTCTCTTAATCATGAGGAATATCTTGTAACATGTATTTGATATAGGCCAACTGTCAGTTACCATCTTTAAAGCGAACCACATAATCTGTATTTACTTCTTCCCCCGTCATCTCTGAACTAATCAGTGTACTGTTTATGTCTGTCGTATTAATATGACGTGTACACCCAACTAACCAATCAGTGTACTGTTTATGTCTGGCGTATTAATATGACGTGTACACCCAGCTAACCAATCAGTGTACTGTTTATGTCTGTCGTATTAATATGACGTGTACACCCAGCTAACCAATCAGTGTACTGTTTATGTCTGGCGTATTAATATGACGTGTACACCCAGCTGGACAGATTATTTTATATTATTGAGCTTTAATACCTAAACATAGTTCAAACCCTCTCAAAGCTTTGGACTCGCCTAACCTAAAGTCGCCACAATCTTTTAAAGCATTAAATATTCGAATGCGACAAACTATGATCAAGGCTAACTGACTAACAAGTACATATGTAAATATTTCATTTCATGACAATACAGATCAATATCCATGCCTTTTCATCAGATCAAAATAAAAGGTGTAGACAAAAAACAAAACAAAAGTAAACATGAAAGATTTATCATTAAAAACTTTTGATTACAGATCGACTAACCGTAACCTTTTTAACCTTTGCATGAATCGTAATGGTTAGCACAAAAAACTAACTTACAATAAAAATGTGGCAGGTGGAGGATAAAATCCCTGAAATGTCTTACCTGATAAAAAAGGGGAGTTCTTGTAGACAAGTAACCAATGCATTAACTTCCGTTGAGCAAAAACAATGCAACTTTTTATTCTGAAAGAAATCCGGGAATTAGCCTTCACTAGCAATGTCACGCTGTTAAAACAAATCCACAAAATGACAATAAGAGTAAGAAAGTCTAAAGCCTGAAATTATCTTTAAAAATAGGGACCCGAGTTTACTGTCTTAGACCCTGTAGCCCGCAGTGTTCAAAAGTGAGTGACGGGAAAAACGGACTAGAAATCTTTGAACGGCCCGCGGTGCGTTACCGGTTCTATCCAGTATTTCACCTAAGTGCGTGAGCTTTCTTTAAATATTATTCAATATATTGTAGTCGGATGTTGTAAAGATTTTGATAAGTGCATTTTTGTCCGTACAATACATGCCACTTTTCTATATTAAGGTCATTAAATAACCACATAGGAACCCGGTATTATTGTTTCGAATGCTGATTTTGCCTATCATAGTATTTACGAGCTGTCTATTGCGTCATGAATGGTGTGCTCGCCTGTAAAAAGGTAATTAAAACAAAATATCAATGTTACAATTAAAATTAAACTTAAAAGTAGCAAATCAATTACTTACCACAAAAAGGTTACTCCAATTGAATGAACAATGAAATGATTATCTTGTTGTTGATGTAAAAGATTCCTAACAAAAACAGTCTCATGCACTGACTGCAGGGTGTAACGTCGCACTAAACGGCAACTTATAAAACACAGCTTTAACATGACATGAGAATTGTTGGCGTTTCAAATAATACACATTACTAACCCCCACCCCAACCACCTCCCCATCCTGTGTTCTGCAATATTTATCTAGCATCTTGCTTGCCGCAAGAATTTCCCTACGACACATATTGCAACAAATATGTAGCACTGGTTGTGACAAACCGCGTGCATTTCCACATAAACACATAATTTATTATTGCAACAAATACGTAGCACCGATTGTGACAAACCGCATGCATTTCCCAACAACACATATTGCAACAAATACGTATCACAGGTTGTGACAAACTGCATGTATTTCCCCAACAACACATATTGCAACAAATACGTATCACAGGTTGTGACAAACCGCATGTATTTCCCCAACAACACATATTGCAACAATTACATAGCACAGGTTGTGACAAACCGCATGTATTTCCCCAACAACACATATTGCAACAATTACATAGCACAGGTTGTGACAAACCGCATGCATTTCCCCAACAACACATACTGCAACAAATACGTATCACAGGTTGTGACAAACCGCATGCATTTCCCTAACAACACATATTGCAACAAATACGTATCACAGGTTGTGACAAACCGCATGCATTTCCCTAACAACACATATTGCAACAAATACATAGCACAGGTTGTGACAAACCGCATGCGTTTCCCTAACAACACATATTGCAACCAACACGTATCACAGGTTGTGACAAACCGCATGCATTTCCCTAACACATACACATATGTATACAGTTTTAACACCATAATGAAACTCTATTAGAGTTTTAAAATGCAACTATTACCATGTATTAAAACACACGTTTTGACATACAAAATAAAACACACACAAAATATGGACATAGGAAACGATTGTTTAAACTAAACAAAAGAAACACGCCCAAATTTCAGGTAGGCAACACGTGAATACAAGTGATGCTCTTAACAATTATTACAGATGAACATGCATAGCATTATTAAAAAGTACATTCACTTTAATAACAAGTGAAAACTATTTGTGTTCTAAACGATCATACCATTTTTAATATATAAATGAAATATTAATAAAAGCTATTCATAGTTGAAATGTATCTAGGCAAAAATAAGAAAAATAGTCTTTTTTAATGAGATTGATAAATAAGTGGAAACGAATAATTTTCTTTACAATAACCAAAGTTCTTATTTCTAGTTACTTGATCTGCTGCAAAAACACGATGCGTCTCATTTTAAGAATTTTATTTTGATTTTTAACCAAGTAAAACAAATCATGTTCTAGACTACTAATACAAATGAATATTATATTGTAAAATTGCCTTTCCTTTCTAATTATGTTTACGGATTATATACACTATAATAAAATTCTTTCAGAGTTCACACAGTTAGATGTGTCCAAAAGCTTCTGACCAATCAATAGGTTGGACTATTTAATGTTTATTTTCATCGTCCCGCCGACAGTATTTCAGATATCTGGAGACGGTGTCCACTTGAAGCAGATAAAGTGCTGCATTCACTATGCATAGCATGCAATCAACACCTGGCATTATACCACACCCAGTCACATTATCCTGAGCCCGTGCCAACCAGTCGTAGAACTACCCTTATATTTTGCTTGAGCGTTAGCAAGGGAGCTATATCACTACCATTGTAATGACTTTGGTATGTCGCGGCCCGGGATCGAGCCCAGGGCCTCCCGTACCTGGAGACGATGTTCTACTGATTTTGCTATCAGGTCCGGTAGACGGTTTAATCATAAGTCAATGAGTGTGTTTTGACAAATATTCACCTGCATAATTGAATACATTCTGTATATATCACTTTGATAGAAACCTTGATTCATGATAGTAAATGCCAAAATGTAAAAAGTTTGTATTTAAAGTAACTGAATAATTAATGCATTAAAACAGCATAGTTTGACATGAAAATAGCAAAAATGTATGCACATCAAAGTTGTCTAGAATTTGAAAACAAAGACAATTATAGGATTATAAGCTGGTTATTAAGTTTGGTCAGCAAGTTATAAAATATCATGTTCTCAATCATTGTTTTAAATGAACATGTCTCTCCGTTATTAAAATTACTTTCACTTTGCCAAACTTGGTTTGCATAGAGTTTTCAATACCTCAATAAAATCGTAAGGTCTTGATTTGTTAATGTCTAGTCAATAGATTGGACCGTTTATTGAATGTCACCAAATGAGTTTTTCTTGCTTTTTTTTTAGAAATCTGAACATTATTTTATTCAAAGACTATGACAAATTGTAAAGATTAGGTTGCAGCTGATGTAAAATAGAGCACATGTCTTTGCTTGTTGATTACGAGATGAGTTACAACAATATAATATTGAACATCTTCGGTCTTAATATCCATTTTTATTTATTAAAATCTATGCAATTTAAATTAGATAAAGTACTCATGCAATTTAGATTAGATTGAGAACTATGTACTTAATTAAAATATTTGTATTCCTTTGTATATATGACGTGCCAGGCAAATATTATACGCAATAACAAAGGCAATCAACTTTATCGGTTTAATCTTTTTAATGACGAGATCTTTTGACAGAAACGCCCACACCTTATTGTACACAAGACCGATTCATTGTAAATAAAGCAAAAGATCACCAAATGCATCTCTATTTACTGGTTTCTGCTCCAACATTAGTAATGTTACATTAATTAAAGGAAACTTCACGGGGCAACTCCTCAGCAAGTGCAATTTCACAAGAAGATTGTAGCTTGACAGTTGATTTGTCGTCGAATTCCTCTTCTTCACATTTGAGACAATTAGTGTATATATTCAGTGTATGTAAAGTGTACATAGGCAAGTATACTTCTTCTGGAGCACTATAGCTAATGCTTATTCTTCTTTTTCAAAACCAATCAAAGACTAACTCCTCAATAGACTTGGCTGGCCCAGTGCATGGTGCAACGCAATTATAGAAAAACATTATGAAAAAAAGTAAAAAGATAAAACAGAAAGCTTTACGCCAATATTAAGTTGTCAAGCGACTTTATGGAAATAAAACAAAGTTTTAAAAGTAAATACTTCGATGTTTCCATTACCTTTGGTCTAATTTTATTTAATTAAAAAAAACAACAACAACCCTGTATTATCACCAAAAAGGGTTGATAGATGCCGTCCTTCGACACTCTTTCTTTTGACCACGATGCTGAATTTAAAATGATATTTTTCAACATTGCTATAAAGATATTAAAGTTGGAAAAATGAAAATTAGGAGAAACATTAGAAAAAATAATTGGCTTAAAAAGAATAAGTACTGAAAAATACAACTGTTTAACAGCCTGCAATATACAAAACTGGGTTACACATTTTCTTAAAGATTAATAAACAATTTAATAACATAACATCAATGTTGTATATATAATAATCCTAAATAGAGATGAAGAAATTTTAAGACATGATCTGAATGTATTTCATTGTTCAGCACAATCATTTGTTGCTAGCAGTCTGTCCTTATCAGAAGAGAATATCACTATCTAGGAGAAGTTAGTTTGAACAAAGAAACGTGTTTGTGGGCATGTATTCAGTCTTAAAAATTGACCACAGCAACTGAATTATTTGTTAGCCATAGCTGATCCAACAACTTTTGTGTGGGCTGCCAATTGATTAAGTTTCAGTAACACTTCATCATCCGCAAACTACTGCTAGCAATTCAGATCAAAACAATGAAAGTAAAAATCAAACAAAATAGAACAGTACGTAAGTCCGCAAAGTTTCAAGTCTAATGTCAAGATACTCTGAGTGGGTTTGGTATTAGGTCACACATGTTAACGATCTGCTTTCACGGTGAAGGCGGCACTATATCTGCTTAAAGTGAACACAGTCTCCGAATAGCTCAACGCTTATTGGTTCTGACTTTAAACCAAAATAAAGATACACCAAATTTTCTGTAAGTTATTTTTGCAACTTGTAAATTCCAAGTCTATACTTAGTAACAACCCGGTTTTTCCGCTATCTATTTTTACCAATTTTTAACTCCCAGAATTGCAGTTCTTTAGTGCGTAAACAGGTCAGGTGTGATTCATCAAACGTATATTGCGTTTATAAAATTTGGCATTTGTGTGTGTAAAACAAAACAGAGTGTTTTAATGTTCTAATTCGCCAACTCCCAGGTTCATTGTTAAAATCTGCGTGTAGGGGAAAGAAATCTTTCAACTGACCCGCGGTGTGTAATCGGTTCTATCCAGGATTGGATCTCGTATTTCAACTAAGTGCGTGAGCTTTCTTTAAATGTTATTCAATATGCTGAAGTGGAGTGTTGAAAAGACTACTTCGATAAGTGCATTTCACTTCGTACAATACATGCCACTCCCGATATTATTGTTTCGAATGCTAACTTTGTACACTTGTACATATTTGCTACTCAGGGGGCCTGGTGATATATGATGCCCAGGAAGAAAACAACTTTGTTTTCAGGAATGTCAGATGCCTTCTGACAAAGATCTGGACCAAAAGCCTTAATAAAACCGCAAATTCTACCAAGATGTCTGAGACAATATTAATACCAATTATATATTCATGTATGCTGTCAATTGTTTATTGTGTCGATATTATATCCGTGAACGTATCTGTATCTGTATAAGTCGGTTGAAATTGCTCTTATTGACTTGTCGCAATCTTCCCGACCCAAATTAATTTTTATTAACATGCCTGCCTGTTTGTCTAAACATCAACCCAAAAACTTGCGGATCTGGGGGTCGTGGGTTCAAACCCCAGCCGGGTCAAACCAAACACTTTAAAGTTGGTAGTAGTGGCTTCCCTCCTAACGCTCGGGGCTAAGGGGACAGCATTACCCCTGACTCGTCGGTGTCAGTATAATGGTCCGACCGGGTTCAGTCCCTGGGCACCTCATAAGTGCCCCTGTGCTATAATGATAGAAATGTCGCTTCACAGTATCGGCAAAAAGTCGCTTAACCCATTCCAACCCACAAACCCACCTACCCAAAACACCCATCCAAACACAAACTATTTACCTTGTCCTACCTACTAACCTGCTTGCCAGACTACCATCCTGCCTGCCTACTATCTGCCCACGATCATGCCTACCACCTTGCCTACCAACTGACTGCCATCCTGTCTTCCATCTTGTCTATCTGACTGCCAAATATCCTGTTTACCTACCGGCCTACCTATAATGAGATTGGTGGCGTTGATGCTGTTGCTGGTTATAAAGATGATGGCATCCATGCAGTTGCTGATGGTGACGATCATGGCGTTGATGTAGTGGTTAATAGTGAAAGTGATGGTGTTGATGTTGTTAGTGACAATGAGGTTGATGACGTTGGTGTTGTTGGTTACAATGAAGTTAATGGCGTTGATATTGTAGGTGATAATGATGTTAATGGCGTTATTGTTGTTGGTAATAATGTTGTTGATAGCGTTGATGCTGTTGGTGATATAGATTTTTATGGCGTTTATGCTAATGCCGATTGTAATGTTGATGGCGTTTTTGATGATGATGACGGTGATGGCGATGATGCTGTAATTGATGGTGATAGTGACTATGTTATTGATGGTAAAAATGATGGCGTTGATGCTGTTGTTGATGGTGAAGGCGATTGCGTTGATGTTGTTGGTGATAATGATGTTGATTATGTTAATGATGTTAGAGATAGTGAATTGTTGGCGTTGCTGCTGCATTTATCATTGTAAAATATTTGTTTGCTTGTCAGCGTTGTTAATGCTGAAGACAATCTAGGTGATGAGACTGGCTGTGGTGTTGTAGTTAGTTTTGTTATAGTTGGTGTTAGTATTACTGGTAATGATCGTGGATGGAATTTATTGTGCTGTGGCGGTTTGCTGTTGTTGTTAATAGTTTTACAGATGAGGATCGATTTGGTGGAACTGGTTGTGGTGATTTTGCTGGTTTTGTTGTTAGTAGTGGTGGTGGTAGAATTGGTAATGGTGGAGGCTGTGGAACTGGCTGTAGTACTGTTGCTGGTTATGTGGTGAGTGGTAGTGGTGAAAGGACTGGTAATGATAGAGATTGTGGAAATGGCAGTGGCTGGTGTTTCTGCTGGTAGTGTTGTTACTTTTTGTCTGATGTTGGTGGGTGTGTAGTTGGTGATGTCATCGAAGCAGTTTATGATGCTGCTGTTGTTGTGGTGATGTATTAATGGTAGTTAGCTAGAAAAGGTTTATTTGTAAACCTAGCAGGAGGTCGTATGCGACATGAAACATGCAGTTACTTTATCATCAGGGTCTTACCATACGCCTATTATGTAGAAGAACTACAGCATAACCTTTAAACGGACATGATATAACATTCAGTCCACTATCATGACATCAATTATAAAATATACCAAACAATGTTCTGTGACCCGATATACTTTAAACAGCTGTGCTGGTAAATGAGCTCGTATCGCGCCTATGATAGTATTTACGAGCTATCTATTGCGTCATGAATTGTGTGCACGCCAAAAACAGGCTCATGCACCGAGTGCAGGACGTAACGTCGCACTAAACGCCAGCTTATAAAACACAGGTTTAACATGAGAATTGTTGGAGTTTCATTTAATACAAATTATTACCCCCCGGCCACCTCCCATACAGCGTTCTGCCACATTTACCTAGCATCTTTATTGCCGCTATGATTTCCCTAACAACACATATTGCAACAAATACGTGGCACCGGTTGTGACAACTGGCATGCATTTCCCCAACAACACATATTGCAACAAATACGTAGCATTGTTTATGATAACGGATGTTGACCATTATCACACAATTTGCATTTTGCAATTTTCCCGTTCAGAGAAACGTTGTCATAAACTTAATAAAATATTGATGGTTTATGATTGATAACATTATTAAAATCTGCCTCGATGTCACTTTTTTATCAATACATGCACTCAATATACGCATTTAGTCTTAAAACGTGTCTTTGTTTAAAAGTCTTATTTCGCAAATTATGAGATGAGAACGCTTCTTACTTCCTTTTGCACCTGTTCGTAATCTCTAAGCAATGTCTTATAACGCCATTTGTGTCTACTGTTATAAAAAGTGGATATTTGTTGATGTTTTGCTGGCGTATGATTTTATTTCACCGAGTTGTACATTTTTTTTTCACTTAGTGCATATTAAAATCCAATAACCAAATTATCCATTTATTTAATAACTAGATTTGTATTTCTTTTTAAAATGATATATCTTTTTGTGAAAACCCCAGTCGGTATCCTCATTTTTGCAATTTGGCCCCAAACTTTCACTATTACCTTTTACTTCTAGCATAAATGGTAAAATACTTAAGGTTATCAGGGATATGTACAACAAACGAAAAGCATGCTTACGCGTTTATAACGACCATTCAGAGTTCTGCAAAATCACGGTGGGCCTATTAGAAGGGAAGTAATGTTTGCCCTCTTCATTCAGGATATGGAACTATCATTAATCGATTCTCAAGAAAACGGGTTGCAGTTTGATGACTTAATTATAATTTCCATGTTCTTTGCAGGTATGGTTATTTTTGGAAAATCCCCATCGGAGAACTGGGGAGATATCCTCTGTATGTTGCTCGCTATGTAAAAGTAGTAAAATATTGGTTTATACTTTTATACTAGAATAATGTTATAATGCAGAAAATGTTTTCTTACATGCTGCATGACTGTAACAGAGGTAAAGTCAATTGGGTATCCAATGTAAAAAAACAAACTGTTAGACCAATACGGGTTCAGCAATGTATTCGCTGACCCCTTTTAGTGAATCCAAAGAACTTTTGTTTATCATTTAAAAAAAGAATAGTAGATTGTTTTGTACAAAAATGGAATTTTATGGAGTAGCTTATTGTGTTCGTACAAACACTTCAAAACTGTATTTAACTTTGAAAATTACCTTGATATAGTACTTAAAAAACCTAAGATATTTTCTCACTAAATTGCGCTTATCTTCACACCCCTTAAAAAGTGTGACTAGACGATATGGCAGAAACAGAGTTGATAGAAATTTTCGATATTGTACACTTTGTGATAAAAATGATATAGAGGATGAGTACCACTTCCTATTTGTATGTCCAGCTTACAATGAAATAAGAAAACGCTTTATAAACAGAAAATTCTACGCGAGACCAAGTTTTATTAAATTCTGTGAGATGTTTAAATCTGAAAAAAAGGAAATTTTGACAAACATTGCAAAATATATCAATGAAGCTTTAGAATATCATCAGAACAGCGTCATTCTCACACAATGAGTTCATTTTGATTACAATATTATTTTTCCTATTTTCACTTTTGTAATTATTGATTTTTCCTACATCAAAGATGAACCATGATCCTGTAGCAATCCATGTAACCACACCATGTGTGTGTGTGTGTGTGTGTGTGTGTGTGTGCGCGCGCGCGTGTGTGTGTGTTTGTGACTTAAACGACTAGATGATCAGTGGCAGCACTATTGATTGTAATTATTTTGCAAATATCTACTATGTACACGTTGAAACTAATAAAATACAGTTCTGTTCTGTTCTAACAAAAAAGTTCCTGAATAATTTAAGTTGTTCATGTTTCTGTGTGTGTGTGTGTGTGTGTGTGTGTGTGTGTGTGTGTGTGTGTGTGTGTGTGTGTGTGTGTGTGTGTGTGTGTGTAAAACTAAAAGAAACCATAAGAAAATTATTGGCCGGTTGTTTGGTTCAAATGTAAATCATTTAGCAATAGCAAAACACATGAACATGTATCGATTGTTTTATGTGTATGTGTATGCGTACTCTTCCAACCTAGAACATACACACATACACATATGTATACAGCTTTAACACATTAATGAAACTCTAGTAGAGTTTTAAAATGCAACTTTTGACATATATTAAAACAAACGTTTTGACATACAAAATAAAACACACACAAAAATATGGACTTAGGAAATGATTGTTTAAACAAAACAAAAGAAACACGCCCAAATTTCAGGTAGGCAACACGTGAATACAAGTGATGCTCTTAACAATTATTACAGATGAACATGCATAGCATTATTAAAAAGTACCTTCACTTTAAAAACAAGTGAAAACTATTTGTGTTCTTAACGATCGTACCATTTTCAATATATAAATGAAATATTAATAAAAGCTATTCATAGTTGAAATGTATCTAGGCAAAAATAAGAAAAATAGTTTTTTTTAATGAGATTGATAAATAAGTGGAAACGAATAATTTTCTTTACAATAATTAAAGTTCTTATTTCTGGTGACTTGATCTGATGCACAAACACGATGCGTCTCATTTTAAGAATTTAATTTTGATTTTTAACCAAGTAAAACAAATCATGTTCTAGACTACTAATACAAATGAATATTATATTGTAAAATTGCCTTTCCTTTCTAATTATGTTTACGGATTATATACACTATAATAAAATTCTTTCAGAGTTCACACAGTTAGATGTGTCCAAAAGCTTCTGACCAATCAATAGGTTGGACTATTTAATGTTTATTGGGTTCATCGTCCCACCGACAGTATTTCAGATATCTGGAGACGGTGTCCACTTGAAGCAGATAAAGTGCTGCATTCACTATGCATAGCATGCAATGAACACCTGGCATTATATCACACCCAGTCACATTATCCTGAGCCCGGGCCAACCAGTCGTAGAACGACCATTATATTTGCTTATGCGTAGGCAAGGGAGCTATATCACTACCATTGTAATGACTTTGGTATGTCGAGGTCCGGGATCAAGCCCATGGCCTCCCGTACCTGGAGACGATGTTCTACTGATTTTGCTATCAGGTCCGGTGGACTGTTTAATCATAAGTCAATGAGTGTGTTTTGACAAATATTTACCTATATAAATGAATACATTCTGTATATATCACTTTCATAGAAACCTTTATTCATGATGGTAAATGGCAAACTGTAAAAAGTTTATATTTAAAGTAACTGAATAATCAATGCATTAAAACATCATAGGTTGACATGCAAAACTTAATAGCAATAATGAATGCACATCAAAGTTTGAAGTTTAGATTTCAAAGTCTAGAATTTGAAAACAAAGACAATTATAAGATTATAAGCTTGTTATTAAGATTGGTCAACAAGTTAAAAATATCAAGTTCTCAATTATTGTTATAAATGAACATGTCTCTCCTTTGTTAAATTTACTTTCACTTTGCCAAACTTGGTTTGCATAGAGTTTTCAATACCTTAATAAAATCGTAAGGTCTTGATTTGTTAATGTCCGGTCAATAGATTGAACCGTTTATTGAATGTCACCAAGTGAGGATTTTTACATTATTTTATTCCAAGACTATGGCAAACTGTAAAGATTAGGTTCTATATGCAGCTGATGTAAAATATAGCACATGTCTTTGCTTGCTGATTACGAGATGAGTTACACCAATATAATATTGAACATCTTCGGTCTTAATATCCATTTTTATTTATAAAAATCTATGCAATTTAAATTGGATAAAGTACATATGCAATTTAGATTAGAATGAGAACTATGTACTTAATTAAAATATTTGTATTCGTTTGTATGTATGTTTATTTATTTGGGTTTTACGGCACACCGACACTTAACAGGTCATACGGCGCCGAATACAAAGTTAAGTGTGAATAGAGCATAATCAGGTTAAAACCAAACTACGCAAGTAAAGTATAGAAAAATATAAAAACTATCAGGTTAAAAAAATAAATTATAATTGAAAACAGGTCAACACATAAAACGGTTTAAAAAGTATAACGATTGGTAAATAAACGGTTAATTTTTTTTAACTTATTAAGAATACTCATCTCGTTCAAGAAGCAAACAAGTTTAGAATACGACATTGTCCTAAATAGTTCGTGCATGTTATTGACAATTAAATTCTTCGACCGTATGTGGTCTGTGTCGATACACTGTAATAAAGTATGGTTGACTGTCAGTGATTCCTGACAAGGAACACATACAGGCTGAACTTCTCTTTCTAAAAGATATGAATGAGTTAGTCTAGTATGTCCAATGCGACAGCGGGTAAGAGCTACGTCTTCTCGTCGACTTTAGGTTTAATTACGTGTAATTTGTTACAAACAATATTGTCCCAACTTGATTGCCACTTGGTTAAAATATGTCGGTTAATAAGTGGTTTAAAATCAGTGTGTGGGATGCAAAGATCTGTCTCAGTGAGTGCCGAGGCAGATGTTGCACCCCTGTCTGCATCTTCTTTTCCTCGGATGCCTACATGACAAGGAAGCCAACAGAAGGAGATTTCGAAGTTTGACAAGAACAGTGCGAACATGTGGATTTGAATAATTCAGTGAATTTATGCTCTGCAATACAGATAATGATTCTGAAAATATAACATATTTTTCACCGGAATGTTCTGAAATGAAATCAAGGCTTAGATTTATAGCCCGGATTTCAGCGGTGAAGATAGACGAGTTGGAAGTCTTTGTTTAATGCAGTGGCTATTACTTACGGAAGCACACCCAACTTGAGTGTCCGTCTTTGAACCACCAGTATATATATGAAGGTGATCAGAGTACTTGTCAAGGAGTTCGAGAAATTCAGATCGTAAAATCAAAGGATCTGTGTTCGATTTTTTATTTTTACAAAGTTCTAAATTCACATCAGGAGAACGGAGTTGCCATGGTGGATGTTCAATTGTGGGGTTTTCAGAAATGTTTTCGAGTTTTATACCTGATGTGTTTATGCTATCTTTAAGTCTTAAACCTAGAGGTCTGATGGCTTTAGGTGATCGATCATAAAGCTCTTCATGTTTCGGGTTGAAAACACAATTAAACGTTGGGTTATCGCGGTTAGACACTAGTTTAATTATATACTGCAAAAAAAAGTTTCTCGCGACGTGCCAGGCAAATATTATACGCAATAACAAAGGCAATCAACTTTATCGGTTTAATCTTTTTAATGACGAGATCTTTTTTACAGAAACGCCCACGCCTTATTATATACAAGACCGATTCATTCCAAATAAAGCAAAAGATCACCAAATGCATCTATATTACTGGTTTCTGCTCCAATATAAATAATGTTACATTAATCAAAGGAAACTTCACGGGGCAACTTTTCAGCAAGTGCGATTTCACAAGAATACTGTAGCTTGACAGTTTATTTGTCGTCGAATTCCTCTTCTTTACATTTGAGACAATCAGTGTATATATTCAGTGTCTGTAAAGTGTACATAGGCAATGTCCACTTCTTCTGAAGCACTATAGCTAATGCTAATTCTTCTTTTTCAAAACCAATCAAAGACCCCTCAATCGATTTGGCTTGCCCAGTGCATGGTGCAACGCAATTCATTCTAGAAAAACAAATTACATTATGAAAGAAGTTAAAAGATAAAACAGAAAGCATAAAGCCAATACTAAGTTTTCAAGCGACTTTATGGAAATAAAACAAAGTTTTAAAAGTAAAATACTTCGATGTTACCATAACCTTTGGTCTAATTTTATCTAATTAAAAAACAACAACAACAACCCTGTATTATCACCAAAAAGGGTTGACGATAGGCAGCTGTACAACTTCAAGCAGAATCAATAAGATAGATGCCGTCCTTCGACACTCTTTCTTTTGACCACGATGCTGAATTTTAAATGATATTTTTCCACATTGCTATAAAGATATAAAAGTTGGAAAACTGAAAATTAGGAGAAACATTAGAAAAAATAATTGGCTTAAAAAGAATGATAAGTACTGAAAAATACAACTGTTTAACAGCCTGCAATATACAAAACTGGGTTACACATTTTCTTAAAGATTAATAAACAATTTAATAACATAACATCAATATTGTATAGATAATAATCCTAAATAGAGATGAAGAAATTTTAAGACATGACCTGAATGTATTTCATTGTTCACACAATCATTTGTTGCTAGCAGTCTGTCCTTATCAGTAGAGAATATCGCTATCTAGGAGAACTGGTTTCTGGGCATGTATTCAATCTTAAAAATTGACCACAGCAACTGAATTAATAACTACTGCTAGCAATTCAGACCAAAACAATGAAAGTAAAAATCAAACAAAATAGAACATTACGTAAGTCCGCAAAGTTTCAAGTTTAATGTCAAGATACTCTGAGTGGGTTTGGTATTAGGTCACACATGTTAACGATGTGCTTTCACGGTGAAGGCGGCACTATATCTGCTTTAAGTGAGCACAGTCTCCGAATAGCTCAACGCTTAATGGTTCTGACTTTAAACCAATATAAAGATACGCCAAATTTTCTGTAAGTTATTTTTGCAACATGTAAATTCCAAGTCTATACTTAGTAACAACCTGGTTTTTCCGCTATCCATTTATACCAATTTTTAACTCCCAGAATTGCAATTCTTAAGTGCGTAAACAGGTCAGGTGTGATTCATCAAAAATATATTGCGTTTATAAATTCTGGTATTTGGCCTATATGTATATGGGAGAACTTTTGTCCTGTACGCCTCCACAATGATTTACAGAGTAAGATCTGTTTATAGCCTATTATTCAAATCATATTGACACTTTGAAGCAAAATATTATCTAGGCCACGACACAAGTCGTACTGTGGCTGTTAAAGAAATCTAGAGGTTCTGGCGATTTCATATAAGTGCAATAACAGTTGGAATAAATTAGTCCTTGTTATATCTGCTTGTTTAAATTCTATAATGTTACAGCTGTTAATTAATTGTAAGAAATTCTTAATAACTGCGTTCTCATAGTGAAATAAAGCAAAGCCTGAACATACAGATTTCTGACGGAGGTAGCTAAATTGGAGCTACGCTAGTGACCTTAGCCTCGTCAAATCGTGCTAAATGGTTAAAAGCTTATTTGATAACATAAGCTGGATATTGTTCAATGTATGATTAAAATTGACCTTGATCTTTATAATATAATTTCAAACTGTTCATTTGTGACTTCAGAGTTTTCTTTCATGTTTGCGATTTTTAATTGTTACTTTTTGTAAAAAGGGGTCTGTTGTTTTCCATTTTAATTCGTTAATCTCAGCAAGCCTCGTTTGAATGTGTTCTTAACTAAGCATTTGTATGCATAGTTTGGTCAATAAAAAAGCCAATTCAGAAATGATTGACACGCGAAGCTTGATGGATTGGGTGTATTATCGCATGACCAGTCCCGTTAAAAATAATTATCAGTGTTAAAACTACTTTGCTTGAAGCTTTTGTTGGATCTATATTTCTTAACTGCCCGGCATGCATTTACTCCAGTGTCAAATTGGTTACACAATAAATAATACAAAACTAAATTGATTCAATCTACTGGCCAACGTTATGTACAGTACCAACACCTTTAACACTAACACAAGTCTAGTCTCGTTTGGGACATTCTCTGTTCTTTCCCGCTCTAATGTTCTCTTCCGCTTTAACGATATGGTATAGCGGGCAAACAATGAATCACTTTACGGAAACCCGCAAATATGTTTGAGTGCCAAATGTTGCGAAATAGCAAGTATATAAAATCAATAATGTGTTCTATTCGTTTAAACTGACTGTGGATGTTATTGTTCAAACTAATTTAGTGACTTGTCAGAGAGAATTGTTGAGAAAACAACAACAATGTAAACGAGGAAGAAAAACTGTAAGTCTTTCTGTTGGTTTTGATTTGAATAAATAAAAACTATTTTATATGGTCTAAAATACATTGTATGTAATGCATTTGCCACAAGTGTGGCAGCTTTATCCATTGACTTTATTTTGAGTGTCATTTTAACTGTCTCTCCTATTTTCTATATGTAATATAATACTTAATTTTAAAAAAGGAACAGTTAATTTAAACCTATTTATTTATAGTCGATATAATATTGTTGATGGTTTGATAATCAACAGTCCATACCCCTTTCGTTAGAATGCACAGTAGGTATCACATCGGGATTTGGGGTAGGTATATTACATATAATATGCCAACTGCGGATAAATTCTCGGCTTTTATTATATGTTTTTTAAAACCTATAAACTCTAAACAATAATACGTTTTATTTTGTTGGTTTGGGTTGTTTTCTAAAATTCTATGATTTCTTTCGTATTTTTTACATTTCACTTTTGACACTTTTGGCATATGACGTCATGGCATTGTGTGACGTCATGGCTTTGTTTTGATAACATATCAGCGCTTGTACTGCTTTATTTTATTTGAAACTACTCTCTCATTTGGAATTTTTAGGTTGCCGAGGCTTTTATCTACTGTACATACTGTACTGTTGTTAATTTATTTTATTACTAGTTATTATGTATGCACATAAGTTCATTATATCTGTTTAACTCCCGATGCAGGTGCTTACTGTTAGTTATTTCACTTTGACGGGATATTTTTATTTACACTGTTTGTTATAGAAAAACCTTCAGGAAGTGCGAGGTTGGAGTGCTCCACAAACCAGGTTTAAGCACCCCAGATGGCCCGTTTGCCGACTGACCATTGCAAGGCGGTAACTGATGGTTTTTCTTTTTGTGTGTTACGTCTCATCTGTGTTTTTGTCACATTTACATCAACCTTGTTTGCCTTTGTCTACAGGTAGATAAAATTAAATATCTGTGAAAATTTGATAGGACCTTTTCTTATTTACCTATTCACAATACAAATATAATGATAATTTTATATTTACGCATAACTTAATGTAAATTTTTGTCGCAAGGAGACATATCAGAAGTTTTGTATTATTCATTTCAGGCTCTGCGATGACACGATTTAAAGATTTGCCGTTTACCCAGTTCGTACATAGCTCGATCTGATGTCAGTCATTGAAGTAAATCGAAAGTCAAAGAGTCATGGATCAGTCTCACGAATCTCAAGAGGGCAAAGTCCAGCCCACTGTTACGTGTCCATTCTGTACCGAGAAAAAAAGATTACTTTCATTTCGCAATCTTAAAAAGGGTAGTCACATTTGTTTTAATGGAAATAAATTTAAAATAAATATAAAAAAGAGACAGCTTGCATTGTATACACATCATGCAATCGTTGTTGAGGTTGGTGTCGTAAGTGACTCTGAAGCAAAGCTTACACTAATACACTTTACCTCTACACCTTTCAGTAAAGAAATCAAAATTCGGAAAACAATTGAAGTTAAAAATCTTTTGTATGATGAAATTATGGTTGTTCATTACAAATATCCTAAAGACCCTGATGTAGTATTAGAAAGAGCACATAAATATTTAGCTGAAAAAAAAGTCTATGATCCGTTTTTTGAAAACTGTGAGCACCTGTGTAATCAGTGTTGTGCTGACAGTAAAGAGAGCTTGCAGGTCGAAGACGTTTTAAAATTATTAAATGAAGTTTTGTCATCATTGGCCGAAACTTTGTCAAGACAACGTCCGGTGGTTAGAGAAGTAATTTCTAATATTAGGGAATATTTTAAATGTAAGTATATTGTAGGTACAGTCGCTATTCAACTGATTTACCATATCTACAAGCATAATCAATACAAAAAACTACTAAAGGAGAAAAAAATGTGTTCCGAATGCTATAAAAAGAAAAAGGTTGACATGTTCATTCACTTTGTCACCTTAGGCACGTTAATCATGTTGGCAATCGTTGACGTGAATCCAAAGCTGTCAAATAAATTAGTTTCCCTGATCTCTCTACTATTCCGTATAAGTCAGATGATCAAAAAGGACAGCGACATCGAAACCGCCGAGACTGATGAAAGCAGACCAAGAGAAATGTCCGACAAAAACTATCGCGTGCGACCCATTGAATTGGGAGAGACATTAGACGACACCGTGTTGCTTCAGATCGATCATCAATTATCGAGACCACTTGCCACAATGAGATTGGGTAAGAGCTTGGCAAAAACAAGTGATGAGGTGAAACCTGGTCAGGTTATAAGTTTAGGAAGGTTTAGAAAGAAAGTTATCTGTACTGACGTAACTTATTCAGGCTCAGCTGCTCAATTGTCTGTAAGTTATATACATTATGGCAGCGACAAAAAAGTGTGCGAGGAAACAAAAGACATAGACTTGGAAAAGGAAATCATTTATATATATGTATATCATCCTCTGCACAGATACAGTAGCAGGCAGGTAGTAGAAAGAGCGAGGAAGAGAATTGGTCAGGGTGGGTATAATATGTTTACTCACAGGTCGTCTCATCTAGCAGAAGAAATTGTGGAGAAGAAAATTCATACACAAGTTCATGACATGAGAAATGTAAAGCCCGGAGACGTAATCAAGATTTGCGATAGGGGCGAACAGTACGAAGCAGTAGTCTCCGAAGTTCAGCAACCATGCTCACAAAAAAACGTAACTGTCATTTGCTCCCGGTCGTCAATGTGGTTTGTTCGTAGTACAGTTGTGGAGGAAGAGTTCCACTTGACAAATCAAACCATCTACTTGAACAATTACGCAGGGTTTTACACATATCCTAAAGAGTTGGTCGTGGAAAGGGCCCGATCGCAGGTCGGCAAACGTCGATATGCAGCAGAGTTTGTGCACTGGGCAAAGGTTATCCAAGAGCCGTTTCTTGTTGTGGAAGAAGCAGATGCGAAGCAACAGCCAGCGGAGATTGCTATATTCCCACTTGTTGGAAAGCAGTACGACATATTTCAGTATGCTCAGGTCTACTACTGGGGTGAACTTAAACTAGGATTCATTGTCTCCCTTAAATACTACGGGATGTGGCACGAAGGCATCCTTTCTGAATTCAATGAAAGCAAAAATGAAATCAAAGTGATACATTATGGGGCCACACACATTTTCGCTACAAGGGAGATCATGGAGGAAACCATACCATGTGACTTTAAACATACAAACCTCTGGGTATATCGATGCGATCCATCTAAGTCTAAAAACACTAAGGAAATATTAAAGTCTGCCAGAGCCAGAATAGGCGAGAGAAACTGGGAGCTTGGAAATAGGTCCTGGCACTTTTGCGTGAAATGTGTCTGCAAGTAGGGACAATAAGTCCAATTCAGGTACATGAGGAACTTGATTATGGAGGAAAAATCAATTTCGGCTAAGTTAAAGTGTTCGAGATAATTTTGAAACGGTTGCTTAATGAAATTTAAACGATACATAAATGTTATTTAAAGTTAAAATTTGTGACTTGGCTAATTGTGTGTAAAAGTGTTTTTACTTTTCAGATGAATAATATATTTTGATGTATTCATAATTTTATAATGTTTGTTCGTTTTAATTTCATATTCTTAATCTTAATTGTTACTTTATTGTCACTGCAAAAACATCAAATATGCGCTATTGGCATTTAAAGGTTTTGTTATTTACTCAGCACATCTTAATTAATGCATTATTTTTTATAATCCTTTTATTTGGAAAAAAACAACAAGTGTGTTTCATGTTTACTGAATGTGCATTGTACTAATTACTAAATAGACTCTGTTAAGTTGTTTTCATATACATTCACTTTTGTTAAATAAACGTTCTGAAAATCTAGGTATAGGACATGTTGACAATTGGCTACAGCTTAACCTTTCGCATGAAAGATTCGACCTCACATCTGGAGGTACCAAAGAGATATAAGGCAGTCAAACTGCTAGTTCATATGTCTCTTTTTCTATAAATTGTTTGAAACTTTTTGACACGTTGCAAATTATTCGATGGTTGTGATTATTATCAGATAATAACAAATTTAAGTTATCTTTTTCATTGCGATTTTGTAGTTGTGGTATTTATATTATACAATGGTTATGTATTTAGTAGATGTCATTTAGATAAACCCTAATATATAATTTTACTGACATGTTTACTTACGAAGGACATTCCGTAGCTAATACGAAGATAAACACAGCTAATACAGCCAATTTCAATGTTTAGCATAAAAGAATAAGATCAAAGCTACGGCAAATGAGTTAAATAGGTTTACAGGTATGATTCTGTCTAGACTCCGACCATAATTATACAATGTTGTTAATTGTTCCATAGGGAACTGTAGAATTATATTTTTCTAATAAAAAGTTTGTGTTTAAAAGTAAAATAAAACGATTTTAATTTTGGCATTTCTGGTTCCCATTTAGTTAAAAAGGGTAAGAAAACATATATTGATCAATTTTAAATTTAAATTTTCACAAAATAACACATAATGTGCTACAAATAATCACAGCCTATTTTTAAAGCTGACGTGATTATCTGTCTTGATTTCGTGTCACATGATCCACACTGCGCGAGCGTCTTGTGCACTGTCAAAAAAGCGAAGTCAGCTATATTAGACAACACTGTTTGACACAGTTTCATTTTAAATCGTATCGTATTGGGTATGATGTTAGACAAAATTCATAACATTCCTTGATAATTATCAGTTTAGTTATACCTAGAAAATTAAGATAATACATTGTAAAATTAAGAGTATCTGTACACCCACTGAAAATACAAACAGGATAATATGCACAAAAAAACCTCCTTCCTCATAAAAGATACCGCGATTGTTGTAACTTGAATGGCATAGGCGACGAATATCACTTTGTATGTATATGCCCCTGCTACCTGAATATTAGAAATAAATTTTACCCATCTTTTTTTAAGTTTGTTGAACTTTTGAAGTCAAGTAACAAAAATGAAATGGTAAACCTATCATTATTTATTAAGGAAGCTCTTACAGTCAGAAGAAACTTATTTTATTTATACTCTCATTTGATTGAGAAGAAAGTAAATAAGAAATAAATTTAAAATGTTATTTGTTACCATTAATTGTTCATAATGATGCAATTGTTATTTTTGTGTGATCTGTTATTTATACCAATCTTACAAATTAAAAAAATAACATAAAATTGATTATAGATTGAATACATAACTCACTGTGCTCTTGATATGTGACTTAACCTGTATTTTGTAGCTGGCTGACATGAAAAACAAAAAAGGACACACAAAGTACCGCACTCACCGGTTTTGTGTTAGAGACTTTATAATTATGAATTTATATTGATGTATATGTGCCGATTATAGTTAAAATGATATTTAGTTCTATAAATGTTGTTGCTGTCATTGTCATTGCCAACATCATCAAGACTATCATCACGATTATCATCATCAACACCATCATCACCGCACCGGGCGCATCAACATCACCATTACAATCACTAAAATCATCCCTCTCGCCATAACCATGATTATGATTTTGTCTTTATTCTTTTTTTCTTATTATATCAGTGGTCGAAATTAGCGCTAGCCCGACAGCAAAAAACTAGTAAGTTTTTTCCCGGGCTAGTAAAAATTTCCAATTTATTAGCCCGATGGGCTTCTAAGATCCTGATTATTGAAAAACCATTGTACTTTCATTTTTAAGGTTCTGGACCTGTAACTAACTTCGGAAAACATCGGCACTCGGTATGATCTGGTTTCATTTGAATAGCATTCGTCGTCAAGTTTCGTATTTGCTATTTTTAGTAATTTTTCACCACGATTTTCCATGACGTCATTGGGTTACCCATTTCTCCAAAATGGCGGAATCGGGAGCTCAACATCGTGATCGTCGAGGGTGATATTGTAAAAATCAAGTGCGTGTCTGTGCCGTTTTTGAAGTTACGTACAATTACAAGAGAAATAACCTTTGTAGTAATACTTTTGATTATATTCGGTTCTTTTCTAATGAATAACAGGTAAAATGCGGACATGCGAGGAAAAATATGAACGACTAAAATCCTGACGTGTGTAAGTTTAATCATTTTAAAACCTTTCAACTTGAATGGTTTGGTAATAAGATTTTATATCATAGAAACTACTGAAAAAAATAAGATATATCATTCCTAACCCGGTGTAGGCATCGACTTTCATAGTGTTTTTGGTACTTTCAGATTTTCGATTTTTTGAAAATCAAGGGTCACTTTATAAAAATGCAAATAACTTGAGTTACAAACGGTAAACTTCCTTAAAAATTCACCATACGATGTGTTTTATAGTATAGATTCAAGAAACAGTATCATTATAAGGATTGTGGAAGGTCACCATTACAGGCCAGAACCTTAACATGTAAACTTTTGAGCCGCTTATTATATTCGGAAAGCTGTAGCTTGTATGATAAACATGTTATGCGCACTAAACCGTGAATATGTTTACTGTGCAGGAACCACACGGTATTCTGGTACCCGCATGGTACATTATGGCCTTATTGATTGATGAAATAAAAAACTGGCGATTAATACCGGTCTAGCGAAAAATAACAACCGACAATGTACCCAGGTGTCTGTGGTTTTATTAATATTCTATACATACAGGGACAGAGTAATTCTATAAATAATAAGGTATAACTAGCCAACCTTTTTTTTACATAAAATTAAAAACAGACAACTATACCTTAAGCTTGGTGCTTACTGGGGAGGACACTATCATGTCTGAGATTTGTCTTTCTTAGAAAGTTTAAAACAGGCCCGCATCCAGAATTTTTAAGCTGGGGGTGGGGGGGGGGGGGAGAGACCGAATATGACATACGTTGAAAGTGGAGGTGGGTGGGGTGTCCGGGAAAATGTTCTAAAATGTCGGAGATGCATTCTGAAGTGTATCTGGACAAAAGGTTAATAGCTTTTTATGGTTTTATTAAACTGACTCTGAAAGAATGAAAATGGGAAGACATAAACCTTTAGCAACATAACTCTGTTGCTGAAAACTGGTTCGAATTCTTTCAAAAATATGCCGAAATATATTGGGAAGGAAATAATGTTAAAAAAAAACAATCTTACTATCTTAGCGCAATGTTTCAGAGAACAGGCATTGCAATATCGTCAGATATAATGCTTAAGTGATATACATAAATATTGCCTGAATTTACATTTCTGATGGGTATTCGAGAACGTGTTGTACAAAGCATATATAGAAGTCACAACTAAAACTCTTCTTATAAAAATACCAAAATTTCGAGTGAAGCCTTCATTAAATGGTATGACAAAGAAAACAGTACTGATTTGCCACAAAGATGTTGGATCCGACAAAACACAACTACAAGTTCATGTATCAGTAATTATTGTAGAACAATCAAAATAACAAATAAGTTTGGAGTTTCCAATGCGGATAAATTCCTTCCTGTAAATTTTCCACATTTTGCAAGAACGGGCAGTTTTTGCACAATGTCAAAAATGGTCAACCTATTAAATGTATTCTTCCACAACTTAACTAAATGAAATATAACAAAGGAAACATAGATGTGGAGGCACCTCTACATATGGTACAAGTTTCAGGGCACTGATAATGCTAAATTAGCATTGCCAACGGTTCAGCTGTATTTACAGCAATTGTTTGCAGAACTTTCTGAAACGAAAGAAGTGCTTCTACATTTTACTGTTTAAATTTTCTGTAACAAAATGATAAAGTACCTTAATTACAAAAATAAGGCATAATTTTACTACCGGTTTAGCAAAAAGATAAAGAAACGATTGTGTACCTGTGGTAATTAGTAGAAAAACATCAACACACGATTAGAACACATTAAATGTATAATCTAAAATGAACACACTGTATTTCCTTGTATCCATCCTTCGTGAACTATAGGAAGGTTGGAGGCTCGTGAGCAGAGGCCACCATGAAAGACTTACAACACCATAACATGATGAAGCTGATTATTTATAAAGTCTTAACTGTAGTAATGTAAGTTCTTTTTCCATTTACCGTTGAACAATGATATTTATATATCGAATGGGTTCCCGCTAATTAAAAGAACACGACGAAGTGTTAAAATTCACACACACTTGCACGCACACAGGTATATCACATAGACACACACACACACACCCGCACACACCCGCACGCACACATACACACACACACAAACACGCACGCACGCACACACACACACACACGCACACACGCACACACTTAAATTTAGTGTCATTTGTTAAGTGGTTTTGTATAACATTTTTTTTTCTTAAACATTTGAGTTACGTT
This sequence comes from Sinonovacula constricta, assembly GCA_007844125.1. Taxonomy (NCBI): domain Eukaryota; kingdom Metazoa; phylum Mollusca; class Bivalvia; order Cardiida; family Solecurtidae; genus Sinonovacula; species Sinonovacula constricta. Next base: position 45,203,600 of record CM017571.1, read on the forward strand.
AGTATTTAAACATTTCTCATCTATGTGTCGCAAAACAAAATTTCTCTTTGTCTTTTGTTATTTACTTAGCTCTAATGAAACGTCATCACTTAGAGAGTTTTATGTTTCAATTGGTATATAGTCTTTAAAGATTATTGATTGATGCCGGGTCATTTGTTTTGGCAGTTGTCTTTAATATCTTTTTTCAGTATACATATTTGCATTCAGTTAATTGTTCCTCAGTCTATTGATATATGGCCCTTGCAAAAGTAAACATGTGTGATTAAAAATATTATACTGAAAACTGTATAAAAAGAAAGCATTGAATGACATTTCTTGTACAGCAGCAAAGGTAGTTAGTTATATATGAATTCTAACACAATATTTCGATACATGTGTGATTCCTTTCGTTATTCTCAGTCCTGAATGTTCAAGTGTATATTTCTTATAAATTATAAAGCAAAGAAATGAAACCGAACGAACATTCAAATTTTATATTATTTAATCTAAAGTGACCAATCCAATGCACCGTAATGTCTTTTTATTAGACGTTTTAAAACCCGAACTTTTATTATATGATTGTCACCTGTATGGTCATGTTACCTTAACTGTTAGTAAGCATCGGAACTGTCTACCGATTATAACTATCTGCCTATCTATTTTTCATTTGATATTGCGTATATTTATGAGATCATCATATTCGACCTACCCGATACAGCGTTAGGTCAATTTAGCGGACGTTCTAAAACCAGAACTTTCATCATGTGACTTTTAGTATAGCTGGTGTATGTGGCGTTCGATTATGTAGTCTTTCTTTTTGCATAATTATAGTAAAATAATTACTGAATTTTCCGTCTGTGTTCAACATTGCTGAAAAATATACCATAGCAACGATACAGCACACAAGTGCTTAGCACGTGCCCGAAGAAAGTATGGCTTGCCGATCGACTGGAATTTGGTGTATAGTGCCTCTCCCTCATCGGTAAATCTGCAAGATGGCTGCTTTACCGAGTTGGCGCCCAACCGGGTCTTCTTTCAGGTAAAGTACTTTTTCTATTTCTTCAACGCCTAGCTTTTCGATCTGATCGGCGGTCAGGGCGTTTAGGGCTGCTTTTTCGAAGATATTCTCGGGCAACAACTATTTGACGCTTTTTGCGCTCCTTTCCGGCTCCCCGATTTCGCAGGCCCGAACAATGCTTGCATACAGCAAGACGAATTGCCTGTCCCTTCCATAATGTCGTTTAGTATCTCGTCGCAATCCGTTCCAAGGCTATACAAATGCAATGGATAAATTTTAATTTTGTAAGTCTTGAACAATTGAAAGATCATAGAGTCAATATCAGCGAACAGCAAAAACAAAAAAAATCAGCCGCTTGGCTGCTGGGATTATATTATTATCGCGGAGACAATCGAATGAATCACGATCCTTGCAGTGAAAGAAAGCTATCTAACGTATCTGCTCCCTTAGGTTGTTGAGACTTGAGGTCATAGACCGACGATAGCCGTGTCTGCCGCTGTAACACTAGCACACACCTGTCTTTTTCCTTGTCAGCGATTTGCTCACACTGCAATCATCGATGAAAAAGCTTATAGAAGGCCAGCAGGTTAAGGGCATATATCTAATTAGTCCATATCCAATGCCAGTCTGAAAAGATTTTATTATGCTTGAGCTTGGGGCATAGGCTGACTATATGATCACCGAGGTATTCAGTCTCAAGAAAGACATAATTGTTTCACACGGGCCAGTTGCACCGAAGATGACAGAGTTGGGACTTTAAGCCAGGCTACGAAATAACTTCTTGGTGAGCAGGTCATTCACTAGATTTGCAAATCCACGATGCCTGAAAGGTCTATATTCATCAGCTACCCCTGTCCGCTGGTCGGCTCGATGGTTATGTTATCACATCCGTCTACCAATGCGCCGTCCATTGCTATGAGCCAGTCATCATCGGATGTCCGCAGGTGAAGCTAAACGGTAACACGTCAGGTAAATATTGAGAGAAATCACAGCCCCCCCCCCCCCCCCCCCCCCACCCACCTGCCCTAGGCATTACGCGACCATGATTATTTCAGGGTGTCGCTTATAGCACAAACAATCACGGAACAAGGAACTGCCATGTCCCACTGCTGCTATGGGCACATGCCTAAAGATGGCTGGAGAGGACCTCCACACTTATATCCTCCTTGAAATTGTTCGGGTTGTATAGTGCTCCGAACTAGAGGGTAAAAGCAGCTGCCAGTTCTCATAGATAGCCTCTATGCTGTAGGAGTTGTTGGCGTCGCCAGTTGCTCTGATGACACGGCTGTAATCCTTGGATGTGATTCCGTCCTCAGCAGCTGCTGATTTTGGTCAATAATCGATGTTCTTTTTGTTACAACAACGGTCTGTCGATTGTCCTTTACCCCTAGAGTGATTTCTCAATTGGTAAGTATGATTGATGATTTTCACGGCCGGTCCACTGTTAAGATAGAAGTCCTCGAAAGAGGGGCAATTTTCATGTCTGAAGCGGAGAAAACCGCTCTCAAAGGCACTTGACGCCCTCCAACACCTGGATACATCAGAATACGATAGGTCAGACATGATGCTGCAGGGACGTGACAGAGCCATGCAGAGACACCGGGGTGAGCTTGTAAGTTACCTAGCTCAATTAACATATCTCGACAGTCATTTAATCAAGCAAAACAGACAACATAAAGAGACTGAAGACCTCGAACTCGAAGCGAATTACCGTGAACATTTCAAAGATGACAGGGCAACACGGTTAAAAGCAGTTCGGCCAAATAGAATGCTTTCAAATAAGTTAAATTCGTGCAAACATAAGGTGGTTTCTGCAAGAAGGCACGAGGCTGGCTACGCAAATTTGAACTCAATGAGCAGGGGATTCAAATACATGTACTTTCGGTCCTGAACGCAAACAGGATAACAACCAGCACTCTTTTTCTATGATCACCTGAGGCGAAGGTGCACCAACCCTCCAGCACTAACTGAAACTGGTTCTAAAACAGTTTTAAAAAACCTTGTGGACATACTAGATAAAAGAGCAGAAAAGAAGCCCTCTCAGGTATTATTGGACGTTTTGCCAACTAGCTGCTACTAGTTGCTACATTCCTCCGAAAATGCGAAAGCTTGATGAGGAAGTGAACGCGTTACATTTTTGCAAAAGAAAACCACGTCAATAATTGTCAATTTCTATAGTTACAAATCCATATCAACTGACTTCTTTCAATGTGTTTTAACTTTTAACTTAAGGAAAACTAAACGTGTGGTATTTCTTGTGGTCACAGGTCCCATAGTTACAGTTGTATGTCAACTATTCTGTACCAGCCTATTCCGACTTGTCTTAAGGTTAACCAGGCGTTAACGCCTGTCCTTGATAATTTCTCGGATACTACGGCACAATCCGCTTCCATTTCCTGCCCTTCGAATTAGTATACGCACACAGACACGTGTATGTACAGACATTTTAATACAGTTAATCCAATATGAATAGTGGGCAAGGGTGATCGCACTAACTTCAAAACGTCTTGAAATTTTGAATTTACTTTGGATAAAACAAATCTCATAAGCGGAGAGCTTGTTATGCACAGTCTAAATATGTATTCTAACATTTCATTCGGTAATTCAAGTATTTTGTCATGTGTTGGTGTCGTCCTCGTTTGTATTTCTCATCGACTTGAAGCTTAAGAACGTCATACTGACTTAAAGCACTGCGTCTTGATTCGCCGTCATCGTCAAAACTTGATAAATTGCATGGGTTCTGTTGTTGTATGTCTTCGTCTGCCATGTCGCTGACAACTATTATGCATGTTTGTAGATCTGAAGCGTTAAATTTTACGCGGACGTAGTGCATGCTACTGAGTTCTGGGAAATGGCTTAATACGATTGTTCTTATATCCATGTGAAACAGACTATCATTAGATTAAATTGCTGTATGGTCTAGGCCAGATGTAGAGATGACAACACATTGTGAGTTATACGCCCTTATAATAGCAATCAGCGTCAAATGGTCCCCGTATGTACCGTCGATTTGCATTTGCTTGATATTCTCTTCAAAATCCCCATGAACAAAGTTTACATAATCGTTTCTATGGGAGCGGATATGTTTACCTGCTACACTTCTAAATTTTTCAACGCTTATGTAGATTTCATGTTGCGCAAACTGGTGTGCTATAGCATCAAACTGACAGTTTCCGTCTGGACGAGGATCATGAATAACATTTACTTGTTCCAGACCTTTAAGGTTCAATGTTTTAAGCTTATCCCTGTGCTTCAAAACCAAATAAAACCAAATAAAATTTGTCACGATGCCTTGTTGAAACGGAATTTTCACACATACGAATATGTCACATGTGTGAAGAATTCACACGGATTCCTCGCAACGTGTATAACAAATACGTACGAATATATCACACATTTTTGAAAAAAAAAACAGTTCAAAAACCATATCCCCATTGAAAAAAACAAACAAACGAATTCATCACATCCAAAAGAGGTGGAGAACATTGACTAAAATTTTATTCATACGAAATTTTCACACATTCTTATTCTGTTTATGGCACTTAGACGAATCAATGATATTTTTTTACACCTCTAAGAGAGGGGAAGATCTAATCGCCTGCGCCGTCCGTCCGTGTCTCACTCGGACAATCGTTCAGTCAGTCCGTCCGTCTGTTTGCCGCCCGTCTGCAGTCATTTATCTACATCGGTGCTCATTGAGAAAAATTAAGAACCATTAATCTGGATTGCCCCACTTAATTCATAATCCTTTAATAAATAAAAATGAAAGGAGTATAACTTGGAAAGTATTGAAGTCTGCCTGATGGCTGATTGACCCATCAACAAGTGATCGTGATGCTTACCTCTTTGTTTGCACGACGAGGGGTTTAGAACTTTATGAATAACAGCGCTTGTGCGTCAGTGGAATGCCCTAGATTGTGGCTTCATTAGACTTTACGTTGATAACACGAGATGACGTTCGTTACAGTGCATTAACGATGTCGGCGGACACCCAAGATACTGTATTGTGTTCGATTTTACATGTTAATCGACGGAACTTGTCTCATTTTGTTTTGCACTATGATTTTCGTTTTACACCTGCTGACATTTCTTTCGTCTTTTATCACAACCATGGAATTAAATCAGTAAAAAAAGTTTCCCTTTTATCGATTAACGATTTAAGCTGCTGAAACTTTAAGTTAAATTGTTTAAAATATGTATTAAAAACAATAAACTATATTAGTGGATATTTTCGATTTTGTTGAGTCTATAATTTTTACTTAATGCTAGCGATTATATATCTCGTTGACAAAAGGTTTCATGCTGTACATCACGAATAATATATTTCATATTGATTGTCTTGAAACTAAAGTAGTAACTACTTAAATAATTTATGATCAGCTCCCAGGTGATGGAAAAGCTACAGGAGTATAGAAATTGTAGCTATTTAACCTTTATATTTAGTCAAAAGGTTTCACCAATTAAATATACGATGGATAATGCTTTAATAATCACTAGGACAAACTAATACTGTTTTACTATGGTCTCGTTGTTTTGTGAATAAATGGTCAATACAAATAGTGAGTTAGTTATTACTTTTCAATTTAAGAGTTTAAGTGTAAAGCTGTATATGTTAACGTATTGTGCTAAATTAAATACATGTACTTATTATTTATCTTTGAATGAAGAACCTTTATTTCAATTTTTATTTGAATCCCTGATCATGATACATTTATTCATAAGCAATAAATGTCTTGATTCTACAGTTCCAAGTCATTTAATTGAAGCTTTTCTGAAAATTTCGAACATAAAATTTGATCGTATTCAACATACTGACTGATTGAGGGGTTTTCCGTACACTTGGTTTTATCCGATGATTCGCCTATTTTAATTAAACATTTTACAATGATAGAAACACTTGCCTTTGGGAAATTGGTTATGTTAACTTAAAACAGGTATGGATATAAATTTAGTAACCAGAATAAGATATTTTTAGTCAATGGAGTTTTTTGTCAGTCTTTTCAACGTTTTTTTTTATCTTATTCTCAATGCAATTAAGATTTCCACAAGAAATATACAAATATATATCTGGTTTCATACTACTTTTTCATGACACTTATTTGTGAGCAAATTATGGTTATTCAACATATTTAATTTATAGCAAAAGAAAGAACATATAATTCTTTATCATTTCTGTGCAAATATTGTGTAATACGTAATTATGTGTGGGCATCAAGTAGGTAAATTAATCATTTCGAATTGCTCAAGTACTGTCTTTAGTTATTTTTATCCGATTTGCCAAGACAAAGCCATCTGCATTTAAAACATGTGAGTAAATAAGGTTTTAATGAGCACCATGTTGTGACATTGCTATATGTTGGTTGAAGTGTTTGAGCCTTGTTATGTAAGTAAAGGAGAACAAGAGATTTTTAACTGAATGTGTGTTTTTGCTTGTGGTCAGGTGTTCAATGCTATATCTAATAACTATGCTGAGTCTTCCCTAAAAGAACTCACAACTCATATTTGTTGGTTCAAAATGCAATTACACTTCATATCCTGGATATCTATAAACAGTTTTACGAAGACTCTTCAAGTAAACCATACGGCGTTTGTTTTAGATATCACATTAGGAAACGTTATTTAGACGTGTTCTGATATAAAGAGAACATAACTTTTTTAACCTGAACATGTTAAACAATTCATACGAACTTAATAGCTTTGTAATGCAAAGGACATCGAATAGAAGTATACTTCTTATTCCAATGAAAGCTTGATTACAGATAATTTATTGTGAATAGCAAATGGCTTTGTCTACCTTCTGAACACTAAAGACTTTTTAACAATAAAATGTAAGCTTATAATATTTTATAGCTACTTAAAGACATAAAATCAAAGAAATGTTTCAAAACTTGGTTAAATAGGTAAGTAGCGCTTAGATGGTTATTGGATTGCGAACAGAAACAGGTTATCAGTTGCGTGTGTTTTTTCCGTATTTTCAATGTCCATCAGTCTCTATATATTTACCGGTTGGAAGAAAGTTTCATTCTCGTGGTTATATGACTTACGAAGGTTGTGCTTATTACCATGTTACAGCACTGTTACTGGTAAACTCCTTTGCTTGCTCTCAACTAAACGTCATAGGTCCAGGTCAGACTGTTACTGTACTACAACAATTTCGGTGCTTTAAGAGAACTAAAAATTACAACATTGTTGGTTGAATATTTCCCGTCTTAAAAATAATTTTCCTTTACTTATTTAACTTAAAGCAATGTGGTAACATAAAACCACGTGTTACACACCTCATATTTATTCTGTGTTGTGTTTTTCTCATAATTGAGTTAATCGGTGTAATATTTAGGAATGCCGAATGCATACAAGGTTTACACCATCGTGCAGAGTTTAGACGTTGACAAAGTTGCTGAACTTCAAGTGGATAACATTGTTACAAAATGTGGCGATATTTTTTATCATCGCATCGTAAAAACACTATTAACAAACATGTGTTGACAATAATTCCTATGGTCGGAGATAATCATATTTGATTTCATTATTTCTTGTAATTCAACAACGTTTTGCCTTTTTAGCAGAGCTTTAAAAAACAAATTTGGAAGATTGTGACACAGTTAGCAAGTGTAAATTATCAATAAGAAATGCAGGATGTCAGTATAGTTTTTAAGTGTCTCATGAGACATTCAAGGACAGTCCTAATAACATCAAGGGATGGGGGTGGGGGCATCAACTATTAGCGTTAAGTGTCGTTTTTATGGCCAAGATTCCTTTTTACTAACATAACAATACGGCTTAATGTTTTGTATTTGTTTCTGTGCTGTTGTTTTTCGACATCGCATCAACACAGTTGTCGTCGTCATTTTGACGAGGTAAAGCTACTTATTAGTGGATGGAGAAATTATCTTATATTTTACATCGCACCGACGAAATTAAATTTAGGTCGTCATATTGGCAAGGTGGAGCTAATTAACGTTGTAGGACAAACCCAGACATATGTGCGACATATGTGCGCACCGCCGGTCACCTGTAAGACCTCGACACATGAAAGTTTTCGACCCGACCGGGTCTTGAACCCAAGTGATGACGGCTTAAGAGTTTGTGGTCGACTTTAATCACTCGGCCACTGGTGCCAATCAAATAAAGGTATACACCATTTAATATTATACTTTACATGAGGATTCTGTGACAACAGATTCCTCCAATGTCTTCTAACTTCGGAACTAAGAAATGAAAAAGAGTGAGTGCAGCGAGCGTCTGACGGGTCATGTTTAAAGAAAATTAATCACAATTAGCCGTCATAACAGTTACATTTAGATAGTGTGTAAGTCGGATATTAACTTGTTTTTTTTTGGTCTGTGGTGAAGAAAATATGCACGTGCTTCCATATCTGAACGACTTTCAACTTGGACAAAATCTTTTTCGTTTTGTTTTGCAACAAATGTCGCGCGTAAAAGTTGTCAAACTTAAAATATCTCACTGATTGTGGCATTTAGTTTGAGAGTTATCTGGGAAGTACTTTTACAATGCATTTTAGGATACCCCTTGATGTTTAACATTGTTATGTACAGTAGTACACCAGCGTTTAAGGTTATGGTAGTCAGGTTAAGGGGTTGTTTATCGTTGTAGTATTAATGACGTATTTCGCATGACGTAGCATTCGCTAAACAGCTAAAAAGAAAAGGATCATGCTAGAAAATACATTTGTTTATTTTTAACTGGGGTTTCGTTAATGTTCTGGAGGCTTCTGTGTTCTATAAATTCTTTGGGTCTATATAAGGGCTTGTTAGACGATTTGAGTTTAAGTTTGGACATATAGTTTGGAAATACTTGCAGCTTCTATATTAAACCGTTCTGTGTTGGAACTTACGTGGACTTATTATATTCTACAGTGATATAGGCTAAATATTAAAGTGTTGGATTTGGAATTATATTAACTACATTCGTGTATTGTTCTACCTTTGGATTATTTTAACTGTGCGTATTTACGAGGACATTCTACCGAAAACTCTTCAGGATTATTCGACGTTGGATTATTAATTGTACTATTAAAGGGACAACTCCTAAAGGGACAAACTGTAAGCATTTAACATTTAATTTGCGTTTTAAAATTTTGTCTGATATATTTGTTATTATTTTGTTACGCCATAGACTTAATTGTTTATTAAAATAAAACATAATTGTACTAGTTTGTTGCTGGCTTGTTCTTTCTGTTACACCATTTTGTCGTTTAGTAAACGTGTCATTTTATTAATAAATCTTAAATAGCGACACCGGTCGAAACAGAAATTGGGGGCCCGTCCGTGATCTGAAACATTAAAGGATACAGGCTACCATGGCATTTAATTTGAAAAAGTTTGTAATGCCGCCTACCCGGGAGGAGTTTAATTTGGCCAAAAAGTCTGATTTGCTCGTCGTCGCTGCTCTTTATAATCTTCCTGGGATTAAAGTATGCATGCGAAAACAGGCTATTTGCAACATGCTTATTCAAACTTTGATTGACGACAACATACGTTCGACTGACTTTATGTTGTTTGTAAAGGAAGATGTGTCAGACCAGGACTTACAATTAAAATTGCAATTAGAGAAATTAAGATTAGGAAAAGAAGAGCGACTAGAATTACAAAGGTTAAAGTTGGAAGGAAAATAATTAGTGAGAGAACGAGAAAGAGAAAAAAAACGAGAAAGAGAAATAGAGCGGGAAGAAAGAGAACGAGACAGGCATTTTCAGTCAGAATTGAAGAATCTAGAAAGAGCAAATCAGACACCCATTCAAAATAAAGCATTTGATGTGTTAGAAATCTAAAATATTAGACTTGTTCCTCCATTTCAAGAAAAGGATGTTGACAAATACTTTTTACATTTTGAGAAAGTTGCAGATAACTTGAAATGGCCAAAAGAGCACTGGAGTTTACTTCTGCAAACTGTTCTGTTAGGTGAAGCACGTGAAATCTACACACAGTTAGGCATTGAACAGTGTTCTAACTATGATATTGTCAAAGGTTAAATCCACAAAGGCTACGAACTGGTCCCTGCGGCATATAGACATATAGGGGAAAATGAAAGAAAAATATGATATTTATACTCAAACTAGATCTTTCAAACCAGGTGACTAGGTTCTCGCACTATTGCCATTTTCCAGGAAAACCATGACAAGCTAGATACTTTGGGCCTTACACTGTTGAGAAGAAAATCTGTGACCTCAATTACGTAATACTCACTCCTGGGAGGCGAAAACAAAAACAAATGTGCCAGATTAACATGTTGCAATTGTATATTGACAGAAATAGCCAAAATGTTAGTAAACCTGTGTTAGTTGTTGACTCTGTCCCACCTGATTTAGACATAAATAATTCAGTTAGTGACAGTGAAATTGAGACCAAAGTGGATCTTTATCCCATTAAGCTGAATAACTCGTACATTCTGAGGAACATTGATAGGAAATTCATTCATATGGAACCGGATCAAAGGACACAGTTGAAACAACTTGTTCGTAAATTCCAACTTGTTTCCTGACATTCCAACACGAACTGATAAAATCCAACACGATGGTATCGTTTAAAGTTTAAACAACATCCATATAAAATGAATCAATCAAAACAACAATATCTACAAGAACAAAAAAAAGTACTTAACTGGACAATGACTTTATTGATTTATTGGGCCTAGTCAGAGCAAATACAGTTCACCGTGTATTCTTGTGCCCAAAAAAGATGGGACATATAGACTTTGCAATGACTACCGGAAGATCAATATCATCATAAAAACAGATTCTTGTGAAGCTCTATGTTTCCTATTAGACAATATTTACATAAAATGCGGCGACACTTTATTTAGACAAGTAATTGGTATTCATATGAGAACCAACTGTGCATCATTAATTTGCAGATTTGTTTTATACTGCTTTGGACGTAATTTCATGTTAACTTTATCCCCTTCTAACTAAAGCAACATTAAAGAGGCTTTCAATTTAACGTCACACTATCTTGACGATATTCTTACTATAGATAATCCTTTCTTTTTTCAAATGATCCATCTGATTTACCCTCCAGAACTTACCCTTAATAAACCAACTGACATTTAAATGCTGCATTTCTAGACATTGAGATCGTTATTTCTAATGACAACGTCTCTACTAAAATCTATGACAAGAGAGATGATTTCAACTTTAGTATTGTGAATTATCCATACCTTGACGATGATTCACCTTGTGCTACCTCCTATGGTATTTACATATCACAACTTATAAGGTTTGCACGAGTTTGTACTAAAGTAGAAGATTTCAATGCTAGAAACCGGTTTATTTCTTCTAAACTCTTACAGCAAGGCTTTCGATTTCACAAATTAAGAAAGGCGTTTTCAAAATTCTTTCACCGCAATGATTTTATTGCTTCTAAGTATAAATAAGCCATCCTGCATTTAATGGAAATGTTTTATACAAATTAAAGAAAATCAAGGGTCTCAATAACTTTTCTGACCGCTTTACACTGAGAATATATAAGACAAAGTCCTATGAGCATTGCAACAGATACACAAATTGAAAAGACACAGGACCAAGGTATTCGCATGCACGCCAAATGTAAAAGTGAGAACAAATCTGTGATGAGTCATTTAACGATAAGAGCAAACCCGACAGTTACCGCCTTGGAACTGATTAGAAAGTTTATTGCTGACGGTAACAACCCGGGAATCCTTCGGTGTACTGTATTGCTTGCAATTGACTCTTTTAAGTCAAGAACTTGCATTGCTTTTAAATTACACGAAGACCGAACAGGTCTTCGAGAATATATAAAAACAGTGACTTCAAGCCATAATTGGACAGTCACTGTTGAATTTCTTGTCTCTTCCTCTCTCCAGTCGTGCCCTATATAGGTGGGACAACTTGAGTAGCCTCCATGCCCTTTACGTGAGATTGCACGGTAGATATAACATCGGGAATTGTGTACCTTTATTATATAATATGCCAACTGCGGCTAAATCCTCGGCTTTTTATCATATTTATTTTAAAACTTATTAACTCTTTAACAATACCACATTTTATTTTGTTGGTGTAGATTGTTTTATCTAAAATTCGATTATTTCTTTCGTATTTTTTACATTTCACATTTGACACTTTTGGCACATGACGTCATGACATTGTATGACATCATTAAATTGTTCTTTTTATTTATCAGCGCTTGGGCTGTTTTATTTCAAACTACTCTCATTTGGAATTTTTAGGTTGCCGAGTCTTTTATCTACTGTACATACTGTACATATGTTGATAGTTTATTTTATTACTAGATATTATGTTTGTATATAAGTTCATTGTATCTGTTTTAACTCCTGAGGCAGGTGCTTACTGTTAGCTGTTTCACTTTGACGGGATATTTTTATTTACACTGTTTGTTTGATAGAAAATAGGTAAATAAGAAAAGGTCCTATCAAAATTTTCACAGATATTTAAATTTTATCTACCTGCAGACCAAGGCAAACAAATAAATGTAAATGTGACAAAAACACAGAGACGAGACATAACACACAAAAAGAAAAAAAATCAGTTACCGCCTTAGAACGGTCAGTCGGCAAAAGGGTTTTTCTATCAAACAAACTATGTAAATAAAAATATCCCGTCAAAGTGAAACAATTAACAGTAAGCACCATCATCGGGAGTTAAAACAGATATAATGAACTTATGTACATACATGATAACTAGTAATAAAACAACATATGTACAGTATTTACAGTAGATAAAAGCCTCGGCAACCAAAAAATTCCAAATGAGAGAGTAGTTTCAAATAAAATGAAGCAGTACAAGCGCTGATACATTATAAGAACAATATAATGACGTCATAAATGCCATGACGTCATATGCCAAAAGTGTCAAAAGTGAAATGTAAAAATACGGAAGAAATAATAGAATTTTAGAAAATCAACAAAATAAAACGTACTAGCCTATTGTTTAGAGTTAATACGTTTAAAAAAAAAAACATATCATAAACGCCGAGGATTTCTCCGCAGTTGACATATTATATATGATAAAGGTAAAAAAAACACAACCGATGTTATACCTACTGTGCAATTAAATGCTGCATTTAAATGTCAGTTATTTGCTTTATTAAGGGTAAGTTCTGTAGGATAAAGGATAAATCAGATGGATCATTTGAGGAAGGATTATCTATAGTTAGAATATCGTCAAGATACCGTGACGTTAAATTGAAAGCCTCTATAATGTGGCTTTGGTTTGAAGGGGATAAAGTTAACATGAAATCACGTTCAAATCAGTATAAAAACAAATCTGCAATTAATGGTGCACAGTTGGTTCCCATAGGGATACCAATTTCTTGTCTAAATAAAGTGTCACCGCATTTTATGTAAATATTGTCTAACAGAAAACGTAAAGCTTGAGATCGGTATTTCAACGTCTCTACTAAAATCTATGACAAGAGAGATGATTTCAAATTTAGTATTGTGAATTATCCATACCTTGACGATGATTCGCCTTGTGCTACCTCCTATGGTATTTACATATCACAACTTGTCTAAATAAAGTGTCACCGCATTTTATGTAAATATTGACTAATAGAAAACGTAAAGCTTGAGATCGTTGTTGGAGCGCTCCACAAACCAGGTTTAAGCACCCCAGTCGGTACGTTTGCCAACTGATCGTTCCAAGGCGGTAACTGATGGTTTTTCTTTTTGTACGTTTTGTCATGTCTCTGTGATTTGGTCACATTTATATTTACCCTGTTTGCCTTTGTCTAGAGGTAGATTAAATTAAAATATCTGTGAAAATTTTGATAGGACCTTTTCTTATTTACCTATTCATATCCCATACCAAGGATGGATGATTGTAGTGACAAAGTTGGGAAAACCTAAGTTCGATCTTCTGAAAGGATTCTGGCCAGTACCTCTTACAGACCATGCCTACATCGACGACGTCATCATCTACTCTGAGACGTTTGCCGAACAACTGGGAATCATCCGATCTTTTTTCAACAGATTTAGTGAGGCAAAGCTAACCATCAACCTGGATAAAAGTGAATTTTATCATGCTACGTTGACCTTTTTAGGAGATGTTGTGGGACAGGGTCATGTAAAACCTATTGATGCAGAAGTTATGGCTATTTCTGATTTTCCAATACCTACATGTAAAAAGCAATTGATGCGATTTCTTGGTATGGCAGGCTATTACAAAAAAAAATGTAAACACTTTCTTGACATTGCAGAACCTGTGACAAACCTTATCAAAAAGGTAAATCATTTGTATGGAATTTTGAATGTCAAACTGCATTCGACAAATTAAAAGGTGTACTTAAGAGCGCACCAATTCTCTTATCACCAGACTTTGGTAAAAAATTTCAATGGCTCTTGATGCTAGTGACGTCGGTGCTGGTGCTGTTCTGTTACAATCAGATAGTGAGGGTATTGATCATCCCGTGCGTTATTTCTCAAAGAAGTTTAACAAACATCAGAGAAATTATTCTACAATTGAAAAAGAGTGCCTTGCTCTATTTTTGCTTTACAACATTTTGAAGTGTATTTAACTTCTTCAGTTAAACCTATTGCTGTATTCAGTGACTACAACCCTTCTAAGTTCTTACACAAGTTAAAGAACAAAAACCAAAGGTTACTAAGGTGGAGCCTGCTTTTACAAGAGTTTGATTTAGAACTGAAACACATAAAAAAGACAATGTTATACCTGATGCTCTGTGTTAACTGAAGCACAATATGTTATTACAACATGTTTATTCAAAGGATTACACGTTATTTAACGTTGTATAACTGTTATTGTGTTACATTAAATACAAATTGTTTTGATATGATGCCTGTTAAATATTTGTAACACTGTGAATTTGAAATATCAGATGTTTTGATACTACATCTGTTTAACACGTGACACTTATATTGTATTTTGTATCATTGTTGAAATAACCTACTTAATTAAGTTATTGATAATTTAATATTCTTAAAAAATATTATTTCTTTTCCTTTAGGGTTGGCGGTGTTATGCACAGTAGTACCCCAGCGTTTAAGGTTACGCTAGTCAGGTTTAGGGGTTGTTTTTCGTTGTAGTATATATGACGTATTTTGCATGACGTTGCATTCGCGTAACAGCTAGAAAGAAAAGGATCATGCTAGAAAATAAATGTGTTTATTTTTAACTGGGTTTCGTGAAAGTTATGGAAACTTCTGCGTTCTAGAAATTCTTTGGGTCTATATAAGGGCTTGTTAGCCGATTTAAGTTAAGTTTGGACATAAAGTTTGAATATAAAATGTGGACATATAGTTTGGAAATACTTGCAGCATCTATATTAAACCTTTCTGTGTCGGAACTTACGTGGTCTTAATATATTCTACAGTGATATAAATATTAAAGTGTTGGATTTTGAATTATATTAATTACAGTCGAGTATTCTTCTACCTTTGGATTATTTCAACTGTGCGTATCTAAGAGGACAATCTATCGAAAACTCTTCAGGATTATTCCCGCTCTTTCAAGTATTTTCTCAGGAGTGTGAATGTGGCACCTGATGAGCACAACGTAAATGTCATCTTTGCAGACGTTTTTAACTACACCATTTATCTGAATCCTGTTTACACTATCGAAAGCGGTAGAACTAAACTGGATCAAAGTCAGCTTTGTAAAGAAATCAAGCACGTCAAACTCTTCAACAATGGTATTGTGTCTATACGGTGCAAACTGTTTCAATCCGATATTTAATTTAGTTTTATAACCATAAAGACATATATGATTGCCTATTTTCATATCGCGAAATGATTGTAGTCTCTCTTACCAGGTAGACAATGGACAGGTGACCGATTGTTGAAGTCTGCTACAAATTTATTGCTGTGAATGTGAAATGCAAATGCTACAAAACAAATGAGAGGGAAAGATTCGTGTAAAAATTTTAAGTGCAATATTCCTGAAGGAGTTGCATGTATGTACGTATGTCGTGAACGATGCAGTAATGGATCGATATAATTTGTACTATGCACACGTAATCCTGTGTCATACCAGGGACTGCATTCTAACTCTGTGTTCTACCAAGGACTATATTCTAATACTGTATCAGACCAGGGACTGTATTCTAACTCTGTGTTCTACCAAGGACTGTATTCTAATACCGTGTTCTAACAAGGACTGTATTCTAATACTGAGTCAGACCCGGGACTGTATTTTTATACTGTATCATACCAGGAGCGGTATTCTCATACTGTATCAGACCAGGGGCTGTATTCTAATACTGAGTCAAACCAGGGCCTGTATTATAATACTATATCAGACCAGGAACTGTATTCTTTAATAGGTCAGACCAGGGGCTGTAGTCTAATTATGAGTCAGACCAGGCGCTGTATTCTAATACTGACTCAGACGAGAAACTGTAATCTTATACTGAGTCAGACCATGGAGTATGCTAATACTGAGTCAGACCAGGGGCTGTATTGTTATTCTGTTTCAGACCAGGGGCTGTATTGTTATACTGTATCAGACAAGGGGCTGTATTGTTATACTGTATCAGGCCATGGGCGGTATTCTCATACTGTATCAGACCAGGAGCTTCATTCTTATACTATACCAGACCAGGGACTCAAGACTAATATTGTATCAGACCAGGAGCTGTATTCTTATACTGAGTCAGACCAGGGACTGTATTCTAATGCTGTATCAGACCAGGGACTGTATTCTAATGCTGTATCAGACCAGGGACTGATTTCTAATACTGACTCAGACCAGGAACTGTGTTCTAATACTGATTCAGACCATTGTGAATACTAATACTGTATCAGACCAGGGGCTGTATTTTTATACTGTATCAGACCAGGAGCTTCATTCTTATACTATACCAGACCAGGGACTCTAGTCTAATACTGTATCAGACCAGGAGCTTCATTCTTATACTATACCAGACCAGGGACTCTAGTCTAATACTGTATCAGACCAGGAGCTTCATTCTTATACTGTACCAGACCAGGGACTCTAGTCTAATACTGTATCAGACCAGGGGCTGTATTTTTATACTGTATCAGACCAGGAGCTTCATTCTTATACTGTACCAGACCAGGGACTCTAGTCTAATACTGTATCAGACCAGGAGCTTCATTCTTATACTGTACCAGACCAGGGACTCTAGTCTAATACTGTATCAGACCAGGGGCTGTATTTTTATACTGTATCAGACCAGGAGCTTCATTCTTATACTACACCAGACCAGGGACTCTAGTCTAATACTGTATCAGACCAGGAGCTTCATTCTTACACTATACCAGACCAGGGACTCTAGTCTAATACTGCATCAGACCAGGAGCTTCATTCTTATACTATACTAGACCAGGGACTCTAGTCTAATACTGCATCAGACCAGGAGCTTCATTCTTATACTGTACCAGACCAGGGACTCTAGTCTAATACTGTATCAGACCAGGAGCTTCATTCTTATACTACACCAGACCAGGGACTCTAGTCTAATACTGTATCAGACCAGGAGCTTCATTCTTATACTATACCAGACCAGGGACTCTAGTCTAATACTGTATCAGACCAGGAGCTTCATTCTTATACTATACCAGACCAGGGACTCTAGTCTAATACTGTATCAGACCAGGAGCTTCATTCTTATACTGTACCAGACCAGGGACTCTAGTCTAATACTGTATCAGACCAGGAGCTTCATTCTTATACTGTACCAGACCAGGGACTCTAGTCTAATACTGTATCAGACCAGGAGCTTCATTCTTATACTGTACCAGACCAGGGACTCTAGTCTAATACTGCATCAGACCAGGAGCTTCATTCTTATACTGTACCAGACCAGGCACTCTAATCTAATATTGTATCAAACCAGGAGCTTCATTCTTATACTATACCAGAGTAAGACCCGGGGCTTGATTCTAATACTGAGTAAGACCCGGGGCTGTATTCTAACACCGAGGAGGACCATGGGCTGTATTCTAATACTAAGTCAGACCAGGGACTGTATTCTAATACCAGGTAAGACCAGGAACTGTATTCTAATACTGAGTCAGACAAGAGGGCTATATTCTAATACTGTATAAGAAAAGGGGCTGTATTCTAATACTGAGTCAGCGAAGGGGCTTTATTCTAATACTGAGTAAGACCCGGGGCTGTATTCTTATACTGAGTCGGACCAGGGCATGTGTTCTTATACTGTATCAGACCAGGGCGGTATTCTAATACTGAGTCAGACCAGGGACTGTATTTTACTACCAGGTAAGACCAGAAACTGTATTCTAATAATGAGTCTGACAAGGGGCTATATTCTAATACTCTTATCAGAAAAGTGGCTGTATTCTAATACTGAGTAAGACCAGGGCCTGTATTCTAATACTGTATCAGACCGAGGGCTGTATTCTAATATTTTATAAGAAAAGGTGCTGTATTCCAATTCTGTTTCTGCCATAGACTGTATTCTAATACTAAGTCAGACCAGGGACTGCAATCTAATACTTAGTCAGACCAGGAAATGTAATCTAATACTGTATCAGACCAGGGGCTGTTATCTAATACTAGGTCAGGCCAGGGACTGTATTCTTATACTAAGTCAGACCAGGGACTGTATTCTAATACTAAGTCGAACCAGGGGCTGTTTTCTAACACTGTATCAGACCAGGGACTGTATTCTAACGCTGTATCAGACCAGGGGCTGTATTCTTATACTGACTCAGACCAGAAACTGTGTTCTAATACTGATTCAGACCATGGTGAATGCTAATACTGTATCAGACTAGGGGCTGTATTTTTATACTGTATCAGACCAGGAGCTTCATTCTTATACTATACCAGACCAGGGACTCTAGTCTAATATTGTATCAGACCAGGATCTGTATTCTTATTCTGAGTGAGACCGGGGACTGTAATCTAATACTGTATCAGATGAAGGGTTGTATTCTAATACTGAGTCAGACCAGGGGCTTTATTCTTATACTGAGTAAGACCTGGGGCTATATTCGGATACTGAGTCAGACCAGAAGCTGTATTATAATACTGAGTCAGACCAGGGACTGTATTCTAAATCTGAGTCAGACCAGGAACTGTATTCTAATACTGAGTCAGACCAAGGGCTGTAATCTAATACTGAGTCAGACCGGGAACTGTATTCTAATACTGAGTCAGACCAGGGCGGCATTCTAATACTGAGTCAGACCAGGGACTGTATTCTAATACTGAGTCAGACCAGGGGCTGTATTCTAATGCTGTATCAGACCAGGGGCTGTATTCTATTACTGACTCAGACCAGGAACTGTTTTCTAATACTGATTCAGACCTTAGTGTATGCTAATACTGTATCAGACCCGGGGCTGTATTTTTATACTGTATCAGACCAGGGGCGGTATTCTAATACTGAGTCAGACCAAGGGCTGTAATCTAATACTGAGTCAGACCACGGACTGTAATCTAATACTGCATTAGACCAGGTGCTGTATTCGAATAATGATTCAGATCACGGCCCGTATTCTAATACTGTATCAGACCGGTGACTGTATTCTAATAATGAGTCAGACCAGGAACTGTATTCTAATACTGTATCAGACCGGGGGCTGTATTCTAATACTGTATCAGATCCGGGGCTGTATTCTAATAATGAGTCAGACCAGGAACTGTATTCTAATAATGAGTCAGACCAGGGCCTGTATTCCTATACTGTATCAGACCGGGGGCCGTATTCTAACAATGAGTCAGACCAGGAACTGTATTCTTATACTGTATCAGATCAGGGGCTGTATTCTAATACTGTATCAGATCAGGGGCTGTATTCTAATACTGTATCAGATCAGGGGCTGTATTCTAATACTGTATCAGACCGGGGACTGTATTCTAATAATGAGTCAGACCAGGAACTGTATTCTAATAATGAGTCAGACCAGGGCCTGTATTCTTTTACTGTATCAGAAAAGGGGCTTTATTCTAATAATGAGTCAGACCAGGGCCTGTATTCTTATACTGTATCAGATCAGGGGCTGTATTCTAATACTGTATCAGACCAGGGGCTGTATTCTAATAATGAGTCAGACCAGGAACTGTATTCTGATACTGAGTCAGACCAGGGCCTGTATTCTAATACTGTATCAGACCGGGGGCTGTATTCTAATAATGAGTCAGACCAGGAACTGTATTCTAATAATGAGTCAGACAAGGGTCTTATTCTTATACTGTATCAGAAAAGGGGCTGTATTCTAATACTGTATCAGACCTGGAACTTCATTCTAATACTATATCAGACAAAGGACTGTATTCTTATATCAGAAAAGGGGCTGCATTCTAATTCTGTTTCTATCAGGGACTGTATTCTAATACTGTATCAGACCAGGGGCTGTATTCTTATACTGTATCAGACCAGGGGCTGTATTCTCATACTGTATTAGACCAGGGCCTGTATTCTAATACTGAGTCAGACCAGGGACTGTATTCTTATAATGAGTCCGACAATGGTGTATTCTAATACTGAGTCAGACCACAGGCTGTGTTCTTATACTGTATCAGACCAGGGACTGTATTCTAATACTAAGTCAGACCAGGAACTGTATTCTAATAATGAGTCAGACCAGGGACTGTATTCTGATACTAAGTCAGACCAGGGGCTTTATTCTAATACTGAGTCAGACCATGAACTGTATTCTGATACTAAGTCTGACCAGGAACTGTAGTCTGATGTTGTATCAGACCAGGGGCTTTATTCTAATACTGAGTCAGACCATGGACTGTATTCTGATATTAAGTCTGACCAGGAACTGTAGTCTGATGCTGTATCAGACCAGGGGCTTTATTCTTATAATGAGTCAGACCAGGGGCTGTCTTTTAATACTATATCAGACCGGGGCTGTATTCTAATACTGAGTCCGACAATGGTTTATTCTTATACTGAGTCAGACCAGGACCTGTATTCTAATAGGCAGAGACATAGAATTAGTTAAACATTATATACAATACACAATCCAAAGAAATGATAGTAATATGAGGTCGACAATGATTTTTAAATGTAGAATTACCCAATAATCTCACTTAATAAATAATATTTAACAATTTAGTATGGTGTTCCTTTCTTTACCTTAACTTTAAAAGCCGTCACATGCTGAAGATTTTTGTGTTGTATTTCTACTGACCAATTAACTTTTATAGGTTATATACAGTAATATACAGTTTACCACCTCAAAGTAAGGTTCATAATAAAAAAAGGTTTATTTGTTTTGTTCGGTTCGTTTTAAAATCTACCTACAGCTTGTTTTTCTTTGTTGCTATAGTACTAGTTAACTATTATTTATGTTGGGTCAGTTGTTTGCTTTCGCATGAGCACTATGCTGTTTTTTTATACATTGCTTATACTTTGTCTTGATTAAACAGATTAACACTGAAGATTAACAATATAGCTGTGGGTATAAGGACAAATCCTCATATAATATCTTCTCGTACATTTGTACCAATGTTTGTATGTGACGATAATGTAGAGATAAAATTGATAAACCAACCTTAAGTTGAATTATTCGCATTTATCAAACTTTAACTTATAATTAGCTATACATTTTATTAATTTTATAATTTACTTTATATATAAAAACGGAGGATGAGTGCAGATGAAATTAAAAAGGTTTAGTTTGAATCATTTTACTTAATATTAGTACAGTAATGTGTATATCAGACGTACCAAGGGCACAACATGAGCGAAGTGCGTATTGTATAACAGACGGCATGCAAAACTAATGAAAACATATTGTTTTAGTATTAACCATGAACATAAATCAATAAACGCTGTGTTAGTCTGCATTCAGCATAATAATACATTGACATTTTAAAAGTAAGAATGAATAAGAGAAATTCAAACGGAAATGGCATTATGCTAAGCTATTGGAAATTATTTATGTTTAAAGACATTGAATAATGTTATATGTCACTGGATACATTCAATTGAAGACTTTAAGAGAAACCACGACTGCGATCAACAAATTACATGTAACGGTCCCTTCACATTTTTATACTACTACTGTCACTACGAACATAATATATATAGCCAGGTGTGATAACATTTGCTTTGTCAAAGAGTAATAACCCTGTCAAGCGCATTCGGACGGACTACCTTTTAATGCTATAATTCCATGCCGCACTGTGAGTTCCAAACGTCCTAAATCGTATAAATTTTAAGTTTTTAAAAGACGCAACAACTTTTAGTAAAAACCAACAGTTGAGAAGTATTTCATTTATAGGTCCAATAAAGTCACATATGGTGACGTACAATTTCTTAAAATTTCTTAAATAAAAATACACGCCATATATCTGTGTCAGTTTGTTGCCACGGACTAAGAAGCAATGTCAAAACTTAGTGTTATTTATCTAAAAAGGCAAACTTGTAAATGTACAATTTAAATTTGAGACTATTCAATCATAGATTTTGCAATGGCGTTGTTTTTTCGTCGCTTTTTGAATGCAGGTAACAGTATAACTCGTAAATGTAAATTAACCGGATTTTATTAATTGCAAAAAGATATAAGGCAACATACGGCTTAAACAAGACCATTTCTTTTTATATAAATGTATGTTTGTGTGTGTGCGTGCGAGCGACCGCGCGTGCGTGCGTGCGTGTGCATGCGTGCGTGCGTGTGTGTTTGTGTGCGTGCGTGTGTGAATGTATGTTTCAAAATTAAACCTACAAAAGCATGGTTAAGCAATATTTACATATAATCTAAACTATGGGAAATGTGGGGGGAAATTAGATACTGAAATATCATTTAAAATCCTGTTTCTAGTAGTACAAAATAGTACAAAATTAAGTTATGTTTGTTGTCAAGGACTTTTTTGTCCAAAAAATGGAGAAGAAGAAAGAAAGAAAAAAAATAAACTAAGTAGTGTCACTATGCTAATACAAACTTTGGTTTACAAAGCAATTATTAACGGCATTAAATGAATATGAGGCTTATAAAAAGTTGTGTATTATATAAATTGTTCCTAAAAAGTGTTATTTTGACAATGACGCTATCATTTTTATTTTAATGAGAATTTATACTCCGCTACTTGGTAAAAAAATATAACACTCCTCTTTACAAGTCAATTTAATTCTGTTCAGCGGCATGAATGTGTTTACATAAATCTACTCTTTTATTTGGTTGATATATTATAATTTAATCATCGCGATCATACGCAAAAACATACACTTATGGACAAGATAATTATTATCCTCTTAACATACCGTGCGTCATAAGTCATATAAACGCATGCTTTACTTGTCATGCAGCATGCAGTAAAGACGATAAAGTACTGCCTTCTCATTTCCGCTACAAGTCATTAATAAGCATTCAAAATGCCCTCTCGCACATACGCGTTTTGTTTACAGTTGTATTGAAACCCCAGTTTGCTGTTTGGTCGCCGAGAATTTATAATTGTTTTTGGGCATGTTTATAGGTTTAAGTCACAGCTGTATTTTAAACGGTAATGTTTATGCTATTTCAGCTGTAAAATGACCACATTGTTATATATCTATTATGGTGTTTGGTTTCTGTTGTTTCTTCAACAACTGCTACTTAAACAAAAAAAAATAAAACCAAAAACAAACAAAAACAACAACAACAACAACAAAACAACAACAACAAAGCAAATAAAACGTAAGAACTGTGGCAAAAATCACAATTAAAATCTAAATAACTATTATCAATTGTTGATTATTTTATTTATATTACATGACTGCACTAATGCGTCTGCAAGTGCAGAATGCAAAAATTATCTACAGAAAAATTTTAATAGGCAGGTGTGTAAAATTTCATTGACATTGAAGTTTTGTTAGGATTTAAACTGTTTGGTTGTTCTTTATATGGTTACTATGTGTTTAGTGTCGGCGCACTTATTACAGAAATGGGCTGACAGTTCGCGTTTGATTCACAAGCTAAGTCCTACGCATATTGTACTGTAGTTGCGCTTTCCCACCTTTTTGAATTTCCAGACACTCATGTGACCGAGGTCACAAGGTGCTTATGTAAAATTGACCAAATATGAATTTACAAATAGATATCTAGTTCAGTTTATTTCCAACTGAAACTGATGTTCTGTGGATGACATACATTTTATATAGTTTTGCATATATCTACATCTACATTTAATGATAAGTAATAACAACTTAAATGCGCCCTGAAGTACATACTTAGATTAAAGCATACAACGTAAGTGAGCAATATAGGAAACAATAAAGGTACGAATTAACATTGTAATGACCGAAAATGACCAACAAAGACAGGCTCAGACCAACAGTTCGGGAAAATTTCTTAAGCATTGAAGGGTAAATTATTGTGTGTTAAGAATATTTTATGGATGGTTAATTTGGATGATGATTTATGTGTTAAAACAGGACCTTCATATATACTAAATGAGTTGTTAATTTATAATGTAAATGTTGGTCCGAGGTATACGCGTGTAGGTCATAAACGTGTGAAAATTGAGGCTCATATATGCAACTGCACTGAGAACACATTTTCCTTTGTTTAATGCTCTATTTACAACATTTTACATTATTTTCCGGCGACTTTGATGCGCTGTATCAACTTTTTCTTGTATCTATTTGTGTCACGCGTTGCAAAAGTTTCATGTTTACATCATCTCATTTTACTGTGTGTATATAAGGCTGTTTGTTCAACTCGAATATTAGCTTTACGTAGACAATGACCCGTTGAAGTAGACATATTCTAACCTTGATGTATACATGTACATATTATATTAAAGGTGGTAACCGACAGTTTGGCTATGTCTAATATATGTAACAATATCTTACCAATGTTTTGGTGTATTTGTGAAATGTTCGCTTTCTCGCAATCTCTCAATTTTAAGACATACAAATCGTTAATAACAACTCAAAATGTTCACTCTTTTCAAATCAATAAATAAGCACGATTGTGATTTCTTCTAAAAACTGACATCGACGTCAGAGCGGATTACCCGGATGGTGATATATATTGTGATTGCAAAAGTAATTGGTCACGTGGTTTTCTTCGTTTAAAAGTAACTAACTGCATTGTGGCTCAGATAGGAAATAAATGTTTGAAATAACGAGTGGGGTGTTATGATAAACTGTTCACATAGTTGTAGGGCAGCAATAAACAGCGTTTAGGGAGCTTTTCAAGGAATAATATTTTTATAGAAAAATCAGGTCCAAACTGTCGGATTCTAATTTGGTTAACATCACGCCCCAAACAGGTTATTCATGATGCCCTCCATACGTGTTGTTTTATTCTGCTCTACCTAGTTTGCCGCTGATGTGTTTGGTAAAAGGTTACAGTTCAGAGGTCATGGCTGACCTAAAATAACTTGCAGCAACCAACAAGTTCTTAGACTCGAACCCACGCGGTGTGAGCTAAATAGTGAGAGAAGTCAGTGTATGCAAAGGAAGATTAAACATTTCTTTATAGGTTTAAAATATACAGCTATTAACGTATGTCTCAGAGATTTATCGGTTAATGAGTGCAACCCCAAAAAGCCGAGTTCAACCGCATAGTGAATTAATTAGTGTGCATGGCGTATTTACACACGTGTCAACATTTCGTGCTACTGAGAGAAGGAAAGTCACGAAAATTGCGCATACATGAAATAGTTTTGTTAATGTTATATTATGGTAAAAAGTGTTTTCTGTGGTTTATGGACATGTCGGTCATTAATTATTATTCGTTATATACATTTTAAAGAAACTCGTTAAACAACTAAAAAAGAAAGAAAGAGAGAAAAAGAAATGTGATGATAAAGACGAAAAATATATATTCATAAAATACCATTGTTATTGTTTAATTGTTAGCAAGAAAATAAATCAAGCGGCATGACTCGAATATGAAATACTTTTGTTTGTAATGACAAGTGAGGTGTTACGGTTTACATTTTTACCTGACAGTAGGGCACGGATAAACAGAATTTCGTGCGATCTGTACTGACCACATTACTTGGTTGAATGAGAGAAGATGTCAATTTTTTGAATACCACAATTAAATTGACACCCGACATGGGACAAAACACATTTTCCAGACAAAACAAACAAGGATGCTACATCGATTGTAGTTTATAGGTAGTATCTAACATTTAAGTTGCGTGTGTGATGGGCGGATCTTGCGGGGTCTGTCGGTCGGTATTTTTTTTTTTACTTTTCAGGGTGTGTCACATCTTTATGGTACTAGTATTATTATTGTCACATATGTGTATGTGTCCAATGCTACAGATAAGACGAGACTACACGTACTTACGCCCAAAATGTCTTTAATAAACGCATTGAAATTAAAAAACCTGTGTATTTAAAGTCAGCCAAGTTTCCGAATTGTAAACACTCTTCCTGAAGCATACAAAGAACCCCCTCTCCCCACCCCACCCTTAGACACCCTTACACCATTCTTACCTATGGTTCTCGCTCAGTCTGGCATGTCCCATCATCCCATAAACGAATATGTTTATAGTGCATGCCTCCAGACATCCCCGCCCCAACCCCTCACGCACGGCTAACCCCTCTGATGCTCGTTCAATTTGGATACCCCCTGAACAAATCCTGGATCCGCCCCAGTAACTGGTACCTAACTTCTGGTGTCTGGTTCTAACGATTGCGTATTACGATAACGTAATAAAGTTATAGATGTTTTTAAACAGCAATGGATAAACGATATGGATAGTAGTAGTGCTCTAACTCTGTATAAATGTCTTAAAACAAGTTAACATATAGAGAACTACTTAAATATCTTACCAAAGTCACAAAGACTTACGTTAGCAAGATTCAGACTTGGGTCACATAGGCTTCGTATTGTTACTGCTCGTTTTTGTAGTAATGAGCCAGATAACAGATCTGCAATATTTTTAATCTTTGTAACAAGCATGTTGTAGAAGATGAATATCACTTTTTGTTAGTATGCTCTGCTTACAGAGATATTCGTAAACTATATATTC
The DNA here is from genome assembly GCA_007844125.1 of Sinonovacula constricta. Classification (NCBI taxonomy): domain Eukaryota; kingdom Metazoa; phylum Mollusca; class Bivalvia; order Cardiida; family Solecurtidae; genus Sinonovacula; species Sinonovacula constricta. The sequence goes on from CM017571.1 coordinate 45,230,470, forward strand.
ATTCATACTTTTACAAAAATCCTAGTGTTTATAAATTTACTGAGCTGTTGCAGTCGACAAATAAACATGTTTTGACTTAAATGTCAAAATTTATAGAAGAATCTCTTTAACTTAGGAAATCCTTACAATTGCTGTCTGTTAACCCTTACGTATGATTTTTTTCACTTAAACCGGCACATTTTAGTTAATTTTTTATACATTTTCTGTAATGTTATGCTAGGAGAACCAGCCTCCTCATTATACATGTGTTGCTTTGTGCATGTGTGTGTGTGTGTTTATGTGTGTGTGTGTGTGTGTGCGGGTGTGTATGAGTTTTGTGTGCGTGCGTGAAGGCGTTAGAGGGTGTGTGTGTGTGTGTGTTTTTGTGTGATACGTGTGCGTTTTTATAGTCATAATGTCACTTTTTTCTTTATGATTATGCTTTTTGTTAGACTAGAAACTGTGTAAGTTTATGTCTAATAAACCATTCTGTCTGTCTGACTGCTAACTACGAGTATACGAGGAAAATCTCAGAGTTTTCCCATACAAGTCAGGGGCGGATCCAGGATTTTTGTGTGTGGGTCCTAAGACAAGTCTGGGACACGAGCAAGCAGTTTTAACAACGGGGCTCCTACTGCAGAAGATGTATTAGGAGATGAAGAGTATAGCGCTAGAAGAATTAATTACCCCTATTTTATGTACCGTTTAATCCAAACATGTACACCGTCCAAAGTCCTTAGTTACTGTTGCTAAAAGCTCACAAGCTGTTTTTTAAGGGAGATTCTTTATGGCAAACTGCACCAATACACTAGCCGAACACAGTGTGTGAAGTCATTTTCTGTTGGTATAAAACATATTTTAGTCACTGTATACTATCAGTAACCATATTGATGGCTATTGATTTGATGTATGCGACTTTTTAGAACCTTTTCTTTAGGTTCTGACATGATTCGAACATGTATATTTTACACGCTGGAGGTTACAATTTAATATTTTCCTCTTTGGCGTGTGAGCACTTTAAAGGAATAAATGCATTGCCACTTTCTGATTGGTTAAAATCATCTGGTTTGAAATTTCAATTTTAAACTTTCAGGGGGGGGGGGGTGCACATTTGGATGTAATTACAAAGATACTCCTATAATTTATTTAATATATTTATACGATTATAATAATATAAAGTAATAAAATGGATAGTAAAACAATATATTGGAATGTTTAAACACAAAAGAAACTTAAATTAGGCTGGCAAATAATTCTTTGTAAAAACGTTCTAAGGTACGTAACTGTGGAGACCACTTTGCTGATTGTTCAATCAGAGTTACATGGCCTTTACAGTGTTACCAAAACGAGAAACTATGCACCCTTACACCGCCTGTATAGATTCGCTCTGATTTACTTACTCGCAATAATTGCAAAACTATAAACAATGTGATAAACATGTTTACTAATTTCAAATATACTCGAAGACACTAAGACGTAATTTTGTCTTAACATTAAAACTATATTACATTTAACATTTTTGCCTTTGAAATGCAAGGTTTATGTTTTCAATTTATAAAATATCAGAATTTTTCCTTCGAAGACGACTAATATAATCAGTTTCCTCGTAGTTGATATTCCTGATTGATTGATTTATTGTTTACTTTTGCAATGGTATGTTTGTTAGAAGTTTCTCACCAAAAGCAAACAATAAAAGGGTACATAATAATTGAAACGAACATATTCGATAGTATTAGTTTTTGTGGATTATGACAGTCCGAGTCGCACTCGGTTGAAAAGTCTCGCAAGTTCACGTTCTGCCAAAATCGATTTGAACCAAAGACAGAACAGAACAGTCTTTTTTTTGTCTTAACGTGTACATATTTCAAAGTTGCAAGATAATTACAATCAATGTTACTGTCTCTGATCATCAAATCTTCTCAAAACCACATACAAACACAGACACAAACGCATACGCGTACACGTGCACACTTATACATACTCACATACTCAATCACACTTATCAAAATGAAAGACACACAAACACGCCTCGCACCACTTCACACACCTCATGTCTATGAACAGTGCAGGTGGAAACATGCAAGAGTTACAATACGTAAGAGTTTATTGTTACATGTATATTATAATATATAAATAATTTGTATTTTCAGTTATAAAATAAAAAAATCCAAAAAAGAAACAATAATATTTTAATCAAGATGAACTCAATGTATGAGAATAACCCTGCTTTTTTCGATATTCTAAAGCTCCTTTAACATATTTTGCAATGTTTATCAATGTTTCCTTTTTATCAGAATTCAATATTTCACAACATTTAATGAAACTTGATTTTACGTAGAACATTCTATTTTAAAAAGCGTTTTCGGATTCCTTTAATAACTGGACAGATAAAAAAAGATATGATATTCATCCTCAATATCGTTTTATCAATAAGTATACAATATCTATCAATTGTGTTTCTATAATATCGCCTAGACTAAAATTTTAAAGGATGTGACGACAGGCGAAATTTAGCGAGAAAATATCTTTTTGGCACTATACCAAGGTCATTTTCAAGGTAAAACTGTTTTAAAGTGTTTGTATGAAAATAATACACAACTCACTGACAGATCATTACTCCATTTTTTTATACAAAACAATCTATTATTTTTATTTTAGATATAAAATAAACAAAAGTTATTGGGATTCACTGAATAAGTGCCAATGAATATTGATCTCTACATCCAAATTATTATAATATCCATACACATTGTCTAAGTTACGCTGTACTTCAGATGGAGACTTTCAAAATCTGCAAAAAAACCAACAATGAGATAATAATTAAGATAAAATGCAACCCGTTTTCTTGAGGATCTATCAGTGACAATTCTTTATCCTGGATGAGGAGGGCAAATAATTTTGGTGACATGACTTCCCCTTCTAACAGGCCAACTGTAATATTGCAGAAGTCCGAGTGGTCGTTATAATTACGAACTCAAGCTTAACGTTTGTTGTCCATATCCCTAATGACTCTAAGTATTTTACCATTTACTCCCAATTGGATAGTTTAAACAATAAATGATTTCTATTAATACTATTAAATGCCCTCCTAAAGTCAACAAATGCGCAAAACAGACGTTTGTTATCGTTAAGGATTATTTGTACTAAGGCATGAAGGATAAAGACTGCATCCACAGTATATTTCCCCGACCTGAAACCATATTGTGAATCTGGTATAATATGATTGCTATCACACCATTTTGTAAGCCTTTCATTTAAAACACCTGTAAATAGTTTCGCTAAACAACTTTTAGTGTTATGCTACGACCATTAGCAGCATTATTCCTATCTCCTCTTTTATACAGATAGATGATTACACCTTCAGCCCACGAATTCGGGTAAAAACCAGAATTGGAAATTCATCGCAAAGATGAGACCCAATAATATCAATTGTTTCTATAAAATATGACGTTAGTAAGTAATTATTTCCAGGTGCTTTACCATGTTTTAGCTGTTTAACTACCTTTACTACTTGGTCAACTGTGAATTCGTAATTTAGTTCCTCAAATGAACAAGGTACGTTTTCATAAGTATGGCCTTGACAAAATTCATACCTCGTCGTTGCCTCTACGATTTGCTTGTTGCAGAGTTTCGCAAAAATATTTACGAAAATCCTCAACAGAAATATTAGAATTAGAACTTTTATTTTTACGAAATAATGACCCAAAAGACCTTTGGTCTTTAAACCTCATTCTTTCTATTTCCTTTATTGTCTTACAATGTAGCAATGTACGATTAAGTGAGCATTTATTTCTATTAAATGCATATAAAGCATCTAAAAATAAATTCGTTTTGCGGACTTACAGTCTTCGTCAAACCATTCAGCAGACGGCTTCTGTCTTAGTATGAGTAACATTGACTTCTTTCGAAAAACAAGGGTCAGCTTCTGGGCATAATAAGTTTGTAAAGTCAATTTTATGACTATTTATATCTGGTCGTTCAGCAGTAATACTATTTGTCATAATACTGTTTAACTCTGGTAATCTACCTAGTAACTTGCTGCAAAATTTTTCGCGTAATGATTCGTTCCACTTAAATTATGTGTGTACATTGTCTGTCTTATCTACAGCGATTTTAGAACATCTCAATGAAAAAGCCAAGGCTTGCATGATCCGATACGTGATTAAATTCGCAAATCTTGAAATTACGGATTGAGGGGAAATCAACTTCACTCAATAAAAAGTAATCTATCAATGAAGAACCCCGTGTAATAATATAAGTGTATGTATCTATCCCTTTGTTTGAACCTAGTCTACCATTAGCAATCCGGTGGTTATACACACTATCAAGAGAGGCCCTGCCTGGGGGGGGGGGGTATTTGGAATATAACCATCGTCGTTAATAACATCAACGACCCTGTCTTGAATAATAAACTCCGCTTTGTTCGCAGTCCTACTTTTAAAGACCCCGCCTACATACAGGATCCCGACATTTTCAAGGCAGTGATGTTATTTTCAAGTACATAAAAAAATCAGTCTGGGTTGTATTATGCATAGGAGAATCCTCTCCCCAAATATATACACCAGCCATATAAATATATTTATCTAAGTCAAAGAAATTCCTATCTAACTTAATCCATATAATTGTGTCAGCATGGTTTTAACAACAGATACTCAGTCAACAATATAATTTTTTACATATCCGCTTCAACGACTAGCTCGTCTATGTTGGTATTTTCTATAAAATTTAAAAGTTTGGAATCAATCATCACCAATTTTACTGTTTTCATAAGCCAAATATTCAAATAAAATTTAATGTCATTTCCATTAAAGATTTCATTTAAATGTTCAGAGTTTTGTGTGTGTGTGTGTGAAGTCAAATCGTTGCAATTCCACACAAAGATTTTCAGTTCATACTTTGCACACCCCTTGTCGCTAACATCTACTGGCCTGCTATTCACATAGAGGCTTTATTGGCTGATCGACGCCTTCTTGCCAGCTCTCCCTTCTGCCATCATCCTAGGATAGATTTTATTCCTTCTCTCGGAATTATCACGTGGAAGATGTTCGTTAATGAATTAATCAGAGTTTTTCAGTTTGCTACTCCTCTGCCGGACCTCCCCACTGTCCTTGAAATAATTAAACTTAGCCACTATGCTCCTTTCCTTGCCGTCCGGTCTTTGCTGCCCTACTCTGTGGACTCGCTCATGCTTGATTTCTACCACCCGCTCCTTAGCCATCTCTTACTTCTCCAACATAAAAGTTCTAAGTTTATTTTTATCAATTTCATGTGTTTCTCCATTGTCTTCTAATATTCCCGAGAATAAAAGATCGTTTCTTATTGACTAGCTCTGTATATACAAAACATCTTCCTTAGCTTTAGTAGTCTCCATTTCCAGCTGCTGTATCTTGTCTGACACCATACCAGATGCAAAGCAACCAGCCCCTACCGGTCCTCAATCTTGCTCATCCTCTCTTCTAATCTCTCTTGCTCATCCTCTATTCTAATCTCTAACAGTTGTTCCTTAACCAGATTCCACAATTTCGTAAGTTTTAAATCAAATTTGTAAACTTTATTTTCTAATTACTACAACCCGTGTTCGTTCTTTGTACTAATAATAACCGTACTATATTCAACATACGTACAATATAAATGTGTGCTATGAAAATGACTCTATAATCTACTGGGTATTTGGCATTTTCGAAACATTTATGGTTAATATTTGTATAATGCCATGTCACTGTAATAATAGTATTACTTATGCATGTACTTTTATGTACTTATTATATATTTTCGTTAGTACGAAACTGAGTTCTGCGAATTTAGGAAACACTGAGTGGAAAAAGACCCTTATAATTGGAAAGAGCTGTCCTGGTAGCCTTGAGTGTTAAGAGTCCCTTTCCTTTTGCGCCATCCTGGAGCCAATTACAAACCAATTTATCAAACAATAACAATGTTGTTGCATGTCCTTGCGTCTATATTTAGAACAAGTACTCATACAATGAACATTAACTGTTGCTTCTGAAAACATGTGCACTTGAGACAAGACGAATGCCCTTGTTACTTCATGGAAATAAAGACACAAATAAGCTCATGCTTGTGCAAGAAAAGAAAAACAAAATGATGTTTCATCAAATAAATTGTTACTTCAGTGTTATTTGTGTGTGTGTGCAAATATCTGGTTGTAATTATGGTAAAACAAATACATAAGTAATGACTTAAGTAGAATCAAGCTCGCAGTTTCTAAATGAATAGGCACACATAAAGTTGTTATTGTAAAGGCTAACTCAATCGACTGGCCAAGCTTGTGTTCCTTGAATGATTAACATTAAAATGTTTATGGTAGACTTGTATATTTAAAACAATAACAAATATTTCCTCATGATCCTTGTTACTTGGTCAGATTCAAGATCGAAAAATCCCACATGATTTGTGATCTTGAGTCAGAGCCAAGATCGTAAAATCCCATATGATTGTGATATTGGATCAGAGCCAAGATCGTAAAATCCCACATGATTTGTGATATTGTGTCAGAGCCAAGATCGTAAAATCCCATATGATTGTGATATTGGATCAGAGCCAAGATCGTAAAATCCCACATGATTTGTGATATTGTGTCAGAGCCAAGATCGTAAAATTCCACATGATTTGTGATCTTGAGTCAGAGCCAAGATCGTAAAATCCCATATGATTGTGATATTGGATCAGAGCCAAGATCGTAAAATCCCACATGATTTGTGATATTGTGTCAGAGCCAAGATCGTAAAATCCCATATGATTGTGATATTGGATCAGAGCCAAGATCGTAAAATCCCACATGATTTGTGATATTGTGTCAGAGCCAAGATCGTAAAATTCCACATGATTTGTGATCTTGAGTCAGAGCCAAGATCGTAAAATCCCACATGATTGTGATATTGGGTCAGAGCCAAGATCGTAAAATCCCACATGATTTGTGATATTGGGTCAGAGCCAAAATAGTAAAATCCCACATGATCTCAGTTTTGTCCCTTGATCATCAAGGCAATTTAATATTGAGGAATGCTTTGATGTGATTGATTATTTTTTTATAACACAGAGATTTATTGAGCGAACATATGTTTGGTTTCTAAACGTTCTTGATAAAGTAAAAGGAGAATACATATTAAATCCTAGATAACCACTGAACATTTTAAACCAAACCGTCCAATCAAGGGCTGTGCCCTTTGCTGTATGATTGGCAATATGTCTAGGACATAGGTATTTCCTATCTGAGCCACGATGCACAGTAAACTGTTATTAAAGAAAGATGTAACCTCTCATTTTTCATATCGCGTTAAATCATCGTCCGGGTAATCCGCTCTAACGTCAGTATGTACCGTTAGCAGAAATCCGCTGCATGTTTATTGATAGATTTTGAAAGAAAGAATATTTAACCAAGGTATGATTACGTGTATAATATATAAATCGACTCCGCGGAGCTTTGTTATGGCAACTATAGAAAAATGCCACACTGACCTCACAAATGTCCCGACATCCCGGTAATGTTTTTGTCCAACCCCGATTTTTTTCTTTCAATAATGCACGAGGAACCAGTGTTGGTATACATTTTAGTAAATTAAGTTAAGAAACTGCGCAACATATTCAAACTTCCTAACGGTACATGTCACGAGATATCATCTATAACATTATCGGAGGTGTTCCGACTGTAGCGACATAACGGGCCACTCGGAACTCCTCGGGTAATTCCGTCCTCTACGTAATCACCTCGGAAATAATGCGGTCGCCGCCATATTGACGAAATACTTCCAAAATGGCAATCGTACCTACTCGGCGATCTCCGGCAAGCTTCGACCATAGACATCACCGAAGCGTGATCCGAGTGCATGCAGGGTAATAACTGGTATATTACACTTTTACCAAATCCTGTTGGTAAAATACATACAGTATCAACTAAGTGAGAAATATTCTTCAACGAAGCAATCTGCTCTTCGTTCAAGGAGTATTGAATCTCCATTATATCTAAAGCGTACTGCATGCACTTTGAAAAGTCAGCCATCTTTGTTAACATAATGCAATGAGAAGTTTTTCGCTGGGGCAAATCACCAACTGGTGTATTCATACAATTACATACGAGGCATTATCTCCGAAGCTTGCCGGAGATCGCCGAGTAGGTACGATTGATAACGGGCATCACATTGTTATGTACAGTAGTACACCAGCGTTTAAGTATGGAGCAGAATTTGGGCATTTATTCATTTGACTACTTGTTGTTTTCATTTGCTGAAGTATAAATCATATTCCTTCTGTGAGTAAATCAAAATTCTTTACTTAAATATTGATTTATTCTATCTTACTATATTTATAGTAAGTTGTAATATTCTAAAGCCAATGCCAGTACTTCATCTTAATTCGTTTAATTTAATATTAGATACCAATAAATTACTTTTTGATTCAAACATGAGCTATTTCTACTTATTTAATTGAAAGTGTTTTTCTCGAACTTGTTTCTTTCAAATGTATTTGTGCAACTCTTATTCCCATTCGATTCACACCGAAAATAGACATTAATATTTGCTTGTTGTGTCCTAGCTGGGTACCAGATCTAAAATTCTAGTGCAAAATCTTAGTGACGGGAGATAACTCATGTATCGCTTCGGTATTTTCCGTGAGCACACGGTGTGAGGATACAATGCTACGCGGCGATTACATATTTTTATAAATTGTAACAGCATTCTATTTGTGTAGGCAGCTTATGATTATATATTTAACATTAAGAAATAAACAGCAGTCTGTGAAAAGGCTTTTTGGTTTCTTGTAAAACAGACATATTTTGGCGTGTTGTTTGTTACTACACATAACAACATGCACATTTTATAGCCCTTCCAAATCAACCTAGTGGTTGATGTTTTAAATATATAAAAATATACACAATAACTATTAAACATACTCTTAAAACGAGAGTGGTTAATTATTGCTTATCACAATTTTCAAACTTCATGTGATGTAGTTGTAAATTCATTTAAAGAAATTATTATGCCAGCAAAAACACTACAGACATATTTTTATTTAAAACATCAAATATCATCATTTATCGCAAAACATTTCCTTTAAGTGTGCTTATGTGTACATAACTTCCTCCATTTTACCCACAAAACTGTGTATCATAATACAAAGTTTGCTAACTTATAATGATCTTAAAAGGAATAGTCTTACCACTACGATATCGTCCCCATACAATCTTGTAACATTTCTGGAATGTTCACACCAAATTGGGTATATAGCCCCGGTTTGCAAATTGTGATTGTCACATGTTTACTTTGTAAAATTGCTGCCATTGATAGAATCAATACGATAATTTGGCTCCTTGGTTTATTTGAAGAAATATTGTTTTAAATCAGTATATTGTGTCAGTAAAATTGTTTCGCAAAAGTCCTTTAGTTAGTAACTTTATCGGGAAAATAATATGTGGACAGTGTGATATTTGAAAACTGGCTTGTTGCAAACCTTGTGTTTATTATAGAGACATAGAGGGGACATAGAATTTGGACAAATACCTGTGGCAGTTCACATCCTAATGATGGGCAAGTGATAGGCACTACACAGAGTAACCTAGAAGTGTACAGAATTACTGAGAGTTTCAGGATTTACCAGAAAAAGATTGGCTGTAGCGGAACATGACAAACAAATACAAACATGCACATCTGTCCAAGTTCTCCTAAACGTCCGAAATAGTGGCGTGCTTTGATCGTTGATAAACTGGTCGGATTTTCTAAATCCACGAATCTTTATTATTATTTAACGCATGATTGGAAATGATAATAGTCGTTTCTACTTTTTAAACTTACATAATATATGTACTCTGTGTAATTTTGCTCTAGATTGAACAAACGCTAACCCTTGTTGTTACCCTGGATTTCGTGGAATCTTTGGGTGCGACTCTTTTCCATAGGTCACAGAGTCACTGTAGCCATAGGTCACAGACTCACTGTGGCCATAGCTTAGGTCTCACACCGCTAAGTTTTTTTTATTGTCGAATAAATATGACAATGCGATGTAGCATGTTAAGTTTTTGCGGCAAAGATAAATATCGCATTAATTAACGCATATTAAATCAGATAAAACACAAATTAATGCCTAACCCTAACCCTAGACTATGGCCTACAAAAATATGGAAAAGAGTGTTTCCCGGAATTTTTGAAGAGAATATTTCAGCGGTTACACCGCCAGAAATTACGGACTTTTACGGAAATATTGGTTCCCGGCCAGTTGTTATTTCGTATTCGTGTTATTGCAGTTCGTATTCGTCTAAGTGCATTCGTATAGATTTTATTCTAGTGTTATGTAACCCACTTTGTATTCTTAAAAGAACGGACGTTTAAGATCATTAGTTAAAACTAAATATTCAAATTGAAAAGGAAGAGTATGCAACATAATATTTTAATCACGTAGTTTAAACAAGAAAGAAGTAGAAACAATTGATCCTTGCATTCTGCAGTATCAAAATACGGATGTTTAACTGTCAATTAAAAAGTAGCAATTAAACGTGTTTAAATCAATATAAATTTATATGATTATAGATAAGAATTTAATGAATATGAATATAAATTAGATAAATAGAAATTAAAAGATAAACAGCGAATAAATGCCCAAATTCTGCTCCATATTTAAGGTTACGCTAGTCAGGTTAAGGGTTGTTTACCGTAGTGGTTTTGATGACGTAGCATTCACGTAACTGCTAGAAGAAAAGAATCGGATCATGCTATACAGGTCAGTTGTTTATTTTTATGTTTATTTTTAACTGGTTTTCGAGAATGTTCTGGGTACGTGAATGTTCTGGAAATTTTTTGGTATATATAAGGGCGCATTTGCCGAATTAAAGTTAAGTTTGGAAGTTTTGGATAAAAAGTTTGCTTTAGAGATTGGACATAAAGTTTGGAAAAACTTGCAGTTTCTATATTAAATCTTTCTGTGTTGGAACTTACGTGGACTTACAATATTCTACAGTGATATAAATATTAAAGTGTTGAATTGAATTTGGATTATATAATTAACATTCGTGTATTGTTCTACCTTTGGATTATTTCAACTGTGCTTATCTACGAGGACATTCTACCAATAACTCTTCAGGATTTTTCGACGTTGGATTATTTGTTGCATTGTTAAAGGGATACCTCCTAAAGGGACGAACTGTAAGCTAATAATTATTTTGCCTTCTGAAATTTTGTTTCATTCATTTGTTATTGTTTTATTACGCCATATTTTTAATTGTTTATTAAAATAAAACATTATTGAACTAGTTTGTTGCTGGCTTGTTATTTCTGTTACACTATTTCGTCGTTTAGTGGGATTAGCCGGCATTTTTTGCCGAAACTGCGCAGCGACATTTCTATCATTATAGCACAGGGGATCTTATGAAGTGCCCAGGGACTGAACCCGGCCGGTCCATTATACTGACACCGACGAGTCAGGCGTAATGCTGTCCCTTTAGCCCCGAGCGTTAGGAGAGAAGCCAGTACTACCAACTTAAAAGTCTTTGGTTAGGCCCGGTCTCCCGATCCGCAAGCCGACGCTCTACCACCTGAACTATTGCGGCCGGTCGTCGTTTAGTAAACGTGCCATTTTATAAATAAACTTATATAGCGCGACGGGTCGTAACAGAAATTGGGGGCTCGAGTCCGGGATTTGAAACGTTAAAGCTCTGCTATTTTTATGATTTTTTTTTTTTTGGATATTTTTTTCTTTGTGAACAAATACTTCTTAAAACCAGCAACAAGCTACCATGGCATTTAATTTGGAAAATTTTATTAAGTCGCCTACCCAGGAGGAGTTTAATTTGGCCAAAAAGTCTGATTTGCTCGACATCGTTGCTCATTATATTGTTCCTGGAATTAAAGTATGCATGCGAAAACAGGCTATTTGCAACATGCTTATTCAAACTTTGATAGATGACAACATACTTTCGACTGACTTTATGTCGTTTGTAAAGGAAGATGTGTCAGACCAGGACATAGAATAAAAATTAAAATTAGAGAAATTAAGAATAGAAAGAGAAGAGCGACTAGAATTACAAAGGTTTAAGTTGGTAGAAAAGAAAAGAGAACGAGAAGAGAGAGAACGAGAAAGAGAACGAGAAGAGAGAGAACGAGAAAGAGACAGGCAGTTTCAGTTAGAATTGAAGAAACTAGAAAGAGCCGATCAGACACCCATTCAAAATAAAGCATTTGATGTCTCAAAGAATATTAGACTTGTTCCTCCTTTTCAAGAAAAGGATGTTGACAAATACTTTTTACATTTTGAGAAAGTTGCAGATAACTTGAAATGGCAAAAGAGCACTGGACTTTACTTCTGCAAACTGTTCTGTTAGGTAAAGCACGTGAAATCTACACACAGTTAAGCATTGAACAGTGTTCTAACTATGATATTGTCAAAGATTACATCATTAAATGCTACGAACTGGTCCCTGAGGCATGTAGACAAAAATTTAGGAACTGTAAAAAAGAAACTAATCAAACACATGTTAAGTTTGCTCGAACAAAAACACAATTATTTGACCGATGGTGTTCTCCTAAAGGAATAGAACAAGTCCATGCAAAATAACGACAGCTTATACTTATTGAAAAGTTTAAACGCTGCATCGAACCTGACATTAAGACCTACATTGATGAGAAGCAAGTTGAAACTTTAGATGAAGCTGCTCGTTTGGCTGATAACTATTATTTGAATCACAAGGTCTCATTTGTTCCTAGACCAAACTTCACATCTACACTTAGCACTACAAGAAATACTGATTCAAGTCCACATGCAAATGCTAAGTTAAAACACAATAGTAATTCTACTGGCTTTTCAAGTAATTTCAGCTCACACAGACAAAAACAGTCTGGTGAACGAAATACCATATCCAATGTTACTTGCAATTATTGCAAGAAAACTGGTCACCTCATTATTGACGGTTTTAAATTAAAGGAGAAGCAGTCTAGTGGTGGGTACAAACCAACAGGCCTCACCACTTTCAAGTCAAGGCCACAGACTTGTGTCGAAGTTGACACTTTTGATCAGGCTAACAAACCTGATTTCTTGCCAAAGGCAAAAGAGCCTTTTCATACCGTTGAGGTTTCAAAACCCAATACTGAATCTGTTATGGATATTTATGAGCCATTTATGTCAAATGGTTTTGTATCACTTCCAGGTGATTCTTGCCCGCCTGCCCCTATTAAGATATTAACAGACACAGGGGCGTCCCAATCTCTTATTTTTGGCAGATACTTTGCCGTTTTCCGAGAAGACCTTCTCTGGAGTTTGTGTTGTTATTCAGGGTGTAGAGTGTGGTTCTTTAACTGATCTGCTCCATAACAGTGTTCGTCACATTCTGATATGTCAACATTTTCAACTGATGGTCATTCATCCAATGACAAATTTAATGATAAAAGGTCAAGGCCACAACTTGTTCAGGACCAACACAGTGATCCTGACATTTCTTGCTTGTTCGAGAAGGTTTTACCTGAAAGTGAGATTTCATGTGCGCAGGTCAGTTATTATGTAAAGAATGATGTTGATGAGAAAATGGAGACCACCAGATGTTGCAGTTGATGATGATTGGGCGGTTAGGCAATAGATTGTAGTTCCCCGTCAGTATAGACAAGAAATTTTAAGTCTGGCTCATGAATCACCTATGTCATGTCATTTAGGCATCAGAAAGACCCACAATAAGATCCTTAACCACTTCTTCTGGCCAGGTCTTAAGTCTAAAGTGTCTCAGTACTGCATCTCTTGTCACACATGTCAAATGGTTGGTAAACCAAATCAAAATATTCCCAAAGCTCCGTTACAACCCATTCCTGCATTTGAGGAACCGTTAAGTCGGATTATAATAGACTGCGTCTGTGGGGTCTTTGCCTTAGACGATGTCAGGAAATCAGTATCTCTTGACCATCATGTGTGCTTCGACACGTTTTCCTGAAGCAAAGGAAGCTTTAAGGAATATTCAGTCAAAATCGATCGTCAAGGCTCTTATCAAATTCTTCACATTTGTTGGCCTCCCTAAGTCAGTTAAATCGGACCAAGTTTCGAATTTCATGTCTGGTATATTTCAAAAGGTCATGCATGGGCTAGGAATCAAACAATATAGGTCATTTGCTTATCATCCTGAAAGTCAATGTGCCTTAGAGAGATTAACCAGACATTGAAAAACATGATTCGTTCTCATTGCTTTGACACTGACAAAAGCTGGGATGATGGAATCCCATTTCTCTTGTTTGCAGTTAGGGAGTCAATACAGGAGTCTCCTAGATTTTGTCCATTTGAGCTGGTGTTTGATCACTCTGTTCGTGAAACGTTAAAACTTCTTAAGGAGAAGTTCCTGTCTGATGATGATGAGTCATCATTTAACTTGCTGAAGTATGTATCTGATTTCCGAGAAAGGCTATCAAAAGCTTGTGAATTGGCAAGTTCAAATCTCAAAGCGGCCCAGGGAAAAATGAAAGTTAGAGATGATATTAATACTCGAACTAGATCTTTCAAACCAGGTGACCAGGTACTTGCACTAATGGTAATCCCTGGAAAACAATTACAAGCTAGATACTTTGGACCTTACATTTTGAGAAGAAAGTCAGTGCCCTCAATTACATGATACTCTCTCCTGGGAGGCGAAAACATAAACAGATGTGCCATGTTAACATGTTAAATAGGTAAATAAGTAAAGATCCTATCAAAATTTCCAGATATTTAAATTTTATCTACCTGTAGACAAAAGCAAACAAGGTAAATGTAAATGTGACGAAAACAGAGAGACGAGACATAACACACAAAAAGAAAAACCATCAGTTACCGCCTTGGAACGGTTAGTCGGCAAAAGGGCCAACTGTGGTACTTAAACCTGGTTCGTGGAGCGCTCCAACCTCACACGTCCTGAAGGTTTTTCTATCAAACAAACAGTGTAAAGTAAATAAAAATATCCCGTCAAAGTGAAACAACTAGCAGTAAGCACCTGCATCGGGAGTTAAAACAGATATAATAAACTTATGTACATACATAATAACTAGTTATAAAATTAACTAATATAAAATTAACTAACAACATATGTACAGTATGTACAGTAGATAAAAGCCTCGGCAACCAAAAAATTCCAAATGAGAGAGTAATGTCAAATAATATAAAGCAGTACAAGCGCTGATATATTATAAGAACAATATAATGACGTCATAAATGCCATGACGTCATATTCCAAAAGTGTCAAAAGTGAAATGTAAAAATTTAGAAAACAACCCAAATCAACAAAATAAAACGTAGTTTTGTTTAGAGTTAATACGTTTAAAAAACATATTATAAAAGCCGAGGATTTATCCGCAGTTGACATATTATATATGATAAAGGTAAAAAAAATCCCGATGTTATACCTACTGTGCAATCTCACGTAAAGGGTATGGAGACTGCTCAAGTTGTCCCACCTATATAGGGTACGACTGGAGAGATGAAGAGACAAGAAGTCCAACAGTGACTGTCAAATTATGGCTTTAAGTCACTGTTTTCATATAGTCTCAACGACCTGTCCGGGCATCGTGTAATTTAAAATCAATGCAAGTTCTTGACTGTAAAAGGGTCAATTGCAAGCAATGCAGTACATCGAAGGATTCCCGGGTTGTAACCGTCTGCAATACATTTTCTGATAAGTTTTGTAAAGTGGTCAGAAAAGTTATTGAGACCCTTGATCTTCTTTAACTTGTATAAAACATTTCCATAAAATGTAGGATGGCTTATGCCTTTCTGCATAAGTGTTTTCATACTGCTATTGTACTTAGAAGTAATAAAACCATTGCGGTAAAAGAATTTATTTTGAAAACGCCTTTCTTAATTTATGAAAACGAAAGCCTTGTTGTAACAGTTTAGAAGAAATAAACCGGTTTCTAGCATTGAAATTTTCTACTTTAGTACCAACTCGTGCAAACCTTGTAAGTTGTGATATGTAAATACCATAGGAGGTAGCACGAGGTGAATCACCATCAAGGTATGGATAATTCACAATACTAAAGTTGAATACATATCTCTTGTGATAGATTTTAGTAGAGACGTTGTCATTGGAAATATTGATCTCAATGTCTACAAATGCTGCATTTAAATGTCAGTTATTTGCTTTATTAAGGGTAAGTTCTGGAGGGTAAATCAGATGGATCATTTGAGAAAAGAAAGGGTTATCAATAGTTAGAATATCGTCAAGATAGCGTGACGTTAAATTGGAAGCCTCTATAATGTGGCTTTGGTTTGAAGGGGATAAAGTTAACATAAAATCACGTTCAAAGCAGTATAAAAAACAAATCTGCAATTAATGGTGCACAGTTGGTTCCCATAGCGATACCAGTTACTTGTCTAAATAAAGTGTCGCCGTATTTTATGTAAATATTGTCTAACAGGAAACGTAGAGCTTCACAAACATCCGAGCAAGTCCACATAGTAAACTTTTCTAAGAAAGTGTTGGTAAAATGCATTACTTTCATGACATGCAATATATAGACGTTGCTCTCGAGCAAATGTTTTCTCAATAAGAGCAATCAATTTGGTCTTAATTAAATCATGGGGTAAAGAAGTGTACAGCGTAGGGAAATCGTAAGTATTAACTGCAGAGCAATGAAAGTTTAAAGTACGAAACTTGTCTAAGACTTCTGAAGAATTTTTTATAGACCAAAAATGTTAATTCCTGAATTTTCACACACTTTTTCACAATATTTAACAACGTGATTGCGAACGGCTGTAAGGCAAGACGTAAGTAGTTTAGATATGTGAGTGGTGGTGCTAGAGCTGGCATTAGCTATGAATCGTGACTTGTATGGTGTTTTGTGAAGCTTAGGAATCCAGTACAAGGAAGGAAGTTTTTCTTGCTTTGACCCTATTTTGATATTGAAATTATGCAATATCTGTTTATGTTTGTCAATGACTGTCTGAAAGTCCAGGTTAGTGCAAGAGTAAGAACTGGTGGTGGATAACTTAGCACTCAGTACATTTTTGTAATATAGTCGTCAGACAAAAATTATGTTGTTTGAAGCTTTGTCTGCAGGTACAAGTACAATTTTATCGTGAATATTCTGAAAGGACTGTTTTATATGTTTTAAGTGATAAAAAGGTTTCTTAGGTAAAGTAGAAGGATGGGAGCGGTAGAATTTAACGCGATTTTTTATTATCTCTAAAATGGCTTTCTTCCAAGTATTGAGTGCTACTGTATCCGTGTTTTCTCTCGTACACCAGTGATCGGCAAACAGATTAATTGCATCAGCAATTTCTTTGCAACAAAGGTCAAAATCTATTTCATCTGGCAGGCGATATTTCGGACACTCAAAGAGTAATTTTCTCAATTTATAGTCATCGATGATGTTTAAATCCCCAGTAATGATATGGCCAGAAGGTAAAATAACAGAAAGGTGAAGTTGAACAGTTACAAGAATCTTGAGAAGGGTCATTTAGGTTAAGGTCTGCTACTGTTTGGTTGTAATTAAAAATAAGACCTCTAATTGGTTTTTTGTACTTAGAACAAATCATTGATAAGAATATATGACAAAGTCCTATGAGTATTGCAACATATACCAAATTCCGAAAAGGCACAGAACAAAGGTATTTCACATGCAAGCCAAGCGAAAAGTAAGAACAAATTTGTGATGAGTCATTTAAGGAAAAGAGCAAACCCGACAGTTACCGCCTTGGAGCGGTCAGTCGGCAATATGGACCGACTGGGGTGCTTAAACCGGTTTTACAGAGCTCTAACCTCGCACTTCATGACGAATTTCTCAAATGCAAGCAACGAAAAGAAAAACGATCTATTTGAAAACAAAATGTCCATGCACTGATATTTTCTATACGTTATGAAGAAAGTAGTGACGTCATCGAAAAATAATGTCCACATAGTGTTCAGAAAACGAATATGGTATTATTTCGATTTGAAAAACAACACAAAAGTGGTTGACCACAAATAAAATTAACTTTCTGAATCATGAACAAACATGACCAGAGACGAATAAATGGTTGTAGCATCCTGTTCATGTGAAGATGGAATTGAAGAACCAAAGTTCAATGTCCATCAAAGGAAATACACGTAACAATCCTTATAGGATGAATTAAATGACAACATAGATTACATGCACGGGGAGATTTTGTACGACCGCCACACTGCACAAGTAACATTGTTGTGTTCATGAATAAGAATATATGACAAAGTCCTATGAGTATTGCAACTTATACCACACTCCGAAAAGGCACAGAACAAAGGTATTTCACATGCAAGCCAAGCGAAAACCCGACAGTTTTCTTTGTTTTCGACGTAACTGGGGATTTTATTGATGATATTTTTGTCCCGAAAGCTATCAGGTAAGTTGATAAAATCAATCCCTTTATTAATGTATTTGATTTTCATGAAATGCCGTTTATAGTGAGACTGTTTATCTATATGAGTTCTTAAAGCATGGGTAGTATACTTTTGAATGATGGAAGCCACCTCATATAAAGGATGAGTACGTAAATATATTTTATCTGCCTCATTGTCCAAAATAACTAGTGATTTCAAGGGTAGATTTGTAACTGTACAAAGTAAGGCGTGAATACCAGATCGAATATAAAGTGTGTTCAGATCTTGAATAGAAACTGTTTTCCTAAATCTGCGTTTAAGATTATGATTTTTTCGAATTCCATAAGATCGTCGTTTTGCGCTTGCGTAAAGATAGAATACTAAAAATGTCAATGTTCGGATTTTTAGAAATATTGCCCGCCTGATGAATATTGTCATTAAGACCGAGTGGAAACAGAGTCTGAAGTTTTTTAATCTTATCAAGTTCGGCACTGTAAAAATAGCCAAACTAAGCTAAATAACTCGGACATTCTGAGGAACATTGATGGGAAATTCATTCATCTGGAACCAGATCAAAAGGCACAGTTGGAACAACTTGTTCGTGTATTCCAACACGTGTTTCCTAGTATTCCAACACGAACTGATAAAATCCAACACGATGTTATCGTTGAAAGTGAAGCTGCTGTTAAACAATATCCATACAGAATAAATCCATCAAAACAACAATATCTAAAAGAAGAAATAAAATTCTTACTAGACAATGACTTTATTGAGCCTAGTCAGAGCAAATACAATTCACCGTGTATTTAATGTGTCCAAACCAGATGGAACATAAAGACTTTGCACAGACTACCGAAAAATCAATATCATCACAAAGACGGATTCATATTCCATACCAAGGATTGATGATTGTATTGACAAAACTGGGAAAGTCAAACTTGTTCCTAAGTTCGATCTTCTGAAAGGATTCTGGCAAGTACCTCTTACAGTCCGAGCAAAGGAATTGTCTGCATTTGTGACACTAGAAGAACTGTACCAATACAAGGCTATGTCCGTTGGCATGAAGAATTCACAAGCAACGTTCCGGCGACTCATTTACTCTGTCATTTCTGGCCTTGACGGGTGCGATGCCTACATCGACGACGTCATCATCTACTCTGAAACATTTGCCGAACAACTGCAAATCATCCGATCTTTCTTCAGCAGATTGAGTGAGGCCAAGCTAACCATCAACCTAGATAAAAGTGAATTTTGTCATGCTACGTTGACCTTTTTAGGACATGTTGTGGGACAGGGTCATGTAAAACCTATTGATGCAAAAGTTATGGCTATTTCTGAGTTCCCAATACCTACATGTAAAAAGCAATTGATGCGATTTCTTGGTATGGCAGGCAATAACAGAAAATTTTGTAAAAACTTTTCTGACATTGCAGAACCTTTGACAAACCTTCTCAAAAAAGGTAAATCATTGTATCGAGTTTTCAATGTCAAACTGCATTTGACAAATTAAAAGCTGTACTAAAAAGCGCATCAATTCTCTTAGCACCAGACTTTGGTAAAAGGTTTTCATTGGCTGTTGATGCTAGTGACGTCAGTGCTGGTGCTGTTCTGTTACAATTAGATAGTGAGGGTATTGATCATCCCGTGTGTTATTTCTCAAAGAAGTTTAACAAACATCAGAGAAATTATTCTACAATTGAAAAAGAGTGCTTTGCTCTTAATTTTGCTATACAACATTTTGAAGTGTATTTAACTTTTTCAGTTAAACCTATTGTTGTATTCAGTGACCACAACCCTCTTAAGTTCTTACACAAGTTAAAGAACAAAAACCAAAGGTTACTAAGGTGGAGTCTGCTCTTACAAGAGTTTGATTTAGAAATCAAACACATTAAAGGAAAAGAAGTTATACCTGATGATCTGCCTCGTATGTAATTGTGTTAACTGAAGCACAATATGTTATTACAACATGTTTATTCAAAAGATAACATGTATTTTGAACTTTGTATAACTGTTATTTTGTCATAGTGATTACAGTTTGTGTTTATATGATGTCTGGTAAATATGTAATACCTGCAATTTGTAACACTAAATTGTGTAAATTTGAAATTTCATATGTTTTGATATTATATCTGTTTAACTGGTGACACTTATATTGTATTTTGTATAATTGTTGTGATGACTTACTTAATTGAGTTATTGTTAATTTAATATTCTAAAAAAGATTTATTGCATTTTTTCCTTTAGGGGTGGAGGTGTTATGTACAGTAGTACACCAGCGTTTAAGGTTACGCTAGTCAGGTTAAGGGTTGTTTACCGTTGTGGTTTTGATGACGTAGTATTCGCGTAACTGCTAGAAGAAAAGGATAATGCTAGAAAGTTCAGTTGTTTATTTTAACTGGTTTTCGAGAATGTTCTGGGTACGTGAATGTTCTGGAATTTTTTGGGGTATATATAAGGGCGCGTTTTGCCGAATTAAAGTTAAGTTTGGAAGTTTTGGATAAAAAGTTTGCTTAAGAGATTGGACATAAAGTTTGGAAATACTTGCAGCTTCTATATTAAATCTTTCTGTGTTGGAACTTACGTGAACTTACTATATTCTACAGTGATATAGATATTAAAGTGTTGAATTTGAATTATATAATTAACATTCGTGTATTGTTCTATCTTAGGATTATTTCAACTGTGCTTATCTACGAGGACATTCTACCAATAACTCTTTAGGATTATTCGACGTTGGATTATTTGTTGTATTGTTAAAGGGACAAACTTTAAGCTAATATTTATTTTGCCTTCTGAAATTTTGTTTCATTTATTTGTTATTGTTTTATTACGCCATATTTTAATTGTTTATTAAAATAAAACATGATTGTACTAGTTTGTTGCTGGTTTGTTCTTTCTGTTACACCATTTCGTCGTTTAGTAAACGTGCCATTTTATAAACAAACTTATATAGCGCGACGGGTCGTAACAACATGCAACGTGGGGTCTACAACGGGGGCAACGGTGAAACTTTACGCGACACATCACAATGTACCCCCCCCCCCTTTAACTAGTGTTTTTGTTGTTGTATTGTGCACGTTTTAAACGACCTTTTGCTTTTTTTATATCAGATTCACATCATATGCTTGAAAAAAAATACACTTTTTACACGACGAATAAGTCAGCAATAAAAAAAAAAGAAAATAAAAGAAAAACGTAACATATAAAAAGCCGCACATAACGTTCTATCAAATTAAAAGAAAATAAGCAGCCCTTAAATACCCCAGCTGCAGGTAGTGGTTAACAGTCCTTCCTAATTAGACAATTAATGTGTTTCTGTTGTTTTTTCCGCATCTTACCATTCTCATAATGTGTCAGTTTTGTTAGAAAATTGACCAGCTTCGAAAGTCCTTATTAATTATAAAACAAGATATCCATCACTGCACGTCGCCGTTGTTAAAGTTGGATATTTAATACAATTTTAGAAAATGCGGATAGTGTTAGTACCACCTTTAACAATGACCGTATATAAGTGTAGCGTAGTTGTTAATTCGACATATGCACAAAACCACATCAGGGAAGCTGAATGTATAAGAAAAATTCTGAACTGGCAAAACAATGTTGTGTTGAGCATTCGTTGTGGAAAATAGTGCGACGGTCATTCGAAGGGGTTAAGGACAAACGTGTTTTATTAAATTGTCATTTTGAGAACGAAAAAATATCCACGTGTGAGAAAAGAAAATGAATTTGTTTTTGTCTCTTTTTGTGGTGGTTATTTGCGAAGCCCGAAGAGTAACAGTTAATCAGAAGCTGGCAATACTACAAGAAGATGTGGAAAATCTGCGTACTTCAGCTTTGAGCCTGCGAGATGATGTTCAACTGTTGTTGATGTGGAGAAATGCAAGTCTTACTTATGATGACTTATCAGACGAAGTGTCCAAAGCCGGCAGATATGTGAGAGTGGTGACTCAAAGAATTGTGAACAGACTAAAACTTTATCAAAGCCGAAACATGACTATGAAAACTTTGTTGCTGCCGCGGAAGCTCGCTTTGACTACCTTATTCGAGGTTTTGAAGCGGAGAAAGTGGCCTTACGGGAAATGATCCAAAATGACAGAAAGGAAAAGAATGGGCTGTTAATTGAGATGGCTATGGGCCTTAAAGATACTGCTTCTAAGGTGGAGAAAAGTCACATCCGTGTCAACAGTATTGAAAACAGCCAAAGAAGCATGTTTGCTGACATTACCAAAGCTATTGAGTCTACAAAAGAACACGTGACCACCGAGATACGTGAACACAAGTTAGACACGAAGAAAGAAACTGATGAACTTTCCAGTAATATGGAATATCTTAACCCGGTCATTCAGCTGTTATGCGTAGGTATGGCTGAACAGCGTGGGTGGGTGCCCTTTCAATACTCTCTTTACATGCGATTTAATTTAACCACGACAAAAAATGAAGCATCGGCGCATTTTTCAGCATTTGGGGCATATCTTGTAAGGGTGGGCAGCGACGAAGAAATGAAGTTTCTTCTCGACATCTTCGATAGTTCCTATCACGCATTTTGGATCGACGGGAGCGATTATGAATCCGAGGGTGATTGGAGATATTCTGACGGAGAGAAACTGTCTTACACAAAATGGCTAGATGGGGAGCCGAATGACAAGAACGGCAACGAAGATTGCATTGAGACGGGCTCACAGTATTCAGAATGGAATGATGTAAGCTGTGATTCAGACAGACATAATTTTGTGTGTGAGATTGACAATGCATACAACATGCATGTGACGAAAAACCCACGATATGGCTAGACATGATGTATGTGTATGAGAATTACATGGGGAATGAAGAAAACATAAACATCTTTATACTACGATTATATAAATTAAATTGAACAGTCAACCTTATTTTGTGTAAAATCACAAAGCGTTTGTGACAGTTTTACGTCGATTTGGTGTTGAGTGTCTTGTTTCGTCTTCATATGCCCAAAACATTTTAAAAATAACTACAAAAATACAAAATTAAAACGTTAAATTCAGAGATTAAATTCTTCGTTGATGACCGAGTAAATGAAAATACTTTTTTGCAACTTATGTCTAGAAAACGTTTTAATGTTTTTAAATGGTGCATGACGTTTGATAAAGTGTTAGAATAATGTCTTCGTTAACTGTCTCAAACCCGACAGAACGTCATGTAGATTGTATAATACAGCTTTGACTATTAAAACCTACTGGGTTAGTAAGTGTGTTACTTTAAATAGTAACCTTTTTAATGTCGACATATTTCGATAGTGTAAAAATAAACGAACAAGATATGTTTTATCAAAAATATTGACTCTGTAATAAAAGTTCGTTTTATTTATTATAAATATTACGATTGTCATTTTTGTGATTTTTTTAAATGTTTTAATTGAAGACATGACCATTATGAACTTCGCAGACACATGTTTACAGCCCCATTACGTTGTTAAATGGTCGGTTGTTCAAATTTAATAACAATAGAAAATAACATGTAGATGAAATTCGGCGCCATTGATATGCTGGTCAGTTAAAATGAAACAACAACAACAACGACAATTTATAAAAGCAGAAATAAACGCTGTTTGCTACATGTGTATTTTATGTAGTTTTTTATACAGCGTGATTCACATATTGTTTTCACACCATGTTAAACATAACCTTTGTTATGATTTTGGCGAGTTTTGACCGGCATTTATCTGTTTATTTGGAATGAAGTTGGCTCCGATGACAATCATCTCTGTTATATCTGTTTTCTATGCCATATTTCTTGTTTTGAATAGTTTTTATACCGATTTCATTCGTTTTAATGCCAGTTTTGTGTAGCTTTGTAGTGTGTAATCTATAGATATACAAATAAACATTATAAACATGGCCTATATCGCCTGTTACACCTCTCTTGATTTCAGGCTTCTCTTCTCTGTTTGTTGGCGTTGAAGCAAACTTTCGTTTCTGATGACATTGTCCGGCATTGTCATCATTACTCCAGCTTAACTGCTATGCACCAGTGGTTCTTCTTAGAACAAAGATATAGAGCAAAGGCGTATTAATATCGAGAAACTTAGGTAAAGGTTCATACAGAAACCAAACACGCTATTTATGTTGGCATGAGGTGTGTACCTAGTATATAGGCGCTTATTCATATCGATATTATGACCCATATGTAAATAAAACAGTCTCTTAAAACTCTTTATTGACATTTCGGCCCATTGACATGCGCCATCCATAAAGCATGATCAAAACTGATATTATTCAATTTACTGTTCAGAATCGATGCAATTACATCCCAGACAAATACAGGTGTTATGTATACATACTCTCTCTCTCTCTCTCTCTCTCTCTCTCTTTCTCTCTCTCTCTCTCTCTCTCTCTCTCTCTCTCTCTCTGTCTGTCTGTCTCCCCCCTCTCTCTGTGTCTCTCCCTCTGTCTCTTTGTCTCTGTCTGTCTGTCTGTCTCTCGATCTTAGTCTTTCAGTCTCTCTTTCAGCCCCAATCTCTCTATTTAAGTATTTCAGTCTTTCTCAGTCTCAGTGTCTCTCCCGCATTCTCTCTTTCTCTCTCTCTTTCTCTCTCAGTCTCAGCCTCTCTCTGTCTCTCTATATTTGATACAATTCATATAGTTTTTGATGTATATAATATTGTCAAGCCTTATGCAACTGAATCAAAACAATATGTCATGTGTTCCAAAAGTAACTTTTCACATACTGATTAATATGTGTTTTAAACGGTAATAATACAGTCGTGGTGATCTTCATCATGGACCGAGGAATTCCGGTTAGAGTTTGATGTTTCGATAACGGTTGGCCTTTGATTTATACGTCTAAATCTTCGTACAGCAAACCTATAAATTAAAGCAAACTTAGTTTATTTTATGCATTTTACTGTCACACACAAAAATATATTCTTTGCTTGTTAATTGTAAAACAAACTATTTATTTGCCAATAAAAAATTATCGCCACGGTAAATATATTTAATATTTAACTACTCAATTTATTACACATTAAAATACTACGAGAGAATAGCAAAATATTTCAGAATCTTTCCCTTAAAGAAGAACCAAGTCAGAGAAATGTAATATTTGTAATGTAAATGTCAAAATTAGTCAACGTCGTACATAATTTTGAGATTAAATATAGTTATACCCATTCTGTTCCTTGTATTAGATCATTGCATTTTCAGCATAACTTGTGAAAAAGCCTATTTAACTACTGTATTGACAAATGCATGATATACTCCTTGGTGCAGCGATAAAAAAAGCAAAATGCATTGAATTAAAGCTCTGAGCGAATATTTCGTATGGTCAGCGAACTGGTCCTCACGATTATATTTCAACTAATACAGTTCGAATTCATGAAGGATAACTGATCTGTTACCTTTTATGAAAGATACTTTCACTCAATTTATAAATCATAGTTTAGGCCAATGTTTGTAATATATTGATGCTACTAAATATTTTACTAAATATTAACGTTGTAAAAAGCTATTACGACATAAAATAATAAATAAATAAATAAATAAATAAATAAATATATATATATATATATATATATATATATATATATATATATAGAGAGAGAGAGAGAGAGAGAGAGAGAGAGAGAGAGAGAGAGAGAGAATGAGAGAGAGATAGAGACAGAGAGAGAGAGAGGGGGGGGACAGTGTAATGTGATACATTAAAGCGAACAATCATCTTTGGTCCATATCTGTGCACACAGTTTGCAGAAACGAAGGCTGTTTCTTTTATACGACAGCATGCTCCATGATATGAAGAAGTAATATGACAGCGTCCTAAGAGCATTGCAGCATACAGTAACATTTAAAATAACACAAGACAAATGGATTCACATTCAAGCTAAATGTAAGCAATGAAAAGTATGTATTTAAAACAAAACTTTCATGATATCTATCTATCTAGATAAGCTATGATGAAATGAAAAATAATGTCAGCATGACATTTGGAAGAGAGATAAGATTTTTTTTATTTAAAGAATTACACACAATTCTTGATTGCAAATGAAAATAATAAAACGACCAGAGAAGAAGTGTAACTGGTTGTAGCACCATGTTCATGTTTGGATAGAACTGAGGAAAACGTGTCCGCTTATAATACCTAATACTAAGTTCATATGCAAATGTTACAGGTAAAAACTGTTGTCTGCCATGCTTATGCATTATATTCAAGCATCGTTTTAGAAAAAAAATCAAATAAAAGAATAATTCCGCATTTTGCTCAGCAATCGTGATACACGAAATATTCATTGATTGGGAAGTAGGTTACAATGAATGTAGGTAATGTCTCTCTACAATAATGAAACTAATAATGAAGAAGCTAGCACCGGTTGTTTGAATAGCAAGCTTTTGTTTACCCACTAAAACAATATTGTCAATATCTTAGCATTTATGCTATATATCACCTCTTTTTATTGCATTGTTTTATTCATATTTTCAAGCATGTATTTGCATTGCTTGATCGAGCTCTCTATCACGACATAGTCAATAAAACAACTTAACACCATCTACAACACAGCGGCAACAATGATGTGATAGATCATAGATGTATGACATATAAGGTCAACTGTTTGAGATAAATGAATGTGTGCATCATGGAAATCAAACTAAAATACTATCAATTAAAATATGTATTTAAACAGGGATATTTACATATTAAACAGACATGCATGTGTTTGTTTCTTTTAAGTACACAGTAGAAAATGTTATAATGTCGGCTTTTCGCTACTATCCGCTGTAAATGTATATCTGTTATTGCTTGCTTAACTGATTGTCAGAAGTTATCTCCAAGCAAGTACGTTTTCTTGAATTATACGGGGCAGTACGAACTATAACACAGAACGCACTGGTCTCAATAACAGTGCAAAGACCGAAACAACCTAACTGACTCGAGTCGTCTAATATTTGGTGACAATGAGGGCAAAGTATGGGAAAACAGCATGGAGATATGTACCTGTATAATAATAAAATATCAAAACTACCAGAAATCATAATGCCAATTAGACAACTGTCTCAAATTAACTTGTATATATTTGAATGTGTATTGCCCGTCCATTATTGTAGTAAATGTGGTATTGTGTTTCTTTATAATCAGAGGAATATAATCGCTGTTGTTAGATACAGCTTCTGCTGCTTAACACAGACATCGTCAGCCGAGTGCCCATCAGTCAACAGGTGTTTCGCCCCTTATCTCGGTACACCCTCGTGATGGCGGGGCAGCAGTGGAGATCAAGCACTGCTTGTCTGTGCTGGCTTCCACGTGACTTCATTACGTCGGAGCCAGAGCCAACTGGACGCTCTTTCAGCTGCTCTACTAAGAGCTCGTACTGAGCTTTGCCTTGGCTTGCCCTTCATGCCTAGAGCTCCCAAGGCTTTCCAAACTGATTGGGCAGGAAAGCCCCTACATCCTACTTCCACAGGGAAGACCCAGGTAGAGAATCCTTTCTCCCTGCACAAGTCTGCCAGTTCTTGGTACTTCGACCGCTTCCTTTCATTTGCCTCATCCGTTCTTTCTTCCCAAGGGACTGTCAGTTCCACGAGTATCATCATCTTTGGGATTGTAGACCAGATGACTATGTCTGGGCGCAGACTTGTCTGTACGACATCTGGGAAGACCAACTTCTGTCGTAGGTCCACCTTCATCTCCCAATGTCTTGCCTCTTGTAGCAGGCCTGTTTTCTGGACACCCTTTGCCTTTTGTCCTGGTTTTACAAAGTTGATGAACCCTGGTCCCTTGGTCTTTATCTGTCTTTCTTGTCTTCTCTCTTTCTCCAGGATGTCTGCTAGTACACGGAGGACTTGATCATGCCGCCATCTGTATCGACCCTGAGAGAGAGCTGTAGGGCAGGCTGTTAGGACATGTTGTAATGTTCCCCTCTGCTTGCACAGTGGGCAGCTGGGGTCTTCGCTCAGCTTCCATCTCTCTAGGTTTGTTGGTGTTGGCAGCAGATCATACACCGATCTAAGCAGGAAGGAGAGCTTGAGGGGTTCATACTGCCAGAGCTCCTGCCATGTTAGCTTTCTCTCTGGCAAGTTCCACCGGTTCCAACTTCCTTGCTGGCCCATCTGGACTGATCTTGCTAATCGGTGCGTTTCCTCTGACTTTCTTATCTCCTGCTGTACCATACTGCATCTCTCCTGGCTATCTGCCTTATTCCATCGCGGTTGTTGCCCATGTCCTAGTCCTTCTCGACCTTTGTTGGTGGCTCCTACTATGACCTGGTGTTGTAGACTACTCTCAGCTTGTTCAACTGCCTTGGTTACTGACCACTTCCTCCCTGTTCTTACTTCTATTCCAGCCTTGCTGACCTTCTCATCTTCAGAGTCTCGTAGCGTCAAGTACAGTCTGGTCTTTGCTACTTTGTACTCTTCGACAAGCGAGGTGAGTGGGATCTGCAGCTTGGTGGACTTGCCGTACAGCCCTATGGAGCTGAATGATGGGGGTAGGCCTAGCCATCTTCTTATGTGCTTGCTTACCGCCTGTTCTAGCTGCTCAACCAGGCTGACTGGTATTTCATTGACCATAAGTGGCCAAACAAGCCTTGGTAGTAGGCCATGCTGGTAAATCCAGGTCTTGAACTTCCCTGGGAGTTCGGATTTGTCGATTCTACGTAGGCCTTCTTCCAGTTGTTGCCGTAGTCTTCCTTTGCTGTTCTTGTCTGTGTGGGAAGAATCGAACCACTTGCCCAAGCACTTGATGGGGTTGTCAATCAATGATGGGATTTCTTCCCCTTGGATGGACATCTTGAACTGTCTAGTGACTTTTCCCTTCTTTACAATCAGACACCGTGACTTCTTTGGTTTGAACACCATCCTAGCCCATGTCACCGTCTCATCTAGGGTCTTCAGAATCCATCTAGCTTGTATGTGGGATTCCGTTGTGATGGTAAGGTCGTCCATGAATCCCCTATTTGCTGGTAGACGGATTCCTGCGTTTGTCTGCGGACCTCTTGTCTCCTCCTCTGCTGCTTTGAGAATCAGGTTCATTCCCATCACAAAGAGGATCACCGAGATGGAGCAGCCTGTTACGATGCCCTTTTCTAGCGATATCCATGATGTGGTGTAGTTCTTACAAGAGAACCTGAGGTGGATATTGCTGTAGTAACTTCGGATGA
The DNA here is from genome assembly GCA_007844125.1 of Sinonovacula constricta. Classification (NCBI taxonomy): domain Eukaryota; kingdom Metazoa; phylum Mollusca; class Bivalvia; order Cardiida; family Solecurtidae; genus Sinonovacula; species Sinonovacula constricta. Next base: position 45,259,851 of record CM017571.1, read on the forward strand.
GGCTTCTTGCTTGCTCCGGCACATGGTAGTGCTTCAGTGCTTCTTGGATGAGCTGGTGTGGGATGGAGCCGTAGGCGTTGGCCAGGTCTAGCCATACAACAGTCAGGTTCTTGTGGTTGATTCTTGCCTCGTGTAGCAGTTGTGTGAGAGCACTTGTGTGTTCGACACACCCTGAAAACCCAGGGATGCCACCCTTCTGGACTGATGAGTCAATGTAGGTGTTGTCTGTCATGTATGTTGTGAGGCGTCTTGCCAAGATAGAGAAGAATATTTTCCCCTCGACACTAAGCAGTGAGATTGTTCGGAACTGCTTTATGTTCTCCGAGTGCTTCTCTTTTGGTACGAAGCACCCCTCTGCTGCCTGCCAGCAATCTGGAACAGTGCCACTCTTCCATACAGTTCTTAGGAGAAGCCAAAGTCTTCTTAGCAGTTTTGGACAATTTTTATATACTTTGTATGGTATTCCACTTGGACCAGGTGCTGACCAGGCTCTTGCTTTCTTGACGACATCTCTAACTTCTTGGAGGGATGGTTCTTTCATGTTCAGTGAGAACTTGGGAGGGTCAACATCCGATATCCTGTCACAGTCACCGAGAGGATGTTCCCTGCTTGGATCCGAGTGGACTTCTCTCAGGTACTTGACTACCTCCTCCTCACTACTTTGAAGGCTTCCTCCTCTCTCTTCTCCTAGGAGAGTCTTGGTAAACCTGTAGGGGTTTGCGATAAAGGCTGCCCTCTTTCTTGTTCTTTCTCTTCGTTTCCTTCTTAGTCGCTCAGCTGTCGTCAAGGTCTTCAGTCTTGATCGTAACTGCTCTCTTATCTCTGCCAGTCCCCTCTTTTCTTCTGCGCTGGCCTTCTTAAACCTCTTTCTCAGGGAGTTGAGTTCTTCCCTTAATTTCTTTCGCTCTCTTTCTCTTCTGTTTGGGATTGGTTCAGGTTTCTGTATCCTGTCCTTTCCCTCACAGCCAAACCGTTCAAGTCCCATCGAGTAGACTATAGTAGTCAGGGTGTTGATCTTTCTTTCAACCCTTCCTTGGAGTGTAGACTGGAGAATAACTTCTAGATCTTCATCAAACACATCCCACTTCTTGTCATGAGTTCTTGGCCATGCTACCTTCTGGCGCTTGGTAAAGTTGGGTGCTTTCCTGCTTTCTGTAGCCGATACTGGCTCTGCCTTGTCTTGGTTAGGGATAACTGCTGGGTTGTCTCTGGCCCTGGGAGGGAATACTGGTGATTCCTCTGTTCTGTATTGGCCAAAGATCGGTGACTCTTCATTGGTTGTGGGAGTCAAAGACTGTTCACTGTCTGAATTTCCACCCTCTGTTGTTTGCGTCTCTATAACTGGTTCTAAGGACTGGAGTTCCTCACGCGAGCAACCTCTTCCAGCTAGAACTGGTGCTGAGAGACTGCTGGTACTATGGTTGGACACCGGACCAGTCTTCTCCCCCGTCTTATCAGGTAACCCTTTGCGTTGCCTCAGACTTTCAGTTTGCTGACAGCTGCTTCTCGCCTGGTGAATCTTCAGCCCTCGGAAGTTCTTGCAGACTTTCCCACATGGGCAGATAACTGTATCGGGCGTTGTCCGTTCTTCGTTCCGGGTTGTTTCCAATGTATCCGTCCTGTTGGGTCTCTCATTCTCCCCCCCCTCTCGGGAGACCCAGGGGGTGTGTTCTTTCAGTTGTTGTAACTTGATCATGCTTAATAACCTAAGTACAAAAAGTATAGGTTAAAAGGTATACATATGTACACATATTAACTATGACCAATAGATGTAAGAGTACAGCAAAGATATGCGAAGCAATTTCATTTTTTAAATAAAAAAACCGACGATTAACCAACGTCATTCATAATGGCGCCGATATCTTAAGAAACGCAGCTTTAGACCCGAGTAACCACAGACAAACCTACCAGCAAAACAAGCCGTCATGTAGGATGCGACAGTTCCCGCGATCATGGAGCGAAGCATGTGTTTGGCTATCTCGTCCAACCGGCTAGGTATGACTGCACTAAATATTCCCAGGATGTAACCCATAATAGCGATGGACGCAGATCCACACAGAGCGTAGATGGCGATGATTTCAGAACGCTTCTGCAAGAGTTTTCACCATTTCACCATTGTATATCTCGTAATAACATATTTTATTAGTATTCAGCTGGTGTGTGTAGATGAGTATGTGTGTGTATCTGCGCGCACGTGCGTGCGTGTGTGTGTGTGTGCGCGCGCGTCCGTGTGTGCGTGTGTGTATGCGTGCGTGTGTGTGCGATTATGGGCGTGTGTATGTGTGTGTGTGAGTGCGTGTGTGTGTGCGCGCGCGCGTGTGTGTGTGTGTGTGTGTGTGTGTGCGATCATGGGCGTGTGTGTGTTTGTATGTTCGAATGCATTATTAAGTAAATAGAGGTAGGTAAGATAAGGCAAAATTATGTGACAATAAAAAGATCTTGATCAAAATGTGCCCTGACAGGACCTTTACCTCAATGATACCACCCTCCAGCGTTATGTTACTGTTCACCAAGATTACGTCTCGTCCAACTGTCGTCCAAGTATTGTTTTCATTTTCGGCGACATAAGCACGAAAGTCACGCCCGTTCTAAAGCAAACAAGACAAGACAGTAATTATTAAGATTGTTAATTGTTCCCACAACCCAAGAAGCTAGTGACTGAATTAACAAAGTGTACTAGTCAGAAGGCAGATAAAGTAGCTGAACTATATTTTCAGCCCTTTGCGTCCTACGTACAAGACCTAGTCAGGACAAAAAACTTGAGTTGACCTGCATTGCCCTGGTGGTATTTCTCGAAACCTTAAGTGACTATACGCAGCCAGTGCGATGTCTACATGAAGTATCTCTATACAAATGAACAAGCAGTAATATACATGCAACTAACATATCTGATTACATAACTTACAAATTGTACAAAGTTGAACATTAAATAGTGCCGTTCTGAAGAGCCGGGCCTCTTAATGTAGAGCTCTGTGAATGGAGAAAATAATGTAGCAGCGACTAGCAGGAATACAAAGATGTTTGTCATTTCAGTGGATAGTGCTTTTATTAGAAAAGAGATACGTGAAGTCAGATAGTTTAAATGTATCTTGCAATAAAGACACATCAATATAGCAGACAACAATAAAAATCACATACTCAGGCAAAAGAAAAATATTTTTGGTGAAAAAATGAATAATTATAAACATGAAAATATCCATCGACATTGAGGTGCATTACCGAGTGTAAGTGGATTTCGGCTTTGTTTGATTGGCTGACTTTTTATCACGTTAAGATAAATCAGACATGATTTATCACGTAGGATCTGTCCTGGCAAAACTATCCAGCAAGATGGCTGGGCTTTAGCACGATGAATACATGTATGCAGTATTTGCGGTAGTTAACAAGTGTCAAAGTATACATGTTTATTTGGTAGTGGCATTTTATCTTTCTGGCACGTTTTACGGTCCGTATTTGTATTAAACACTACAGTAAACCCTTAATCCTCAGCAACACCGATGCTTGTTGCGGCTTTTGCAAGCGTCCTATCAACGCTTGTAGCTTCCCCATTACCTGTACGATGACAGAGAACTTTGGAAAGGCGATGAGAGCAATCGAGACTGTCCGGATTCCGAGCATTTCTCCGACGATGAGACAATCTTTAGCCGGTGCGCCGAGCATGAACGATGCCGGGTAGAACAGGTACGACAAAATCATCTGGTAACAAAAGCAACGCAAAATTAGCAAAATTTAATTATTAGTATTTGTCGCCACAGCGAGGAAGAAACATACTGTAGTTTTACATATAGAGACTGCTGATCTCTTAATGAAATCTTTTTCATCAAGGTAACAACACACATTTCTCATCTTATTACAAACAGGTAAATATGTCGAGGTTCTACGAGAATTTTCTTAAAGTTTAATTACCACTCGACAAAGGTTTAAGCAGCCACGTTAAGTGTAAAACTGACAAAAACTCAGAAAGAATGTTTGGGTTAAATGTAAGAAATAGTCGAAATAAGATTATTGACGCAATTATGACCAATGATCACTTGAATTAAAATTTGGTCTAGCGCTAGACATAGAAACCCCTCGACCATTATTACACAATACACATTAACGGAAGGTGGGGATAAAAATAGTCCGTTCCAAAAAGGTGGGGATAAAATAGTCCGTTCCAATATGACCGGTTAACTTACAGTATTGGTGTGAACTCTAGAATGGATGAATTAAGGTAATTTAGGCTCCAGAACAATAAAGAGGACAAAAGAAGATAATCACTTGATAAGTGGACAACACCAACGATTTTTCTGGACCATTTACTTGATTGGAATATGCATGGCCCCAGACCTGTTGGGATGCAATACTATTTATTTGGTAAGTCTGCATATCAAGAATGATGCTACAACCATTTACACTTCTCTGGTAATTTTCTTGTCTTTAGTCAAAATATTAATTTAAATTGCATCCAACAATTTTGTGTATGTCACAGTAGTCAGCGGAGGGGTTGGGATTAGGAAACTGTAACAATATATATATTTATAATATATATAGAGAGAGAGACGTGCAATTGACCAGGCGGTCAGTCAATAGTTGAATGACAAGCCTGGGTGCAAAAATCCCGTTCACCAAGAAAACAAGAATTTGATTGGTTAGTTAAAAAGGAAAGGCGGGAACGAGTTGCACGGATCCCGTTGCTGTAAACAATATAAAAAGTGACCACAAAAGTTTACCAAGACGCTACTGAAATCGAATAAAATCTAAATGAGTTAATGTATACTATTTATCTACTTATTATCTACATATTCTAACTTATTTACCTCAAATATACGACCCTATGACATAATTCCCCCTACTTTAAAATATCGTCCTCGATATACATGTACATATATAACACATACAAACAAATGAAAGAGTATTACAAAAAAATACTGGATTATTTCCACGTTTTACAATTTAATCCAGAGGTTTTAAAATTCAATTGGCGCCAGTGAACAGTTTAACGACAAAAATCGACATACGATAAATGTCAATGAATGTTACATATAATATTGATATGTTCATTGTCTACAGAAAGACTGAACACTTTGTGAACATAAACAAATAGGGTGTACGTAGAAACAGGTATCTAACTTGACAACAATAAGTAAAAGCAATGTATTATCCGGGTATCAGATAAAAATGGATTAAAAGTTTACTAAGGATTTGCATATTTTATTTACAATCAAACAATTCAGACATATCTCTACAATATAGTTTAAATATGTATACATAACAAGATGAAAGATAGTCGTTTGACATGAAATTGTCGTATATATATATATATATATGTCAATTAGAGAACGCCGAGTCTAGTTCATCTTGTAGTCTCTATGCCATAACGGTGGTTTCTGCGTTCGGCGAGGTCGAATCACTTTTCTTTAAACATCACTCTGACTGTCGTCATCACTTGACGAAGAAGTGTCTAAGATGAAGTTTGAGGGGGCACTGTGTTTACGGTGATTAACATCCTCCTCTGAAGGGCTGTCTTCGGACGTCGATGAATTGGAATAATCGGTCAGAGGTAAGTGGTTGATGACAAGGATATTATTTCGATGTATAGTCTTAATTGGACCACTACCATCTTCTCTCATGACATCAAATACAGGTATTTCATCACCTCTCTGTCAGAATGGCTTGTGCATATCTGGTAAAATGATCAGTTATAACAAGGATGTTTTCAAATCCACCTTTTGATGTTTCAAGAGAGAGATAATCTATGCATACTATTTCCATTGGATATGTTGATTGGATATATTGAAGTTTACTTTGTATTTGCTGTAGTGTCTTTCTTGCTAGGAAATTTCTACATTGGCTGGTCCAACATCTAACATGAGAATCCATATTTGGCCAAAAGAATCGTTCTTTCAAAAGGCTGAGCGTCCGATCACGTCCTTGATGTCCTAAGTCGTCATGATAGGCGTGAAAAATAGTTTTTCTAGCCACTTCAGGTAGGACGATTTGTTGAGTACTTTGTTCATTGAAATGTCCATTGTGGTATAGAATTCCATCTTCCAGAAAGTATTTGCTGAAATGTTTTATATACTTTCTCATTTCAGGTGTCTCCGATTTTGTTTGAGGTGCTGATCCTGTTGCAACAAAATAAATCAGACGTTTAATGTTTGGATCTGACTCCTGACCATGTGACCAGTCCTGACTTTGAAAAGTAAGTGTTTGATTTAAATTTGCATGGTCTTCTTCTGTGTCTGAAACTTCTTTGTCGTTGTTGTCATTTATGTCGCTTACGTCTGGTTTTCCAGCTTGGAATACGGCCTGGATTACATCTTTGTCGATCGTGTTTGTTTTCGACGTATCTGAAAACATTCTCGATAAAGCGTCAGCCTCCATATTTGACTTGCCAGAACGGTACAAAATGTTGAAATCATAGTTGGCCAATTCGGCAATCCATCGTTGTCCACTTGCATTTAGTTTAGCAGTTGTTTGGATATAAGTCAATCTTCCTATCTTCTATATTTTATGTGGACATAATTTTTGATGACGTCACTACTTCTGTCATAACATTATCAAGGACAACGTCAGCGCTTGAATATTTTTTTTCGGATAGATGTATTTTCTTTTCATTGCTTGCATTTGAGAAATCCATCAGGAAGTGCGAGGTTAGAGCTCCGTAAAATCGGTTTAAGCACCCCAGTTGGGTTGCTCATAGGACCTTGTCATATATTCTTATTCAATAGAGACTCACTCACCTCCAGGGTTAGGTTGTTAATTCCTACGCGGTTACCAAACCATGTAAATGTCCTGTTGGCGAATTCAAGGATCATCAGAAACGTGGCCATGTAGGCACAGACTTGTACGATGATGGTGATGCTCTGCTGTATGCCCAAAACGATGGAGTCAACTAAACTGTGGGGTTTTCTGGCAAAGACATAAAATAAAATAATACTCCCATGACCACCATTTTTAGCTCTTAGATAACATTGCAAAATTATTTTACTTCCTGATGAAAACAGTAAAATTGCAGACACTTATGCTTTAACTAAAATGCAGGTCATACTAGAGCATACCTTAGAAGCGATGAACGTCCTGGCGTTTGATTCTTTCCGTCGGCATCTTCCCCTCCCGACGGAACCAACTCGTCGTCAGTTGTCGGGAAGACGAGTTTTGAGGTGGCAAGTGCCGCCGGTGCCGACATGACGGAAGCAGCAATGAGAGAAACTGGATCAATCTGTAAAGACAACATGGTAATGACTTGACAAAGTTTGAATGTCTTATACCACAAGAGACCGAGTCGAAATATTCAAGGATATGATACACGCGAAGACTTCCAACTTAATTGACCTTTAAACTATTTAGAATACTTGAAAATGATCTACAAGAAAACAATTTATGAATAGATACCTATAAAAAGCTAAACTTTTTAAGTCGGCAAGATTGCAAACAAGTCAACGCAAAATATAAACGAGCTTTTATAAATTACTTTTGAAGGCACTTTTTAGAATTTAATATAAGAGTATATATCAAAGTCCTATGAGCATTGCAACATATACCAAACTCCGAAAAGGCACAGAACAAAGATATTTCACATGCAAGCCAAGCGAAAAGTAAGAACAAATTTGTGATGAGTCATTTAACGAAAAGAGCAAACCCGACAGTTACCGCCTTGGAAGGGTCAGTCGGCAATATGGACCGACTGGGGTGGTTAAACTGGTTTTACAGAGCTCTAACCTCGCACTTCCTGACGAGTTTCTCAAATGCAAGCAATGAAAAGAAAAACGATCTTTTTGAATACAAAATGTTCAAGCGCTGATAATTTCTATAAGTTATGACGAAAGTAGTGACGTCATTGAAAAATAATGTCCACAGTGTTTAGAATTTTTTTTTGTATTATTTCGATTTGATAAACTACTCAAAATGGTTGACTATAGATAAAATTATCTTTCTGAAACGTTTAAAACTATAAAAGGTTAAATTATAACAAATCTATGTTAAGAACATATATAAATATTTATAACGTTTGAAGTTCGTGTATATGAAAAACTCCGTTACACTAATCGGCCAATAAGAGTGGTACTGTTGATGTTGGAGATCAAACAAGATCTATGCCTTATCATATTACTTGTAGACCGATCATACACTTAAACATTAGCTACATGTATATGAAAGTCAAGCACATTTATAGCTTCGAAGTCATTTTCAGCGAACCTGGGGGCCTTTATATGTAAACAGAAAGAACACGTAGACACTTAATCATTCCAAAAGACACATGATTATGTAAAATATTTATATTCGTACAGCTTCTGGAAATAAATGCCCTTGGACACTCGCACACAACTTGAATGATCACTGCCACATGCAGAATATTTGACTATCTAAAATTGTTATTTTATTGTTTTTGTCTATCAAATTGTGCTATAAAAGGTGGTGATAAGTTCTTAAGAGTTTGGAAGGTTTCTAAAGCCATTGTTTTGTATTTGCGAACACACAGAGACCGATGTTTGGCTTTTGCGAAGATATCATCAAAAGCACACATTGAAACTTTTTTCTTGTAACTTTTGTATTTTCTTATTTCTGCCAGACTTAAGAGCAATTATAAAAGTTGAAAGTATAAATATATGTAGAACTTGTGTTGCAATTATTCAAACATTTACCCTTATTTTGGCTTTCAAGCTGCATTAGTGCTCAAAATCAATAATTTTACGCCATCTGGGAGCAATACTTCGGGTCATTTTTCTACTACAGTACAACTTTGTATTAATCGGGGCTAGCCTACGTACCATTAAAGCCAAGCCAGTAAAAAACGGGTTTACTTTCTAATTGTAATGTAGACAGTAAAGGTCGGGGTGTGAGACGATAAGGTGTTGTCATCGGCATAGCTAAACAGGGTGCAATTCTGATTAAAGAAGGATATATCATTTATAGAGAATTAAACAACAATAGCCAAAGAATGGAACCCTGTGAAATACCTTGTTAAGCTGGGTTTTCTGACAGCTCATACGAGTATAAAGAAACTTTGAACATATGAATTTTGTGGGTCAAAAGATAAAACTCATTTAATAAATCTCTGTTAATGCAGCATCAACATAGAGATTTTTGTTACTGCCACCTTTCCTGTCATCTAGCATTCTAATTGAAGTTGTATGGCATAAAAAACGCAATGAAACTCATCAAATATATATTTTCGAAGTATTCTGACAGCTGGGACGAAAGAAGTTTTTCAACTGTTTTCGAAGGCATTGATAATATACAAACTGGTCTCTAATTAGATGTGTCAAGTGGGTCATTTTGTTTCTAAAACAATTTGGAACGTGTGCTTTCTTTAACATAAACGACAAATCTCCTGATTCACTTGACATATTTACCAAAAAGGTTGTTTGCGGGGTAAATGCCCTGTCACTAAGTATAAATACAATGTTGTAAATTGTTCCAGACGGAACTGTAGTATTTTTTTTTCTAAAAACGCTCACGCTCAAATTTTCGGCAAGTGCCATTTTCAAGAATCAATAACAAACAATTGCTCTCTTTACGTATTTGCAAACGTTCACGGGCGCTGCCATATTAAACATAAGTATGAATAGTTTCTTAGATTTATCATCAGCCCCAGGGACCTCTTGATGTAGAAAAAACATTGACACTTTACTTTCGTGGTTTTTAATGACTTCTGGGTACAATTTCTGTTTTTATGTCATGTTTAACAAACTAGGTTTTATGTCTGGACAGAAATCAAATTTTGTCCAATCGCTTTTGCCGAGTTTTGCAAATTATGAATTAAAACTGTGTTACTGTGACAGTAATTGTTATTGTCTAGTTAATGCCAGTTAGAGGAATTTTAACAACATTATCAATAATAATCTGATAAACAAATACTTAATTATAAAAAGCCTGCGTACATACACCATATCCCATAAAGACTACAAGTGCCGCTCCACTGACAGTGGCCAGACCTCCAGTATACGTCACAAACAGCTGTGATGGCGTCATATCCGCTAGATACTCCTGGATAAACATGGCCGACTCTGCCTGAAAGAAATGATACGAGGTATTTTATTCACTTGAGAAGGTCATGGAAAACCATGGAAAAAAATGATTAAAGTCGCAATTTTATCATTTGTGTTGTAATAATCAATAATGCTTGTTAGCGCTACCTGAACACAGACTGACGATTTTGATGATGGTTTCGTAAAGGCTTGTTTGTATTGGTACCCTAACTTACTGATCGTTATTTGTACATGTAGGTATTTTCTTATTCAGGTTCTAAAGTGCTTTTTAACGGAAATGTTCTTATGTTTGCAATTTTATATTGGTTTTGTTTTGTTTCTTTACTAAAAACGTTATGCTTGTTTGTCTGCCTTCGTAACAACATTAGAATTAACAGTGGTTGTTGGTAATCCCAAACATCAAACATTAAAATCATTTAATTGCGCACTTTTGTTCACTTTAACAAAGTTTGTGAATAACACTTGCTATTGTACTTTAAAATAAACAAAAGTTATATATATTTCAATGGGAAATTGTAACTAAGTTGTAATACTAATGGCTCTACCTTATTTGTATAGTTAAGCATTTGTTATACATTAATAGTTTTGGCAATAAATACTCTTAAAGCTGTATGAAACAGTTTAACATCTGTACATGACTTATAGAACGTTGCTATCCGAACTTCATACTTACATGTTTTCATAAAAGTTACCAAATACTATATTGAGGTCTATTTTATACCTTCTCCAAACGTTTCCAAAGATAAAACATTGCAAGAGACACTATAATGTTAACATAACCCACTTACTACGAAAAGAAAGATGTTTGTGATGCAGCAAATGCTTTCAGGTCGACTTGTTTGAAGACAAAATGCCAGACCTCGTCCCAATGTGTTGACGATGTAGTCGATCACACCTATATATCTCAACACAGAGATTCCAACTAATAAAGCCATCATCTGCATCGTGGTCTACAAATAAAACAGATGTACATTGACACCAAATTGTCACGTGATTTTCTTAGTTTTAAAATAGGTAACCTTTCCGCATGGCTCAGCTAGCAAATACATGTAATGTCGGGAAATGTGTTATACTTAACTTTTCACATAGATGTAGGACACAAATTAACAATGTTTGCGGGATCATTTCTGGAAGCTTCCATTCAATTGGCTGTTTAAGGAGAAATGGAAACAAATTGATGGATACCACCTTTAAAAACCAACCTAGGATTCTTAATACCTGATATGAGTTCTGTCATTGAACAATATATGTGACTTTATAATATACCATATAGTTGCATGCACGTGTGTGTTTGACTCTTTTTTACAATACAACTGTAACTGCTATTTTTGCTTGCTCAAAATATGCCACTTTAACTTTTATCAGCCGAAAAAAACTTACTCAATTTCAGGACACCGATGTACTTATCTCGATGCTCGATGCCAATTTCATGTCCACTGTTATTTATTATTAAAAATGTTACATTCACAAGAATTTACATATTAAAAGTTTTAAACTAGAGGCGCTTAAAAGAAGGGGGAATATCACTCTTACCAATGTCATGGAGCAATGTATATAGTCACCTCAAAGGCGAATCTGTGGTCTTTGTAATCGTCACCGAACAGGAAAATACTTCCAGCGGATCCGACATCGACAAATTCTAAAAATCTGTCGGCTACCCAACGGATCACCTTGGCTCCCCATACCGTCTTTAGCACAATCAGAGCCATGACAAACTGGATGGACATCCCCCAGAACACTGTGTGCCAGTTAACCTGTAGTTTATATATATATATTTATATATATGAAATAAAAACACATAGTCTATACTAAGTTACAAGATGTTATAAGAATAAACGAAGAATGTTTATTTGTAATACTTTTGCATTATATTGAATTAAATGGAATTTAATAAACATCGTAACAATGCGATTTATGGGGCATTTTATCACCGATTGTCTTTTACAAATGGGTAGAAATGAGACGATATTTGTGATACCTGGACATAGTAAACTAATCAACATGCTGCCAAAAAGATAAGAAATGGCGGTCTTGCTTTAGATTGTTGAGCATTTTTCATTTCGGATAGTACTGAAGTTTTTGTATTTAAATTCGGGTATAAGAAACACATTTCCAAATTATCATTTCAGTTAAAGTTCCCGCAAAGTTTAGTGTCAACTTAACATTTATGTACTCATACCTACCTTTCGCTTGTTATTAGAGTAGAGAAACAAAAGGAAAGGAAAGACAAACAGGCCTATCAGTGACTGCAAATTTTCTAATCGTTTTATGGCTACAGCGACAATGACATACACGACCATGAAGCCCGTCATAGCAACGTAAAAGAACCTGTAAATACATATAAGACGTATAAGACATTCATATAAGAGTAAGAATAATACTAATGCTTTAATATGGTGTCAGTCTGAAGCACTGTCTTTTATAGCTTCAACAATATTGTTCATTCATATGCAAATGTGCCGTTATAACACATATAAATTTGTATACTTGTATATTAAAATCAGCGTTTGTATGTTTTGTGTCGCATCAGCAAAATAATTGTCACGTCCATCGATTTTAGTGGAGTAAGCCCAGGACAAATATTAATGAAAAATCATCGATATATTGCTGGTCATTTAAAAGTTTGTTGGCAATAATCTTTGTGTTAAAGTAAAATTGCATATGATATTTAAGTTATGTATTTATAGTTTTGTTTTTATTCTTCTCTTTTGTTGAACTTATTTATCTTCAAGCTGATTCAGTATATTTTAACTGAAAAGACACTAATCAGTATCAAAGTTTAAACAAAGGGAATTGTATATGACAGTCGTTACGAACTGTGTTAATTACACTCACGATAAAATATTTCTGGGCAAAAGTGAGCCAATTAAAATTAAGGTTTATGTCTATGGTTGCTATCAAATGTGTTACTTAAAACTGTGACATTTGTGTTTTGTATTGTCAATAGGTTTGATTTAATTCACTTCTTACGTAAACTTTGCTCTTGATAGCGCCTGAAACCGAGAACAGATAAATAGATGAAAGATCGCCATTTCTATTCAAAAGTGCTAATATGTGGATATATTGCAATCAAATTTCTAACCACTATTTTATTGGTTGTCCACTGTTTGTAAAATAACTGAACATCTTAAGGGTATTTTATTCCCTATTAAATAAAACAAATACCTGTTTATAAAACAACGACTTAAAATTAATTATCAACCCTGGAAGAGCGAAAGGTAAGACGCCGATTCCAGGTCCAGGGGGTCCCAGGTTCAAACCATACCATTACCAAACAGTCATAAACATGGAATAGAATAGCTAGCGTGCTTACATTGAAGCAAAGTTAAGACTAGTCCCACACTCGTAGGTCCAATTTTAAGATAATATGACTGGGTTCGGTATTATGCAAGCTGTTTACTTCATTAAAACAAAATTAAATGAAATAGAAAGATTTAAAAAAATAAAATTGTATGCATGTTTTAAAAACTTACATGCAAGTATCTTGTCATGAGCATTTGAACTTAGGATTACTTATTGTACTTACAGGCGGACAATTTTTCCAGTTTTTCCAGATTTGACATTATTAAACCCATTTTTCAAAACTTTCTTCATCTTCAGATAGACGTTCGTTGTTGACAGTCGATTATTCAGAATAACCCACACAAGCACGCAGGTGACCCAAACCAGTCTCCAAGAATCTTCAGTCCAGATCGTCAGCTCGCTGTGTCGAACAGCAAAACCAAAATACACAAGATATAAAGTCAGAAGACAATATTTTATAGTTTGCTTAATCACATTTTTATTATCGTGTACCAAGATCTTGAACCGTCGAACAAACGCGGGATCTTTATCGACATCAGAGGTTTCCGGAAGTTGTCCGTTAGGTACATTTGTTTTGGACAGGTCTTCCAATTGTTTTGTCTCATGTTTCGTTGCTTCTGTTACGTTGCAAGACTCTGTCGGCATATTTTCACAATCCATGATCAGATCCAGTCACTGAAAACATAAACGTTCTGTAGGTCTTAAATTTACCGAAACTCACGTAAACGCTTAGTTAAAAAACCAACCTCAACCGTAAATAAACCAAACATTTGTCTTTGAAACTATTAAACCTAATTTCCATCTACCATGGGCATTTTTTTCTCTCTCTCTATATATATATATCTTTATTTCCTCCTTTTACAGAAGATTACATTACAATACATAATATATATAAACATAAACAAATAGAATTACAACATGAGCTACTAAGAATCAGACACATGTCCCATCTGAGATGAACAATAGGCGTATAACAACAACAACAACTAGAGAATGAATAACACGTGTACTTTGGAAAGGATCAATACACAACATCCATGCGCACATAAACACACAAAGATGCAAACAAGCACGCACACGCACGTCACACACAGGCGCCTACTGGCTCGCGCACCCGCACGCACACGCATACATATGCACAAAACACGCCCACATTTGTGTTAGAAAAATAAAAAGATGACAAAAAAGCATACATATAATTGAAAAGAACCAGTGCAGTCATTTGACGTTTGTAGCTTTCACGTACTTAGAGCTTGTAGAAGCATGAGAATTCTTTACAAGTTGAACACTCCCAGAACAAAATTGTTATCTAATTGTCCATACACACAAAGGTTACAAAAATGTATACATAAAAATTCAAGCATTCATCCTTTCTCCCGAACACTGTAACAAAATACAAATGTTATCCCTTTAAGATGGTATCTTACGCTAATCCTAGTTAAGATACTTTTAATATTGTTAATAATAATAATAATAATAATAATAATAATAATAATAATAATAATAATAATAATTATAATAATAATAATATAATTATAATAATAATAATAATAATAATAATAATATAATAATAATACTAATAATAATAATAAAATAATAATATATATATATTTATATTACGTCACCATATCTCGTTATTCACTTATTTTTACACCGTATAAATGTATAAATATCAATACACATACTTTAATTGACAATTAGCAGACAAAATGTGTTTTGTAAAAAAGCTAAGGCTTACATTAAAGCTGCTGCGGCTGGTTTGTTGGGGGTATAGTGTGATTTATGGTTAAGATGCATTTTTAGATGGTGATTTGTTTCGTTATAGTACTGAGGACCTACTGAACGTTACCTGTCTGAATGGTGAAGGATTACAGGGACGGTACGTAATAATCATGTGATATGATGTTTATGACAAACCAAGAACACGGACACATTGTTGAAATGTTGTCCAGAAGATAATCTGTTGTGTTAATCTTACGTCCCACACCAACACCGTTTTTGGATCCTAAAGCATATTAACAAGTAATTCACTTATCGGCAAAGAATAACCACATTTGAAAGGATAATGAAAAGAGCACGGGCGGATGTTAATTCATTTCATTATAACAACACATATAATAATTCGATAGAGCAAACATGTTCATTATTTAACAAATGGTTAGATAGATAGTTGCAAAATGTATTTTGTTTTAAGTGTTCGGCAGTTGCATCACGCGACGTGCTACCTCTTCCTGCATCTGACAGATACAAAGTATAATACAAATTGGACGTTAAATGGTGCGATGTTACATTCTATTCATATAAAATATGCAGAATATTGTAAAGTAATTCATAAAACCGCTATACTAAAACCCCAGCTCGATCAACTAGTACGAAAACAACCGACCGTGTACAGAGGGAGGTCATCTAGGTCGACATTGCTGCAAACATGAAGCATACCCAGTCGTGAAAAGATTAAACAATTAAAGTCTCGTCATCTTTGCTTGCTCTAAGAGCACGCTCTCTACGGCGCGTTCGATTTCACACATCAATGATCTTTATTTTAACTGTATTCACCACAGGTGCACTGTTTATAATTAAGTTACAAACTTATCGCCAAAAGAGAAATGCTGAAACATTTCAGTTCGCTAGTTTACTATATAAAAACCGCACACATATAAACTATACTCATGGTTCCTATGTACTATTCTTTGAAGTATGACAAAGTAAAATCAATCTGCTTAATTTTATTAAAAATATTCTTAAAATAATATACTTGAATCTAGTAAAACCAAGATCAAATTTGTCATCAAATTATAAAACCATTTATAGCAGCACTTTTTACATAATGATTTAAATATAAAGATTAGTAGATTTTCATTGGGACGTCAATCAGAAAGTGCGAGGTTTAAACCACAAACCAGGTTTAAGCACCCCAGTCTGTCCTTTTGCCGACTGACCGTTCCAAGGCGGTAACTGATTTTCTTTTTGTGTGTTATGTCTCGTCTCTGTGTTTTTATTCACTTTTACATTTACTCTTTATGCCTTTGTCTAGATGTAGTTCAGATTTAAATATCTGTGGTAATTCTTAAAGGACATTCTCATATTTTCGTTTGCAATTAAAATGACTGTGACTGACTGAAACAGAAAGTCAACTTAAATAATCATTCTTGTATATCACTTCGATTTGAAATCATCTGTTACTTTATGCGCCTAAAATGTTGCATTTGTAACGCACATACCGTAATGTAAATCTAGGACATCCTCCGTCACGGGGCTGTATCTAGGACATCCTCCGTCACGGGGTTGTAGTCGACATTGAGGCTAATCAAGATAGCGGATGCACGTTAAATAGTAACCTGATCTGCATCGAGTTAACATCCGCATGCTTGGTTGGCCATCTGTTAAATGCATACTCATGTACATTTATTTCATATCTATGTTATTTTCTATTAGGCGAAACATTTATTACTACGCATAGCAGCAATTAGAACATGACGACCAACAAGCACTTACAGCGTGTTGAGACAGTTTTTTGCATGCGTTTAGCAAAGATGTACATTTCAGATAAAAGTCAGTAAATTAAATCATAGACAGTGTCTTATTATGTTCTTTTAAGGAATAACAAAGCTTAATTAAGAACGAGAAGAAACGTTGAACAACCATATACTTGAAATTAAAGGGATTTTGTCACTTGAACAAGGTGTTAATGATATTAATATAGTTAGATTTTATGAAAATATTTTTTTGTGCTTCTTAAAGTTATTGTCCCTGCGAAATATTTGTATTAAAAAGTTACTTATTTTCAACACAATTGTGATTTTACTATCATACCAATGCATATAAAATCTAAATTTAAGTGAACATTTTAATTAATCGTATATATGTTTTGCTTAAATATTTCTTTCCAGCTTTTTATAGGTATTTTCCCTGTGAAATATTTGTATACAAACATTATATCTTTTTCATACAATCGTAATTTGACATACATAACTTCTAAATTCGTCTTAAAACTTTATTTAAGCGAAAATACTAATTATGCGAATATGTTTTTATTAAAATATTTCATTCCAGCATCTTAAGAGGTAATTACCATTTGAAATATTAATATTTAAAAGCTATATCTTTTCAATATGATAAATATACAATACATCAATAACTATCATACAAATGCATCTAAAGGCATTATTAAAGTGAAAATAAATTAAAATGAAGAACTGATTGAAGTAAACGGTAATGGCCGCTTTAAGTAATTACTGCCCTGAGAGATCTTGAGTTTAAATAAACATACTTTCAGATTTATTTCATAACAACCAACACTTTTTGTCAAGTAAGATGCGTGTAATTTTACAGAAATGGTATTAAAGCTGGTTTAAAGTATATTAAATGATACATGACCTGGAGCATAGAGAGATTGTTCAGTTTTCGAATATAACAAAACTGAAAGGTTGACCCTGTTGTTTTCTGTTTAGTGTTAAATTGCAATAATAAATAAGGAACTATGGCAAAGTCCTGTGAGTCTTATTGCAACTTATATCAAAATTTAAAAAGGCACGGGACAACGGCATTCACGTGCAAGCCAAATATAGAATTAAGAATTTTTTTGTAAAGAGTCGTTAACCAAACAGAGCAATTTCCAAAAGTTACTGCCTTGGAACGGTCAGTCGGAAAAAGGGACCGACCGGGGTGCTTAAACCGGTTTAAGAGCGCTAAAACCTCTCACTTTCTGAGAAGTTTGTCAACTGCAAGTAATAAGCAGCAAATCGATCTAAATGAATAAAAATGTCCAAGCGCTGACGTTTTCTTCGATAAGTTATGACGTCGTTAGAAGAAAGTAGTGACGTAATTTAAAAATAATGTCCACATGATATTTAGAAGAGAGATTTTTAACGACCGCCACACTGCACAGGCAACATTGTTGTTATCATGAATAAGGACATATGACACAGTCCTATGAGCATTGCAACATATATTTAAATGAAAAAAGGCACAGGATAAAGGTATCCACTTGCAAGCCAAATGTAAAAGTAATAAATCTGTGATAAGTCATTACTTAAATAGCGCAAACCCAACAGTTACCACCTTGGAACAGTCAGTCGGCAAAAGGGACCGATTAGGGAGCTTAAAGACAATGTAATTACTCTATAAACTAAGATTTATTTTTAAATAAAATTAATCTAGGTCTAAAATCGCATTTTGGCTTTTCAGTTTGTTTACGGTTTGTCTAGTAATAAAATTATTTAAGTTGTTTTAAGACAATATTTACTTTTAAACTTATTAAGACGCCATTAGCTATTTACGTGAAAATTCATTGGTCCAGAAATAATCTTTCTTAGTCGTATTTGAATACGTTACGATGTTAAAAAGAAATTATGACTGAACAACGTATGATCGTTCCTGGTGTTTTTTTTTCGTAAAGGTCCGTCCTGTCAGGTTTGTGAAGTTGGCTGGGAATTGGGAATTGGGTATTGGGTATTCAATATCCAGATACAACCGAATACCCAGCCAGCTAGGAATTGGGTATTCGCGAATTCCTAGATACAACCGAATACCCAGCTAGCTAGGTATTGGGTATTGAATATAGAGCTGCAGTCGTATTCCGAGCTGGCTAGGAATTGGGTATTCGAAATATCAATGCAGAGTTTGAATATCGTGCTAGACCTGAATACCTATCTGGCTGGGAATTGGGTATTCGAAATACATTCTGTAAAGAAACTATTCAAAGCAGATTTGAATATCGAGCTAGACATGAATACCCAGCTGGCTGGAAATTGGGTATTCAAAATATTTTTATTTTTTGAACAATTCAACGCAGAGTTTGAATATCGAGCTAGACCTGAATACCGAGCTGGCTGGGAATTGGGTATTCGAAATATTTTCTGTAAAAATACTATTAAACGCAGAATTTGAATATCGACCTAGAGCCGAATACCTATCTGGCTGGGAATTGGGTATTCAAAATATTTTTTTTTAATAGAAACTTTTTAAGCAGAGTTTGAATATCGAGCTAGACCTGAATACCTATCTGGCTGGGAATTGGGTATTCGAAAAAAAATTCTTATAGAAACAATTAAACGCAGATTCTGAATATCGAGCTAGACCTGAATACCGAGCTGGCTGGGAATTGGGTATTCGAAATATTTTCTGTAAAAATACTTTTAAACGCAGAGTTTGAATATCGAGCTAGAGCCGAATACCTATCTGGCTGGGAATTGGGTATTCGAAAAAAAATTTTTAATAGAAACTTTTTAAGCAGAGTTTGAATATCGACCTAGAGCCGAATACCTATCTGGCTGGGAATTAGGTATTCAGAGTTTGAATATCGAGCTAGACCTGAATACCTATCTGGCTGGGAATTGGGTATTCGAAAAAAATTTCTTATAGAAACAATTAAACGCAGATTCTGAATATCGAGCTAGACCTGAATACCGAGCTGGCTGGGAATTGGGTATTCGAAATATTTTCTGTAAAAATACTTTTAAACGCAGAGTTTGAATATCGAGCTAGAGCCGAATACCTATCTGGCTGGAAATTGGGTATTCGAAAAAACATTTTTTAATAGAAACTTTTTAAGCAGAGTTTGAATATCGACCTAGAGCCGAATACCTATCTGGCTGGGAATTGGGTATTCAAAATACTTTTTTAATAGAAACTTTTTAAGCAGAGTTTGAATATCGAGCTACACCTGAATACCTTTCTGGCTGGGAATTGGGTATTCGAAATTTTTTTCTTATAGAAACAATTAAACGCAGATTCTGAATATCGAGCTAGACCTTAATACCGAGCTGGCTGGGAATTGGGTATTCGAAATATTTTCTGTAAAAATACTTTTAAACGCAGAGTTTGAATATCGAGCTAGAGCCGAATACCTATCTGGCTGGGAATTGGGTATTCGAAAAAAAAAGTTTAATAGAAACTTTTTAAGCAGAGTTTGAATATCGACCTAGAGCCGAATACCTATCTGGCTGGGAATTGGGTATTCAAAATACTTTTTAATAGAAACTTTTTAAGCAGAGTTTGAATATCGAGCTAGACCTGAATACCTATCTGGCTGGGAAATGGGTATTCGAAAAAAAATTCTTATAGAAACAATTAAACGCAGATTCTGAATATCGAGCTAGACCTGAATACCGAGCTGGCTGGGAATTAGGTATTTGAAATATTTTCTGTAAAAATACTTTTAAACGCAGAGTTTGAATATCGAGCTAGAGCCGAATACCTATCTGGCTGGGAATTGGGTATTCGAAAAAACATTTTTTAATAGAAACTTTTAAAGCAGAGTTTGAATATCGACCTAGAGCCGAATCCCTATCTGGCTGGGAATTAGGTTTTCAGAGTTTGAATATCGAGCTAGACCTGAATACCTATCTGGCTGGGAATTGGGTATTCGAAATTTTTTTCTTATAGAAACAATTAAACGCAGATTCTGAATATCGAGCTAGACCTGAATACCGAGCTGGCTGGGAATTGGGTATTCGAAATATTTTCTGTAAAAATACTTTTAAACGCAGAGTTTGAATATCGAGCTAGAGCCGAATACCTATCTGGCTGGGAATTGGGTATTCGAAAAAAAAATTTTTAATAGAAACTTTTTAAGCAGAGTTTGAATATCGACCTAGAGCCGAATACCTATCTGGCTGGGAATTGGGTATTCAAAATACTTTTTTAATAGAAACTTTTTAAGCAGAGTTTGAATATCGAGCTAGACCTGAATACCTATCTGGCTGGGAATTGGGTATTCGAATTTTTTTTCTTATAGAAACAATTAAACGCAGATTCTGAATATCGAGCTAGACCTGAATACCGAGCTGGCTGGGAATTGGGTATTCGAAATATTTTCTGTAAAAATACTTTTAAACGCAGAGTTTGAATATCGAGCTAGAGCCGAATACCTATCTGGCTGGGAATTGGGTATTCGAAAACATTTTTTTAATAGAAACTTTTTAAGCAGAGTTTGAATATCGACCTAGAGCCGAATACCTATCTGGCTGGGAATTGGGTATTCAAAATACTTTTTAATAGAAACTTTTTAAGCAGAGTTTGAATATCGAGCTAGACCTGAATACCTATCTGGCTGGGAAATGGGTATTCGAAAAAAAATTCTTATAGAAACAATTAAACGCAGATTCTGAATATCGAGCTAGACCTGAATACCGAGCTGGCTGGGAATTAGGTATTTGAAATATTTTCTGTAAAAATACTTTTAACCGCAGAGTTTGAATATCGAGCTAGAGCCGAATACCTATCTGGCTGGGAATTGGGTATTCGAAAACATTTTTTTAATAGAAACTTTTTAAGCAGAGTTTGAATATCGAGCTAGACCTTAATACCTATCTGGCTGGGAATTGGGTATTCGAAAAAAATTTCTTATAGAAACAATTAAACGCAGATTCTGAATATCGAGCTAGACCTGAATACCGAGCTGGCTGGGAATTGGGTATTCGAAATATTTTCTGTAAAAATACTTTTAAACGCAGAGTTTGAATATCGAGCTAGAGCCGAATACCTATCTGGCTGGGAATTGGGTATTCGAAAACATTTTTTTAATAGAAACTTTTTAAGCAGAGTTTGAATATCAACCTAGAGCCGAATACCTATCTGGCTGGGAATTAGGTTTTCAGAGTTTGAATATCGAGCTAGACCTGAATACCTATCTGGCTGGGAATTGGGTATTCGAAATTTTTTTCTTATAGAAACAAACGCAGATTCTGAATATCGAGCTAGACCTGAATACCGAGCTGGCTGGGAATTGGGTATTCGAAATATTTTCTGTAAAAATACTTTTAAACGCAATGTTTGAATATCGAGCTAGAGCCGAATACCTATCTGGCTGGGAATTGGGTATTCGAAAAAAATTTTTTTTAATAGAAACTTTTTAAGCAGAGTTTGAATATCGACCTAGAGCCGAATACCTATCTGGCTGGGAATTGGGTATTCAAAATACTTTTTTAATAGAAACTTTTTAAGCAGAGTTTGAATATCGAGCTACACCTGAATAAATATCTGGCTGGGAATTGGGTATTCGAATTTTTTTTCTTATAGAAACAATTAAACGCAGATTCTGAATATCGAGCTAGACCTGAATACCGAGCTGGCTGGGAATTGGGTATTCGAAATATTTTCTGTAAAAATACTTTTAAACGCAGAGTTTGAATATCGAGCTAGAGCCGAATACCTATCTGGCTAGGAATTGGGTATTCGAAAACATTTTTTTAATAGAAACTTTTAAGCAGAGTTTGAATATCGACCTAGAGCCGAATACCTATCTGGCTGGGAATTGGGTATTCAAAATACTTCTTTAATAGAAACTTTTTAAGCAGAGTTTGAATATCGAGCTAGACCTGAATACCTATCTGGCTGGGAATTGGGTATTCGAAAAAAATGTCTTATAAAAACAATTAAACGCAGATTCTGAATATCGAGCTAGACCTGAATACCGAGCTGGCTAGGAATTGGGTATTCGAAATATTTTCTGTAAAAATACTTTTAAACGCAGAGTTTGAATATCGAGCTAGAGCCGAATACCTATCTGGCTGGGAATTGGGTATTCGAAAAAAAATTTTTAATAGAAACTTTTTAAGCAGAGTTTGAATATCGACCTAGAGCCGAATACCTATCTGGCTGGGAATTAGGTATTCAGAGTTTGAATATCGAGCTAGACCTGAATACCTATCTGGCTGGGAATTGGGTATTCGAAAAAAATTTCTTATAGAAACAATTAAACGCAGATTCTGATAATCGAGCTAGACCTGAATACCGAGCTGGCTGGGAATTGGGTATTCGAAATATTTTCTGTAAAAATACTTTTAAACGCAGAGTTTGAATATCGAGCTAGAGCCGAATACCTATCTGGCTGGGAATTGGGTATTCGAAAAAAAATTTTTTAATAGAAACTTTTTAAGCAGAGTTTGAATATCGACCTAGAGCCGAATACCTATCTGGCTGGGAATTGGGTATTCAAAATACTTTTTTAATAGAAATTTTTAAGCAGAGTTTGAATATCGAGCTACACCTGAATACCTTTCTGGCTGGGAATTGGGTATTCGAAATTGTTTTCTTATAGAAACAATTAAACGCAGATTCTGAATATCGAGCTAGACCTTAATACCGAGCTGGCTGGGAATTGGGTATTCGAAATATTTTCTGTAAAAATACTTTTAAACGCAGAGTTTGAATATCGAGCTAGAGCCGAATACCTATCTGGCTGGGAATTGGGTATTCGAAAAAAAAAGTTTAATAGAAACTTTTTAAGCAGAGTTTGAATATCGACCTAGAGCCGAATACCTATCTGGCTGGGAATTGGGTATTCAAAATACTTTTTTAATAGAAACTTTTTAAGCAGAGTTTGAATATCGAGCTAGACCTGAATACCTATCTGGCTGGGAAATGGGTATTCGAAATTTTTTTCTTATAGAAACAATTAAACGCAGATTCTGAATATCGAGCTAGACCTGAATACCGAGCTGGCTGGGAATTGGGTATTCGAAATATTTTCTGTAAAAATACTTTTAAACGCAGAGTTTGAATATCGAGCTAGAGCCGAATACCTATCTGGCTGGGAATTGGGTATTCGAAAAAAAAATTTTAATAGAAACTTTTTAAGCAGAGTTTGAATATCGACCTAGAGCCGAATACCTATCTGGCTGGGAATTGGGTATTCAAAATATTTTTTTTAATAGAAACTTTTTAAGCAGAGTTTGAATATCGAGCTAGACCTGAATACCTATCTGGCTGGGAATTGGGTATTCGAAATTTTTTTCTTATAGAAACAATTAAACGCAGATTCTGAATATCGAGCTAGACCTGAATACCGAGCTGGCTGGGAATTGGGTATTCGAAATATTTTCTGTAAAAATACTTTTAAACGCAGAGTTTGAATATCGAGCTAGAGCCGAATACCTATCTGGCTGGGAATTGGGTATTCGAAAAAATATGTTTAATAGAAACTTTTAAGCAGAGTTTGAATATCGACCTAGAGCCGAATACCTATCTGGCTGGGAATTGGGTATTCAAAATACTTTTTTAATAGAAACTTTTTAAGCAGAGTTTGAATATCGAGCTACACCTGAATACCTATCTGGCTGGGAATTGGGTATTCGAAATTTTTTTCTTATAGAAACAATTAAACGCAGATTCTAAATATCGAGCTAGACCTGAATACCGAGCTGGCTGGGAATTGGGTATTCAAAATATTTTTATTCTAGGAACAATTGAACGCATATTTTGAATATCGAGCTAGACCTGAATACCTAGCTGGCTGGGAATTGGGTATTCAATTTTTTTTTCTTATAGAAACAATTAAACGCAGATTCTGAATATCGAGCTAGAGCCGAATACCTATCTGGCTGGGAATTGGATATTCGACATATTTTTTTTAATAGAAACTTTTTAAGCAGAGTTTGAATATCGAGCTAGACCTGAATACCGAGCTGGCTGGGAATTGGGTATTCGAAATTTTTTTCTTATAAAAACAATTGAACGCAGATTCTGAATATCGAGCTAGACCTGAATACCGAGCTGGCTGGGAATTGGGTATTCGAAATATTTTTTTTTAAAGAAACTTTTTAAGCAGAGTTTGAATATCGAGCTAGACCTGAATACCTAGCTGGCTGGGAATTGGGTATTCAAAATATTTTTATTCTAGGAACAATTGAACGCATATTTTGAATATCGAGCTAGACCTGAATACCGAGCTGGCTGGGAATTGGGTATTCGAAATATTTTTAGTATAGAAACTATTCAAGCAGAGTGTCAATATCGAGCTAGGCCTGAATAACCAGCTGGGAATTAGGTATTCGAAATATTTTTAGAATAGTGACTATTCATCGCCGAGTTTGAATATCGAGCTGGAGCTGGTTACCTAGCGTTCATTTTTACCTGTATCTATTTCTCGTATTCAATTTGGAAATTACAAATCTCAAGTCTCACTTATCAGGTCACACATTTTATGTTCGCTTACATTTTACAAGTTACAAAACTCAAAGTCACAATTCTCAAGTCACAAATTACTAATGTATAAGTTAAGAACTGACAACCTTCAGACGCTAGCTGTCGGTACCACATAAATAAATATAGAACGGAATCATAAATGATTCTTCAAAAGAGATACAATAAAAAACAGCCAACGTTATTTGGCATCAAATTAAACGCGTTGTCTTTTGCCTAAAGTAGTTATTAATGAATGTTTTATAATTCTGCAAGTAATTTTACCATTTAAGTCTTTGATTTCTTAAAACTACATTCAATCCAATTTAATATACGTATCGGACTTTTCCAGATGAACATACTAACACATTCGCATTCGGATTTACAGTGCATTGAAATTGAACTACATCAACAGGGGTACGTGATGTAGTGAACATGCTTTCCCCAGAGTCAGGTGATAATGTAGCACAGTTGCTAGAACACCTGCCTCAAGAGCAGGAGGTCTTGGGTTCGACCCCCGACCTCGGTAATAGGATTTTTCCAGCTTTTTTAGTGGCGTTAGAATGGGTTCTTCAGAGAACCCTGTGGAGCAGGAAAAGGCTAGGTACTGGTAGTTCTGTTGATGCCTGGCTAAATATAAGGAAGGTTAAAAGCTCTCTGCCCAGGTAGACCAGGTGGTAGAGCACCTGATTACGGAGGAGGTCTTGGGTTCGAACTCAATACTTTGAACCGGTAACGGAATTTTGCCAGCTCGGATCACTCCGGTTAAATTAGGATATATGCAGTTTTATGCAGTTAAATGAAATCGGGTGGGGCCAGAGAGGTTGATAGGGGATTGGGGGGTGGGGCGGTTGTGTAGGGGCTGTCAGATCTCGACCTGAGAGATAAAATTATGCGAACACTATTTGAACCGATTCATACAGTTTGAGGAAAAAGTAGAGACGTGTAAATATGGACCGACTTTTATTGGTGCATGTCTACAGTACATGTCACGAATGATATATGTATAAGTAGTCATATCATGATCCCCATTTAAGTACAGAATAATATCCCTAAAATTGTATAGCACAAAAATAATACGTGTGTCTGATTCTGTCAGTAAGAAACTCACAACTTGGAAATACAGACGAACGCGGACGAGTTGAAGCTGTACGTTCTGTTTGTAGATGGACATTCCCGTGTTAGAAGCGCCCTTTGCGTCCTATTGTCGAACTGGTGTTATGCAATGTACATTTTAAATTTGCGCCTCTAGATTAGTAACTTGTAAATTAGATTCAAGAAATGTAAAATGTATTCGTGATTCTCCCAGCGATTTGTAAATTGTATATGCAGGAAATGTGAAATTGTTCAAATGTAATGTTGAAATGTGAACATTTTCATGTGATACTAGTTTATAAAATTTAGGATGTAATTAGATAGCGGTATTTAGCATGCGCGATGTTGCAATCTACAAATTGACATTAGATGTAACTAATCCATGTATTGAAAGTTAGAAATAGTAATAAGAATATTGGTGGATATCCTCTTCCGTACATAGTAACCACAAATAGTACAAACTCGCCTTTCTCTCCAACCCAAATACATGCTAAGTCTCCGCACCCTTTGTGTAGCACGCGGTCTAAGTATGCGCCGGGCGGGACATAACTAGGGAGATCTAGTGCCCTACATTCATGCAGGGTCATCCCTACACCCATCCCTAATTTGAAAATCGATCACTTACAATCTTATTTTTGAAGGGAAATATTTTGTTGCAAACTAATCAAGGAAGATATGGGGGATATGCAGTGTTATCTTTAAAAACTATTTATGGCGATTTGGAACTTAAAGCAACACCAGCCTGACAGCGCTGTGCTCAAGGTACAACAGACAATAAGCACTTTTGTCTTGAGTACACTAACACTAAAAGGAACAAACAGGTTTGACCGAAATCTAGGAACTGCTTCAACGACAACATAAATGGAAAGGTCACCTTCATCATCAAAATGAAAATCTCTTCACCATTGGTAAACTGTCTATGTCACTCTCAGCGACAATGTTTTAGATGTCTACGGTACAACTTTTTATGTCTTCGTCGGCAACACAATTAAAGTATCCGTCGGCAACATTCGTCAATGACCCGTCATAATAAAAAATGTCACTGTCGCCAAAGGTATCACAGAATTTATCAATTATTTAATTCATAGTCGGCAACACGTTTCAAGTCTAGGCAAACTGTTGAATTCACTGTCGGCAAAATTTTACATTATCCGTCGGCAATACATTTCCGGTTTCCGTCGGCAATACTATTCAATCCACTGTTGGTAAAACACATTTTAGTCTTCGTCTGCAAAATTAACATTCCGTCGGCATATTTATTGAGATCTCTAACGGCTGCACCGTCTATAACATTCTATTTCCGTCGGAAATAGAGTCTGCATTATTCTGCATGCCGATCAAAATACCCACCTAAAATGCTTAAATTAATCGCCGGCAAAAATCATTCGGACTCCGTCGGCAACAATTTCTTACGGATAATAAAACAATACGACGATAAGTCAACATTTTTTTTATGCCCGCAATGGCATGGCAATGTATTTGTCCGTATGTAGCATATGCAAATATTTCGAATACCCAATTCCCAGCCAGATAGGTATTCGGCTCTAGCTCGATATTCAAACTCTGCGTTTAAAAGTATTTTTACAGAAAATATTTCAAATACCCAATTCCCAGCCAGCACGGTATTCAGGTCTAGCTCGATATTCAGAATCTGCGTTTAATTGTTTCTATAAGAAATTTTTTTCGAATACCCAATTCCCAGCCAGATAGGTATTCAGGTCTAGCTCGATATTCAAACTCTGCTTAAAAAAATTCTATTAAAAAAGTATTTTGAATACCCAATTCCCAGCCAGATAGGTATACGGCTCTAGGTCGATATTCAAACTCTGCTTAAAAAGTTTCTATTAAAAAAAAAATTTCGAATACCCAATTCCCAGCCAGATAGGTATTCGGCTCTAGCTCGATATTCAAACTCTGCGTTTATAAGTATTTTTACAGAAAATATTTCGAATACCCAACTCCCAGCCAGCTCGGTATTCAGGTCTAGCTCGATATTCAGAATCTGCGTTTAATTGTTTCTATAAGAAAAATATTTCGAATACCCAATTCCCAGCCAGATAGGTATTCATGTGTAGCTCGATATTCAAACTCTGCTTAAAAAGTTTCTATTAAAAAAAATATTTTAAATACCCAATTCCCAGCCAGATAGGTATTCGGCTCTAGGTCGATATTCAAACTCTGCGTTTAATAGTATTTTTACAGAAAATATTTCGAATACCCAATTCCCAGCCAGCTCGGTATTCAGGTCTAGCTCGATATTCAGAATCTGCGTTTAATTGTTTCTATAAGAATTTTTTTCGAATACCCAATTCCCAGCCAGCTCGGTATTCAGGTCTAGCTCGATATTCAAATTCTGCTTTAAAAGTTTCTATTAAAAAAGTATTTCGAATACCCAATTCCCAGCCAGATAGGTATTCGGCTCTAGCTCGATATTCAAACTCTGCGTTTAAAAGTATTTTTACAGAAAATATTTCGAATACCCAATTCCCAGCCAGCTCGGTATTCAGGTCTAGCTCGATATTCAGAATCTGCGTTTAATTGTTTCTATAAGAAAAAAAAATCGAATACCCAATTCCCAGCCAGATAGGTATTCAGGTCTAGGTCGATATTCAAACTCTGCTTAAAAAGTTTCTATTAAAATTTTTTTTTCGAATACCCAATTCCCAGCCAGATAGGTATTCGGCTCTAGCTCGATATTCAAACTCTGCGTTTAAAAGTATTTTTACAGAAAATATTTCGAATACCCAATTCCCAGCCAGCTCGGTATTCAGGTCTAGCTCGATATTCAGAATCTGCGTTTAATTGTTTCTATAAGAAACAAATTTCGAATACCCAATTCCCAGCCAGATAGGTATTCAGGTCTAGCTCGATATTCAAACTCTGCTTAAAAAGTTTCTATTAAAAAGTATTTTGAATACCCAATTCCCAGCCAGATAGGTATTCGGCTCTAGGTCGATATTCAAACTCTGCGTTTAATAGTATTTTTACAGAAAATATTTCGAATACCCAATTCCCAGCCAGCTCGGTATTCAGGTCTAGCTCGATATTCAGAATCTGCGTTTAATTGTTTCTATAAGAAAAAAATTTCGATTACCCAATTCCCAGCCAGATATGTATTCAGGTCTATCTCGATATTCAAACTCTGCTTAAAAAGTTTCTATTAAAAAGTATTTTGAATACCCAATTCCCAGCCAGATAGGTATTCGGCTCTAGGTCGATATTCAAACTCTGCTTAAAAAGTTTCTATTAAATTTTTTTTTTTCGAATACCCAATTCCCAGCCAGATAGGTATTCAGCTCTAGCTCGATATTCAAACTCTGCGTTTAAAAGTATTTTTACAGAAAATATTTCGAATACCCAATTCCCAGCCAGCTCGGTATTCAGGTCTAGCTCGATATTCAGAATCTGCGTTTAATTGTTTCTATAAGAATTTTTTTTCGAATACCCAATTCCCAGCCATATAGGTATTCATGTGTAGCTCGATATTCAAACTCTGCTTAAAAAGTTTCTATTAAAAAAGTATTTTGAATACCCAATTCCCAGCCAGATAGGTATTCGGCTCTAGGTCGATATTCAAACTCTGCTTAAAAAGTTTCTATTAAAAATTTTTTTTTTCGAATACCCAATTCCCAGCCAGATAGGTATTCAGGTCTAGCTCGATATTCAAACTCTGAATACCTAATTCCCAGCCAGATAGGTATTCGGCTCTAGGTCGATATTCAAACTCTGCTTAAAAAGTTTCTATTAAATTTTTTTTTTCGAATACCCAATTCCCAGCCAGATAGGTATTCGGCTCTAGGTCGATATTCAAACTCTGCGATTAAAAGTATTTTACAGAAAATATTTCGAATACCCAATTCCCAGCCAGCTCGGTATTCAGGTCTAGGTCGATATTCAGAATCTGCGTTTAATTGTTTCTATAAGAAATTTTTTTCGAATACCCAATTCCCAGCCAGATAGGTATTAAGGTCTAGCTCGATATTCAAACTCTGAATACCTAATTCCCAGCCAGATAGGTATTCGGCTCTAGGTCGATATTCAAACTCTGCTTAAAAAGTTTCTATTAATTTTTTTTTTTCGAATACCCAATTCCCAGCCTGATAGGTATTCGGCTCTAGCTCGATATTCAAACTCTGCGTTTAAAAGTATTTTTACAGTAAATATTTCGAATACCCAATTCCCAGCCAGCTCGGTATTCAGGTCTAGCTCGATATTCAGAATCTGCGTTTAATTGTTTCTATAAGAAAAAAATTTCGAATACCCAATTTCCAGCCAGATAGGTATTCAGGTCTAGCTCGATATTCAAACTCTGCTTAAAATGTTTCTATTAAAAAAAATATTTTGAATACCCAATTCCCAGCCAGATAGGTATTCGGCTCTAGGTCGATATTCAAACTCTGCGTTTAATAGTATTTTTACAGAAAATATTTCGAATACCCAATTCCCAGCCAGCTCGGTATTCAGGTCTAGCTCGATATTCAAACTCTGCGTTGAATTGTTCAAATAATAAAAATATTTTGAATACCCAATTCCCAGCCAGCTGGGTATTCATGTCTAGCTCGATATTCAAATCTGCTTTGAATAGTTTCTTTACAGAATGTATTTCGAATACCCAATTCCCAGCCAGATAGGTATTCAGGTCTAGCACGATATTCAAACTCTGCATTGATATTTCGAATACCCAATTCCTAGCCAGCTCGGAATACGACTGCAGCTCTATATTCAATACCCAATACCTAGCTAGCTGGGTATTCGGTTGTATCTAGGAATTCGCGAATACCCAATTCCTAGCTGGCTGGGTATTCGGTTGTATCTGGATATTGAATACCCAATACCCAATTCCCAATTCCCAGCTAACTTCACAAACCTCGTCCTGTCACTGTTAACCTTTAGCACGTTCGTTTTTAAAATCCAATTTAAGCCACAAATGAACAAGTTCAAACTTACAATTTAAAATTTCGTTTAAATAAACGAGAATTAAACGTGCACTATTCACATTCGGAAAACAATACTGATAAAGCATATTTCTATTTTGACTCCCGAGTCAATTTGATTTCCGTGAGAACTAGGATGGAAAACTTACTCATCGTTTTTCAAGAAACAATCTAAAATGCGGCAGTCATGACTCCCGACAATGTCCGAATACAAACCTGGATGTTTATGGAATTTTTACTTTTAAGTCTATACTTTTATATCAGCATCGAATGATTTTATGTTGGTAATAATAATTCCCAAGCACAGACCATTTAAACTTGTTACGGATAAGTTTACATATCAAGCATACCAGAGTTATTATAACTCTAAATGTAAAACACGTTCTGCTCTATAACTGTCGTCATAAAGCAAACGGGGCAATAAAGTTACTCTATCTTAAAGATCTTTACAGATTTTCTACCATGTGGTTTTATAGAGATTGAAAGTATAGCGACATGCATCAGATACCATTTAGACCTTGAGCCGGAGCGTATGCACATTTGTATAACTCGCTTGCAGTATATCAGCATAAACAATGACAGCCAGAAAATCTACGTGTGAAACCCTCATAACTAGCCATATCACGGCGAGTGGTATAGAAGATATTCAAATCGCCAATAATAAACGAAAATGAACACCTTGATTATAACAAAAGCGAAGAGATGAAACATTCTACAGCAGATGAGGGTGTGCTATAAGAACAAGGGTTGTGTTACCTAGCACCATCTTTTCCTTCCGGGACATTGGAAGAATACGTAACATTAAATATTCGCTGAACACAAAACAGTTTTTAGTGGGCAATATTGCTTGTTTTACCGTGTATTACAGTTTTTAATTGCTATTCTTCTACAATTTGGTAGACTAATTGTCGAGTTCCCCGACAGATTCTTCGGAAATCATGAAGCTTACAAATTATATCGTTAATCAGCAACTAACATTTAATTCTATAAGAATATCAAATTATTGTAAAACTGTACTTCAACGGTAAATATGCACTGATAAAGCTATGGAAACAACTTTGGGACATTCATTCTTTTCACTTACCTGCAAAAAAATAAAATGCTGCACTTAGAGGCGTATACCTTCCTGATATTACTCGATGCATATAAATATGTATTACTTTTATGCGTTCTTAATTTTTACAGCCGCATTTTAATATTAAATTATAATTAATTAAAATGTTAACAAACATTTTCCGTGTTAAAACAGTTTCTTTTTATTTTTCATAGCAATTTTACAAAATAAATCTAGTTAATAACATGTTTTTTTAATATTTAAATAATGTTTTGTAAAACTTAAAGTTTATGTACATAGTCATTATATGTTTATAGTCATAGTTTGTTTAAAAATCGTACTAATGACGTCACTGCGCCAAAACCTATTCTATATAGATTGCTCTATTCCAACAATAAATTAAGTTCATGTACAAGTTTTCTTCCTGACCAATTTTGACATATTGGCATTAAGCAGCAGTTATAATAACTAATGTGTGAAACTGGTTATTAGATTATAAGAAAATAGAATGAATTACAGTTTTGTCTGAAAAACTGTTGGTGGGACGATAAACCCAATAAACAAACAAACAGTTTTGTCTGAAAAACTGTTGGTGGGACGATAAACCCAATAAACAAACAAACAGTTTTGTCTGCCTCGCAGCTGTTTTTGCTTGTAGCTGGATGGAATGAATGCGCACAAAAATAATCATTCGTGTGTTTGGGAACTCAGTACAAGCGAAGCATTATCTTATATTTTTGGCGTATCATTGTATACTAATGCAATGCTAGATATGTTTTATATGACACATCTTCAAATTACCAACCAGCTGGTACAACTCCAACAGTTTGCTCGCTTCGCCTTTTTATTTTTGTATTTTATATAAAAATGTAAATAAGTACCACTGTCGGACAGAGCCGATCTTTAAACTACTGATAACCTCAAACTATTGTTCAATTAAATAAATATTTTTTTTGCCTGAGTTAATGACGATATTTTAAAAGATTTTGACCGCCAGTTGTCCGGCAGTTTGGGTTTTCAATATGCTTTACCCAGTCCAATGTTGCATGGGCTCGAGTCGTGCCTGGAGAAAACTTGACTGTAGAAAGGTATTGAGGTACGCTGGTTGTACTGCGATCCTCATTTAAGGTTTAAGCTTAGCACCGTTAAAATAGCCGAAAATTTGGCTGTGTGATAAATTAAAAACAACAATAACAGCAATCAAACTATATCATTAATTTCATCATGATGACTTTTAAATCCCAGTTGGCTCAAAGCCATTGGCCACTGACTTTGCATGTCTTCATGGTTTGTATGTGTGTAACTGGTAGTTGTGTGACGTTAGTAAGACACTTGTTGTGTCGACATATTTGATGACCAGAAACTTGCTTTCTCGTATTGAAAGTGTATGTATAAGATGAACATTTTCATGTAGAAAGCTTCTCGAAATGCGGATGTTTCTGGAGGAATTGCAACTTTTATCAAAATAAAGTCCTGAGTTCATGCAATAATAGAAAGGACACAATGACAAATTTATTCAATAATTATCCTTAAAACAAACATGTATTGTTATAGGAATCTTAATAAAATGTTTGATATTTAATCCTTGTGTACCATTTCAAATAAAACAGATGCTAATGAACCGTTTAACGTACACTCAACATTATATGCGGTCTTACCATAATTCTACAGCTCTAATTGTAAAAATGGACAATACTAATTTTCAATATTTCACAAATATATTTATGAATAACTAAGTGTGTCAAGAACTTCTTTCTAACACATTGATTAAACATATGCTTTTCGGATTTAATTTCGACAAGAACACTGATGTGAAAGAAATTGTATATTTAGAGATATTTTTTGTAGATGTACACTTCACAACATCATACGAGGATCTTCAACAATAAACAGATCACAATTTTATTTCTACAATGTATCAAAAATATGAGCGAAATTACCTGTCTTGATTACAGCTATCCTTTATAAACTTTGCAAGGATTTACAGTAATTGCAGTCAGCTTACCTGGCCAGGTAGAATATATAACAACCTATTCATGCCTGAAATACCGCGGCTACGTCTACGCAATGTGTAAATTTAGGGAATAGACTAATAATTACGATTATAATAATATATATAACTTAAACTTATATACAAAGATTTAGAGGTGTTAGCCGAAAAGTATAATAAGACATGTCGACGCAGAAAAAGTACATTATGTATAGATAATTTGAGTGGTCTTCCTAAAAGTAATATTCTGAAAGAAGGGGAGGGTTTGCTACGTAATAGAACAACATTTATATCAGTAGGGGTGAACTATCTCTGTATTCTCATACGCGTGGTCATAGCAAGGGAATCTGACGGACAAAACCTATAACATGTCACATACAACACGTGGTTCTTGAGCATGCTTGTAACAGGTTCCAGTGGGTCGCATACCTTAACATGTGGTTGTTGAGCAAGCTTGTAACAGGTTCCAGTGGGTCGCATACCGTAACATGTGGTTGTTGAGCATGCTTGTAACAGGTTCCAGTGGGTCGCATACCGTAACATGTGGTTCTTGAGCATGTTTATAACAAATCACAGTGGGTCGCATACCTTAACTTGTGGTTGTTGAGCATGCTTGTAACAGGTTCCAATGGGTCGCATACCTTAAAATGTGGTTCTTGAGCATGTTTATAAAAAATCCCAGTGGGTCGCATACCTTAACTTGTGGTTGTTGAGCATGTTTGTAACAAATCCCAGTGGGTCGCATACCTTAACTTGTGGTTGTTGAGCATGTTTGTAACAGGTTCCAGTGGGTCGCATACCTGAACATGTCGTTCTTGAGCATGCTTGTAACAGGTTTCAGTGGGTCGCATACCTTAACTTGTGGTTGTTGAGCATGTTTGTAACAGGTTCCAGTGGGTCGCATACCGTAACACGTGGTTGTTGAGCATGCTTGTAACAGGTTCCAGTGGGTCGCATACCTGAACATGTCGTTCTTGAGCATGCTTGTAACAGGTTTCAGTGGGTCGCATACCTTAACTTGTGGTTGTTGAGCATGCTTGTAACAGGTTCCAGTGGGTCGCATACCGTAACATGTGGTTCTTGAGCATGCTTGTAACAGGTTCCAGTGGGTCGCATACCTGAACATGTAGTTCTTGAGCATGCTTGTAACAGGTTTCAGTGGGTCGCATACCTTAACTTGTGGTTGTTGAGCAAGCTTGTAACAGGTTCCAGTGGGTCGCATACCTTAACATGTGGTTCTTGAGCATGTTTATAACAAATCACAGTGGGTCGCATACCTTAACTTGTGGTTGTTGAGCATGCTTGTAACAGGTTCTAGTGGTTCGCATACCGTAACATGTGGTTCTTAAGCATGCTTGTAACAGGTTCCAGTGGGTCGCATACCGTAACATGTCGTTCTTGAGCATGCTTGTAACAGGTTCCAGTGGGTCGCATGCCATAACATTGGTTCTTGAGCATGCTTGTAACAAATCCCAGTGGGTCGCATACCTTAACTTGTGGTTCTTGAGCATGCTTGTAACAGGTTCCAGTGAGTCGCATACCTTAACATGTGGTTCTTGAGCATGTTTATAACAAATCACAGTGGGTCGCATACCTTAACTTGTGGTTGTTGAGCATGCTTGTAACAGGTTCTAGGGGGTCGCATACCGTAACATGTGGTTCTTAAGCATGCTTGTAACAGGTTCCAGTGGGTCGCATGCCATAACATTGGTTCTTGAGCATGCTTGAAACAAATCCCAGTGGGTCGCACACCGTAACATGTGGTTGTTGAGCATGCTTGTAACAGGTTGCAGTTGGTCGCATACCATAACATTGGTTCTTGAGCATGCTTGTAACAGGTTCCAGTGGGTCGCATACCTTAACACGTGGTTGTTGAGCAAGCTTGTAACAAATCCCAGTGGGTCGCATACCTTAACATGAGGTATTAATGTACACACTAAAGGAAGTTTACAACAATTTTGGCTTTGGTTTTATTTCCCTATCTTTAAAAGGTTTTTATCTTTCTGACAAAAAACATGTTTGATGATACTAACACGAATTGATAAGACAAAGTTAAAACAAAGAACACGCATAAATACATTCAAAAGACTTAAGCGTCTTAGATACAAGTCAGATACACACTCTTTCAATGTTATTTTCTGTTTTTGATGACAGCAATCTTTTCCACATAGTTTATGTGAAATCATAAACTTTTATAAAACAAAGAAACTGTAGTTAATGTCTTTAAAATACACTTCTTCAAATATGGTCTATGTATGAAAACATTTCACAACCTCTTTCTATGGATTTCTCAAGGAGTGTTGTATGGTGGTTTAAGGTTTCTTAAGCTGCATGCTGTTATGTTTATAATATAACCTATATGTACTTTGGTTTAAATACTAGACAGCCGCAGAGGGATTTATGGATGTGGTGTAAATTTGATTTTCGGTAGAAGTGTAATACAAACCTACATACACATTTATAATTATTAAAATGCTGCAATGTCACAGTTATTACCAATACCCCAAACTATATCGTTGCACAGAGAAATATATAATTTCGTTTTGTAAATAGCCTCCTTTATATAATTGGGTACATTGGTTAAATAGAAATTGTCTCCCTTGTTAAATAATATACGAGGTATTCCAAACAGTAGTAAGGTCCTTTTAGTTAAAATTCTTGGACTTTATCGCCAGTTCCTTTGTAGACATTGCAATAACAAATAGTGAAATTTCTTACAATTGCACAAATATAAGCTTAAAATTCATTTACATACTTATAGAGATTTGTTATTTAAAAAAGAAAATGGAAGTGTTTTGTTGATGGTAACCCGCGTATCACAAGAAAGGCAGATAAGTCAACATACACTCCAATGAGCACAAACATAAAAACCGAGTAAAACAAATGAAAGGACCTACTTGCATTTAGGGATTATTCAGGAGAGACTATTCATAAATGTCTCTCATTAATCTTAACACTACATATTGTGTATTGATCTAGTTGGTAAATATACAGCTCACCACACCGATGAATTTGCACGAAAACTATAACGATTCATGTGTGAATACGATATTGGATATTGAAATTGCAACTTGAAGACGTTTAGGTTACTATTTATAAACGCCATGTATGCTAAACGTGTGCAATTTGCAATGATGCGTATTTCCAAAAATCATATTAATTTTAAAAATTCTCTTGTCGGTGTCAATTTTAATCAAAAGGCCGTCATAAGGTTTTATTAAAGTTATCAAACATGTGTAACAAAGTAATATTGACAATTTAAATATTTCAATTTTCTGTCCCTTTGGATTCTTCCTCCTGCTGAGAATCCTACTTTCTCAATTCAGTTTTAATTGAATGAATTTGCTAACGTCTTTAGGAGCACATGCTCCTGCTTTATCCAGTTTTACAAAAATACTAAACCATTTTTTTATTTTGACATGTTTAGCATACATAGAATTACAAAATATGAAAAAATGAAACAATTTCAAGCAATTTATCAAACTTGAGAAATACCAACTGATCTTATTTGTATAATAAATCGTGGTCAAATTGTCATACTTTATTATAAATCGAATATGTTGCTTTACTATACAGTGTATATGCTATCTAATCATGTTTTTATTGTTAATTCGATTGTATGCAACACATTAAAATATATTTTAGAACATTTTGTATGTCATACTTTTATTGTGTATGTAAATACTTTGAAAACATGGAAAAGTGCTTGAAAACAGTCTGAACCTAAGGTCAGGGTAACGGTTACAACAAAACAACGGGCACGTAAACCCCTTTTTCCATATTTGAATTCAGCAATCTTTTTTTTTCTATAAAATATGTGAACATGAAAAAATCTATGATAGAAAATAAACTGTAGGAATCGTCTTAAAGGAAAAACACGTTGATATCGATAACAACAGAGTACGTAAGAATTGATGATTGTCTTCGTTGACAATCCTAGTTTAATCAAACAATCGTCTCAATTTTGTGAACACTGTTGTTACCGGAAATTTAGAAAACAACAGATACGAGTTACTTTAAAGTCAAAAATAAAAGATTGTTTGTTTTCTAACATTAATTCATAATCAAAAACGATAAACTGTTTTCTATAACAATGAGCTAACATTGACTACAAAACTGCAAATTTATCGGGTCTCAGAAATAGAAATTACATATGATTACAAAAAGATTAGACAAAATATAGTTAATATAAGAACAAAATTAAAATACAAATACATGCATTGATCTGTTAGTAACACTTACATGTACTAAACATTTTGGTTACGTGTCTTGCGTTAAGTATTTAAGCACATTAGTAAACGTTCAATAAAATTAACATAAAGCATTGTCTATAAATGGACTTACACATGGTCTATAATCATTGATGATTAGCGTCACGGTGTTTTAAATAATGAAGGAGATGACGATGGCATTAAAGCCGTGATAAACAAAATCGAACAATTTTTTCTAAGTTTGCAGACTGTAACTTTAAAAAGGAGCATACACAACTGTAACCATAGTTGTCTCGGTCTATGGCCCAATGGTTATTCAAAACTTCTATACTTTTAATTAATTAAATATAATAATATCATCTTTTAACTATAAGTTATAATTGTGAATAAAATATACTGAAATGATCATTCTTGCAACAATAACAGAAATAAATGTATTAATAAAACGGATGCGCTTTGACAATAACCTACTGGTAAATGGTTTCCTTATTAAACATTAAAATGACAAAAAGTGAAAAAGTACAATTTCAGTTTGATCGCTACTCTTCGATCTTTTCAAAATGGAGTTATTCGATTCAGTGCATGAAACACTGTTAATGATTACACAAATCTTACTTTTGTGTTACTCGTTTTTGTTGTCGGATTCGCTGCTGAAAATGTTTGTGTCACTGTAAATGATAGAAGTTAAACTATGAAAATAAATGTAGAGCTCATTCAATTCATTGATTTGTTTTAGAGTACCATCACCTACATTAGCAGTTAATTTCTTCATACACAAACTTTGCGTTGGCTAGGTGCCATTTTTTCAATAATCTCTTGATAAATCAATAAACGTGATTTATGCTATTTGCAGATTTTTCCACAATCAATGAAATCACTGATAATTGTGGAAAGTGTAGGTTCGTCTTCAGTGACAGCGCATCTCAGTCTTGACCAACAGTCAAGTTGACAACGTCATAGTTATTAGTGTTTCTGCGTTGGGTATCGTCGTTGGAAAGTTGGAAATCCAACGCACTCGTAGCATCGTTGCAGGAACCGACGATAACTACAAATGATTTAAATAAATCTATACTATCATAAAATTAAATCAAATTTACCAGAGATTAAACACAAGGTTGCAGTAACATAATTCATTGTTCTTGGGTTACGATAATTTGTTCGCGTAAAGTAGATCGCCATAGGAGTCAAATATTAAGTGGCAAAACAACATAATCTCCAGTGGTATGGGTCTGCTTACAATCTTTTGAAAATTTATATAAATAAGTCTAATTAATAATAAATATTCATCATAAAAGCATACTTGATAGCATGGGCGATAATGGAAGAAAAATATTTACCGGTGTCAATGATCATGGTCCTGTCTTCTTCGTTTGACAATCTAAAAGTAATAGTAAACTGTATTAAGATGGAATAGTTGTTTGCTTCAACGCAACGACACAAACGAGCTTCCACTGACGGACTGTATCAACGTCCACCTTAAAGACGTGCCCTCGCTGTATCTAGGTTAGACAATGATTAAAATGACGTCGCTTGAATTAAAATGTATGCAAGTAAGCTGATATTGCGATTGGTTCTTCAGACGTTTAAAGGTCCAATCGGGCTGTCTTATGATTAAATTGAAAGGAGGATGTAACGTTGGTATAATGGTGTTTATTTGACAATCTCGTTTTTTATTCAAAACAGCATGTGCTGAATAGAATACACGTGAATCTGAAATCAAATAATAAAAGGACATTCTTGTGTTCATCTAACATCACTGAAATTAATGTTCGTGCAAAAACAGCAAAATTTATATTTAGTCTAGCCACATTTTTAATGTTTATAAAAGAGTCTATCGTTTTTAAAGTTTTATATTATTTGCTTTTTTATTTTGCTAAGTGTGAGTTTAGTACTGGAAGTCTTTCTGCTAGACCTTTTGTCCTTTTACTAAAATATTTTAAAACATCAAACCATTCAATCTAATATTATTTTTTCTTTCATAAAATTCCTACATTGCTTTACAAAATGGGGCAATCGTGTTTGGTATTTATATGTTATTTTATTGGCTGAAGCTGTATAGTATTTTACTGAAGATGGCGCCCCTTATGGAATGCGTTAGAAATGTAAAAATGAGCTGTTGTTGTTCATGTCTAACTCCTCGGTGGTATCAGGACAAAACTGTTCCGTATAAATAGCCGAGGTGTTTCGAGTGTTTTAGGTGCCACAGATTTGAACCACTTCAACTTTTTACCATGTATACAATCAACCGAAATAGGCAAATTTCTAACCACTTGGGTTAGGCAGGTTTTATCCTCGCCTGTTAACAGTGATGTACGAGGTGTTTTAAGATTGTTAAAATGAGTTTCTTAAAAGATTAGTTGCGTTATTAAATGTATTTTATGATAAACTAAGACTATATGCAATACACGTGGTTCAGCGTAATAATATCAATATCGATGTGAAGGCCATTTCTTCGATCATATTTTCAGCTCACTTTCACTATGCTCTCTTCGGGTTTCCGGCAATTCGTTCGTCAGATCTGATTGGCAAAACGCATTGTCTGTCAAATACTCGAGAAGCAGACAATTATTTCTATTATAAACTAAATTTCTTAGACAAATATCTAGCGTTTTGTTATTTTTATGGAAATGTTTCGCAGCCACAAGTCTGTTCATTTAAGCGAGAACTACGTGCTATTAGTGGGGTGTGGGTGTGGGTGTGTGGGTGTGTGTGTGTGTGGGGGGGGGGGGGGGAGTCCGGACAATAATGTTGGTAGAACTAACGTGGACATGTTGAGTGGCAGACGTTTCTAGATGACAGTTTTCCTTCCGTTTACAAACAGTTCACCAGTTAACATATATATTTGAAATATGTATCTAACATGCAAACTGCACTTAATTATTAAAACTTCTTAAAACTGAATTTGAATAAAAAGACAAACTCGAAAGTGGAGTATTTTGACATTACCTGAAGTATTTTGACATTACCTTTTCTCGCGCATTATCCACAATGTCAACATTACACCGACCAGTACTCCTAGGAGCTCTGCAGCGAGAATGATGGACATATGCGGTAAGGACAGCCATTGAAATGTTGTCGGAACAACTGTATCGCACATGTCACCAGTGTACCCATGCAGACATCCATAGTTGCAAAACATTTCTGTTTGATTGCACAATCCGTACAGACAAGTCGCTGGACACTGGCTCTCACAGGATTTTCCGTAATAGGATGGTAAGCAGGATTCACAATATCCCTCGAATCGGTTACAAGTCCTGTTTGCACATCGTTCAGGACAAACCTCCTTGCAGTGCCATCCAAAGAAACCCGGTAAACACAAATCACAAAAGGCTCCTATAAAATTATTAACGCAAGAATGACAACGGCCATTCAGCATATCGCAAGTCCCGTTTTTACAAGTTTCTGAACAGTTCCTTGAACAATCAGAACCAAATCTTCCATGTTGACAGATGTCACAATAATCTCCGATAAAGTACTGTATGCAGCCTTGCGTGCACTTTCCATTTAACCGATCACAATGGCCATGCAAACAGTTTGAAGCACACGTTTCATTGCAGGATGCGCCGTATCTTCTATTTACGCAATCCTGACAGACTGCTCCGTTAAAACCATCTTTACACCAATGGCATGACCCGTTTTCTCTATCGCATTCGTCATTGAGGCAGTTCTCAGGGCAGCTTAAATCACAAGTGTCGCCAAAATTGCCTCTTGCACACATATCGCAGAAATCACCAGTAAAGTTTTTTGTGCACTCCTGACAAACCCCACTTAATTTGTCGCAGGTCTCATTTTTGCAATTTGTGGGGCAATCAAGAGAACAATTGGTGCCGAATTTCCCCATGATGCACTGGTTACAATAATGTCCAGTAAAGTTACCAGCGCACCCACTGATGCAATAAGCATTATATCTATCACACGTATTGCTGACACAGTTATGAGGACATGTTTGATTGCAATACGTCCCTGTCATTCCAGTGGTACACTCCATACAGGAAGTTCCATTAAAATGTTCCTTGCAATGTTCACATTGCCCACTTAAGTCATTACACGTGTCATTTAAGCAGCCTTCCGAACAAGTAAGATTACAATCAATCCCATACCAGCCTGCCACACATGTCTTGCAGTCATGTCCTTTGAAGTAACCTTCGCAACCGTCCAGACATGACCCATTCAGTAGGTTACACTCTTGGTTTAGGCAATGTTCAGGGCATGTTATGTTGCAATAAGTTCCATAATAGGATCGTTGGCACACTTTGCAAGAACCATCGGCTTGGTCGCAAATTAAACATTGTTCGGGACATGGATACTTGCACTGACTTCCAAAAAATCCATTAATGCAAGAAAAGCAATCACCGGATGTCATGTTACAAACTTTTCCTTGGCAATAGTCAGGACAATCGTTGCTACAATCGACCCCAAACTTACCTGTCACGCAAACATCGCATGTTGAACCATTGAAATTGTCTTTGCAAGGATCACAGTTCCCTGTTTCTTTGTTACACTCATTGTTCAAACACCCTACGGAGCATTTCCTGTCGCATGCGTCTCCAAAGAAACCGGATTTACATTCGGAACACTTTGCACCGGAAGTACACTGCTTGCAGCCAGAAGGGCAGGGTAGCTGACATTGGTACAGCTCGGTTGTTACATAGAAACCGTCCATACACTGGGTACAGTTAGCATATCCGTTAAATTGCATTACGTCGTCGTGGTCTTTACATTTGTTACAATTACCAGGGCACTGATTGTAACACCTTCCTCCGTGGTATCCGTCCTTACAATTTCCCCCACAGTTATAAGAACTTGGACACGTGGTTACATTGCAGCATGCACAGTTATTTTGGCAGATTTTGTTTGTTACGCTTTTTGTATTGTCTTGTAAAAGAAACAATCATCATCATCATCATCATCATTATCATCATCATCATCATCATCATCGTCGTCGTCGTCGTTTTCATCATCATCATCATCATCATCATCATCATCATCATCATCATCATCATCATCATCATCATCATCATCATTATCGTCATTATCATCATCGTCGTCATCATCATCATCATCGTCGTCTTCAACAACAGCATAATAATCATCATTATTATCATCATCATCATCAACAACAGCGGCATCACAAGTAGCAGTATCAATATTAGTTCCACATATAACCTTTAATCAAAGCAGTTATCATCAATTGCACCATTATCATCATACTATCATTCATATTTTCATAATAACAACAAAAGCAGCGCCTCTTCACTGTTATCATTATCACCACCAATCAAGCTTATTCAAAATAAAAAAAAAACTACCGTATTCGGCCGAAACGTTTAGGATTCCACCAACAAGCACGAGCAAGCACAAATTGTTGATCTGAAACAAACGATGAAATACACATTTCACGTGTTTGCATATTCATTTATTATATTAACATTGACCTATCTGTTTTGCTTTTATATATAAATAAAAATATAAATATAAAAATATAAATATATGTATTTAATATAAAAGTCAAATTTGCATAAGAACCAGACGTACATTTGAATGAATCTTATTTCGGCTAAGCAGCAATGCTGACAGATATTATATTTATGATTAGGGTTCCAGTTAATTTAGGTCCATAACACATGCTTTAAAAACCGTCGACAGAAATCTACAATGTCTACGTAAGACAACTTGTAAAAGACAGTGTAAAGCAAGGCGTACAAATTACCGTACAAAATAGTCATTTTCTTTATATCAGATATAAATTACATATCCTTTTAATAAATAACGGTGTGCCATTGCCATATTTATGATCAGTATTTTTTAAAATCATTTGTTATTTTCTTAATTAGATTTCGTTATTCTACAAATGTGACAAAATCTCACACCTGCACGTTTGAACGTTCTGTATCTATCCGAACGTTACAATGTTCGCTTACAGCTCTATTATGCAGTGCTAAGATTACGACAGATCAGCAACATTCTACAGTTGCCGAAGTAGTAGTAAAACGTCTCGATTAAAATACGCAAATACGCCACCACATATTGGCATAGAAAGCGTTTACAGATTAATAGAAAACTATACAATGATTAATAACGTAATTATGCAGATAGACACATAAAACGATAATAAGATGAAAAATGGGGTGAATTATAGTGTACGAATACTCACTTTACGAAGTCCTAATAGATCC
This sequence comes from Sinonovacula constricta, assembly GCA_007844125.1. Classification (NCBI taxonomy): domain Eukaryota; kingdom Metazoa; phylum Mollusca; class Bivalvia; order Cardiida; family Solecurtidae; genus Sinonovacula; species Sinonovacula constricta. Next base: position 45,304,492 of record CM017571.1, read on the forward strand.
ATATTTGCAGCAATTGTGACTAAAACAGTTTCCGAAACTAAAATAAAACAAAAGAAATATTAAATATCTTCCCATTTCCCTCTTTGAATAGTTACATGTTTACCGTCCTTTGTCATAACAATGCATATTCATTACGTTAAACGCTTGATCTTAAAGTCCTTGTCAAATTTATGATTTCAAGACATCACCAACTTCAAGAATTATGTCACACGCAACGGTAGTTTACATTTTATAAGAAAACATAAAAATGGAATTCGAAACGTTTTTGTGTTTTCATGGTTTATGTAAAAAAGTTCATAAATCGTCTTTTTCGTCCCATGGCTAAATTGAAAGAGTTTTTAATTCACAGGTAGGCTGGAGGGAAGGTAAATCCGTAGAAGGGGCATTTGAAAGCAGTGTTTGAGATCTCGGGGAGGGATTTCTGCACAAAACGTTAAGTCCCTGGGAGGCGAAAGAGTTTAAAAAACTGGGAGTCAGTCAAGAACCGACAACCAAACAGCGTCTCCGTTTTTGATGTACCTGTCGGTTTATAAAGATTGATCTGGACAACAGTGTCCGCTTTCTATAGAGACCTGAAGTGTCCTGACGGGGTACGGGGTATAATGTGTCCTGACTGGGTACGGGGTATGAAGTGTCCTGACAGGATACGTGGTATAAAGTGTCCAGACGGGATACGGGGTTTGAAGTGTCCTGACGGGGTACGTGATATAAAGTGTCCTGAAGGGGTATGGGGTATAAAGTGTCCTGACTGGGTACGGGGTATGAAGTGTCCTGAAGGGGTATGGGGTATAAAGTGTCCTGACTGGGTACGGGGTATGAAGTGTCCTGACAGGATACGTGGTATAAAGTGTCCAGACGGGATATGGGGGTATGAAGTGTCCAGACGGGGTACGGGGTATGAAGTGTCCTGACGGGGAATTGGGTATGAAGTGTCCTGACGTGGTATGGGGCATGAAGTGTCCTGACGGGGTATGGGATATAAAGTGTCCAGACGGGGTACGGGGTATGAAGTGTCCTGACGGGGAATTGGGTATGAAGTGTCCTGACGGGGTATGGGGTATGAAGTGTCCAGACTGAGAAATTGGGTATTAAGTGTCCTGAGGGGGTACGGGGTATGAAGATTCCTGACGGTGTATGGGGTATAAAGTGTACTGAGGGGGTACGGGGTATGAAGTATCCTGACTGGATACGGGGTATGAAGTATCCTGACGGGGTATGGGGTATGAAGTGTCCTGACGGGATACGAGGTATGAATTGTCCTGACGGGGTACGGGGTATGAAGTATCCTGACGGGATACGGGGTATGACGTGTCCTGACGGGGTATGGGGTATGAAGTATCCTGACGGGATACGGGGTATGAAGTGTCCTGATGGAGTACGGGGTATGAAGTATCCTGACTGGGTACGGGGTTTGAAGTGTCCTGACGGTATACGTGGTATGAAGTGTCCGGACGGGGTACGGGGTATGAAATCAGTTATTTTGGGCTTCATGTCGGTGTTTGTCTCACCGGGGTATGCAAATCATTGTGCATGTTGTGACCAACTGAAATTTGGGAGAGCGTGAAGGTATCAAACAACTGATAGATATCAGAGATATATAGGTTCTCGACTTGAATACAATGTAATTAAAGGTGTTACCGGATAGTTTGCCGATATCAAATACATGTAACAATGTCTAATCACTGCTTCAGGGAAGCTGGGCATATACTCATACATTAGTTTAAGTTAAGGCGATTTTCAACACAGCCTATATTGTTAGACAGTATAAATCGGGGAAAAATATTCTCAATGTTCATTTTTCTATTCTATAAATAATGAATATGGTAATATATGTTTAAATTCGATATCGACGTCAGAGCTGAATATTCTGATGACGATATAACGTCTCCATACGAATCACGTGATCAGACGTCTTGACAAATCAAATGGTGACATCTGCGATAATAATATATTTAGCTTTGGTTTGTGGAACAAAAATTTGATTAAAACTTTGATTGGAAATGATTGTTTATAACAATGCGTAGTTGTTCCTGATCGGAGTCCGCTTTTTGTTGTTATTTGACTTGGAAACTAGTTTCCACACCGGACTACCACACCTTCTTATCGCGAGCTGAAGAGGAAGTAACTATTGTTTTAAATAAGACAATAAACCATTATTTGATAAACAACGCCTCATTATAAACCGAAATAGGAAATTAATAAAATGAATAACATCAAGATACATGTGGTTAAAATGAACGAAATGCAGCATAGGATAAATATTTTAAACAGGAAGTTAACTATTTTGTATTTGTTTGTCTTTCTGTTAATTTAACAGAAATGTGCCATTTTTGTATGACTCATCAATGTAAATCGCCGATTCATGAATTGCGGAATACGGCATTTGAAATTACAAAAATCGTAAACGAAGTCGGTCGATCATTATTTTTGCATTTAATATTAATAAGCAGGATACACCAAATAAAAGTAGTTTGACAATTGTGCTAATGTGCACCCTTCTCCTCATCATCCTCATCATCAAATTACCAGTCGGAACTTAAACAAATTAGTGTCAAGCCGTTATTATTATCACCAACACAATAGGGGACAGAAAACATTGTCAGTACAAGTGTACAATCATCATACACTACCAACACTATTCCATTTCGATAGACTAGAGAAGATTTACATAGTAATTACATGTACACGTACTTTAACGTTGACGGTAGTACTAGGGACATTATTGCCAGACAAAAAATATCATTGCCATAGTGTGTAATTATACATGAAGCATCGACAAGTGGGATGGCTATGACGATATAATTGGCGGACCCAATGGCATAATTTTCATAGTGCGTTTTATTACATGCATCATCAACAACATCAGCGATGGCACCAACGATATCATTGGTCGACCCAAATGGCATTATTGTTATAATGTGTATTTAAACATGAAGCATCAACAACTACGGTGGCACCAACGGTATTATTACCTACCTACCTAGATCTTTTTATGCCCGGTGCACATAGGGCAAGGACTTGAGTTTTTCACCTGTCTCTGTCTTGTATTATTTTCACCAACTATCTCCATGTTAGCAGGTGCTCTTTCATTTCATTCTCTACAGTAATCCTTCAGGTGTTCTTGGGTGTGTCTTGTTTTCTCTTTTCCTCTGGTGACCATCTGAGAGCTACTCTTGTAATGCTACTAGTTGGCTTTCTAAGCACATGGCCTATCCAACGCCATCTTGTTCTTGTTAGTATACTTTGCATATCATCCATATTTGCCTTTTTATGACGCTTCACCTTGGTGGTCTAAGCTGGCCAGTAAATCCTCAAGAACTTTCTGAGGCATTCAACGTGGAAACTGGAAAGTTTGTTGATATCTCTTTCAGTCATTCTCCAGGATTCTGCTCCATACAATAAGACTGGCAAGACACAGCTGTTGTTTTGTCTTCCTGCTAATGTCATGTGTCTTCCAAAATTTGTTCAGCTTTATGAAAGCACCTCTAATGTCTTCAGATGTCTGATGTCTGCTTTGATGTCTTTGTCTGCACCTCCATCTTATGCTACAATGCATGCAAGATATGTAAATGATGTTGTGCTACTCAAGGTATTTCCATCTAGATGAATCTACTTCTGTTTTCTTAGCATTGCTCATTGGTCTAATGCTTTTGGCATTTTTTTTTTTTTGCAGTTCATTGTTTTCCTTTGCATGTGATGTTCTGCATGCGACAGCAAGGCCAGGTCATCTGCATAGTCTAGGCCTTCAAGACTGTTGAGTACATCTTATTCTTGTGTTGTTGCCATCAAGAGTTGATTTTATAACCCAGTCTATTGTTAGTATGAAGACGAGAGCTGACATCACACAGCCTTGTCTATCACCACATTTAACTAGAAAAGAAATATCAGATGTGTTGCCTATAGCGCAACTAAATTCTATTTAAAAAGCCTTAATCAAATCTATTTTTGTGTGTGTCATAGTGCCTTAAGATCTTCCGTTGGCTTTTACGGTGGATACTATCAAAGGCCTTCTCAACGTCTACAAAGTTACTTATGAGTTGCCTTTGCCATTCTATGCACTGTTCTATTATATTTCTTAAGGTGAAGACATGGTCGCAACAGCTTTTCCCTTCCCTAAAACCTGCTTGCTCCTGGCTTAGTTGTTCATCCACCGCAGTTTTAATTTTGTCAATTAATATTTTGCTAAAAATCTTACAAGGTATTGATAGTAAGGTGAGTCATTTCCAGTTGACGTCGGACTTCAATCCCAATAGATCTAGACCAATCCATTACCACAGAAAAAGACCGCCCCATACTGTCTGAGTTTTTCATTTGGCATTTCGATACTCCTTTATCAGAAAAGGACATTGTTCCGCGTGCCATTTTCACAATGTTGTCAATGCTAAACTGTGCTGGACTGTGTAAATATTTCTGTATTGGACTGTATACAGGCACTTCAAATTTCTGGACCATCTTTATCGTATCGTAACTTAGCTGTCATCCGAACATACTGCATGCACAACTCCTCGCATCCACAGTGATCATTTCTGATCTTTTGAATACCGACATGTTATATTGTAAATTGAAACATTTTCATTACGATCTTCTCTAGTCTGATTTGTGCTTGACTGGAAGATTTCTTATAGTTTGTTTCTAATGGGTTGTGATCGTTCTCAATTATCACCTTGCCATCACGCTGTATTTATCAAACCTTTCTAAGGCATGCAAGAGCTTATATCTGGAGATGTTCCCACTTTCTTTGACCTTGTTTTACCGATCTGGATACAAACCTAAGCGCGTGCTCTTTTTGGAGTAGGGTGATACCTTCATCACGTTTACAACTGTCACCTTGTAGCAACTTGTAGCAGTAAGTCTTAAGTTGTGTCAATATTTGCTAGCATTTTATGTCCTGTCAGAATTCGTTTTTGGTGGGTTTTATTAAGTTCGAAATCTCTAGTTCATTCATTGGTCCTGTTTCATGGTATATGCTCAAGTTTCTCAATAATTCAAGAGTGATTTTAGTGACATATTTCGGAATGTCTGTTTTATGGACTGCTTCAATCTCATTTTTGCTTGGGGAGTGACCAAGAAAATTGATATTTTGGTATACACATAATTTGGTCCTAAAGGAAGGAAAAACCCATCTGTTTATTCCATGCGGAGTGATTATTGTGGTAAATAATCAGGATTCTTTATCGAGTCTAATGTGTCCTTGTGCCTCCTGAATGTTCTGTTTTGTCAACACTGTGTCATCAAAATAAGTAAATGTGACAAAAGTCCTAAGAACATTCCAACAAAAAAAAATGAAAAAGGCACAGGACAAACATATTCACATGCAAGCCAAATGTGAAAAACCAAATCTGTAATGGGTCATTAAACAAAAAGAGCAAAAACAACAGTTAGCGCCATGGAATACGTAGGAATTCTATATCGTTCTAAAAGTTGGATCAATTTATCACATAATCTACCGCGGGAGTGTGAGGTAACACTCATACCGCGGGAGTGTGAGGTAACACTCATACCGCGGGAGTGTGAGGTAACACTCATACCGCGGGAGTGTGAGGTAACACTCACACGTTATGTTTGTTAACACACTAGTTAGTTATTGTAGTTTGACGTCATTATGTATGTGTAGGGTTTATGCCCTTCCTGGTCACTTTGTTGTCGCCGTTTTATGCATTCTGTTGGACAATTTTATTTTAATCAATCAAGAAATAACATTTTAGTCATGTTATAAACGAATCTGATCGTATCCCAGTCGTTCACAACTTTTAGACTTTCGTTTATTTGATCATAACTTTTAATGTTATATAGATAGACTTATTCTTATTAACCTACTTTCCCACACCCATTGCCCTTCTTCCCAACGCTGTCCTTTTACAGTACAATCAAAAGAAACGACAATTAAATTTCGATTGTAGGCCGGCATACCGGGGCGGATCCAGAGATTTTTGGTGTGTGTGTGTGTGTGTTGGGGCGTGGGGGGGGGGGGGTAGAAATATATATAATATATATACAGACAGACAGACAGACAGACAGACAGACACACACACACACACACACACACACACACACACACACACACACACACACACACACACAGAGTAACCGACCCTTCTTTTGACCTAAGCAACTTCACAACTATCTTCATAAAACCTGGTTGTTGTTGGGGTGCATCCCCCATCACTCCACTCCGGATTTCATCCGAGTTTGTAGACTTCTGAGTAGCTGATAAAAATGGTTGCGATCGTCGTTTCGGTGCATCGATCTTGCTGACCGATCACGCTCGTCATCATGTACACGTTTATTTGACTACTTATACGACATATATGTATGCACATAAAACGTTATTCTTGAGTCATACCGATCGTGATGAGTGCGCATAATCGTATCATTCTTATCATTCGGTCTTTCTTCTGAACATAGCAAGCTTCAGCTCTTTTTCTTACCTTAGTAAGAAAATGTTCAAACGATGGAAAAGTCATGTTTAACAAGCCAGAGCCTGTGTGTTTCAAGATCTTTATTCTTTCGTGCATTACAGTAGATATTCGATCTGTGGCAGAAGCTGGTTTGGATCAATTTGTCGCCAAGGTCTGCCCTTGGCCATGCTCAGTGTACAAATTTACTAGTCTGCTCTGTTTTGTATTTTGTTCGAGAACCAATATCTGTCATATATATTTCCATGGCCCTCATTCATCTTTTGAAACCTTCACTTATCCATCAGGATCGATGGTTTGGACGAACTTTATCGGGGACAAACGATTACACAAAAGTCATATATATTTTGCGACGTGGCCTTGAGGAACATCAACAATTTCTCAGTTACGTCAGTTTATCCAGCAACAGCAATGTGCGGTGTTGCAGACGTTACCGTGATACACATTTATCCTGCCACCCTGTTGATTACATTCAGTAATTTGTACCGAAGGATGTATTCTTCAAATTGAAGCATGTGAAAACAAAACATTGCCAAGTCTTCTAAACGTCATGTTTAGAAGGTTTCTTAGTAACTGCCACCCAAATGTAATGGAGAACGTTGTCTCTTTTAGATCCACAGAACACTTTGAGGTAATGGGTACAAACATTTGCATTTACTACTTAAAAACCTTTTTTGAAGTAAACTTATGGATAAATATACATTCATTTAAATAAGCTGTTAAATTACTTCTACATTGTAAACTTTGGGATAAAGGGTAAAAATATTTGAATAGACTGTTTGTTGACACTTTTATACAATATTATACGAAATAAATGGTCCGAACAATTGCTTTATATGCATAACGCCGGATGCTACTACGTATATTATATGGCATAAGGTACACACATTTGAATAGACTCTTAACTGACACTTTCTTTACAATATTCTGTGAAATTAAAAACAAAACATGTTCCGTACATAATCCGTTTAATGATACTTTATACAGATAAATTATATGTACAAATATAAATCCGTTTATGATATTTTCTGTACAGTATTCTTGGTATCTGGATGTTGCAGGATTTGGTGTTTTCATGTTAACACCAAACATGAGAATTCAATTGCACTCATACCAGTTCAAATTAACTCAGGTACAAAACACAAACATCAAATAAAAAAGTAATGTTTTTGTATTATGTAACGATATGTGATGCTGCTACTTTGGGATTTGAATGGAGTTTGGATGTGTGGGTCACTAGAACTGGGCTAATTGGACAGCTTTGTTTAACAAACTTTTTTTCAAAGCATGTCAGTTCGGTTGCCATGCAAGAAAATCCAGTAAATTAAACGTTAACTTTGGTTTTTGAATGAATTAAAGGCTTCAATCAGATTCGTGGATTTAGGCAGTTTTTGATAATTAATTGAGTAGAGTTTTGTATGAAACTGAATTTGGGGAAATTTGGCAGCTTTGCTTACTAGATTTAAATGAGTTTTGCTGCTTTGGTGATAACAAGTTGTGAGCCGATTTGGCGGTTTTACGAACTAGATTTGAGTGAATTTTGATGAATTGACTGGACGAGATTTATAATAATGTACTGATTTAGTAACGAGTGGAGTTTGGTCTTTTGGTAACTAGAATTAGTGAGTTTATAGGTAGTGGTAAAACCGGTTTGAGTGTTTAAGGTGTTTTAGCAATTAGATGTGAGTGGTTATGGATGTTTTCTGTTTGTTTTTATGCGAAACTCACAAATCGAAATGTAGGAACCACCAAAGTATCGTATTAGGGCATCAGTAAGTCTGTTCCAATTTGAGTTTCTGTGATTTTAAGGAATTTTAGAGAATAAGAACACTTTACGGTCATCTTTACTGATACAAATGACAAGAATATAACACTGTCGTCTTTCTACGCTCTGACGCATGTGCATTTTCCGTCCAGACAATGCCATGTGGCTTGGCGGCCGTCCATATCGGTGCATCGTCCATGGTCACAGTCATCAAGCAGAAGGCAAGCTAGAAAACGAGGTTATAGTTTTTAATAATAGTTCCTGTTCATTTTTGCAAGGGATAACTATTTATTGTGTTTTACTGTCCTTATTTAGTTGGATGATTGCTGGCAGAGAGTTCATTCCAGCACACATAAGAATTCGTATCCATTTATGCTGGGATCAATATTTAATACGTTTATAATTTAATGTAATCCATGCAATAAGATAATAATTTTTTAATGTTTTAATAGGTATAAATTCAGACAAAATAAAAAAAATAATGAAAACGTATTATACATATGTTCATTTCCGCAATAACGAACACTTTTCAAACAAGTTCCAAACGCTTGAATCACTTTCTTATGTCTTCATTCATGCTGTATCAAATCTTTTTTATAGGTTGTATTTATTATTAATCATATCATGTGTAAAGGGATTAAATGCGTTATTAAATTTGTAGCGAATTTCTCTCTCTCTCTCTCTCTCTCTCTCTCTCTCTCTCTCTCTCTCTCTCTCTCTCTTTCTCTCTCTCTCTCTCTCTCTTTCTCTCTCTCTCTCTCTCTCTCTCTCTCTTTCTATTTCTCTCTCTAACTCTCTATCTACTACTACTACTTACTACTACTACTACTACTACTTACTACTACTTCTACCAATAAGAATAAGAATTGTCGTTACTTGTCGTTACTAAGGATAGTATTGTTTAAGAAAAGAAGAAAAGTTTTGTTCTGTATGAAAGGTGCTAGACTTACGTTTTGTATCTGTTGAGCACGTGCAGTGGTTAAGTAAACACTCAACATGCACGTGAGTTGCAGAGCTCAAACACAGGGTGGTATGACAGTCGTTGAACGTAGTGCATCGTTCGGCAGATACAACGAACACACACACTGAAAAAGTAGGAAAAGCTTATTTGTATAAGAGTTTCACAAAAACACACAATAAAACTAAAAATGTCTTACTAAATTTTGTATTAAACATACAATGCTTATTCTAAACTGCGTTCAAATTCTCTGCTTCTTTGATCTTTTTTCTTTTAATAGATATGGATTCTTCTCTTTACATTTTTGCAAAAGACTCTGTATATGTTCCCACAAGCAGAAAATATAACAGTGATAATAACTGCCATAATTGAAAGTTTTTATGACCTGAGCGTTTGTAGTTCTAGCCCCAATATATGTCGGACTGGGGGTCCTCTACTGTATATAGATGTCTCCAGATTAACCAAGATTGAGTCGGTGTACTGCATGTACCAACACTAAATTTGAATGATTTATAAGTGTGTAATTTTATACTAACTTGCAATGAGTGCGATAAATACAGCCTTCATCATGGTAATCGAATTGACACGCTTTTGAATGACAAAGCACGGTTGACTAGCATTATATATGACCGGATTCCTTATCTACAGAAACAATTTTATCTTAAGCAGCCTATAAATGGTTCCATTCCAAATTCGTTATTTACGTTTGTTTGTCTGGTTTATCTCCAACCAACAGTCTTACCGTGTGAACACAATACAGCACGAACGATTTGTTAACACAAGTGCGGTGACGATTCAATGTACCTTAAAACAAATCAAAAGTTATCTTTTGCATTATTTTTTTTACCCCCAAAATATCATTGTAATATATGTTTTTAAAGAAGATTTGCTCAAAAACCGTAGCTTTCGAGATCGTCTATGAATATTGACTGTCAATAAAAAGAAAAGTTCAATACTCAATGTTGTTTTTGTGGTGAAATTTAATTGTTCTTCTGCATAAATAGTTGGTTTCGCTTATTTTACACTGACTAAAATGGAAATAATTAAAAGAACTGTTGCCTTTTAAAACAATGACGATGTGGCGTGTACGTGGATTACAGAACTTGCATGCAAATATTGCATTATTGATTAATGTGTCAAATTAATTGAAACGCATAAAAGCCATTATTAATGGGGTGTCATTTATTGTCAATTAATATGAATGTTGATTGTTTTCTTTTGGCGTACCTGTCCATTCGCAGGTTTGACCTACTTATCAATGCTGACGCAAGACACGCCTGAATGAATATTATAGCGATAGTAATTCCTTAAACTCATCTAAAAAGGAAACGCACCATTATGAACTGACCTTAGTGGTATGTATGTCTGCAGGGGAAATTTTGGTGCGAGTGGGGGGGGGGGGGGGGGGGGGGGGGCGGGGGCGCTATAAGTCAAGAACTGTTGTTATAATGAGTGTTCCACTAATTATGCTTTATCTACTAGACTGAGTTATATATTAGCCATATCCCGCGCAGTGCCTTTTACGGCGCTGTAACACGTTATGTATAGCAGAGGTCATTCGTATCATCTTGAAATCTTAATCTGAAGTTGCCGAATGCGTTCGGAAAAGAATGGAGCACTCGGGATTTTTAGATTCATGTCACTGGTTGGGTGTAGTGTTGACGAAATAAATACCTGGGAGTCAATTTTAATCTCAGTGTATTTTGGTCCTATTCTATATCAGTAATGAGCATTTATTTATAGTTAAGGTTAAAATGCAATAAGTGGTTTACATGGCTTGACTTACACCGCCAAAACGTATTAAAACTTATTTGTACAGTTGTACGAAAAGAATAGCCGTGTGTTGTGTGTTGTTGGTAGTTGTTGTAGTACAGTTGTAGAAAGAAATAGGTAACTAATTCTTCAATATGAAAGGCCCTATGAGAACCACCACATTAATTAAAATTGAACTACCACTTGACAAAGGCACACACACACATGAACACACACACAAACACACACACACACACACATGCACACACACACAAAAACACACACACATGCACACACACATGCACACACACACAAACACTCACATGCACACATACACAAACACACACACACACACACACATGCACACACACACAAAAACACACACACATGCACACACACATGCACACACACAAACACACATACACACATACACATGCACACACACACAAATCGGACCTGGTAGCGCAATCGGTAGAGCGTCGGCTCCAGGTACGGAAGGCACCGGGTTCGATCCCGGGCCGCGACATACCAAAGCCGTTAAAAATGGTAGTGGTATAGCTCCCTTGCTAATGCTCCAGCAAATAAAAGGGTAGTTTCGCGACTGGTTGGCCCGGTGTCAGAATAATGTGACTGGGTGTGGTATCATGCCAGGTGTTCACGGCATGCTATAAACAGTGAAGGCAGCACTATAACTGCTTCAAGTGGACACCGTCTCCAGATAACTGAAAAACTGTTGGTGGGACGATAAACCCAATAAACAAACAAATAAACACACACACAAACACACACACACATACACACACATAATTTAAATGTAATTGTTTCTTTAAGTCCCATCCGTGGATACAAATACAGTTTCAACAATTATAAAACTATAGTATTATGAACGTAAAATTGACGACAATTACACAAAAAGAGAAAAAACCCTACAGCTACCGCCTTAGAACTGTCGGTCGGCAGAACGACCTGGCTTACGGAGCGTTCTAACTTCGCATTTCCTTTTATTCTGACTCTCGAAATAAATTAAACCCCATCAAAGTGAGACAACCAACATTCAAAAAATAGTAAATACTTTAGAATACATTGTCCCTTTAACTTTTAACATCTTATGTTGACCGCCAAACGAAACACTTCTTTTAGAGTAATATAACCTAGTCGTGTCTCTTTCTGAAGTTTATCCATTTCTAAATGAAATAAATGTGTACATAATATTTATAAATGCAACATACATACACATTTAACCTTTTAAATACTACATGTAACGGACGATGTAATTTTGCCCCGCCTTAGGTCACTTTGTACTAACACTTCCAAATTAAGAAATGTGCATATTATTCAGCTTTAAGGTCAATAATAAATTATATTGACCAACTTTCTTATCTAGCTCGACCTGTTGGTTGACTGGGAACGTTCGTTGGCTTGTTTTAGAAAATCTAAACACTAGCATACGACAGTAAACTACGTCAAGCGAATGTAATATGTTTAATGTAACATGTATGACCCTGAACAATGTTATGTAGTCTTTAGTATATATCTACAGTCTTGAGAAAGTAAATCACATAGTTGAAAGTATTCAGTATACTTCAACTATGTGTTTGACAGTTGTTAATATTATAATTTACATATTATAATTACGAGCTCAGTAATTGTTTTAAAAATGGAAAAACATAAATTGATATATGACTGACAGTTCTTACAGGAAACAGAGTGGCTGAATAATTACAATAAGAAAAATGCGTCAACTCAAAACTAAATACGCTCATTCAACAGTACTCCTATATTTATTTTCGGTTTAACGCATATTCCGGTTATTATCGTACATTTGTCTGGGATATTATGTATGCAAAAAAGCTGAATCAACTGTACATAAAGTAGTAGTATAATTACATAAATTTTAATTAAATAATACAATGTTATATGTTTGGCTTTCTAACATTTCAAAAATATCAGTATGTATACAGTTTATACCATTTGATTTAATTTAGTCCGATCCGCTAAAATTTTCGAGCGTGTACGTTCTTAATCGAAATTAACATAAATTACAATACGAAAACAGGAAAAGGTCTTATTTAAATGACCAAAATTAATTCAATTTGAACCAGAACTAGACAAATGCACACACACACACACACACACACACACACACACACACACACACACGCACGCACGCACGCACGCACGCACGCACGCACACACACATTAATGTAAAATGGACAAAACTCTGAGACCAGGCTTGCACACCTAGAGAAAAATACAACAGTTACTGCCCCTTTCATCCTTTTCAGATATTCTTACAAGAAATCGACTCTTGTAGCACTGTTACAACTATGCAATTGCATGTTTTGGTTTTTCCACATAAATAACTGAGCAACTACTCACTGTACAATAATTCAAATTAATATTTGATCATTTTACAAATATGCTATATAGCAGTTAGTTTTTTTAACTAATATTCCAATAAACCGCTAGACTTTAAATGCTTTGAAAATCCCACATTTGTTTTAGATAATGACTGATGATTGCGTTACAAGATTATATGTAACGATCAGTTTTCTACAATAAGCTTATCATTATTGCCTAATTACAATTTAATTGATGTAAGATATCTCGTTTTAGCTGTTTTAAAGAATGTAATTGAACGCAAAATTTATGTAAACGTTCTTAAAACTAAGTAATAATATTCAAATAGCAAAAAATTAAACGCGGTCTTTAAACAACTTTTCAACTGAGCAATTTTATATCTGGCAAATATACCAAAGAATTTATTCCTTTGATACTATACAACTAACAATGTTGTAATTACCAATATGTCAATAACACAATTATTCACATATTTGTCGCAAAGACTTGCTAATTTACACAAAATGCAGCGGAGCTTTACAAAAAGAACGTGCTAATTTATACAAAACTGCTTTAACATTTTTCTGGCGTTTGATGTTTTATTACAGTTGTAACATATGGCCTAATCATTTTATGGCAACCGTGGAATAATTTCAGAAAATTGTAATGACAGAAAATGTGCTTTGTATTACACCATAATGCTACATACACGGGTATACCTGATACATCAAGCACACTTCCCAGATAACATTTAGTACTAAATTAAAAATGTGTATCTCAGCATTAAAATCACACCTTGCACCCTTAAAATCACAACGACATACAATATTTGGATTTTCATACATGTAATATCAACCGCATACCATCCCATAAGCATTTAAACAAAAATATTAATAAATACACAAATTAATGTCAAAGTCCTTGTTAACACGTAGATCTGATATTAAAAAGCTAACATTAATCTGGCAATCATGAATATTTGCGCGTTTCCGTAAATGGCTTACAGTTTATATATTGGTCAAAGAACCCGTTAAGTCCATGATTTCCATGTGTTTGTATATACAAGACCGTAAAACCTCCGAGGCTAGACGATTAGTCAAAAAGTAACGTGTGCCAGTTAAGATATGCCATTTTAATAAAGTTTAGTTACAGGCTTTTTCTGCTTTTCGGACCTACCTAGCGTACACGGCGGTACATGACTTCCCGGCAACCGAGACATAGTTTCAGTGTACTTACCAAGGCCCCAGTGTTGTTGTTTGTAACGACGCTAAAAGTCCTTTCAAGCCAGTAAGCATAATGATCGTCAATTGCTCTCCTCGCTCCCAGCAGATTGTTTCCCTTCAACATTTGGACTCATCAATTCGGTCCAATGGCGGATTTTGAAGTGCATTGTGCCCAGGCTGGAACTGTTCCATCTTTGTAGAGTTGCAGTTATTTTGGTGTCTTAGTCTTTTGATCTCTTGCGTTCCGCACATAGTATTAGACTGCACCAAATATTTTTGATACTGTGAAAGTACAATTATAAAGGTTTGCATTTCTCTTCTGTCGCACAGTATTTAGCACAGAGACCAGATCACAAGCCCTGTACAGAGTCTGTGAGACATTCACACAGCTCTGGGTATTTGTCCACGCTGAGACGGGTTAAAAATTCTATGTTTATTCTTGTAGCATTTTCATCGAAAGCCCCACATGATACACATGACAATTGTAAATCTGTATTCTGTAACAATGTTGAAGGTGCGGATAGCAATACAAATATATGCAAATGTACTAGCAAAATTGTACCATCTGAAAAGAAACCATTGGTTATACTTTAAGAAAAATCCTATTTTCAGCTTAAAAAGGAGAAAAATGTCCATCTTACTGATTCAGGACCACGTCATTGTAGCAGCAGATCACCTGCAAAAGCGTGAATCGTTCAAAATGACTGTTCAAGAACGAATTGAATATCATCGCTCTAGTCTCTGCGATCGGTGAAGGTTTGCATACAAATAGAGTTGCCACTTTGATCAGTGTGTCACTCGAGCCGAAGGGCAAATCTAAAAACAATTCAGTCACAGGTTTTGGCCACAAGTTCACTTCTTTGATGTGGAATCGTGGATACGATTCCATTCCCTGAATGGACATGTCAGTGGTGACGTACCTGTTCTCTTTAAAGCTTTTCTATGAATGAAGAGGGTTATGCCGCTTACGACAGCGTCCAGAGTATAAGATATTTCTGAAACACAAAGTATGGACCCTGCATGACAGTGACTACCCGCGGCCAGTAAATGCCTGGAAAAAGTACTGCACGTACAGAAACAAATACATGCATGTACTACAAAGGAGATTAGACTCGCGAATAGTGTCTATGTGCGCTTAAAATGTTTACATTAATATTGCAATCTGTTTTGTAGATGTTCAATTGATTATATTGTGTATTAAAATGCAGATTTATGAATGAACGACGCGGCACGTGAATCTCACTCAAGTCAATTTAGACGAGAAAGGAGAGAGAACAATGTTGTTAGAATGAGAGTTCCACTGGCTATGCATTGTATACTAGACCGAATATTTGAAATATCCCGCGCGGGGCCTCAATGTATTCTGCAGCTGCCAGGTTTTTAATAGGGATTTAGATATAAATCAAAGAGGATGTAATGTTAAGGAAATAATACGATTGTAGCTGAGCTGTTTACCACAGTGTATTTTGTCGCATCCGGTAGCACCTATAATTAGTTTTTTATACCAAATTTTGTTTAAAGTACAACCATGTGAAAAGTAGTGTATGATTAATATAATAGTTTCTATTATCCGTTGTAAGTTACTGTGTTTCCAGTAAAAAACTTTATTTAAAAGAGAGGTGTTTGTTTTGCAGCTGGAGACGTGCCTGTTCTCCCATACGATGCACAATAGATTAACCACGGAACATTTTAATGGAAACATTCTTTGCATACTTTTTATCGCTTACAAATTAAATATACATCGCCAAAACGGAGCTTTTCAGCGCTCTGATGATAACTTTGGCTTTGTTACCGACATTGAAAAATCAAAGCGCTAAAAAGCGCTGTTTGGAGGGTGCAACTTTAATCCTGTCAGCGATTTAAAGTATACAAATAATGGTCAAAATATTAAGTAGTAAATCAAATATTCAACGCATTGGGAAGCCGGCTAGACTTCACCTGCAAAAAGTACCTCTCTTAAAAATATAGATTATACATTATGACAAAAGCTTCTACACAGTCACTAACATCCAATAACATTAAACATACAATACTTTCTAATTGCATTTTAAATAAAAATAGACCAAAATAATAATATAATAAGTGCGACCAAAATGCACTTAGTTCAAAATTAACCTCCAGTTAACATTTTTCGTCAGTACTACACCCCTGTGAACTGAATCTAAAATTCCCTGTGTGCAATTCTTTTCCAACGCAACCTACGTCACCAGGTCTTTCGTGGGTAGTGTATAACTTTATCAATTGTAACTGGTCTTCCTAGATTTACATCCCGATTGTAAG
Organism: Sinonovacula constricta; assembly: GCA_007844125.1. Lineage (NCBI taxonomy): Eukaryota > Metazoa > Mollusca > Bivalvia > Cardiida > Solecurtidae > Sinonovacula > Sinonovacula constricta. The sequence goes on from CM017571.1 coordinate 45,321,226, forward strand.
CTCTATTGGATATCTCTTCGACCGTCCTTGTGTTGCAAACAGTCGTTCTAATAGGGGTGGTTAAACTAAATACCGATCAGAAGTAGATGTGTGGCATGGACTTTTTCTCTTTAGTAACAGTCTGTTGCTATGTTTTGGCATTAAATTTCCTATTTTGAAGGTAATCTGAACCTTTTGGTATCAAAGGAAGCTGGAACTATGTAGAATTAAAAGAAAGCAAAAGTCTTTAACCCCTATGCACAATAATGGACTGATCTACTTTTACAGGAAGTACATATTTCATTGCAATTTGGCGGTTACCGACTGGCAATTTGGCGGTATGCGCAATCTATGAAGCTGAACCTCTTACAAGTTGCAAAAGTTGCCTTATTTCTGGGTCTTTCTGATAGACAATAAATAGCTCGTTTCACCTTTATATGGTCATTGGGGTCCATCATAACTTGGTCATGGTGCAATTTGTTTCCATCTTTTCGCGATTCGCTATAGAATATAGAACAAACTTATTTAGTGGCGTCTAACCTTTAAGCGACATTTCCGGAAGAATCTTCGTCTGTACCTTTGGCTTGAAAATGACTGCAGATAGGTAAATCCTTATAACAATGGTGTTCTATCAATGGATTTTGCCATTTGAAGACATTTCAGAAATAAATTAACTGTTAAGTCTGAATTTAGGGGTCCTGATATGAAAATGTGTCTGAAAAATGAAAAAATGCTCAAAAAAGACTCCAACCAACACCCAACATGTATCTTGGTTGTCATTTAGTCTAAAGATAATGGGTTTTGATGATACATTTCATTATTGTATCTTTATTTTCTGAAAAACATGCATTTTAAAGACCTTAACCTGTACCAGGATCCATTTTCATACAACAGTGAAAGGGGTCAAATGTGCTGGGAACAGAACCTGGCACATACAGTGTCACATACCAAAATTATAGTTTTGCACATAAATGATCCTCTTTTCTACTTTTTTGAGTTATATATAATACAACAAGCATTATTCTTCATGTTAACACCTTACTGTGATAGTTAGAAACAAAGATTAAGTTGAAATCTGGATAAAATGCCATGTAAACAATATGTGATTGTTTTTTGTTTGTTTGTTGTTGTTGTTTTTTTAAAAAATCCCTGTTTTGAACAGGTCAGCATCATATTCTTGACAAAATAGGGGCTCCAACATATAACTGTGTTCTTTGAAGTGTTCTGCATTCACCAAGGATAGCTTAATATTCCTTAAAACCTTACAACCATGCCTTTCTGGAATGCAAATATTCAAAGCGCTCTCTTAGTAAGACTGAGTTATGACCCAGACCTTGGCCGGATTGTGCCGCCTTAGAGATTTGCACCCACTCTATGTGACATCTTATGACAATTCTTTTATATTTTCATTAAACAATAGAATCATGATATGTTAGAATAACTGTCTGGTACTTGGTGCAGTATTTTTGTGACTTAGCAGATACTATGCAATTTAGGATAGATTTTTCTGCATTTTTGAGACAAATCTTAAAAAAAAATCCATTTTTAATCAATAAATACAATAAAATTAATAAAAATCATTTTAAATGTTAATTTAGTCGTCCAGTCTAATCAATAATACATAAAATAGTAACATGCATGTTTATATGCTGTTTTGAGTGTAAGTTGTTCTACATTTTTAAATATAGATTTTCACCTGAAAAAGGGCCATGAAAATGCACTGTGTGCAAAAAATACTGGTATGCAAAATGACCCCCATTTCATTAATTTTGATGAAAAATACAAAACATTTCATCCTTTCATTGAAAATATATTACCATTTAAGAAAATATTGTTTTGGAGGAGTTTTGAAGCAATAAGTGAAGCTTAAAGGGGTGGTTACATTTAATACCGACCGGAGGTAGAATGCGTGACATGGACTTTTTCTCTTTAGTAACAGTCTGTTGCTATGTTTTGGAACAAACTTATTTAGTGGCGTCTAACCTAATATAACAGTTCAATCCCTGTTTCTACGGTTTCCTCTAGTCACAGACATTCCTGCGCGGCACTGTTCTTCATAAATCTGCATTTTATGTATATTTGCATTACACATCATAATCACTTGAACATTTAGTTTAAACAGATAACATTATAATTGTAAAAGAAATTGAAGCATGCTGGATACAATTGACGCGTCTGGTCTGCTTCGACTTATATATGCTTCTGTACATGCACTACTTCTTTATCCAGGCGTTCCTGACGAGTGACAGCGAGTAGCAATCGGAACACCTCGGATAATTCACGAATCATCTCTCGGATGTATGTAGGTAGTCGGATCACCTCAGCCATTTCCCTAAATGGGACTTATTTTGTGACAGACGTCAAAACAAAGATGGATGCTCGGATGACAGCTCACTATAGCACGATGCCAGTTAAACTTCAATTTGTGGCTGCTTCAAATTTAAATCATCCAAGTTTAATTTCTAAAGCGCAAGCAAACGAAACAGCTATCAAACGACGCCATTGTTTATGTTTTGTGCGAACTACATTTTGGGCATATTCTTCCGACTTCCGGCGAATAAAACGATCGTGATTTCTTAAAGTATCATTGCACCAGATACATCCGAGGGATGATTGTCCCGAGGACGGAATTACCCGAGGAGTTCCGATTGCGCGAGTAGTCAAGGTCATGCAGGGTCAATCCTTCGTGTTTCCGATATGAAGCTTTCTCATAATTCCCTTCATTCACAGGATAGCTCAAATGAGTACATGTACGTCACCATTGACAAGTTCGCTTGTGGGTTGACTTCTGAGAATTGTGTAACAAAACAAAACAAAACAAAACAAAAAAAAAATGGAAATCGGTTAAATAAACAAGTGATAGGCTTGGGCATGCTTTTTCTACGTTAGGCATTGGTATACGTGCAGATGACGTATGTCTGTAATGTTTCTATTTTGATCTTCAAACCTCCAACGCTAAAGACGTCATTGTGATTAGCAACTCCTGCTGAACTCGGCATCTACGTATTGTTCTGTCCGCGCATTTCGCAACACTACTTGCATGAACGGCGACCCTATATTTATAATAGTGCTTTAAAAATGCCTATCGGGTGACGACACAGCTTTAAGAACGATAGTATATTTAAACGTTTGCTGTTGTACCTTGAAAGTAATAAAACGAATACATTGTTAAATTTATATTATGCTATTTATCCTAACTAAACATGATAAGGTTAAAGAAAGTTGTGAAATTTTGAAAGTTTAACCTTCCTTAGATATATGCAACGGTATGAATGATTGATTCTAGAACTTGTTAAAACGTTTGTTTACCCTGTTTAGAAATATTAAAGTGGTAATTGGCAAGGGTAAGTTATGCTTAGCTGATCTGAATATTGCGCCATGCAAAATTGTCCTAGTCTAAATTGTGTTTTTTACATAGTTTTGACATTAATTTAATATTTCATGGCACCGATTGTATATTGATAATTGGCCGCTGCTAAATATTGTGGAGAATCCTCTTTTCAAATTAACACATAAAGTTGCAATATTTGAAATATTTTCTACTTTGAATTTAAGCATGCTTGCTAAGACAACTCTTCATTAGATTACTAAATACATGTAAATTAAAATGTGAAATAGGTCTGTAATTTATGGGGACAGTTTTATTATCGCCCTTTTTATAAAGTGGCATAATTAAGGCAAAGTGTCATGTCCTGGAGAAATGTCCTGAAGATATTTATCTGTTTAAATAAGTCAAAAACAACACCGCTTGTTTATATTCTTCGAGATCATGTGGGATACGCAGACGTGTCTTCGGTCATATTTTCTATTTCGTGTCTTTTTTTTTACTAAAACCTCCCTTATAATGTTATTATTTCTGAGTAAAACAACTCGCTTCACTGTGGTTAAAGTTCTTCTCTTTTTAATATAATTGAAGCACCGGATTTTAATGTTTTGAATTTACGCACATATTCTTTAATTTTTCTTTATTTTTTCATTGATGTCCGACTTTGGTCAGGTTAATTGTTAAGTTCAAGTTTATTTTTGTGGCAATTCTTAAAGGACCTCTGAATATTATCCTATTTAAAATTAATAAAAAAATAATGTCCCTTACAGCTTATCTGGACAGGGGCGGATCCAGAAAAATTCTGGTGAGGTGGGGGTATGAATCACGATCCACTCAACTTTATCGCTGTAAATACTAGATATGTATACAAGGACCCTTACTTCGACCTAAGCAGTCAACAGACAAAATTTACTTCAAAAGCTTAGTATTTTAAAGCTTACATGTATATGTTTTCACAACTCTACTCTTTTACCTGGTTGATGGAGGTGGGAAGGGGGGGGGGGGTATCCCCCAACCCTTCCTCCTGGGGGCGGGGTTCATCCCCCAACCCCTCCAAACCCCTCCTCCTTGGGGGCGGGGTTCATCCCCCAACCCCTCCTCCTGGATCCATCCCTAATATTTGACCTATATACAGGCAAATGTCATTCCGTTTATTGATAAATTCGAATGGATAAGGATCCAGTGAAGTTGCTAGCCAATAAATTGCTAAAAATATATTACACTATTGTAATAGAAGACATATAGCGTGTGTATTGAATTGAAATCGAGTTGAATCATGTGATGAAAACTCACCATCTTTACAAGTGGCGACTGTAACGAGATTGTGATTTTGCTGCTGTAACTTTTAGCTCTTAACACAGTTCATCAGATTTATACAAATAGTTCACATCCAGATTAAGCTGCTTTTACTGGGAGCAGATGTCTGATCAGGATCTACACTTCTTGCTACTAAATATCTAGCAGTATATTTAGGCACATTTCCGTAAAATTTTGCATGAAAATAAAGACAGGTGAATAAGATTTTTTTTTGGCTATTAACAACATATAGTGTACAACAGATAGACATGAGCTTTTCTTTAACAATGCGGTCCAAAGAAAAAATGAAACAAATCTACAAACAATCAACTTTACTAATAAAAATAGTTTGCTGTCAGCTTGCTATGACCCTGAGTCTTGTTTATACTCGGACGCATACACAGTTTCCATCCAGACAATGCCAGGTAGTGGTGTGGCCGTCACGGTCGAAGCATCGTCCATGGTCACAGTCGGCTAAAAGGAGGCAGGCTGTGAAAAAAACACACGAGATGAATGTGTTTTGTGTGTAAACATATATAGTAATTTCTGCTAAAACAGTCGGCTACAATGAGGCAGGATTGGAAACAACGAGATTTATACGTGTTTAATCTATATACTTATAGTCATTTATGTTGGAGCTGTCAGCTACGAGGAAGCAGGTTGGAAACAACGAAATTAATGTGTTTTGTCATATTTTCTTCTTCACGATTACAACAATGTTACCTGTGCGGTGTATGTTACCTAGATATATTGAACTGAATGCTACAACCATTTACGCTTCTTCTCATTTTTGTTTTGATTCAAAAATATAATTTCATTTACAATCAAGAATTCTGTGTTGTGCTTCTATTAAGCTATTATAAATAAAACTTCTCTCATAAATACTGTGTGCGCAGTTTTAATTACATCACAACTTTCTTGTAATAACGTCGTGTAGCTTAGCTTAGAATATGTCGGTGCTTGAACAATTTTTTATTCAAATAGAACTCTTTTCTTTTATTTTTTTTTTGCATTTGAGAAACCTTTCAGGAAGTGCGAGGTTGGAGCTCTGTAAAACCGGTTTAAGCGCCCAAGTCAGTTTCTTTTGCCGACTGACAGTTCCATGGCGTTACTGTTGGGTTTGCTCTATTTAAATGACTCATCCGAATTCGTTCTTAATTCTAGTTTGGTATATGTTGCAGTGCTCCTATGACTTATTTCATATTTCCTTATTATGTGTAAACATATACAGTAATTTATGCTTGGATGTGGTTTGATACTGTTTTAATTCGACTCTCTGTTTTTTTGTTACCGTTTTGGAAACGGTGGCAGGTAGAGTGGGAAATTTGCGTCGGTCAAATGCTAGTTGGGGTAATTTTGACATTTTTCGTACAATTAGTATTATTTAAAATAACATAAATTGCAAGTAACACACATTCTATTTGTTTTAACAGCAAATGAAAGTATGACGTCTTATATCGTTTTGATGACATCATGACTACAAGGGAAGTAAAGAGAATACACCTTCATAGAAAAAAAATCATAGAAAAAAAAATCATAGAAAAAAACAACAACACTTTTCTATCTCTTATTATTTTTCAGTCAAGTAAAGGTGTGTTTTTAGTATTACCTAGTACTTTATAAATTTGCTAGACGAGGATTTAATTCGTTTGTATTTTTGACAAATCTGATCGTGTTTGTTTTAAAACATTGCATGTGCAAGTATTGAACTAAATAGAGTACATTAAAAACTATTTATATTAATGCACATTTTGCTTAGAATGTAGTGGAAAACGTCAGCATAAACTTTTTTTATTATCGATGATAAAATTATTATATTTTTCATTGTTAAATTTCTACTTACGTTTCAGATCCGCTGAGCACGTGCAGTGCTGGCTGACACACTCAATATGTACGTGAGATGTGTTGGTTGCGCAAATGGTGGAATGACAATCGTTGGCTGAACTGCATCGCTCGGCAGCAACGAAATACACACAAACTGGAGGACATTTTAACAGATACGTCATCAGTGTACTTTTTTTTAAAAAAAAACGTGTACTCATGTTTTTTTATATTTCTTGTGCATCAGAAGCTAACCGGAACTCATCGTCAGACACCCATAACCGATCCATTCCGTTACTCTCCATTCATCGCCCGTGGGATATTTAGTTCACTTTTCGCCGTTTCTATAATGATAAGTCATTGGTCACTTCACAATCCGATAAACATTTCAGTCCAATGATCAAACTCGTTCTTTCATTGTTTCGACAGACTTTTGTCAACATGGCGACGTCATTGTTAAAGCCTCCACGCTGAAGAGTGTGGATTTTGTAAGTAGTATTATGATTTGCCAATTCTGGTTCTATTCAGTTCGATAAGACGACAGAAAATTAAGCAATAAACCCACGGTCGGCAAATGTAGTAAAACGGAATAGTCGAGCGTGGGTATCCAACGATGAGCGACAATAATCGTATTATCAATGTTAGTTTTATTTGTACTTATCTGGTTAAGTGTTTAATGCTCATATAAATGTGTGTCAAATAAAATATAAATACAAGTAACAATACCTAGTTAAACATATCTTTATTATACTTTACTGAAACTGGCATTAACTGCGTTTATCGTTTCTGCTTTATTGAAATACTTTATATCTTGTAAAAATAAACCAAACCTGCGACAAATGACAAATAAAAGGTTGCCAATAAAGTTAATTCTGCTAAGATTCTGAACTGTAACATCAAATTCAGCCATAAATATTAAAATATGCATATTGTTTTAATTTTAAGTGAAATAAATATACTTTAATTACATGTACTTGGATGTCACTTAGCGTTTAGTATTAGTAATGTAACCTTTGGCGGTCTTTTCACGTTATTTGTCTAAATGACTCGCAATCTGAAGATAGATTTACCGCGTTTGAATCGTTGCAGTGCATGGATCAAAATCAAATTACAATGTAACGAGTGAAGGTCAATAAAACGTACTTGCGGCGAGTGCGACGATGATGGCCTTCATAGCTGATGTTCTTGTTATCTTAGTTACTAGTGTTGAACTGGCAGACAGAGGTCGTCCTGCCTTTATATAGGGGACGGTCCCTTATCTGCAGAACCACACTTATCACGAACCTGCTATTATTAGAGAGAAATGATCCCCAATACAGATGTGTTATATATATATATATATATATATATATATATATATATATATATATATAGTCACAATTTCACGATTCCCTGAGGCTGAAAGTTGTTACGTTACACGATGTGGCTGAAAGTTCTTTAGTTACACGATGTGGCTGAAAGTTGTTACGTTACACGATGTGGCTGAAAGTTCTTAAGTTACACGATTTGGCTTAAAGTTCTTAAGTTACACGATGTGGCTGAAAGTTTTTAAGTTACACGATGAGGCTGAAAGTTCTTAAGTTACACGATTTGCTATCATCTAGTTCTAATCATGTGTTGAAGATACGATTTACAATTTATTTTACAAATTATCCACTACGTGTTCCACTATCCAGAGGACCTTAATTTAGACACCATGCCGTCTGTACTTTAACAATCCTGTCGGAGACATGGTTTGACAAACCTGTCTGACACATGGTTCCAAGCGACTTGAGCAATGTTTATTTAACTTGCATTTTAATATTTATCCTGCTAACTATAAACAGGCCACTACGAACTAATGTTTTTTGTCGCTTTAGGCTTCCAGAAAACTACTTCTTTCAATCGAATACAAATTGGATGTACATAAATGCGTTAAAAGACTAACTTTTATTTTAGATTAAACAGATTTGTTTTAAAGTTTAAACCTTATAATGGTTTAAATTATTGGCGAGAACATAGCATGAAATAAACTTTTATAAATACGTTCGTAATTTGAAATGTGTTCAAGTTTTATTTTTTAGCATTTTAATCAAGCCTTTCAACCTGTAAGCAGTGACTCTAAAAGAAGATATGACAAAATCCAATAAGTATAGCAACATATATTTAAATTTGAAAAGGCTCAGGACAAAGGTATTCCCATGCCCGTCAGTTGTAAGAGGTACGACATTTCTGTTTTTATTTTATGGTGTCAGCACTTAGGTTGAAGTAACGTCATCGCTTGGAAAGTTTTGTTTTAAAATTGACAGGTTGCCTTTTCAATGCAAGTCTTTAAAAACACTCCCAGGATATGCGATGTTAGAGCTCTTTTACCCGTTTAAAGCACCCCATATGGTCATTTTACCGAATAACAGCTCCGAGGTGGTAATATTGTATAATGTGGTAGAATGTCTAGACATTCTTCTCTCATAGTTTGTGGTCGTTTTGCATTTATCGAGCACTGTGTACCTTTGTCTAGTGTTTGTTTTGTGTTTTATTGTTGTTGTTGTTGTCGTCGTTTTGTTTTTTGTTTGTTTTGTTTTTAATTTTAAATTTGTGATGTGGTACTCATACCTTGTCATATTTTCACATTGTTAATGCATGTATCAATATATCGCAAGAAATGTCAATTTTACAAGAATAAAATGTGTACTTGTATTGTATATTTCTTCATATCGTGTACCGGAGGAACAATGTATTCATAATACTAGGAACTGTTTTATTCTTAAAATTTCCAAGAAATTTACTATGACTTTTAAATAACAATTATGAAATATATTAAAACATGTTCTAATTTTATGGCTCCTTCTTTCACAACACACTTCCGCTTGTTCCCATTTTTCTCTGTCCAGATTTGATCAATTATGTGAACAGACACGATGTACTCTTAATATGATGTTTCCCCAGGTTTGGGATACAATTGCGTTGTGTATCGTGACCATAATGTATCACGTTTACACAAGGCCACCTTATCAGTGAGATAACGGCGAATGGTTTCGTAATGTATTCACTAATTGTTGATAAGATGTCATCTTTAACTCTTTAACATGGTCAGATGTATTTGTTCTTTATTGGGTCATCATGGGTGCACCATTACTCAATTATAAACAAAACTTATTTTAAATGAGTATCAACAAGATTCTATAGTCGAAAATGTTGATGTGAATGTACTCTTCTTTCGTCATATAAAATTGAAATCAATAGCTGTTATTATTGATTCAAATATTCACGGATTCAGTTCTGATCCAGATAGCTCCCAAAACAATATGACTTTTAACTAAGTGTTGTCGTTGAAATCCTAATTTGTGAGCCTGCAGTCCTTATAGTGCATGGTCTCACGGCTGAATTTCTGCTCGATCAACTTGTCAGGGTGTCTTATTGCGATATAAATAACATTGGCTTGAGCGATTTTGGTAGGTGTCGCTTGCGTCAGCGTCCGGAGTTATGAGAAAGATGAATTTCGAAAGTACGGAGGATTGTCCCGACATGACCTTGACTACCCGTGGTCAGTTCATGTTTGGGAAAAAGTAGCGCGTATACACTTAGGTATAGGGAAGAGACTAGGCGCGTTAAAATTGTGTCCCGGCATGCTTCAAATGTTAACATAAATATGGTGGCAGGTGGGGTCGGAGTAATGTTATTACAATGAGTGTTACACTGGCTATGCACCATACACTTGACCGATATATATATCAACACATTTCCTGGTTGACTTTGGCTTTCACCAATATGTCATGAGGTGATGATTGTCTGCGCCAAGACTCGACGGTCTTGTTATGGTATATTTTGTTCAGCTACATTTTAGTGGGCCAGTGATTGTCCCAAATGGAACGTATACATGTCAGGCATGACTGGATGGTACTCACCTCAAATGGGACTGGAACTGCATGTTCAGACCTTTGATGGTATTACAGAGGGTCAGTGCGATTAAGTGTGCTGTCGCAATGACTCGTGGCATTCTGTTGTAGCTCCTTTTACATGCTGTTCTTTTATTTTTATCGAAAGCCAATGCTAAATTCCTGGGAACATACTCTTTAAACGCTAAGGACAAGGCTGCATGGTATGTTGTTTGGGCATTGAGGTGAGTGGCAGCTGACAGGTAGGAGGTATTGATATTTGTGTTGTATATGTAGGTTAAAACTTGTTTCCTACAGTATATGATATTGTGTCTGAGGAATTTCACTTGTGCATGTAATAGTAGGATGGAAACAGTTTGCAGTGTTGAAGAAAACGCATGAACTTCAATGTGCAAATGTCACCACCGTACATTTATCATCAATACAATGATGATGCATGTGTGGTTTCGATGCAAACGATTGCAACATCGACTTTCGATCTTTCTCTTGTTGGCAAAACACGGGGCCATACCTGTGCCCATTTTCTGTGCGTTGAGTTTAGAGATAATGATTCTAGTTGAATTAAAGGTTGTTACATTTATGGTGGCTTTTGTAGAGATAAGTATCGGTGGCTTTTGTAGAGAGAACTTTTATTTTCCGATTGTTTCAAACTTGTCTGCATGCTGCCATGTCATCATCACGTAAAATACACTGAATTTGTGACATGAGATGGTACATACAATGAAACTAAGTATTATTTAGTTTGTCACTATGTTCAATAGTTGTGAAGTAATCATTTGTTTCTTTGACGTACGATGCTAAAGTAACTACGTTTGTTTTTTAAATTATTTTTAAAGTATCTGACAATGTCAACGCAGTGCTTTATCAAGAAATATATTTCTGCCTTTTTCATCCTTCGTATTTATTGCCAATATATAGACTAGTCCTTACGGAATAATATCGTTCGACTTTAAAGGTGGTATACGACTTTTTGGACCATTTTTGTCTCTCTCAAGTAAGAAAATAAATAATTGTTATCTGAAAAGATTTCACAAAAAAAGCTAGCTTGGTGCCCTTCACCCATGCGAAAACTAAAGCATAACACCCTACTTGTCATTACAAAAATGTATTTCCTATGCACGCTGCACAGTTAGCTATTTTTATACTATAAAAGCCACGTGACAACTTACTTTTGAGCTCACATAAGCTTTGACGTCGGTATCTATTTTTAGCCGAAATTCAACTCGTGCTTTGTTATATATTGAGAAATAATGGTCATTTGAAGCGATGTATTTTACTGTACTGTCTGTCAAAAGAACGAGGAAATGTTTTCCCTACCTTTAATCAGAATGAAGTATAAGTTTATGCATCAATTATACACTTATTCCCCAGAACAGGGGTAAGATATTATTACTTGTATTAGATACAAGCAAACTGTTGGATTCACCTTTAAAGTAAAGAGACCGTGAGCGTTCGTGGTCTAGCGGTTAAGACGTTGGACTCCGGATCGGAGGGTCCCGGGTTCGAATCCCGAAACTGACCATGTGATGTTAGTCCTTGAGCAAGACTATTTACTGCACATTGCTCCATGTATTCAGTGCCTGAGTCCTGGTTCTACCCAGGAAGTGGACAGCCGAGAGGGATTAATATTAATTAAAAGAACTTGTTTCCCAATCGACTATAAATAAATAGGTTTAAACTAAAGAAACCATCCGTCATACTTCTGCCGTCGAAGAGATGATATTATTAAGTTATTATTTGGCAACATTAAACGTGCTCTTTATTAGTATTCGTATCGATTTACGACTGAGTTCGTAAACATTCGTCAAGTTTCGCCGCTTCAAATGAGCGACACTGTATTATATGAATGGTAAGGTAATTATGGAGTTATATCAGACGGTTTGTAGTGCAGATGCAACGTACTGACTTTTTAAGCGTAGGTTTGATGAAGGTTTTTAAGTGTAGGCAACTGACGTCGTACGGAATCAAATTCCTGAACCTTGTTGCTGGATAGCCGTTCTGTCAAAATCGTCTACTTGTTTGTAGAACCCACGTTTACATCGCTTTGATGACTTCAAACAACACGTCTCTCTAAGCTCCTTTATAATCTTGTAGATCATCCACTTGCTGTAACCTGTAGCCTTAACAGTCTTCTTTAGCAGAAATAATATTAAGAATAAAAGGTTTATTAATGTAGTTGAGGAACAGGGGTTACTGTATTTGGCTCGTGTCGATTTTGACAGAATGTGATCTCACTCGGCGCTTCACAGCCTCATTTCTTCACTGTATTAGTAACCCTACGGTATATTATTTTTATCTTATTGTTTATCAATTTAAAGTGACAAAGACCGCAGACAACATGGCTTGGAAGAATCAATGTTGCGGGTCAGCTGGGACACCTTTTTATTCGAAACTTCTCGCAAAAATCGGCATTCATAATAACAAAATAAGAGATGGTCCTATAAGAATTACCGCAGATATTGAATATAGACTACCTTTAATCAAAGGCATGCAGAGTAAAGATAAAAGTGACAAAAACACATAGACCTTATAAACAAAAGCAGAAAATCCCAAAATTATATTGCCACCTTGGAACGGTCAGTCGGCAAAAGGACCGCATTGGGTGCTTAAACCTGGTTTGTGGGGCGCATTTACCTCGCATTTCCTGAAGGGTTTTCTAATAAACAAACGGTGTAGATAAAATGTCCCATCAAAGTGGGACAACTAACCGCAAGTCCCTGCATCAGGTGATCAATCTGTTAACAGAACAGTATCTACAACCAAAATAACATATTATAATGAACTATCAACATATGTATAATAAGTACAGTAGATAAACGCCTTGGCTACCTTAAAGCTCCTAACGCGATAGTGCTTCTTTTTCTGTTTCATTTGCAAGCTCAGTAAGGCCCTTCACTGTGTGAGCCCCGACTGATTCTCACACTTCCTGGTGAGAAAGTAGTCCAGCAATGGTCTAAGACATTTGTCTGGACCCTTACACAAAGAAAAATGTCGCTATACATCAAAACCAATAAAACTTTTTCCACCAAAGACATCGTTATAATCTTGGAAGTGTCATTATATTGATATATACCCTGCGTGCAATACTGTGTGGTACGACATAAAACTGACCCAGGAACAGTAACAGTGGTTCGTACAATGATCTTAACTCAGGGGTGAACTATTCACGGCTTACTGTAGATATATTGTTGAATTATGCATTGTGTAACACCTTTACGAACCTATAGAGACGAATTGTATGCACTTAGCACGCGTGAACTGTGTACGCTTCTGTACAATCAATTGTACCTTAGCTATTCTTAATTAGATAATTTTGTTAAATAACTACAATTAGTAAATTCACTAATTTTCTTGTATTTGAATACTGTTATGCTTTAAGTTTTATCTGTTTTCTTTTACTTTGAAGATCATTTCAAGCGGATTCATTTAAAGGTGGTAGGCGGACTTCTTGCCTTTAAAACGTACTAGCAATAGGTCATTTTGTCTTCCTTTTTTTACATTTACAACAATATTATTCGTAAACTTTCCATATGTCGTTTCGATATTTTGCCTAAGTCAAATACCCGTAGCAATACATGGCCACTAGTTTGTGTATTTGTGCATGAAATCTGCAGAAATTCATACTCTCGTATAAGAAAAGACGATATTCAACACCGTCTCAATTTGAAGAAGATACAACTTATTCAAATTACTCAAAATAATCCTTCTTTCCAAATCAAGAAATAAGTACGATTAGGTTTTCTGCTCAAAACAGATATCAAAGTCAGAGCGAACTAACCGGGGGATGATTTATTGTGACTTCAACAGTAAGTGGCCATGTTGTTGTTGTTTGTTTTTTAAATTTAAAAATAAACTACCTGCAGGTGCGGCGGGCCCCGGGTTCGATCCCGGGCCGCGACATTGTTAAAAATGGTAGTGGTATAGCTCCATTGCTAACGCTCAAGCAAATATAAGGGTAGTTCCACGACTGGTTGGCCCAGTGTCAGGATAATGTGACTGGGTGTGGTATCATTCCAGGTGTTCACGGCATGCTATACACAGTGAAGGCAGCACTATATCTTCTTCAAGTGAACACCGTCTCCAGATAACTGAAATACTGTTGGTGGGACGATAAACCCAATAAACAAACAAACAAACTACCTGTGGCATGGCTCATATAGGAAATACATGTTTGTATTGATGATTGGGGTGCTATGCTTCATTTTTCGCAAAGGTCAAGGACACTAATAAACATCAGTTCGTGGGATCAGTTCTGGTAAAAATAATTTATTTTGTTGTTTCAGATTTTCTTTTTGTATCCAGACTGTCGGATGACGGATATTACCATTAAAGTTTAATTTCTGACGTCCTTTTATTTGCATTTATTTCATTTTTTATAATTTTTCTGACAGAAGTTTCCCATCCCTCGCCATCTTTTCCTCGTCCACTTTCTGTGTTCCATTTATCGAGGCTTTATGTCATTTCATACCCAGTACAATACACTAAATCACGTGCTGGTAGATCGAATCAAAAAACGAATGCTAGGTCGGGGCGAGAACTTTCATATCTACCGGTAGATATACCATGTCACCAGGCATGCACCGGTACTACCTAGTTGTCTAGTGTCGCTCCCCCACCAATAAATATGCACGTGCAGTTTGCCTTACCTTACAAACCTTTTTATCAATTTTACCTGTACTTTCATGCAATAACTCTTCTGTAATCTAACATTATTTATAGGCACATGTTCATTAACTTCTTACACAGCTTGTAAAACATATAGATTTTCCAATCTCTCTTGATAACGCTCTTTGGTGCAATGTTCGTGATTTAATCTTGTATTGCGTGTTGTATTGTCACATGCATAGGTGCATGGGAAATTCATGCGCGAACATCGTCACCAGTGAAAGTGAATACTAGCATCATGGTTTTATATTCAGTTGTTGTTGTTTTTAATTTATTTTCCGGACAATATTACAATAAAATGCAGAATTATAATCAAGATGAACAAAATGGTTTCTCGTTCTATCTCAATTAAAGTTATAATAAAGATACTAAAAAAAAATATATAGTGCCCTTTGAAACTAATGTTAAGTTTTCAATCGTGTTAAGTTAATTGATTCATATTGCATTATTAATATCATTAATATCAACATTTATTGCTATGACTTTGTGTTTAACACATGATTAGAAAATGTATTTTAAAAAATATTTATATTTCAACGTAATAATCTATAAACATAACCAAATAAATAATTATTGAACTTATAATTCAAGTAAATTGCTTAAAATAAACAGAAAAAGTGGTTTATCTAAATGCAGAGAGTTTTTAACAAGGAAGATAAAGAAAGTTGCTAAGTTTGCTTAAAATGTGTATTTGCACATGATATAATAAATATGCGCTATCTTCCCATATATTGCTCCGTTGGCATCATCATCAAGACGAATACACATGAAAAGCCTAGCGCCATATCTCTTTTGTTGGTCTATGCGCGAAATGTATAATTACGAAGAGAACTTGACATTAAATATACTTGAAAAAAAAACACAAGATCACTTCACTGGATGGTTTAACAATTTCGAATGCTATTTATTGCTCTAATGCCGTAAATTTAAAGCCACTGACGTATTACCAGAGTGACTTTTAAGGCTTATCTTTAACCAGACGAACAAACAAATACGCCAGGCGTATAATTGTATGTCTTAGTCAACAAGTAGCTGAGCTTTTAAAAGTGAAAACATGATAAAGCGGGGATTTAAAGCAGTGTTTATCTGAAGGCTTGTGCTGCAAGGGTCCATGGTCCGAATTCACCGCATGTTAACTAGGGGTTCCAATTGAATAGGCCTTATTTGTCCAAGACCGTATTAACCCGTAAATTTGTCGTCTAATAAATACAACAGGTTCCTTTCTATTGAAGTATTAAACACTTTACCTGCTAAACATGAAATTGGTCGCGCTGATCCGAATAGGGAAGATCCAGATCTTCGAGCATCCGCTGGGAATTGTCGTGTAAGGATCTGCACTATTTGCTTCTGAATCTCTAACAATATGTGGAGGTACCTTTACTGCGAATGGATATAATATTTTGGCTAAGAATCGGAAACCGTTATTAACACTAAAAAGCAAGACAAGGGTTGATTTCGCGGGGACACAAGAAACGTGTGTATTGAACATAATCGAGTACACCATTCCGTATAGAATCAGTATTTGTATGTATATTTATTTCCCTTCCGTTTGTATTAATGTTTGAACTAGGCCTATGTGGAATGAAAAAATGAAAGTGTGGGAAGCAAAGATCACTCTCCTTTTAAGTCCGGAAACCATTCTGCTACAAAAACAGCACGCCTCCTGTCAACATACGAAGGGCCACTGAAGAGCCGACTAGTTCTGAACCAGTGTTGTTATCGTTGTATTTGTGGAATTTGAAATATAATAACAAGGCAAGAAAAAATAATAAAAAACATCAAATGTGACTAAGTTTAAAATTAGAAGTAGTAATATTGTTGTAGTAGTAGTAGTAGTAGTAGTAGTAGTAGTAGTAGTAGTAGTAGTAGTAGTAGTAGAAGTAGTAGTAGTAGTAGTAGTAGTAGTAGTAGTAGTAGTAGTAGTAGTAGTAATAGTAGTAGTAGTAGTAGTAGTAGTAGTAGTAGTAGTAGTAGTAGTAGTAGAAGAAGTAGTAGTAGTGGTAGTAGTAGTAGTAGTAGTAATAGTAGTAGTAGTAGTAGTAGTAGTAGTAGTAGTAGTAGTAGTAGTAGTAGTAGAAGTAGTAGTAGTAGTAGTAGTAGTAATAGTAGTAGTAGTAGTAGTAATAGTAGTAGTAGTAGTAGTAGTAGTAGTAGCAGTAGTAGTAGTAGTAGTAGTAGTAGTAGTAGTAGTAGTAGTAGTAGTAGTAGTAGTTGTAGTAGTAAAAGTGTTGTTGTTGATGCTGTTGTAAAAGTAGAAGCATAAGTAGAAATTTAAAAAAAATCGTCGTTGTAGTATTAGTTGTTGTAGATGTAGTAGTGGTGGTAATAGTAGTAGCAGTTGATGATGATGATGCTAACGATGATGACGATGATGATGACGAATATAATGATGATGAAAAAGAAGAAGAAGAAGAAATAAAATGGGATGACCTGTATAATTGTTTAAACCAATAGACACTGTAAATGTCAATTATATTGTATTAAACAGTATATGCACCGGCGTTTTTCAACAGAAGTTAATGAGATACAGGACAATAGATACAACTCAATCTCTGAACCTACATTTTAAAATATCATTTGTTCCTATTTCTTTTATCAAATACTTCAGGATTATCTACATTTAAATCCACGTGTATTTATTCGTTCAAGTTTAGACGTGTCAGCTATGTTTTCTCTCGGTACCCCTGTAGATAAAACACAAGTAAATCCCGCCGGCCCGTTTTCCACTGGGTACAATGTGATTAAATGGCTGTGCATAGGACGTTATTGGTTTTATTATTCTCGGCTATATATCTGTGTGTTTCGGGTTTCTCTCTCGTCACTTTGGGATAAGTGTTGGATAACAGATTGGCAATGATTGTCCCATGTCTGACAGTGTAATCGTGCCACCTAGGAGTTCTCAGTGCTTTGTGTATGGGGATTTTTACACCTGGTTTATAAGAACAAAAAGGTAAAGTGGCGTTAATAAGAAAGATGTACTTATGATATACTTGGTATATGTCTGATCATAGATATGCATTTTTCATGAGTCTGTGTTTATATCAGAACAAAACTTAACAGCTGTAAATTGTATTTGATCATAACATGAAGGAAAGACTTTATAAAAATATGATTGTTTAAATTAATTAGTATTTTTTCTGTAATGAATATAATATTTATTAACAACACAAACACAGAATTAAAATGGAATTAACGAAAATATGAATCACCTTCTCATCTATATTGCATAATAGTACATTAATACTGAATGTATTTTAAAAAAATCTTATAATAAGTTTCCTTAACCATTTACAAAACCTGTCGTGTCCAGTTACATACCTGAATGCCATAGCAACCACTCAAATTGTGTTTTATTAAACCCCAGTAGGAGGACATACTTTATTTATAAACATTACAAGTGTGACAATAAACTGTTTCAACGACCCTCGTCATGGCTACTAACCAAACAGACCAAGATCAAAAGTGGACACAATGCCGTCTCGAATACGAGAACAATTCTTAACGAATTCCATATTGAATAACTTGTTCATATTTTTTTTCTTCTACTTCTCAATACTGCATTCCCTCAATTTTGAGGATTTCGTGCAAGCGCTTGTTTAAAAATAAATAGAGTGTTTTTACAATTTATATTAATTGACATGGTGGGATTTAAAATAAGGGATTTACAGGGTGCATAACGATAAAACTTTGTACATTGGTTGCGGATATAGCTATGGATAGATGAGATGATAGCAGGCACAGTGATAATTGTTTTAAATACTTGTACTGTGGCTGCTTCATATGCAGCGATGGGCAACATGTTCCACTGGCTTATGGTGTTTGGGATTAAAACAATATTTGTATTTTAGAAGTTCCAATATGTCTGTATCTGTATATACTGCTGTGTCTGGTTCTTAGGTCTAAAGGTAGTGATAAATAATCAGCATAGATGGCTACATAATAGTGAATGATTTTATAAAACATTGTAAATCTTGCTCTAGTTCTTCTGATTTCGATTGTCAGTTAAGATTTAGAATCATATACAGAACTTGTATTGTGGTGACGATTTGAAACGAATCTTGCTTCTCTCCTTTGGACCTTTTCAGTTTAAATTTCGAGAGAGATTGTTAACGCGATGTTTTCAGTAATTGTCAACACATATAAAGTTCATTAATGAAATGCGACAGGATGTCACAGTTTGTGTAAATAATGGACTTTAAACTTATCAAGTTATATATATTATATGTAAACCTACATAGACCGTGTGACGTTGGTTCTATCCAGATATCTGTTTGGTGTGACTGGTGTGTTCCTCTACTCTTTACAGCTAGTCGTCGTTTGTACAACTATATATTTATGGCAGTGCGGTTTACATAAACACCATTATAACAGTATGTTGTTATTGGCTTCGGAGGTACCGTGCATTGCGTATATGCAATACTCTGTTTCTGGTTTTGATAGTATTGGCCATCCTATTAAGTCTTCTAATAACCGAATACCTTCTACGTTTGTATTTTTGTCGCATGAAGTCGTATTATTGCGACAATTACTGTAAGAAATCTGTGACAAATTAACAACAGATTAACCATTGCATAAGACCGTCTGTAAGTCTAGAGGTGTTGACTGTAGAACAATGGACGTGTTGGAGACACTAGTCAGCTAGTTGATCAGATTATATCCGGACCAATAGTCACCCTTGGATATAATACCATATGGAAACACTCCTGTAGATACATGGATCAGGACAAAGACGAACATAACTACATTGTATATCTATCTTCTGTTAATTGTTATGTTTGTTTTCAGACATTTTTGGTCAATTTAACATATACCTATATTCCGAATGTATATTGTACATTGGTAAAATAGTTTCGCTGTACAAGTAATACAATTTGTTTAGATTTTTGCTTTGCTTTATATACCATCAGTAATATTTACACCGAAGACGGTGTTCAGTTACAGCTTGTATCGTACCACGTTTACTGCGATAGGATGCCATGGATATTGTCATGATGTTATATTATGTCACAATACCAAGCTACCGCTTCAACTGCTCCTGGAGTAAAATGATAAAACCGGACCTGAATGGATGGTACCATGCTATGTTTTCACGGCATACTATATACAGAGAAGGCAGCACTATATCTGCCTCAAGTAGGCACCGTCTCCAGATAACTGAATTACTATTGGCGGGGCTATAAACCCTACAAATAAACAAACAGTGATAAAGGGAACGCAATCAAGGGAGTCTCATCCTACACAATTAATATAGAAACGTGTGCCATCCGGCATGACTTGATTAATATGATCCAATAATTGCAAGTGCATTCTGCGGGCTCATTTTTCATGAGTTTTTGTTCGGTGAATGGGATTTAGGGTCTTCGCCTGGCGTCGATGGAATGTCTATCGAATGACATGTGGGAGTGTTGATGTTATTTGGGATTTCTATCGACAATCCACTTCTGTCCACTCCAATATGTCCTCTTATCTGCCGCCACCCCCACCTCCCCTTTATCCTGCAGACCTAGTAGCCAAGATAAAGGGGTTACATGTAAAGGTTAAAACCCTTGTCATGTGTCCCTTTAAAAAGAGAACACATCTGCATAATATTTTTAAGTAGGTTTTGATATTTCTCACATAATCACTGATGATAAATGTTGCATGATAAACATTAATAATAGATGAACCGAACTTATTTTATACTGAAAAAATAGACAGCATGTATATGCATTTATTATGTAGTCAGAAAACTGGATTTGTCGGAATGTGGTCGGATATCCCTGCCAAAGATTCATGAACCGGTAATTATAGTTTTGGAGAATTGCCGTTTCTTAACTAACACGATAATTAGCCGTACTGTACGCATGAATACTTTATACACAAATAATAAAGACTTTATAGGTGTAATATAATGTTAAATATTATGTGTAATTGATAATCACTAATAAGTTACGACTATTATCTCCATCATAAGACTAAATTGATTTTAATTTCTGAAAGAAAAAGTCAGACGTTTCATACTCACTACTGATCAATGAAAAAAAACAGTTGTTATTTTTTTTATAACTCCAGTTAAACAAATATTCTTTATTTAATATAAAATGGATTATTAACAAGCAAAACACATTCAAAGGTTTACACATTTAAATCATTTGTTATAATTTTCATAACTATTTAATAACTTCTATTTTACAGACCGTTATTTTCAGGTTCTTTGCATTGGAAAAACATTGTTCTTAAATTTCAATTACGTGAGTGTGACGCAGACAAAGGTTTAAACATGAAAACATTTAAATGAAAAACGTAAAACATTAATTAAAAGTGGGTATTAAACAAAGACAAACAGCTCTCATTCCACGGGACAAATTATTGCTGGGTCAATAAATAGCGACCGCTAAACTAATCCAACGCACATTGTATAAATCCCATAAATAATGATATAATCACATTTTATCCACGTATATATTTTCTAAAGCTTTATAGTACGGCTGCACATTGGGCCAACTGGTTTGCGAGCTTTATTTATGTCAGGTTTATCAGGCTTAAAATTGAGCCATTAGCGTTAACCACCTCGTTGTACAATGCCTCTTTCAGTTAATTTAAATCTTATTTATTTTAAATGATTCGAAAATAAGAAATAATGCATGCAACTATTAGTGCATGTCCAAATGCATTGTACTCACGGAAAAGTTGTATTATTGGAACCAATAGATTTATACATATTCAAAATCTGTTTCAATAGTACGACAAAATGTGGAATTAGAACATAAAAAATGTGTTCATTTCGCCGATTAAAGGACGACTATTAATGGAATAACTTTACGTGTTTTATGCGCTTTTTCATTTATAAAAATCACAAGAATTATGACACATGCATGTTAAGTACACATACTATACAAATCAAATTAACAACACTTGTGCGGTTGATTTTTTAACGATATCTTGAATCCAAACCAATTAACATTATATAGTACCGTTAAGATCTATCAAAATAGAATTAAATAGCGAAATGTGATTTTTGTTTTCCCTTGTTCAAATCTGCAGTCTACAATTTGCGGACCCATTTCACAGGTGTATGTCATTTTTATCTTCTACTTATAGTTCTTTAAAATGTAAATACTCATCATTAATACATACACGTGCGAAGAACGAATGGCAATAGAAAGTTATATTGTTTGCGAATCTCCTAATTGAACTTATTAAATTGGCAAGGTCTTAACACTTGCAATATGCTTTTGTCAGGTCTTAACACTTGCAATACACTTTTGTCAGGTCTTAACACGTGCAGTACACTTTTGTCAGGTCTTAACACTCGCAATACACTTTTGTCAGGTCTTAACACTTGCAATACACTTTTGTCAGGACCTAACACTTGCAGTACACTTTTGTCAGGTCTTAACACTGGCAATACACTTTTGTCAGGTCTTAACACTTGCAGTACACTTTTGTCAGGATTTAAATCTTGCTATACACTTTTGTAAGGTCTTAAATCTTGCAATACACTTTTGTAAGGTCTTAACACGTACAATACACTTTTGTCAGGTCTTAAAACTTGCAGTAAACTTTAACAAGGTCTTAACACTTGCAACACACTTTTACAAGGTCTTAACACTTGCAATACACTTTTGTAAAGTCTTAAATCTTGTAATACACTTTTGTCAGGTTTTAAAATTTGCAATACACTTTTGCCAGGTCTTAAAACTTGCAATACACTTTTTCAGGACTTAACACTTGCAGTACACTTTTTTCAGGTCTTAACACGTGCGATACACTTTTGGCAGGTCTTAAAACTTGCAGTACACTTTGTCAGTTCTTAACACTTGCAATACACTTTTTGCCGGGTATTAACACTTGTAATACACACTTGCCAGTTCTTAACACTTGTAATACACTTAACACTTGCAATACACGTTTGCCTAGTCTTAACACTTGCAACACACAATCGCCAGTTCTTTACACTAGTAATACATTTAACACTTGCAAAACAATTTCGGAAGTAAGTTATAGCTTTCACTTGGTTATCTTTTAATTTGAATTTTTATTTAAGCCATCACAAATAAAACACTCAAGTGCGAAAAATAATAGGTTCACACAAGACACAATCAGCCGAAAGGAAACTGGGCGAACTCTCTTGTTATCTAATAGTAATACGCATTCAACTCTCAGATTTTCACTCTATATGTTGATACTATTTTGTGAAGGTGGTTATATGTGACCGTGGTGGGAAAAGTTGTATGAAAACAAAAAGACAAAAAATAACAAAATAAGTTAAAATTCTCGCTTTCTCCCACACGCGAAATTCGCCATTAATCTCAAAAGTTGCTCCACTGAGATGATCTGCTCAGCCACAAGTACGGGACGTTAGAATTGGGGAGTCTGTAATTATAAGCAGAAGTTGAATATCTGTCTCCGTGAAATTAGATCAAGTTTCACTGTAAAACGTGTCATATGTTTTACATGAAATGTTTCCCAAGCTCTGATTTTGACTTGCAGTCTTGCTGTAAGTTCTTGCTTATTGTGCAAAGTCTCTCGATTTATACTTCACCAACCTGAACAGATATTGAGGTCAACTTATTGTATAAGGATATATTTTAATCATGTTTAAGTTTCACATAAAAATTAAGTTCAAGACGTTACTTTTTCTCTGTTTGTAAATTGCCGGCTTGTTTGGTCGCCTTGGCCCATTGATCTGTTTAAGTTCCGGTAACTCTACATTGTGATACATGGGCTTTATTGTGTGTGTGTGTGTGTGTGTGTGTGTGTGTGTGTGTGTGTGTGTGTTTGTGCGTGCGTGCGTGTGTGTGCGTGCGTGTGTGTGTGCGTGTTACATGTTACCCCAACCCTCTATCTTTTGGTAATTTGCTAGCCATGAACTGTGTGTTGTCATTTATTTAAATCATTTGGTCTACACATTGCAGGATACCCTTTCTAGTCTACGTCAGCTCTCAGCCGGAGACCAGCCAAAATGATGTCAAGCCTGGTTCCCGGGGCTATTTTCTACTCCCCGGGATTTAACAGAAAGTCGACACCTACACCACCAAACATATCACCGGCGGAACTTGACAATAGATACAGACGGTAAGGATCGTCTTCGATTTAGTTAATTTCCACAATTCAAAGGTCTGTTGTCCCTAATTACCCACAATATAGGGGCGGATCCAGAAAATTTCGGTTGTGTGTGTGTGGTTGGGGGGTGGGGGTGGGGGTATGAATCAAGATCCATTCAACATTATCACTGTAAATACTGGATATACATACACAGTTAGGGGCCCTAACTTCGACCTAAGCAGTCAACAAAATTTGCTTTAAAAGTTTAGCATTTTAAGCTTACATGTATGTGTTTTCACAACTCTACTCTTTTACCTGCTTGGTGGACGCATCCCCACATCCCCCTGGATATATTTCTGCCACAATCATGTCGGATAGATTTACTGACGCCAGGCGGCCCAGCACTGACAATGTTTGGTTACCTTTGCAACAACTGACTCCTGTTTCAATTGTATTTGTCTTCAAGATAAAATTTATCTTATTAGTTTTGTGTTGCTTGGATCATTATTGTATTATAGATATTACATATTTTAATAACCTTTCCTAACGAGAAAACTCGTGCATTTACAAGCTCAACCTGAAGTATAACGTCACATTTACTGAGGATTTTTTAACAAAAGCGTTTCAAATAAAATAGTTCAACAAAGTGACAGAACTAACAGTAAATTTCTTTTGGAGGAGAAAATAACTGAAGTATAATGTACAAACATGATTACTAACAGCCATCTTTAATATGAACACCGTGTACATGAGATAAATTACCGTGCAACTAAACAGTTGATAAATATTAAAAAAAAAACACACAGCATTGTTTTGAAAAAACAAAACAACACTCTAAGCGATGGCATAAACTTTAGAATTAAATAATGACGTCATATAGTATGTAAATGTTATTTTCCCATGATTCTCCTTGTTTCATTCAATACACCCAATAAAATTTTACTAGTGTAATAAAGCTTTTTGGATGATGACGTCATTGACGTCTGTGCATCGCAACGACATTTGAACGTGTGTGTTTGCTTTTCTGTTAACAATTGCTGGCCGTTAAAACTCAATTCTCTTGTAAATAGAGCGTTAAGTAGTTCTATCAGAATTGAAGACAAAACAACTCCAAACATACCAACTAGTCTCTCTCTCTGTTATGTCTTTGTATATCTGCAATACCCTGGGTATATCTGTAAAATCTGTATGCCGAAATTATATCTACTGTTCAATCGCACATTAAATGAAATGGCAATGGAAAAGAAAATATGACACAGCCCTATGAGCATTTCAACATATACCAAAATTTGAAAAGGCACAGGACTAAAGTATTCACAATGAAGCAATGTAAAGAAACCCGATCTATTTGAATAAAATGTCCAAGCGCTGATCTTTTCTTAGATGATGCTGAAAGAAAGTAGGGATGTAATAGAAAAATAATGTCCAGATGGTATTAAGAAGAGAGAGAGAGAGAGAGAGAGAGAGAGAAAGAGAGAGAGAGAGAGATAGAGAAAGAGAGAGAGAGAGGAGAGAGAGGAGAGAAGAGAGAGAGAGAGGAGAGAGAGAGAGAAGTATTAACGTTGATGTAATCACGAATGAGGAAATACAATATGATAAAGTCATATGATTGCAACATGTATCAAAATTTAAAAAAAAGGCCCAGGGAAAAGGTATTCACATGCAAGCAAAATGTAAACGTGTGAACAAATCTGTGATGAGTCATTAAACAAAAAGAACAGACCCATTTAGTAACGCCTTGGAACGGTCAGTCGGCAAAAGAGACCGACTGGGGTGCTCAAACCAATTTTTACAGTACTCTAACCTCGCCTGAGGGGTTTCTCAAATGCAAGCAATGAAAAGAAACCCGCTCTATTTAAATACATTAATGGAGACTGCTCAAGTTGTCTCACTTATACAGAAGATAAATTCGGCCAGTGAAAGCCTCCGCGTACATGTAGGCTAGTCTCAATGACCTCCGCGTTTATATCCGCGTTCATGTAGGCTAGTCTCAATGACCTCTGCGTTCATGTAGGCTAGTCTAAATGACCTCTGCGTTCATGTAGGCTAGTCTCAATGACCTCTGCGTTCATGTAGGCTAGTCTCAGTGACCTCTGCGTTCATGTAGGCTAGTCTCAATGACCTCTGCGTTCATGTAGGCTAGTCTCAATGACCTCTGTGTTCATGTAGGCTAGTCTCAATGACCTCTGCGTTCATGTAGGCTAGTCTCAATGACCTCTGCGTTCATGTAAGCTAGTCTCAATGACCTCCGCGTACATGTAGGCTAGTCTCAATGACCTCTGCGTACATGTAGGCTAGTCTCAATGACTTCCGCGTTCATGAAGGCTAGTCTCAATGACCTCTGCGTTCATGTAGGCTAGTCTCAATGACCTCTGCGTTCATGTAGGCTAGTCTCAATGACATCCGCGTTCATGAAGGCTAGTCTCAATGACCTGCCCTGTTGTCGTTTAATTTAAAGGGAATCCTGCTCGCCTGTTAAAACCATCCATTCTAATAAAAGTAATCAGTTAAACATGTGTAGAGAACAAAGGACGGATTGCTTATGGTCGAACTGGTATGCCACCTCCCTTTGTTGTAAAATAAAGAAAAAATAAAGCAAATACAAGCAGATGATCGTTTATCCATGAGGAGAATGAATATGGGTGTTTTATTGTGCAGAGAATAATACGGGAACCAGTTATATTTGACTATTTTGTATTGCCTTATAATTATACCGGGAACTCAATAGATATACCAATAATGCGAGTATATAGAACTGTTTACTGACACCTTTATTTGTTCATTGGAAATTAATGCAAAATCTCAATTACAGAACTTACTAGCACCCGCATCGCTGTGATTTGAACTTGCTTTGTTATATTCTTGTTTTGTTTTTGTTTTTGAAATTCTTGCAACGACCATTTATGATCATTATAGCTACGTCCAGCTTTTTTGGCGAATAAAGGCCCCAGACTTTTGTCTTGGTAGAACCACCGGAGCACCACAAGTCAGCTGGAAAACCTTCTCACATTAAGTCCTTCGCCCCGAACAGGACTCGAGCCCACGCGGTGAGAGGCTAAGCTGTCAGACGTGTTACAAGTCAGCGACTCTATCACTACGCTACGGACTCCCCTTTTGTAATATTCACCATTCGCTGTCATGGATTCCTGTATTAAAATGTATTTGTAAAGTGTGTTTTTTCTATTTTACATGAACGTTTTTTGTATTAGAAAAATATTTTTAGCATCATCTTATTGTTTGAAATATATGCCATGAACCATAACAAGTAAGAAAGATGATCGTTTATCATTGTAAACGTTTATCATTGTAAAGAGGATACAGAATTGCATTTGATTTGGGAGAATAAAAATGTGAACCGGCCTTATTTGGTCTTTTTATATTCCCTAGTGAATGGATCCTACTGAACAGCCCTAACGCGAGGGTAGCGCTAATTTTGACAGTTAAATGATATATGTAACATTTGTGCAAGGTATCATTGCAGAACTTACCTCTTTCAACGGGACACAATTCATGCACAGAGGAGTTGTGATTATAAAGCCACTAATGTCACTTTTTGACGTCATGTCTGTGTGTTTTTGGACTTTATTAATATATTGTAAAAATGTATTATTTTGGTGCCGTTTGATGTGCTCTACGTACGTTTCCATTATCGAGATATAGTACTCGGTATACTCAGGCCATACACAATATAAATTGTTTTTGTTCTTTAATTTCAAGTAATGGTTTTAGGTTAGTTTACTAGGTCTTACACATTACTTTTTTTCAAGTAAATAAGCATTTAAGACAGATTGCTTTCTGTTTTGTTTTAAATATTCTTGCTTCTCAGTACCATTTGTTAACCTTTATAGTTCTCGTTCTCTATTTTATATTGTAACCCACCATTATTGTTCTGAACTGTTGTTGGTATGTTTCAAATAGTTAGACTACTTTCAATATTTTAATTGGCCACGCGAGTTAAATAAACTAGTACAGTGTGTATTAGTTTAACAAGCAACCCGAGATATGTGTAAACCTAACATCTACGAGATATGTTCGACTTTAAATAAAACTCTTGCAACTCTATGTTTACCCAATTATTTCCAATAAGCTATACAGGTCCATTATTCAATACTTTTGGCAAAGTGTAAGCTAAGGCCATTGAAATCATTATTCTCAAGTCAATACAACTCGCTCGTTTAAACCATCCATTTAAATTAAAGTAAACACGTATCCTAAACTGTGCGCATTGTCGGCGACACAAAGGGCACAATCGCTTTGGCTCGGATTTTCCTGACATTCCCTTCGTATTCGAATTAAATGTCATGAATAATAAAAATAAAGCAAACAGAAAGCATATTATCTTTTATTCCTGTGGAGAAAATGTAAAATGGTCTGTTATTGTGGGGGACAATACGTGAAATGGTATTGTTTGGTTAGTATGTGTTTTCTCATAAATCGTGTATGACATTTATGTAACAACAAGCAATAAGATCGAACTGAATTGTAAACTGGTATCCACTGATGATTCATGAAAAATGTCCTGCTC
Source organism: Sinonovacula constricta (assembly GCA_007844125.1). Taxonomy (NCBI): domain Eukaryota; kingdom Metazoa; phylum Mollusca; class Bivalvia; order Cardiida; family Solecurtidae; genus Sinonovacula; species Sinonovacula constricta. Next base: position 45,349,739 of record CM017571.1, read on the forward strand.
AGAACCTCTGTGATCAAGAAAAATGTCCTGCTCAGAACCTCTGTGATAAAGAAAAATGCCCTGCTCAGAACCTCTGTGATCAAGAAGAGGGACATACGACAACGTCCTATGAGTATTGCAACATATATCAATATGTGAAAAGGCAAAGACAATGGTATTCACCTGCATGCCAGTCAACTGTAAAAGTTACAACGAAATTGTGACGAGACATTACATAAAATATAGGAAACCCATCAACGCATTGGAAATATCCAAAGGGTAAAAAAGACTGACCGGGGTGCAGGCAGTGAAATGAAAACAGGTCTATTTGAAACAAGTAATCTAAGTTTCTTTTCGCATTACATTTTGGCGATGGAAGAAGTATTATTTCCATCCGAACAAATACACACACTTTTTAATTGTAAAATAAATTACATATTTGAATTAAGAACAAAATGACCACAGAAAAGTGTAAATGATTGTAGCATCGTGTTGATGTTCCAATAGAATTGAAGAACCAAAATCCAATCAAAGAAAGATACACGTAACAATCCTGATGAATTAATGAATAAGAACCAAGATTACATGCATGGGGAGGGTTTTTTACGACCACCACACTGCATAGTTATTACAAATAACATAATATGACCAGGTTACATTCAGGATCAAAGAAGTACAGACCTTTTGACACATATTTCTTAACGGCACAAATTTTCACCGTCCACTGACAAGTATATGTTTACAGACATGAAATGATGTCTTTACTATTCGGAGGACTTTAATTATTGTGTATATCCGTATCCTGTTAACCCTTATTAACATATCTTATATATAACATGTACATGTAACCACGACTAGTATTGGTGTATTCAAAACACGGTGCATTTCAGCAATTATGTGCAGTACATAAAGGACTACCGATATCTTTTCATCAAACATACGTAAAGATGTGCATAGAACCCGCTGTAAACTGCATTAACAGCATTAGCTTTGTGTTGGCTATATTTCATTCAATATACAATGTATTTTCACTTATAAACACAAAACGAACCTATTTGTACGGATTGTCTAATGTATGGGAATATCATTCCATTTAAAATGTTTTAAAATTAAAGAAAAATATGGATACAATCACTGGCAAAGAAAGGTTACACTATTTCCATGTTATGTTTTTGTTAAATATATCTTTAAAGGTAAATTCCTCTCTTGTTATCTTGTTTACACCAAATTAAATAAATCATTCCTTGTTCCATATATAATTATATAATATAGAACTCAATAACTTACTAAATAAAAATATGCTGTATACATTATATGTGTCCTTCTAGGTCTGACTTTAGGTCTTTTAAAGAAGCCTCAGCTGTGTGCTTTTTTTTGTTCACTTGCGTTTTCCCTGTTATACTCTGACGTCATGGTTGCCCCTATAATCAATTTCCCATTTTGTCCATTTTTAGATTGGCATTTGTCACTTGTTCCAGTATTTCGCGTTAACGTATGGCAGCAAACAGTTCCACTTTTACACTGTCTTTTTTGCCTGTATCTAACGACAATTGCTCGCAGGTCCACCCCAGATTCACCGACTTACTACGCCGTATCTATCAATAATCGCGGCCTTGTTTAATGTCACGGATGTGCCACGAATTCCCTCCCACAAATGACCATTTAATTACATTGCAAGAATCAATTACTCTGCTTTTTTATTTTCCAATTGTATCGATATGACGTTTTCTGACTTTAAGGCTCCTTCTGTTCACGGCGCCATTGATCGGCTGCTGGCAGCGGCTTTCGCGCCATACCTGTTGATGATTGCCCGGAAAGTGTTCGGCTATGTTTTAAATATACACTCGAACGGAAGTTCTTTGTTGTGTAGTCTGCATGAACTACGGGTGGTTTGGATACTGCTCTGCAATGTGTCTTTATTTAAAATTTTGCATTGCATATGTTTCTTTAGTAAGCGTGCTTGTACAGTAACCAGTCTATTTCTATGTGTTTTTCTGTTGTTGTTATTGTTGTGTAAATTTGGTAAGTTTGTTTATATTTGAAAAACTGAGAAGAAAGTACGGATGTATGAACAGTGAAACGAAATGGGCTAATAAATGTTGCATATACATTGTGTTCTATTTCATTTTATGTTCATGAACGTCTTCTTTAACATTAAAGTAGCCATCCATTTCTATTAAAACAATGATATAATGCATTCGCTAAAATTCGTAGATTTTAAAAATTCTTAAAGAAATCTGGTAAATTCCTAATATGAAGGAAAAGTGTATTTTATCAAATCAACACACCATTTTGATTAAGTTGTCGCATTAAGGTACTTCTGTAAATGTGAGAATGTATTAACACTCAAATGTCCTCTCAATTTATCTCACAAATCAGTCGTTGACAGTTTGAAGTGTGTGCATCGAGTTGGAAATGTGTGCGGATTAACTTCACAAGATACATTGGTACAGCTTCGATACGGAGTTATGTGAAGTGCACAGGATTGTGACTAGATTTATCGAAAAGAAAGAAATAAAATCTGCTGGAAATGTCAGATCGGAGGTATTGTTACCTTAACACATCTCAACAATGCACCATGACGTAGATAAGTCGTAGGTTGCTGTTTTTTGTTTTTTTTTGAATGTAGAAAAAAACGTTTTTAACCTCAATGTAAACGGGTGCTATGAAGTTGTTTGTTGTCATGCGTAACGCATGTTACAACTACTGCATATAAGACGACCACAACATCAGACGGGTCTTCAATCACCATTGAAGAATCGATGAATTATTAATGACATTTTATGTTTGTCCTTGTGTATTTGCTTCTGTATGTAAACACTCTTTATACCGTGTGTATGTCTGCTTATTTATTCAGTTGTAATAAAGATCAGTTCACTAACCCAGACCAATATTAGAGTATTGGGACTTGGCTTAGCCGTTTCATTTTTTAATATTGCTTATGTTGACATTTCAGACTGAACATTCTTAAGCTAACATGTCAATCGTGTCCTGGCCTAATGAAAAAAAAACACAACAGAAACGCCATACAAAACTCACAAGTTGTTCATCTTATATGTTACAAGCGAGTATAACAATTTATTTGTACGGATTGTTTGCTATGAATGTACAATCTAATCATAATGGTGTTGTTAAGGGTTTCCTCTATTCAGAACAATATCACAATATCGAGACATGTGAAATGTTAAAGAACAATGGGTAAACTAAATATGGATGTTCGATAGTTTCATTTGTGTTTATTTTGATACATGACAAAATATATTTTAAATGGCGATTAACCTTATAGGTTTTATGTTTATCTATGTCACATGACACAATCAATTCTTGTCAATCAATTTTTGAGAACAGCTTTGTCGGATCCCACGAGACAGTTTATATTGGACACCTGTATCTGATATATGGATAGTAGATTGGTGTTCTAATCAAAATCTTTGAAGAATTATGGAATTTCAAGAATACAACGCAATATTTCCTGACATGGGTCTTGCGCAAAGCATTCTCCATGAATAAGCTAATAATTGTAATGTCGATATGCCAGTACGAGACTTAAAGTTGTGTACTAGGTTGATTTTAATATTTTAACATATTAAAAACGATACTTATAAGTAAGATAAAGACTTACATATATAAGCCTAATTCAAGAAGAAAAGCTCCAATCATAGATGGCTTGACACAATGTCTCAGTTCTTCTTTAAGATGGTTTTTGCGTGATACTTAAATTGTTTAATTTTTTAGGTGACAATCATAATACAACCTTATCGCAAAAACGTGTGGTTCATGATTTCCAAAATGTCACATTGTTCTTTTTAAATTTTCTTTGAATCCAATTATTTTCAGTCAATTTTCAGGTATTGTAAAGTAATCATAATTTGTTCGGGTGTTTGCTTTGTTCCGTAATATTCGTTCATTGTTTGTTAATTGAAAGGGAAAAGTAATCAAAAGTAACAGATGTGTAATTGATATAAAGGTATCAATGTATCTTTTGTTGTATATGTAGATTTGCATTTGAAAGTCATTTTATATACATGCGCGTTTTTCTAATTTAAGGAGGCAAGCCGTTTCTGTTTGAAAACTTAAAGGTGGTGTCCGATTTTTGTCCTCAAATAACAATCCGTGGTTACCCGAAAAGGTCCTGCAAAATGCTGTTATTTGACGCCCTAGATCTGTGTGAACAATGAATCATAAATCCCCACTCGTTATTGCAAACAAGAATTTCCTTTATGAGCCACGCTGAAGAGATGATTTTTGAAAATAAGACAACTACGTGACAATTTACTTTTGACTCACGTTAAATCGTCATTTGGATAAACCGCTCTGACGTCAATATCTATTTTAGTAGTGACAACTGTCGGACATATTTATAGATTTGGAAAGAATGAACTTTTAGTGTGCTTCTTTCGCGATTTTTACAGTCTAACAATATAGGTATTGTTCAAGACAACAGTTTGAGTTTATGCAGAAATTATGCCCCAAATCCTTAAAACATTGTTAAGACATTTTACATATATTTGATATAGGCAAACTGTCGGGTGACACCTTTAAAGAACATTTCACTTGAATTCGTTATCAGGATATGATGTAATGAAATCTTGCTAATTCCAGATGTGCAGCGAGAGGTATTGCTATCAAATCCACACACCCTTTTGATTGAGTGGGCCTATTTAGGTACTTGTGTAAATGCGTGCATGGATTAAGATTAAAATGTAAACTTATTTTATCTCAAAAATCAGTCGTTGACAGTTTTATGTGTGTGCATCGAGATGGAAATAGATGCGGATTAACTACACAGAATACATGGTCAGAGCTTTGATATGTAGCTGTGTGAATTGAAGCAGGAGGGCTGTGACGGGATTTATTGACAATAGTAAAATCAAATCGGGACATGTCAAATCAGAGGTATTGTTACTTTAATACATCACAACAATGCACCATGACGTAGATAAGCCGACACTCTTATCCGAAAGTCATAAATAAGTTTTAGCCTAATCGCATACAAAGGCAGTAATGTTGTTGGGTTGGCATGTGATACGCATTCTACAACTAACATTAATACAAACATTTTAGACGATCTCAACTTCTGATGATTCTTCATATACTGTTGACGAATCGATGAACTGTAAAAATGATTCATGTGTTATCACAGTGGTTCTGATTCTATTGTGTGAATTATTGCTGTGTGTATGCTCATTTATTTAGCTGTATTAATGGTCCGATCACTGACTCCGGCCCCATATTTAGGAATAAAGAATTGGTTTAGCCGTGGCAATATGGCGTTTTATGACATTTCGTAACTAATATCACACGCCACAAGAAAGAAAGATGCAACTAAAATGACATATTTAAAGGAACGGAATTGTTTTGTTGTTGTTATTGTTGTTGTTGCATTGAAGTGTGTAAATGAATGGGCTGTCCAAACATTTTGTTTCAAATGATTTTTTCTTCTAGAATTTGATACGAGAACAATGTTACAATATCGTGACAAAATGTCAGAAGGCATTAATATCGTGATGCGTTCACTGACGTTAAGCGATATTGATCGCATTATCATTTGATAAAAACATTTAGGATATATATGAACGAAATTGTTGATAACAGTTGATGGTCAACAAAAATGTGGTGGAACATAAAAATAAGGAAGCTTATAAACAAGTTTTGAGAGAAGGAGGTTCTTACAGCGACCCTATCTTATTTAACTGTATTATTTTATTTTGTTGTTGTTCTACTATTGAAAAAGATAATTGAACTTCTGACTGTAAAATGAAAACAAATAATCACAATGTCCGTTTGAGCTTACTTATGATTCCATATGAAGAAAACAAAACTGAGTGAAGAAAATCATACCTTTGGTGGGGTTTGGGTGTTTATGTTTACACACTTTAGGATATGTTTTTTGTCAAATGCGTTATCTGTACTTTAATATCATTGACTACTACAATACATAAGAAGTTAAATTTAAAGGAGACGTTTTTGTTCAAATTATATAAGGTCGCTATATTATTACAAATGGGTTCCTAACAATAACATATATACATACTTATAAAACAACAAGGTGCTGTCTTAGATTCGTTTGTTTCCTTCTCAAAGCCAACCCATCACTAGATAGCTAGAGCATAACTAAAGATAAGCAAACGTCATAATGGGATCAAAGTTAACTAAGTGTCTTAAACATATGAAGAGGTTATGTAAGGCAACACGGAATATTTTTGGGATCGCCGTATTTTAATTGTTGCTTTAAGACGCTATCGTATTTAAACAGTTATTATCAATCCATTTCAGCGTGTAAAACGAACGCATTGTTACATTTATAGTAGGTTGCCTATTTCTTTTGTTTCTTAAAAAAAACTTCTAACAAAAAAAAAAAGAAACGAAAAAAAGAAACGAAAAAAAAAAGAAGAGAAAAACAACAACAACAAAAACACAACAACACCAACAACAAACAATATATATAAATAAACCAAATAAACAAACAAACAAACAAACAAAAACACATCAGAACTATGACAATATAAAAAAAGCTCTTACACATATCAATTGTTGATTCTTATTTTTATATTGCATGGCTCCACTTAATCGACCGCAATTTCTTCAATGTCATATTGATTATTAAACATTTCGTATCGAAGTATTAATAATCAATCTTTGCAATTTGGGTTTTTTTTCTCATCACTTTAAAAATCTTTTATAGGCTTATCGTGCCTTGGGGACATGAAGAGTGTAAAAACTATTAGTGCTGTGATCTTCTCACACTTTTCATTTTTGATAAATATGTATGTATCAAAATATTTCTTCTGTATTTAATTTTTAAGGGGTTTATCTTCAACTTCTACTTTCATTCAAGAACACTGCTGTTGGAAACATAGCGAAAAGAAACATTGATCTTTGCCAAATTATGGCAAATGCATTTTTTTTCTTGCACACTGTAAAGATGTCACGCGCTGTATGGTTCCGCGCTGTAAGGTTATCCCGCGCTTTAAAGATATCCCTCACTGTAAAGATGTCCTGCGCTGTATGGTTCCGCGCTGTAAGGTTATCCCGCGCTTTAAAGATATCCCTCACTATAAAGATGTCCTGCGCTGTAAGGTTCTGCGCTGTAATGCTATCCTGCGCTGTAAGGTTATACCGCGCTGTAAAGGTATACCGCACTGTAAAGATGTCCCGCGCCAATACTACTGTTTAATATGCTTAGTTCTCCGAAACAACAGCGATTTTGAGGCTAAGAACCTAAGATCCGTATACTATATACCATAAGCATTCAATATTGTTGATAACGGACAAAAATGATCGTATCTTGTGTAAAAACAACATTCTAACATGAAGAAAATTGAAAAGAAGAAAATTGAAGTCATAAATAAAAATGTTAAATATTAATTTAAGAAAGGCTTAAAATAGTACAGGTTTACAACGATCTTTTTAAATCCAATGTTCGAATGGATTTAAATGAATCACATATTATTTGTGTACAGAAGTATTATAAATTGCAAACAACTAAGGCGAATTAAAACGTCAAAGATAAGTTTGGTATGTCGATATTAATGACACCACATCAAATAACAAAAATACAGATATTGTTTATGTTTTAGCGTATATCGTATACAGTTATAATTTCTAACATGTGTTATCATAGTTAGAATTATATTGTTGTAAGAATGGAATGGGAAGCATTCAAATGACAGTATTGATTGTTTTCAGGGTGGATTTTGACGGCCACGAGTGGCCCCATGACAGTCCAGTGTCGAGGACATATGACGTCAGTAACACCAGCACCAAACTGATCATCCTGAACAACAAATATGGCAAGGTAAAGTACATGTACACCTACTTACTCGACAAAACATTCTTGTAGCAGCGCCACTATCTTTCATTAAGAGCTCTTTTAAACTACAATGTACATCTTTTAGAGACAAAAGATGCACCTGTACATTTTGTACAAATACAGAGGCACACTTTAAGTCTCTTTAAAGTTATAAAGCTTCGTGTTCATAAACTGCATGTTTTGCGCTTTTTTTATTTATTATTTATTAAACAAAACAAAAAACAAACAAACAAACAAACAACAACAAACAAACAAACTTTATGTCGATACAATAACACAGTTTGTTTTCATTTACAGGTCAATACATCGTGCCTGTACAACCGCACATCTTGTTTCGTGGCTTCATGTAAAGATTTATACGTCGTGTTTTATAGTGTTGCTACAGCTGCACATCATGTTGGTGTTCTATTTAAACGATTAATACATCGTGTTTATACAACAATACTTCGTGTCTCGTGTATTCATAATTTAAATAACGTATTGTGTGAATGCAACTGTACATTTGTTGTTGTTTTTTTGCTCTAAAATGAACACATCGTGACATTGAGCCTAAAGCAGAACTATTATTTGCACAATATGTGCTGCAGAATTTGTGTTACTTAATGCTTCAGTTGCTTATTTATGCTACTTCATTTTACGTCTGTGCGCCAGTGATTTTTCGTGGCGTTGTTTTGTTTTTGTGATAGCACCAAGACGACGAAAGCAATTTTTGTAATACATGTGTTTACCGTTTTCCTGTGCATCGTCAGTTCCATTTAAACCTTTTGTAAGTGACTGACGCTGTCGTTTCAGTATGTAACTTGAATAATGTATTTATCAAATGTGATTTTAGTGCCACATTTTCATTTAACATTTTTTATCTAATGGTTTAAAGCAATCATTGTCTGGCATTTTTTTGCGAAATAAGATTAAGAAATACAAATGAAATGAACAAAATACTAACACTTTAGCTGTCAGCATTGTGTCACTGTTTGTATGTTTCCCTCGTTGCATTGTCATAACAGTTCGGTTAAATAGCACGATACCACTAACATAATTAAATGCCCATTATTCCGTCGGGTTGTTAAATTTTAACCGTATTGTGTCAGTTATTAAATAAGAGTTATGACAGTCGTTACAGTGTTCATAAACCACGTAAATATCCGAATGATAACTTCTGTCGTTGGAATATTGCCTGTTTCCTAGCAACAGAAAACCGTAACATTGTATTATAATCAATAAGTTAGCGGGTTGTAAAGTTTTGTTTGTTTGTTATTGTTGTTTTGTCTAAAAGCAAGGTTTATTATTAGCGACAGAGTATTATTTTCGGTCATTTTATCCTATTCTTTCCAGAATTCGACACGGTTAAGAGGCTATTATACTGGGCCGAAGAGGTCAGAAAGGTAAGAAATGCTGCTTGTAAGGACTAGTTTCATGGTAACATTGGGATATTTATTTTATGTTTTACAACGTAAAGTTAACGGTTTGGTTTATAGCCTTCTTCTGTGCCGATGTCAATTCAGCCGACGTCATAATTTTACCGTCTGATCATTGGCTATAGTCGCAGATGCCGTAAGAATACTCGACATGTATGGCTATAGTCGCAGATGCCGTAAGAATACTCGACATGTATGGCTATAGTCGCAGATGCCGTAAGAATACCCGACATGTATGGCTATAGTCGTACATGCCGTAAGAATACTCGACATGTATGGCTATAGTCGCAGATGCCGTAAGAATACCCGACATGTATGGCTATAGTCGTACATGCCGTAAGAATACTCGACATGTATGGCTATAGTCGTACATGCCGTAAGAATACTCGACATGTATGGCTATAGTCGCAGATGCCGTAAGAATACCCGACATGTATGGCTATAGTCGTAGATGCCGTAAGAATACTCGACATGTATGGCTATAGTCGTAGATGCCGTAAGAATACTCGACACGTATGGCTATAGTCGCAGATGCCGTAAGAATACTCGACATGTATGGCTATAGTCGCAGATGCCGTAAGAATACCCGACATGTATGGCTATAGTCGTACATGCCGTAAGAATACCCGACATGTATGGCTATAGTCGCAGATGCCGTAAGAATACTCGACATGTATGGCTATAGTCGCAGATGCCGTAAGAATACCCGACATGTATGGCTATAGTCGCAGATGCCGTAAGAATACTCGACATGTATGGCTATAGTCGCAGATGCCGTAAGAATACTCGACATGTATGGCTATAGTCGCAGATGCCGTAAGAATACCCGACATGTATGGCTATAGTCGCAGATGCCGTAAGAATACCCGACATGTATGGCTATAGTCGCAGATGCCGTAAGAATACTCGACATGTATGGCTATAGTCGCAGATGCCGTAAGAATACTCGACATGTATGGCTATAGTCGCAGATGCCGTAAGAATACTCGACATGTATGGCTATAGTCGCAGATGCCGTAAGAATACCCGACATGTATGGCTATAGTCGTACATGCCGTAAGAATACCCGACATGTATGGCTATAGTCGCAGATGCCGTAAGAATACTCGACATGTATGGCTATAGTCGCAGATGCCGTAAGAATACTCGACATGTATGGCTATAGTCGCAGATGCCGTAAGAATACCCGACATGTATGGCTATAGTCGCAGATGCCGTAAGAATACCCGACATGTATGGCTATAGTCGCAGATGCCGTAAGAATACCCGACATGTATGGCTATAGTCGTAGATGCCGTAAGAATACTCGACATGTATGGCTATAGTCGCAGATGCCGTAAGAATACTCGACATGTATGGCTATAGTCGTAGATGCCGTAAGAATATCCGACATGTATGGCTATAGTCGCAGATGCCGTAAGAATACTCGACACGTATGGCTATAGTCGCAGATGCCGTAAGAATACCCGACACGTATGGCTATAGTCGCAGATGCCGTAAGAATACTCGACATGTATGGCTATAGTCGCAGATGCCGTAAGAATACCCGACACGTATGGCTATAGTCGCAGATGCCGTAAGAATACCCGACATGTATGGCTATAGTCGCAGATGCCGTAAGAATACTCGACATGTATGGCTATAGTCGTACATGCCGTAAGAATACTCGACATGTATGGCTATAGTCGCAGATGCCGTAAGAATACCCGACATGTATGGCTATAGTCGCAGATGCCGTAAGAATACCCGACATGTATGGCTATAGTCGCAGATGCCGTAAGAATACTCGACATGTATGGCTATAGTCGTAGATGCCGTAAGAATACCCGACACGTATGGCTATAGTCGCAGATGCCGTAAGAATACTCGACATGTATGGCTATAGTCGTAGATGCCGTAAGAATACTCGACATGTATGGCTATAGTCGCAGATGCCGTAAGAATACCCGACATGTATGGCTATAGTCGCAGATGCCGTAAGAATACCCGACATGTATGGCTATAGTCGCAGATGCCGTAAGAATACCCGACACGTATGGCTATAGTCGCAGATGCCGTAAGAATACTCGACATGTATGGCTATAGTCGTAGATGCCGTAAGAATACTCGACATGTATGGCTATAGTCGCAGATGCCGTAAGAATACCCGACATGTATGGCTATAGTCGCAGATGCCGTAAGAATACTCGACATGTATGGCTATAGTCGTAGATGCCGTAAGAATACCCGACACGTATGGCTATAGTCGCAGATGCCGTAAGAATACTCGACATGTATGGCTATAGTCGTAGATGCCGTAAGAATACTCGACATGTATGGCTATAGTCGCAGATGCCGTAAGAATACCCGACATGTATGGCTATAGTCGCAGATGCCGTAAGAATACTCGACATGTATGGCTATAGTCGTAGATGCCGTAAGAATACTCGACATGTATGGCTATAGTCGCAGATGCCGTAAGAATACCCGACATGTATGGCTATAGTCGCAGATGCCGTAAGAATACCCGACATGTATGGCTATAGTCGCAGATGCCGTAAGAATACTCGACATGTATGGCTATAGTCGCAGATGCCGTAAGAATACCCGACATGTATGGCTATAGTCGTAGATGCCGTAAGAATACCCGACATGTATGGCTATAGTCGCAGATGCCGTAAGAATACTCGACATGTATGGCTATAGTCGCAGATGCCGTAAGAATACTCGACATGTATGGCTATAGTCGCAGATGCCGTAAGAATACCCGACACGTATGGCTATAGTCGCAGATGCCGTAAGAATACCCGACACGTATGGCTATAGTCGCAGATGCCGTAAGAATACCCGACATGTATGGCTATAGTCGCAGATGCCGTAAGAATACTCGACATGTATGGCTATAGTCGCAGATGCCGTAAGAATACCCGACATGTATGGCTATAGTCGTAGATGCCGTAAGAATACCCGACATGTATGGCTATAGTCGCAGATGCCGTAAGAATACCCGACATGTATGGCTATAGTCGTAGATGCCGTAAGAATACCCGACATGTATGGCTATAGTCGTAGATGCCGTAAGAATACCCGACATGTATGGCTATAGTCGTACATGCCGTAAGAATACTCGACATGTATGGCTATAGTCGCAGATGCCGTAAGAATACTCGACATGTATGGCTATAGTCGCAGATGCCGTAAGAATACCCGACATGTATGGCTATAGTCGCAGATGCCGTAAGAATACCCGACATGTATGGCTATAGTCGTAGATGCCGTAAGAATACCCGACATGTATGGCTATAGTCGTAGATGCCGTAAGAATACCCGACATGTATGGCAATAGTCGTACATGCCGTAAGAATACTCGACATGTATGGCTATAGTCGCAGATGCCGTAAGAATACTCGACATGTATGGCTATAGTCGCAGATGCCGTAAGAATACCCGACATGTATGGCTATAGTCGCAGATGCCGTAAGAATACCCGACACGTGTGGCTATAGTCGCAGATGCCGTAAGAATACCCGACATGTATGGCTATAGTCGCAGATGCCGTAAGAATACTCGACATGTATGGCTATAGTCGCAGATGCCGTAAGAATACCCGACATGTATGGCTATAGTCGTAGATGCCGTAAGAATACCCGACATGTATGGCTATAGTCGCAGATGCCGTAAGAATACCCGACACGTATCACACTAGGAAGTAACATTTATGACCTTCATAACCCTCACCGGTATACAGTCATACACCTGGACCCAATTTTATAAAAAAAAGGGGGTTAAATTTTAACCAATGCTTAAAGTTTGTTTAACATATAAGTTTTGGTTAATTTGCTTTTTAGCTATTGTATAAACGTTTTTCGTTAATATAACCGGTTCCACTTTTAACTTGCTTTTGTTATCTTGAACCGTACTTCCTGCGATCTGTATAAATTATAACCAAAAATAAAAATGGCCACTCATTTAGCGGAACCAATAACAATGTTGCATCTAAGATCTTGGGATATTTTGGTTAATTTAACGTTTGGTTAAAATTAAACAGTTCGTTTAAGTAACCAAACAATTAACTGGCTTTATACAAATGGATAGCCACTTTGGGTAACTAACCAAGCTATGAAGTTAAAGAGTTATAAAATGTTAACTTTAACCATTGCTTATACAATGGCGTGCTGGTCAAGATGGGACATTTCAAAATAAAATCAGGCGCGAGTGGTTTGTGAAAAACAACAACTGTGAAAAAATGTTTGGTCTCTTAAAACACATACATGTAACTATTGTTTATTTTTTAAACATATACCTTTGTTGGATTACAGTATCTTTTGTCATTCTTTCATGCTTGCTAACTTATTTACCTTTCTTCTATCTTGGCAGGTTCATCGATCCTGGTCGCCATAGAGGTAAAACGTTAACATAACCCAATTACCATAGTGCATGTAATAAAAAGTAGTTCACGTGAATATGTCCATAGCGTATAAACGTGTTTTAAACTGATTGTGTGTTCAACGATGACCCTGGTTTCAGGCACACCAGACAGTTATTGTCATAAGTTTCGGAACAACTTAATTTCTGAACCAGCATAATTTCTACAACATCACAGTCACTTAACTGAAACGTGCAGGCAACATTTTTATCAAACATAAACAGCGGAAACCCGTTTTGATTATTTGAAAACATGCACTGTGATCTTTGCATCGCGTAACACGCAGATAATTTTTAAATAGACCGTTTCTATAATATGTGTATAATTTGTTTAAATTCTTTGATGCGTCAATTTTTATCTGTACCCACATTAAATTGCAACTGTCTTCAAATTTACACAATTCTATTCTTGACACATCACACAATGAATAACTTCTTTTATGGTACGTATGCTTGGTTCCAGTTGACATCTTTCTTACCATTGCACCATGTTCACTATCTCTCATTCCCGTCTATCTTCTGCTGCAGCCAAGTCTCCCCGCAACCCGGACTTCCACCAGATGTGCCTAGACTCCAGCACGCCGAGGTTCGAGCCAGATCCCCGCACAGCGCTAGACTGGGAGACCGGAAGTTACAGCCCACCACAGTCGCTCACCGGTAAGTCATGACCCTGCACAACCGGATGTTGTTGTACAGTTGGTTTTAATAGGTGTGTATGTATTATAAGAGTTTCATTGTGGATCAGTAGTTTTGTCCATTTTTTGAATGGAAATTAGCATAGGCGATCATTGTGATTTCTTGATATTTCTTTATTATATCAAAAAGTTGAAATTTTTGCTTGTATATTTGCCTCGATTAACTAAGCTTGACTCATATCTGCGCCTAAAATTAAACCTACATGTCCTATATTTCTTTCGTATTTCTCCTGGGTTGTCTTTAATATACTTAAAATCTTAGGTTAATGGTTTTGTAAAAGAAAAGGTAATGTTCTGGATTGATTTTTATTCATTTGTGTTTGGCTCTATCTATAGATATAGAATAAAATGTGGCGTGTCTATTTAATCCGCCGCTCACAAAAAAGTGTGATTTCTTATTATTCTTCTGTTTGAATTTGAAATAGATTAAATAAACTTATATATATAACATTTAAGACGACCACCGTTTGATCATAACGAGCTTTTAATTGATACAACCTACCCTTTTGATCAAGTTCAAACATGAGCAGAGGAAAAATGTTTGTGGGCTGCATTGAAATTTGCGTTTAACATATTCATACAAATAGATGTCAATTTTATTTAGATGTATACATTAGGCTTTAAATGAACCAATTGTGGAATAAAAACGCTTTTCAAACCTACTGACCCACCGGCCGACGATGCATGTATAGAAGTAATTTACTGAACTCAGTGCGGGAAACATGCGTATTTATTTCTAACGAATCCAATCTATAGGTATTATGATTCAATCAGTCAGGGCTGGTTAAACACACATACTGCCAATCTTAAGTGTATTGACAATATGGAATGAGGATATGGGGGTAAAAAACCAGTGTAAACATTCAATGGGATACGTACAAAACCATGTCGGCTTGAAATTTGTGAAATTAAATAGTTTTTGCCTTAAGGCAGGGATAGTTGTTAATGTGAGTGCTATTAAACAAGCCGCGGATCCTTCTGTGTTGGATATGTAGAATAAATGTTACATATCGAATTAACAGATTATTCGGCTATATGTTTAAATGGCGATCTTGGATTAAAGTTTACGTGGATTTTGAGTTTATGGCCGATTTTTAATTAAATTAAAATCATTTGTGATTCACTGAGTGCTTTCCTGCTCTCCTTGCCGAACTCATCTTGTGGCTGTTTACTTAATATTTGTCCTCTCATAAAATTGTTTGGCAAAAAGAAACCTTAATAAGTAACAGTCTAAATAAATTAAAGAAGAGAACATTTACATGATTTTTATAAAATTGTCAATTACTGCACTGCTGTGAGCCATTTGGACATTAAGCAAGCCATGAACAAAGGGACAAAAGGTAATTCTATTTTGCTTAATTGATAATTAATTAAAGGTCGTGCTGCACACAAGAGCTGAATGCACATTTTGCGACACAGTGACAGGCAGAATCAGCGTGATTCGGCCTTGTTAAAAGTAAAATTCTGTAACTGTTGTATAAAATAATTCATTTTGCATTCTCAATATATAATTCTCAACGATTATATATAAAATAATTAAATCGATTTAGAATACCACCTGTTGCCTTTACATACACAAATACGTTTCAAAAAGCATTAATAAGTGTCCTAGTATTTCTTACGTAAAATTTCATAAAGCAACGATTGTTATTGTTAACCCAGATCGACAATTAATTCATTATTCACAAAGCGCTTATTTGAATACATTATTTAGCCTTACGGAGTACTATATTATAAAAAAATGTAATTTTAATATTGAAATGCATATATGTACATGCATTTAAATTAAAGTTTGTGCCGTAAGTTAGTGTGATAGAAATGGTGTAACCGTTTTATATATTCACGTACACAAGTTATATAATAAAAAAGTCCCCTAACGTACATTTCACTTGCTAATATCGAACCCATAAAGTAAATGTTATCGTGTTTGCCTGTTGAAGTACCCTATGTTTATTTATATTCGCTTATTTTCTTCCGCATACAGTTTTAAGCAATCAGTTTTGGAAATGTCATATTCCTTGCACATATATAGTCTGCCGCATTTGTGTGAGTCGACAGCATATCTGTGTGGTTTAATAATCATCTACTATTTGGCTTGTTGTCTTGGTTATAAAAACTACACCAAGGTGTCACTCTTTTCAAACGCAGAAATTTATTAATAAAGGAGTAGGCTAGTTATCAAATGTTAACAAATAAAATCCAGGATTAAATGTTGTCTTCTACTCATCGTGTCAAGAATCCTGCTGTTTAATTAAAAACGGTTTAATGAACTACTTCATCTTCTCTCGAACCAACACATATTGTGTTGGGTCTGTACATGAAGCAGGTTCGATATAATGCTAGAAATAGTTTCAATGGGACACTTGCATGCTAGATTGATAGTTAATAATAATACATTAATAGTCCTTACCTTATCCACATTCTCACATCTACATAAAAAGGTACCTTGACTTCTATAGACATAAACACAAATAAATGTAGTTTCTGACCAGAGGTTTAGGGCTATACTCTGCGTTAATATTTCTTATATCACTCTCTACTTGTCTGTAATTGTCGGTAATTAACTACGTGCACTTATATTCTCTCAAACAGGTCCATATCACCCTCTTTCACATGCACACCTTTACAGGCATGCGTATCCCTAGGTGGCGCAATACTCACCTGTCCTCCCAGAACAGGTCGTTTAGTGTGACAAACGTTTGTATTTAACAAGTGCTCGATCAGTTAAGGATCGGTGCTGTATCTAGGAACGGTGCGGTGAGCATAATTTGACACCTGCCGTGATAATCAATGGTCCCGTATCAGGAATTATTCACCGTAGACTAGCTGTCTGTCTCTAACTCACAAATCACACGATTCAAATTGTCTCATAGTTCTACGATGTTGATGAGAAATTATTGTAGTTTATGTCAGTTAAGTTCTGTTCTATCTGTATCGACACTGTATACTCACAACTTGGATGTCAGAATGCTGTAGCCAACGAGTTGAGTCAATTGTCTAAGTTTGAACGTATGTCGTACTTGCTTATAAACGACAAGTAAAGAACATACAGCCTATTGATTGAATCGATTGGCCACTTCAAGGTCTGAACCAGTAGGCTACTTATTTATTCCTGACCCGACTTTCCGTTGTCATACTTTTTAGTCACTCGGTTTTAGTTACCCCACAACAAGATTCACAACAAGATCATTATCGTTCTCTGTCCTTACACGTGATTCTTCTATTGCTGCTAAAGCTTTTATTACGACGTCATTTCTACCCTAAGACAATCGGGTACAGAGTAACGGCAGTGATGTCAGCAGTGACGAAGGTCCACCTGCCGAGGTCAAACGCGCGTGGGAACAACAGTCATATCAGTCGGACAAGCTCACCAGAGGTTTATGCCGATGTTGTGACGTCATTATAGAAATATATGCATGCAATTAGTTTGTAAAGGTGTTATGCATTACTATGACATTACTTCAATTTGCAATCTTTAGTTGGATGTTTTGCAGTTAGAAATGTGTATATAACTCAGGGACCTTATTATCTTGGGCCTGTTAAGTTGGTATCCGACAGTTTGTGCAATTTATTTTCCTCTCAAACAGCCATATGAATTATTGTTGAATGAAACGATCCAGCGAATTATTGTTTATTGACGTCCTACATCTTTATGAAAAGTGAAGCATAACACTCTACTCGTCATTAGAAACATATATTTCCTATCTGAGCCACGCGGCACAGAAAGCGAACACGCACAAAAACCACGCGACCACTTACTTTTGAGATCATTTTATATCTTCATCCGTGTTACCCACCTGATGTTAATGTCCATTTTGGTAGAAATCACCCATCGTGCTTACTTACATAGTTTGAAAGAACGAAAATTTAGAGCGATTTATTTCCTGATTGTACTGTAATAGTAGTATTCAAAATCGATTTTTCTTAGCCTAAAGCTTGAGTTTGTTCAAAAAAGTATTCCTCCATTCCGCCAAACAAGGGTCAGCTATTGCCTCGTGTATTTGACCTAAAAAACTGTCCGATAGGCCTACCATCTTTATTCTCGGAGTTCATTTGTTTACATTTTGTTTACAAACAGCTCAGAAATTGTCGTCATCACCCCTGAAAAAAAATGTTGTTCGTGTACAAAGTAGCATGAACGAGATGATCTGATGATAACTTTGTAAATTATGTGCTATTGTCTCAGTTTACCCGCGTTCTTTGTTATAAATATTACAGAACACAGTATGCCGTTTGAATGTGGGGTTCAGAATGCATGATTAAGTTTTGCAGGTCTTTGAGTTGATTGTGAACATTGTTGCAGATTTTTTGAACTGTATGGATGGATGGAGGAGAAATGGTTACTTATAAGTTAAACGGAATAGTCAAGTATACAATTTACATATGTCTTGCTTACTTGAAGTATGGTCATATTTTAATGATATACTCCTCTTTTGACATCTGTGTAGCTTTAAAGGAGATTGCACTTTTATGGGTAGTGTATAGAATTTTTTTATTTATAATTTAACACTGCCTTATATATCGCACTGAAAATGACATATCATTTTTTTACCGATTATTATTTTCCTAATGCATGTAGATCTAATAGATTCATTTTTTTTTCATTTTTTATATATTAAGGTATTACATAAAAAATAAAAACAATGAATGTATTAGATATCGGTTAATACTATTAACCGATATGTTCGAGTGTGTGATGATATGTATTGTATAGTAACTTACCTTTTGAACGTGCCACTTACATAGTACCTACACGTGCTATAAATGTATTTTAGACGATGTTTAATTTTATTCTCAAAGGAAGTGACGACATGCGAAACACACTTTGTCACGAGATATTACTTATTGTTGAAAACATTTACATGTCCATTACCCTGTACTGCCATATTACGCTATATTTATGTTGAGCCGATACTAATTTCTAGGTACTATGTTACATAACGGTAAGTACTTAGCCAGACGTTAGATAGACCCGCAGGGGAGATAACTACATTCTTACTGATCTTTTCCTAGCTGCCTCCCTTTACAGAAAAAGACCTCTGAATAACAGACGTCTAAGAATTCAATAAGATAAACAACTCACTGAAAAAGCATAATTTAATAAAATGTATAAATCGCCAATACCATACATTCATAGGGAACGTTCATTTCCTTAGACCAGTTTGGTCAACTTTGGTCAAATGTCAAATTTCCATTTTCTATTTCAACTTTTGTTTAAAAAAGCTCATCTTTGTTTATCTTTCATAAAAGGAATAGAAGTTTACCTACGATCAATAGATTACATAGGATTGTTTTGTGTGTGTTTGTTCCTTTAAAGATTATGTTGTCTTTTGGTTGGGATTTTCAAACCCGTCGCGACGCCCTGTCAACTGTTTTAGGTTTACATTTTAACCCAGAATACCTCCTAATTGTGCCCGCTGTTATATACGTTATGTGTTTACGTCACTTATAACCTATACGCTGATTGGCTCCAAGGCGCTTTAGAAGACAAACTTTAAAAACACAAGTTCCATTTTGAGAGATAGAGAGTCAAGCCTGTTTAATCCTAGCTGTCTTTTAATTCAAACCGAATGTAAGAAAATGGAACTGTAAAAAAGCAATAGAAGTGGTTCAGAATCATTCATTTTTTTCAGATAACGAATAATGAGATACCTTTGTATAGCGACAAACATTTCAGAAAAGCATGTCTTCTTCAACCGAGCTTAATCTTATATTAATTTGATGCTGTAATGCTTGTATCTAAGCAAGAGGAATAACATCACAGTCCTATAGAAATAACAAAGAGAAAAGTTGATCAAAATAATAAAACGATTGTTTATATTAATTTAATATTACAACATTATATTTATCATAGTTTTATGGTGTAGAAAAAAACCCTCACTGTTTAGTTCAACCATAACAATGTTATCATCACCATTTGTTCTATAACTATCTTATAATTATAACCGTCAAATTACAATCATCATCATCATCATTATCATCATCATAATCATCATTATCATCATCATCAACAGCATCATCATCACCACCATCATCATCAACAACAACAACAACACTTCATACATATTTAATAATATCTTTACAACCACCATCATCAGCATAAACAACATAGCTACTATTATCAAAGCCCATCCTAGTATTAACGCAATCACAATCATATTTCCTAAAACATTCCAGCAGCATACAATAGCAACAACAACAGTAGCAGTCCAATTAACAGCAATTCTATAACCAACCTCTGTCCTACCTCTCCTTCCATCTAACTATACCCCTATCCTTACCTCTGGTAACCCATTATAACCGGCTGTATACAGGACAACAGTATGACAGCATCAACAGTGATCATATTCAGGAACAGAGAAGTGTAACAATAACATGTGGTAAAACATCATTTTTTTAAATCCGAGACAACACAGTGTTCTAAAAAGAAAGGAATAAAAAATGTTTGGCAATTTTACAGATTTAAATTTAAACGTGTGCATAATTTAGTTTGTCCGTCATCATTGATTTGTTTTGTATATTTGCATATTAAACAACAAATAGAAGTACATGTATACCGCATGGATCATATAAAGTCATGTCGTTTACACATTATAACAATTAGCATATTATTACATAAACATTTAGTTCCGATTGCAATCAAACTCGGTAATCCACGTTCATTCATATACTTTGACATAGTATAGTAGCATAGTAGGTATTCTTTAATTCTTATAACTGTCTGTGACTATTTTTTTTTTTTTTTAAATTTCATTAGCTGTATATAATAATGCTATTTTTAGCCATTCTGATCGTAGTTTCACGTGCTTGAGACGAATGTAATAAACTGTACTAGTATTTCGTTTCCAGTTGACCTTAATTACAATTAACACACATTTTTTTGTTTATTTCAGTACAAGTTGTTTAATATTGACCTAGTTCGTGATGTATGCGGATAAGAATACATCTTAAAACGTTAGCTGAAAATAAACGTATTACCTAGTACTATTACTTGATCATTGAAAAACGGTGTACAGTTGCCAGTTCGCTCTTTCTATACATGTACTATCACAGTGTCATTAGTATGTAGTTTGTGTGAATATAACGTTCCCCAGTCCCAGGACTCTTTATATATGATTTATTATATTTTATTTATAGGTACCCTCTTATGATAATTTGTTTGATTTATTTACTGACCCTCAAAAAAAATATAAAAAAATTAAATTTTGGTATTTTTAAGTACATGTAGATCAACAACTGAACACTGGCGTCATTTAAATTGTCATTTTAAATGCCTTCAACATTTGTCATTAAATCATTTTGCCAAATAAGACCGCATCATATCCATTTTGTCCTTTTGGTCATATAGTCGTACGTTTTCATAGTGTGCGCCATTCGCCGCCCATTAAGTCCGTAAACCGTATGTTTATATATTTTCACTTTCGTAAATTTAAATTATTATGGCCTCTCATGTCTGCAGCCCGGTCCTCGGTGAACCCTCGGCGCCACATGTCGTGTCAGGTGCCCAGCCGGACCCCATTACCCGGCACCGATCGGCCACGTAGTGTTCGTTCCGCCCTGCCACCAGCCAGATACTTCAGGTTGGTAGAAAGTCAGGACCCTTGGCAGTCGTGGCTCTGAGGTCTATAGTATCATAACAGTTAATAGTTTATTTCAAGTACAAAAACGTATAATAACCATGTGTACACAAAAGTAAAAGACGACGAATTATCATGAAAGACAAACAAATAATATTTAAAGGTATAGAGCATTTGAATCCATTAAATACCTAAAGGTTTATTCGTTTTAGATCTTGTTTTGTTTGTCATTTGCAGACATAATTCCAACGTAATAACATTTATAAGAAATCTTTTAAAAAGTTATTCCAGTATAAGCGTGACATTTTACTAAACAAGGAGAAAACCCAGCAGTTTTCGCCGCGAAACGGTCAGTCGGCAAAAAGACCGACTATAGATTCCTTAACCTAGGTTACAGAGCTCTTACCTAAATACTAATGGTACATACAATTCAAAAATGACCCCCACTTTGGACTGCGGCTTTGAGAAGATGGTTGTTTCGAAATACGTCGTCGTTGTTGTTGCGAATACATGTCTACATAAATTTATATAACCCGAACTTCTTTGCTTATATAATCTTACAATTACCCTTTGCATCGCGTTTTATTATATTAACATTTAATTAAATAACCAGAATGTTTTCTCTTTTTCTGTAGATGTTCATCATTCGTTCAAGGGTATTGTCTTACACATGTACCATGTGAGGCGCTAACTATATAGAAATGATTTTTAAAAAATAAAATGTGCTGAATTTAAAGACAATATGCATTCCGTTGCAGCGAGTTTTCTGACCTGAGTGTGGGAGAAAAGTTGTACCTGTGGAGCATAGAAAAGATCTACAATGTCGAAAATCTGAAACAGCTGAAACAGGAACAATACAAGGCCCTCCTCAAACAGGAAATGAAGAAAGGTACCGGAAATTGATTATAAAGAAACGATAATTTCTGTAGCAATCGCAGCTCATCGGATATGTCATGATGCTGTAGCATAACGTTCAAAGTTATCCGACTGTATTAATGGCCGATATTGTTATGCATTTGCAAATTTGTGTCTAATGAACAAACGAACTGTTTAACTTAGGTTTCTTGATAAAACAATGTTTGATGTCAAGGTATCGAGGTATCAAGGTGGTTCAAACTTGTATTATGTATGCCATTCTTTCTCAAGTGTTAGTTCTCATTCATAAAAGAAATATCTTTGAAAACATGCTTATTAATCCCCCAGAAAATAAGTCTTCTAAGTGTACAGTCATCGTGCATTTTCAAACAGAAAATTATTTAGTCAATATGTGTAACGCATCGGCAAATTTCAAGACAAATCTGTTACTAACACCCCTTCTCCCACCAGGTTATTACCGGCCGTCGGACTACGAGAAGTACATGCGGTACATCAACAGTGCATCCAGCCGCCGGTACGGGACTGGGCCAAGTTCGGGCAACACGAGTAGGGCAAGGTCCGCCTTCTCTCACCGCAGCGGACGGTCAAGCCCAACCAAATCTGACACCAGGTGAGACTTCGTGAATTTCCGCTAATTACCGTGTATCGTACATATGGGTAGTATTTGCATATTCGTAACAAAAGGTTCGCTTAATGATTGGATTTCATAAATGCATAATATACAGAGAATAAAATAACTCTTGTAATACATGTTTATATGGTTGGAATGTCAATCAATGAACATATTTTATTTCAGTTCTAATTTGCTGATATTGAAAGTTCTTATATAACAAATCGAATATTAAAAAAAATGTAAATGGAAGTGCCTTTACTGCCGGACATGCATGTTAGGTAAAACGTGTGTCACCTCATTTGTTTTAGTTGTTGAAAAGTTGTCCACTTAGAATTACTTACTTACAATAATATTAACATACTAGCTATATTAGTAGAAAGTTGACCCCACTTGAGTCTGGTCGTTTGCATAGACTTAAATAGCTTAGAAACCCACAATAAAACACTAAAAGTACGTTCTCCACTGTGTTTGGTTTAAACCCATATTTTTACCATTAACATGTATTTGTTCCATTAACAAATGACTACAACAGGTCCGATAATGATAAGGACAAGGAAAAAGAAAGAGAGAGCGATCGACCGAAGACTGCAGCTCCAGCCACGCGCGGAGACCGCTCGGAGACTGACAAAGAGGACACATCAGAAAAGAACAACCGCTCGGAGACTGGTAAGGATGAAACATCAGAAAAGAACCAAGAGGAAAAAGACGAGGATGAGAAGAGATCATACCCACGACCTATTGCCAAATCTCCATCACCAAGCCGGAAGAGCAACACGTCCTCGAGGTCACCGAGTGCAAAGTCACAAAGATCAAAATCCGGAAGTAGAGCATCCAGTGCACGGTCAGTTAAATCAAGCGGGAAACCAGTGACCAGCGAGGAGAGCGAGCAGCCAGAACGTCAACATCACAAGGAGGGCGTGGACCGTCCCAAGTCTCGACTGGGACACAAGTCAGCAGACGATAAAGATTCTGGTGGGTTATTATAGCATAGGTTGTATGTATTGCCATTCTTTTTCTGCATATACACAATTACGAAGTCGGTTAAACTTCACCTTGTACGCTTTATTCGAGAAGCAAAGTCTCACTACGTCTGCAAGCGAAATAAGAAAAAGGTTAATTAGTATTAAATAATTAATTGCTCTCGACTTTTGCATTCAGGTGTGCATGGAACTTGTTAAGTTTTAATCTTCAGTTTATCGCACTTTCTGTACGTTAGTCATATTTCTATTAGTCTATGTGTAATTTGTTTTGACGACGGTGTATATTTAAATCTCGAATTGCCTAAAGAATCAGCATCTACCACCTACACATAATGACATGTAACTGCTAACCTGCAAAACACGACGTGATTAAGCTTAGGCAAACAGTGGCCTCTCAAATCAGATTGAAGCTGTCTGGTCAGAAAACTTTACTAATTGCTGTATAGTCTTAACCAATACGTGTTGTTGTCATTGTCTGATGCTGTAAGAAAGTAATGAGCAATGTGTATGACTTAATAAACCTTTGAAGCCAAAATTAAGTGCAGTAGATTGTGGCGTAAGTCTATAACCATTACGTTACATGCCAACTTTATTTTTTATTCTTAGTTAAATTATCAATAAGATATGGTTATACTGTAGTCTGGCTCTCTTAATGAAGATGGGGTAAAACTGGTGAGTTTTTTTTAATTGTTATTTTATTACACTTGAAAAATGTCGTGTCGACACTTAGAATATCTATTTTTCCCATTTAGACATGTCTGATAAGGAAAATAGGACTTAATTGAGATGCATTAAATAATTTACCATGTGAAACAATCCTAAATGCAACTTGGCCACAGTTGCACAATTTGCACTTTTGAACCTTTGCTTAAAGCTTTGTTAAACCAAAATGAATACTAAATTAAAATATTACGTCTAATCATTAGTAATCATTAGATTATTTGTAAACATTGATTGTATTGTCTTTAGGTCAATTCTATATATTTATCAACTTTACAAACTGGTTGCTTTTCTCCTCGATACTTTAGAATCGGTGGAAGAGTAGGTAAGTATCCCAGACCGCCTAGCTCCTCCTGTAGAGTATGTTCAGGCACAGTAAGTCAGTTGATGGCTGAAGTGCACGCCTCCCAAGCACAACTATAGGTTGCAAGGATTTTAATTAATGTTTAACCATAAACACGTTTGCCAATTAATGCTAAAGTGGTTGCAGTATTGATACTAAATGAATAGGTTCAACAAACGGGAAAAGATCACAGCCTCATTGTGCAAAGTTTGGGATGCAAAGGGAATTGAAGACACAGTTTAACACCATACCTTCTTCGTTTAATCCTAACACGGTTACAGTAATATCACATGGTATTAAAACGTAAACCTACACGAAATTAAATATGCCAAGTGCTTGAAGATATAATAATGCGTAGTAATTCTTGCTAAAAACTGACCTAATTAGTAACTGCTTCCTTAGAATAACAAAAGTATCTCGTAGATAAATTAAAACAGTTTATTCTGACATTCTGATAATGTTTCCATTATACTGTCCTAAATGTTCCGATTCTGTCATTATAATAACATGTTCGTTAAACGCCTTACCCTGGATCTCCAATTTAACAACAACAACACAACATTTAAACACCACCACACCTCATAATGTGTAGTTATTGATCAAACAACAGACACTAATTAAGTCTTACTAGCTCAGCGCATTTTTCCAATTTAATTATTAATTATTGTTTTCTAGTTTGTTTTTAATATTAACTTGTATTCTATCATGTGTATAATGTCCGTTTGCGACAACATGTAGCAGAGCGTCGTCATTCTGCTCCTCCGTTGCATTTTCACCAAGGTCTTCTACCTGTTCAGATTGATGTTTATTCCCCTAAACTAATCGCAACATGAAACACTTTAATGTACACAATAAATCTTCGTTACATATTCAACCTAAGTATACAGTGTTGGTTTTTATTTAACAGTGATGTAATTCTGCAAAGCCATACAAACCAATTATAACAAAAACAAGTTCGCAAGAATGTAAACAAATCACAACACACCATAATTGACCTGTCTCATTTGTTATGGGCCACTTGTCCAATGTATAATGCAAACTCAATGCTGGATAACTGAAATCGATCTACAAAGTTTAAAACACGCCATTCGCTGTTATATGACAGAACAAAGCATTAGCATTGGTAATTGTATAAATAATTGGCAGACTTCACGTTTAACGGCCTTTGTAAAAGATTTGGTGCTACAGTGTCTTGTTTATGGTAAAATTAGTTCTGTAACTCACATATAACAGACATTTCGGCGAACAACTATTTACAAAAGGATGTATTAGATGTCAGTATCGACTGAGCTTTCGGATGGCGCAGCTTGTGAGAACAGCTTGTGAGAGCAGTAGTGCTATGTACGCTCGCAGTGTTCGGAAAAGCTCGTAGGGACCATTTTGTGTACACACATTTACATAAAAAGAAAATTCTTGTACATACATAATATCGGACTTACCTTTTGTCTGATTCTAGTTGAGTGATGGATTAACCTTTACAATCAATGTAGTTAGCTCGTGGTCACATACAGAAACTCCATAGTTGTAGAACAAACATTTCTCCTGTGAGACGATTTCAACCAAACCGGAAGTTAACTCCCGCTAAAATGTTCGTTGGGCCATGTGCATGTCATATAGTTTGATGGGCTCTCCGGGCTGGTTCAGTTAAATGTACATTCCATGTAATTTTAAATGAGTGTATTCCAGCACAGAAATACCAACAAATGTAGACAATTTTAGTGTGATTTTAGCGATTATTTTTAGTTAGCGATATTTTGTATAACTCGACATGCAACAGAATCCCTGATTCTAGTTGTATAACTTCTGCTAAATCCTTTTTTCCTTCAAAAAATCCTTTACACCTAGCAGCGGAAGATCCAGAAAATTTTGGTACTGGAGATGAAAGAAGATCCATTCAACTTTATCGCATTAAATGCTAGATTCTAACTTCGACCTAAAATTTATTTTAAAAGCTTAGTATATTTTAAGCTTATATGTATGTGTTTTCACAACTCTACTGATGCATCCCTCCATTCCGCCCTCCCCACTCTCGGGATCCATCTCTGACACCTGGTACACATTAGAATCATCTCAAATGAAATAAGTACCGGAAATATAGGGTTTGTTGAGAATTGTGGGATATATTTCTCTTTTGTTAGTTGGAGCGCTCCATACAAAGTTTCCAGCGGGTTAAGTTCCTTTTTGTTTTGTTTTGTGTTCGTGGATGTTCAACTAGTTTGTGTTGGCTATACATTTTATAACACGTTACTGGCAATCGGAATCTAAATAATTATGTTTTTGTGTTTTGTTGTTGTTGTTTTGCAACTGCACATTATAGATGCATCTATTTTAATTACGTGCGTGCACAAGTTAGTCGTCATAAAAACGTCCGTTTTTAAATTGACATCGTCCAAATGTTTTAGGCATAATTGATTATTTAATGCTTTTGTGGGATCAGTGTATTTGCGGATTAATATTTGGTCATAACCAAAAATGTATAGTTTTTTGTATAAATTCATTCTTGTACTTGTATGAAATGCATGTAAAAATGGGTGATCCGAGATATATATGGCAGATATATATGTGAGACAACTTATATAATTACTATTAAACATGCAATATCAACACCACCATCGTTGTCATTAACAACGTAGACGTCACCAATTTTAGTAGTTATAGTTTGTCAAGTATGGCCATAGAAAAAACATCGAAGAAATATAATCCATACTTATTTAGCAAATTAATTAGCATCACAGTATTTGTAGGCTTATTATTCTCATTTCGAAAAAAATAACACTAAAGGAAACGTGTATGGTAAGAATTTTTCTTAAATACTTAGGTCTTTTTAACTGAACCGGTACCGTAGTTATTTTTAGAATTATGTAAAGTTTTCATTCACCTGTAAAAATATCTGATAGAATTAGATAACCAAATAATAGCACATTGACCAAAATTTTTTAATTATACCTTTTCTTAATAACATTAATTAAATTATTATAATAAAACAATTGTATATATTGATAAATCCATATACTTTGAAGACATGTATAATTTAAGATAATTCTATCTTTCTTAACTGATTCCAGAGCAATAAGAGGTAAAGTGTATGATATTGGTCAGGTATTATTGTATGTGTTTACGCTTTTCATCATTTTTTGAAACAGCATAAGAAACAACAACAACAAAAAATACTTTTGCTAAATTTGGTTGCTTGCACTTAACTTGCATATGACATTACCGCAATGAAGCATATATATATATATATATGTATTAAAACTAATATTCATATGTATCAATTCAGGACCAACATTCTTCATATCTATGCTTCTGCATTCATCATATATATGCTTCTGCATGTATTTTTCTTATTTTCAAAATCAAGTATGTGTATACCGTTTTTATTCCGCAGGCTCAATGACATCATCAAAAGTAAGCATTAAGTCTGACAAACTAGTTAACAGCGAGGAAACCAAGGCTAGCAACCAACGGGACCAGAACAAATCGCCATCTTCACGTAGAAACAGCAACGAGGCTTCCCGCCAAAACAACTCAATGGGAAGTCGGTCAAGTGTCCGGAGTAAGGACTCGGTGTCAAATGTAGAGAAGAAGTCGACGGTCAAAGGAAACAACGCTGAAAATGATAACAAATCAGACAACATATCAACGACAGGTAGCGAAACTAGGGTACATCGAATCCCAAGCGCTGGATATGACAGGCATGAAACAGAAGCTAAACCAAAGGAGGTAACTGAACAGGCAAATCCTAGCAAGACGTATGAGAACACGGAGAACGATGAATCCAAGAATAAAACTACAAGTGATAACGGGGGAAAACATGTTACATATGATGATAACATTGACACAAAAACTGATGATGAGAAACTCCATGCTAAGCAGAAAGAGGATGCAAAGGATGCTGAAGATGGAGACGCAGAAAAAGGAAATGGTAGAGATAACTTCCATGCTCAATCAACTGTAATAAATCCTTCCAAGCAGGACTCGTTGGATCAAAGCGACGATGATATGGACCGACCTAAGACTAAAGATCCAGACAAGCTTGAATATTAGGATATATATGTTTATGTAACGTTTATCAACTGTTCAGTTTATTTTATGTCAAAAGTTAATTGTTATTCACAACGTGAAATATACGAAGGCAGACGAACTGAATGGTAGACTCTTTAACGATGTTTTTCGCTGTTGTTTCGTTAGCGCATTCTTCAGTAGCTTTACCTTGGTTTCGTTTTTAAGCACGTGTTTCCGTAGTTTATATTGAGTACCGCCGCCTTGGCTTCTGATCGAAACAGACTTCCGTTGTTTATGTAAATGGATCAGCCATTACTGTCGATGGTGCTTAAGACACTGATGTTCAAAAAAAAACTATTCGCGTATAAGGCATAAGACAAAATGTATGCTCAGAGTACCAATAACTGCAGACACCAGTAAACAATCATAAAAGATATATTAATTACAAATATTTTGGTCTGATCTGCCAGATTAAAATTGTCTTCTTTCGGAATCTGTCTGACAATTCGGCACCGTTCGCAGCAGCCTATGCTCATTCCAAGTTTCAGTCGGTAATGACCAGTGACTGCATGTAATTTGTATTTAACATATGACGCATTTATACATGTTGTTCTATCAACGTTTTCGTAGTAATAATTTTGTTTTGGTATGGCAATTTAAAACTGAATTATGCACGGACTGGTCGCTTTCAGCCTTTAACAACGAATTCATAATCAATGCTGTATTATTTAATAGATGTTGCCATATATTACAGTGTAGAGCTTTCTGCGTTTAATGTCGACAATGGGAAAATGCTTATTTGCTTATTTATTATTATCTGTATTAATACTTAGGAATATGCCCATGTATTTATGTCGGATGGTGTGGTATTTTTAATGTGATTTGTTTTGTGTGTTTTCTTAATGATAAATGGAGTCTGGTTGCATTCTAAATTCATTCATTATAACAAGAGCTTACACTTTTTTGTTTATAAAGGGCTCAACCATAACAGTTTCAACATTCTTCAAATATAAATAAACTTCGATCATCAAACAGGTTACAAAAAATAATTTGACATAAACATTGCTGGAGTTCAATCTCTAAATGTTAACAGTTATAAATGGAATAGTCCTTATTATTTTTTGTAAATGACATGAGCTTTAACCGTACTAAATTTATTTTGAAAAAAAACTCCCAACCTGAGAGATTTTATAGTTTGCTTTAAAAGAAAACATGTCACCTTATGATAAAAAGTTCTATGAACTTTTAGCATTGTGCTGCAATTACTGTATATCAGTCATTATGCTAATACTACACAACTCTTTTTGATCGAAAGTTGTCTTTAATATGTCAGATAATATGCCATATTTTAGGCTGACCTCCCCATTATTAACTTGTTATTTCATAATTTCATCATTAAATAATTTAGGTGTATTCTAATAATGACAATTTGGCTATGAAAATTAAAAAAAAATTATTTGTGCATTTGTTAACATTGAGGTCAGATGTGTTTATGCATTTTGTTTTCTCAATTGACTGTGATAACCAGTTAACTATAGTTCAAATCCAATGTTCACTTATTGATGACTATTTATATTCTAGTTATGTATCACATAGTATATATGTTTACATTCTGTTGTTATGACAGTGAAGCAAGATATTTATTTGATAATCTTGAGCAAAATGTTTTTTTTTAGTTTATTTTTGTTTAGATGTTTTTTCACAGTGTTATTTTTTAGAAATGTTAAATAAAAAAATCTAAACATTACAAAATGCATGAAGTTTGTTTTTATTTCTAACTATTCTGTTTAAAATACAATACATATTTGACTGAATAATGAAGGAAGACCCTAGACTTATATCTGGGTAGAACCACCAGCGCACCTGGAAAACTTCCCCACATTTCATTTCCTTCTCTCCCCAACAGGGACTCGAACACATGCAGTGAGGGGCTGAGGACATTACATTCCAAATGATGGCTTAATAAATTTTTTGTTCATTATCTATGTGAGGAAAACCTATAAATTCATCTTCTGACTACAGCGTATAGAAATGAGTCACTAGCAAAAAAAAAAGATGATTATATATACAAGTATACACATGGGAGTAAATGTAAATACATTGAAACATTAAGGGCCACTATTCTGCTTATTTTAAGATGATAACCCATATTTTCCCACGCCTATGGCAGGCAACTTCACATTTTCAAAGAAAAAAAAAGTCCATAATAAATTAAAACCCGATAAAATGTATAACAACCGAGTCAGGTAATCTTACACTGACACGGACTCAACCAGTCACCATACTACTTTGATAAGCTATATTGTATCATTCTTCGAAACAAAATGTCACAATTCCCTACATTACATTGTGACAAATACATCTAAAAGAGGATCCTCCTGAGGATGGAATTGGCCAAGAATCTTCAGTCTAATTTAATAATATGAACTTTACACTTGGATATATCGCTAACCTGGAATTGAATGTAACTTGGGATTAAATCTGCATATAAAATAGGAAACGATCCTCATACTAACAGTGTAGCTATGCTACAGTAACTTCAAAGGTCATTGAAGATACAACTGCAAAAACAAATCAAAGCATTTTATATGGTGAAATCCTTTAAGACAACTGATTAGTTTTGCACACAGAAAAAATTCAAAGAAAACAAAACATTAGTTAACAAAGTATTTTTATTGATACTACATATTTTCATATATTAACCCAAACAAATAGTGTGAGCTTTTAAAAGTATATCATTATTGGAACAACATATACAAAGAAAGTTTATAACTAAAGACATTAACAAATGTACATAAATACAAAACATTTTTTTTTCTCCTATTAAATGTCTTCACTTGCAAACAGTTAGAAACGTAGATACAATATTTATCGTTCTGAAGCAGTTTCAGATGTACAAAGTGGGCCCAGCTTAAGGGATTTACCCAGGAAAGCATCATGTCTCTAAAATTCTTTCATTATGGGTTTTTACCGAGTTTGTCACTAATTATGGGACCACCAATCCCCCACCATACAGAGGATTCAGAGCAGAAGAAAAATAAATGGTAACTTTTCTAAGGTAGAACACCATAAACAATGGAATTTGTTAATGGAGAATGCCATATATTGTGAGCACTCATTTTGGTCACTATTTAAACAGCCGTCATACCAATTTAGTTATGACTAGCAACAGTTGATGACACAAATGCATGACAAATGTAATAATCAGAACTGGTTTAACACATGACCTGATTACTTTAATGGTAGAGTATAAATTAATTTGAGTTTGTGTTATATGTGCATAATTGGGCTGTTATAGACTTAAAGTTATCATAGTATTTTAATTGAAATGCTGTAAACTTTGTAACACATTTTCAATACTACCTTAAATAATATTGCACATAAAATATGGGAGAAGTAAGAAAACTGTACATACAGTCATAAACATTTAAAACTACAGCTTCACAATGCAGCAAATGAACATTCATTCAAATGTTTAGTTAGACACTGCTTACACAAAAAGATGCAAAAAATCAACAACGGTCCTCTCACATACCTTGATATATAATCCCAGTCTTAATTGATAAACATGTTACTTTTACCACATTGTACAAACTTTTGCCAGTACTTAAACTTATGGATTGTTTTTGGTTATCTGGTAAAGACTTATTAGACAATTAGAGCACATAAGTATTCATTAGAGCACAGAAGTATTCTTATAGTTCTTACAGTATTCAGAAATAGTATAAAACTTAAGTCAAACAAATATGTCTTTAAGTTAACTACAAAAATAAAGTGATGAAGCAACTGTTCTGTCTCATACATGTTGTTTAATAGCCTGGGACTAGGTGATCATGAGATTGTGTGGGTAAGTTTATAGTCAAGAAATTATAGCAGGAAATTATGTGTGTTCAGTTCTTTTTATACTCTATCCTTTCTACTTTGACATCATCATTCAAAAGTTTATACACATAGGCCACCACAGTGGACTGTTGAATGTCCAGGATGACAAACGAGGGAAGTATCTCACTGAAACGAAATAAAAGAATCCTGTAAAACATGTTACTATCATTTATCATTAACAACTACATTTCAATAGATGAAGACACATATAAGAAACATATATACTTAATCTTGTTTTGTAAAATTTTGTTTTAAAAGCTAAAAACTCACCTATACAAAAGAATTGTAATTTGTATAATCATTATCTACTAACATGTTTCTATGTTTCTATTTCTTATTGAAAAAAATCAATTGGAAACCATAAGAACCTTTACAAATTTCTGATTTCTTTATAACTGTTTTAGATGGTAGGTCACTTAAATATGATACTATATTTGTCAATAAATTAAGGAGTTGTAAAATGCTAGACCGGTAATATGAAAAATATAAAAATATAATAATAGCAAAAATTAAATATGCTTGCTCTTTGTGAAATTAGAAGCCCAGACATGTACTGCAGTCTACTCTTCTACCAACTGTTTCAGTGACATAATATACCTGTTTACAGTATTCTACATTGTGTTATTGTTTAGAATGTCTATAGTAAATAAAGGGGTATAACTCTGCCAAAATTAATGTAGACTTACTTTCCCTTTTAAAGGTGGACCTTTTCAAATAGGTAAACTAATACAAAACCTGACACCTAGAAAAGCTTGGAGCTAAATATATCTGTAAAATACACCATCTCAATATCATACTAAATGTACTTTATGATGAGTTACCTGTCTAATGCATTGTAAGCTCCAGTAGCTGAACCAGGGTTAATGTAGAATTTGTTCTCATGCTCAAATGCCTCAAACTTGTGAGTGTGTCCAGAAATGAGGATGTCAACATCAAGCTGTCGCTGCACCATTGCCAGGCTTTCTGTGTCTCCCCATGGAACCACCTGATGACCATGGCACATACCAATACGAAACTGACCCACCGTCACCACCTTCTGCTCGGGATAGTTCATGTTCTTAGAATATAAAAAAAATTGAGTGAAATAAAAGATTCTGACAAAAACAAAAAATGTTGTTGTTTTTTTCTACCTAGTTAAAATGAGTCTTTAAATATAGGAGTCAAATATACCAAATTATTTTTTTTAAACATTACCCAATTCTCTGAAATCATTTTTTTTTATATTACTTTTTCTGAACCATTAGTAGGATTAAATTAACTGGTTCTGGAAAGAGGATGCAGAAAATGTACTGACAAATAATCTTCAAGACTGCTTATAGATTAAATATCATTAAACGCAAAAACAAGATTTAAGTGTTTAAAAAAAACCCTGACAATCGTGTTGCTCTTGTTTATTTGTTAAAAACAAAACATGTCAGGAACACTCAATGGAAGATAACAAATAAAACAATGTCCATTTAGGATTACCTCATCAAAGTCTCCCCTGACTACATGGACATCACTGGCGAGGGTTTTAAGATAGTCAAAGGATTCTTTAGTACACAAGTTTCCTGTGCACAATATATGCTGTATTTTGCCGGGCACCAACAGCTTTTTAAACTTGGGTGGAACCCCACTGCATCTGTGGGGAATGTGAAGGTCACCAAGTACTAACACCAACTGCAAGTAAACGTTGGGAGATAAAAACAACTTATTAACACTTATATGAGCAGTCTTTACTTACAAGTTCTGCATGGACAGGTGTGAAAATAGCTTATTTTTAAGTGTTAGCACTATAAAATATAGAAAAATTGAAAACAAGAGTAAATAATGAAAGCGCTGCATTCATTACATTACCCAAAACATTACCTGAATGACTATCTTTGTTCATACTGTTGATGGTAAATATGGGTACCGGTCACTTCGGTAAATGATCATTTCGGGAAATTGATCTTATATAGGGATTAGTCAAGTCATTTCGGTAAATAGGTAAACATTTAGTATAATATCTGACTGAGACAGAGAATTGGGTATTGCCACTTGTGAAAAGATTTTCACATCTCGGCCTGAGACAGATAACTTTATCATTTATTTATTTATGTATTTTGATCAGTCGAAACTATAATGCTTAAAATATGGTGGTGTATATTTAGTCTCTGATAGCTGAAACCAAGTGATAAGGATAGTGGATAATTCATTTATTTACTTGCAATACTAAAATAAGAGATATTTTATTATTATAACACCATCATGGCAATTTTATTTATTTATGATAATCCTGTTTCCCTATTCGTATGTATATATGTTCATAGCCTAAAGCTAATTAAGCTATAATTATCTGTCTCTATAAATCATTTCAGACTTGGGCATACCCAATTCTCAATCTCAATCAGGTATTTTAGCCTACTATATGCTTACTTATGACTGTAAGTGACCGTAAACCGTAAATATTATGTTTATCCATAGAAACAATACTGTAGACGTAAAATTAACCTACAATGTTACATTGCTACTCAAAAAGTTGAATTGATGCACTAAATGCTACATGGCAGTGACTGTTAAGTGATATGACCTAGCATATCAGGTAATAATTTAAAATGTAAACAATATGACACTAAGTCTCTTTTATATTTATTGGGCTACCCGGTATGGTGAATCCTGTAGGCAGTTACAAAAGCACTTTCATAAAAATCATTAGCAGAAATCTGGTGAGGCTGAACCATTCTGACGATGCATAGATGTAAAAATGTAATCAATTTTCATAACAAAATAAGAACAGAAATTTAATGAACACGCCCCTTCTTTGCTTGTAATAAATCTTACATGGATGATGAAGTGTTGTCTAAATTGTGGAAACACAAAGCACAGAACTTGTGTCTTAGCAATACATTATTAAACTACAGCACCAACACTTATACAGATAACATGATAAAATGTTCGAAAGATAATTAAAACATCTACCATTTTGGTCCAATTTTCGTCATATGATGAGTTGCTGTTCTTCCAAATATCCCGGTCTTCGTATATTGTCAACAAAGAAAATTATTTAAAGGAGTGAGAAAATAGTAAGAATAACAAATACAAACTTCCTTTAAAAGAAACATATACGCACTAGTGTAAATGACGCTGTATTTTAATTTATAATAAAAAATTAGTGAACTTAATTGTTTTTTTTTCCTTCCGCGTTATACACCAGTTTTGCCTACCAATCGATGATACAAGCAATTTGATTGGTCCCTTTTCAGTGACACAATTTTTTAAAATGTTTTGTATGGTGGCGAATTCGTGTCATAATGAATGCCATCGCCAGATACCACAAGGGGAAAGGCGAGGTAATAAATGAATAAAACACATAATTACCCTCCCATGGATATATGAGTCTGCTTATATGTCTACCAAAATATGAATTGCGTACGCTTTGTCCCCAAATAATGATACCATAAAAGATCAAATCGGCAATAAAAAACAAAAAAAATGGTATTTCTTATAAGACGAGTCTTAGTCGTACCTTCCATAAATACCATAACTCGAAATTATGCACATTCTCAAACACCCACCTGAAATCTCAATGCAGACAATATTACTGTAGTTGCTGTTAAGCATAAAAATCGACGATACTTCAACGCTTGTTTGCTGACATACTGATATAGCAATAATATTTCGTTTCCCCCTATCCTATAATGTAGACGACGATCGGTGGGAAAACAGAGATACAAATTTTATCTAGCTGTCTGTTGCGATTTCTCAAAAAAGCTTAATTGCAACAGAGCTTGTGTGTGAGTAACTTCTCATTTGAAAATAAAGTAGCATGCCATGATTAAAAATCAATTATTGTTATGTTAAAATATTTAAATGTCTGCAACTTAATCTTTAACTTAAAATTTTGTTTTAGCTTTATACCGAAACCTAGAAATGTAGAGTACGACCTAGAAAGACCTAATTTCTGAGTTACGTGCCCCGGACCCCGCTAGCGCAATCTGATCACCTCGGCCTTTATGCTATGCAAGAGACCTCTGACATAATAAGGCGCCATCTTGGATCTACTTTGTGTGTCTTAGTTTTAATACTGGGTATTTAATGTTGACTTTTCAATTTTCCGTAAATCATATAGATTGTATTGATAAAAAAAATCGTTGTTATTGCAAGATATACTCAACTAAATGATATATATATAATTTGTTACTTTCTCGCGAACGGACACTGTTTCATAACTCAGGCGACGCACTTTGGTGTATTCTAGAGCTATGTACGAGGTGTATTTTACGAACCATACGGAAATACCCGAAGTTTTACGATTGCCCGCTAGCGGCCAGGCTACACATCATGCCATGCCTAGATACGCCTCTGACACTTATCGATCCAAACATAAAAGCTGCATAAATTTAGTCTGAATAAGTTGGTCAAATTTGCCGAATTAAAGAAAACTGATTGAATTGAACAGGCCAACTCAGGAGGAAGTTAAATATAATTTTATCTGAATATTCTCTGTGAAGCAGTTTTTCTTAGATAATGTATACAACTACTCTCGAAGCATTGCACATAAACTTGAAAGACGGAATACAATCAACCGAAACGTACTGCTCTATCTTATTGACTGGTTACTGTACCCCTCTCCACCCCACCCCACCCCACCCCTTCACACACCTATGGACGAGGTAAGCGAAAGTAAAACCGAAAAAGAAAATATTTGCTCTATCCTCAATTTGTATTTCCTTTAAATTTACGCCCCTTTGCTTTAATTGATATGCTACCACGTGACGAAAATAGGACAGTTTTGTACAACGTTAACGTTGTTACGTACAAATTAGTATTGGTTGCCGTGCTCACGCCAACCTCTTACAGCAGATAAGAAGGCTGGAATAAATGCATTTAGGGGATGGTACTATTTGTTTTCTACATTGCCGACATCGCACTCGCAGTAATTTCTTCGAATCTTGTTTCCTGTATTTTCCGTTTTTTGACTTTGTCAAAGTTACAAAATTGTAACTTGTTTAATTAAACTTGTACCCGCGCAATCAAAGCAAAGGGAAACGAAGAATATTCGTAGTCAATATAATAAATTTTCAATACATTGGGTTTCATTTTTAAGGTTATGCCGGTCATGTGTATCTATAGATGTTGATACATTTTTAGCATGCACATCTATAGAACCATATAAATATGGGATAGATAATTTCTTTTACTGTTTTGGGTTAACTACGCTGTTTAAAAGATTATTTTGTATTTTAATTCGAGGACTTTACTATGTTGTTTTGATGTAAATAATATATGGTTCAATACCGATTTATCCAAGTCTATAATATCCCAGATCTATTAAGTACATTATTGCTTTTTGTATGTTATTTTTAACGAAAATATCCTAATGTACAGTGTTCACCTTGTCAGTAGATTTAATAAAGTGTACATGATAAATTTACACATGTTGAAAGTTTTGTTACACATAAGTCATCAAAGTAAAGACAGTTATTAGATCGTGTGTATACAGCACCCAACAACGGCCCAAAACTGTGTACCTGGAGGTACTATACCGTAATCAGGACCCGAAATTCGATAGCGGTGTCCGCATAACAGCATGTAATGGGTTTCCCAAAAACTAAAAACATTAATCATGGAAATAAAATAGTAGGACTACTTTGTGAACCGTTTTTCGACAGAGCTCAAAATGTCATCAGAATACGTGAGTGTGTTGATTCCTAGAACGCTTGATAACCGATTTCTTCTCGTGAACTACGACGGAAAAGGATTATGGTTGCCAACTTGTGCACGAGAGGGAGAGGAGGGGTTCAGAAACGTAGCGTTGAAAGTTGTTGAGGAGGTAAGTACTAAATGAATGTTAACCGTGCCTAGTTTCTATATCAACAAGTCGTAAAAAATGTCCATTTCTGTGTCGTCATGAATGTAAAATAATACAAGATCAGTAGGGTCTACATCACGGGCCATTCTCGCTCTGGTTCAGTGTGTGAACCCTGTAGGCTGTACAGTGTACTGAGATCAAGATCATGGATGGTAGATCTTCAGTGACTAATGTATATGATTTATGATTAAGTTTGCCTGTATCAAATACAATTTATAGAACCTTTGTCCTGTTTGGGGGAATTGAGGCATAATTTCTACTAAAACATGTGTTTTTGTGTAAATATAAATGATGTTGAACATAATCTCAACTTTTATACAGAACAACTCATGAAAAAAGTGCTCTTAATTTTTATACTTTCCAACCCTATTAATAAGCGTGATGGTGATTTCTGCGAAATCTAGATGCTGAAATCATAGCAGATTACCTGGATGATGATATAATATGATCCCAAAAGTAAGTGGTCACATGGTTTCTTAGTTTAGAAATAGCAGCATGTCTCAGAAAGGACATAGCAGTTTGTAATGACAATAAATCTGCTATGCTCAACTATTCACATATGTAAGATATCAATAAACAGCATCTCACAGGACTTTTTCAGGTAACAATAAATTATATGGTTGTTTGAGAAAAAAATATTGGCCAAAAATGTTGGATACCACCTTTGAATCTGTGTTGTGTTTTTTAACACTTTTTTAAAATCTTAGAGCAATATTTTGCGAGTTTTAAGATCTTTTGGCTCAATGGTTATAATGTTAAAGGTTGCTTCTGAATGAGTGCTTTATTATACACATGCATTTTTTCACATTTCACACTATTACTTTCTAATTTTTCATATTTAATATAGCTTGTGCTTTGTAGTTTAGATAACTGCATAAAATCTCAGATGAGTTTGTAACTGAATTACGTGGGTCAACATATAGGTTACTTGGTAAAATCTTAGGAAAACCTTGTGAACATGTTAGAGGCCATATTTATAGTCCAATCTTTACTAAACTTACACCAGAATGTTTCCCTGCATGCAATCTTGGATGAGTTCGTAACTGGGTCATGTGGTGTCAGAAAGTAGGTCACTTGGTCAAATATAAGAAAAATGTTGGGAACACACTAGAGGCCACATTCATGCTATTTTTCAAACCAAACTTGGCCTGAACGTTTGCCTACATGAAATCTTTTATGAGTTTAGAACTGGGTCACATGCGCTCAAAAAGTAGGTCACTAGGTCAAGTCCTAGAAAATGGCGTGTTCTTCCCAGAGGCCACACTGATTGGTCAATCTTCACCAAAGATTTCTAAAGCAAACAACTCTTAATTACTTGATGCCAGATATGAGCCTCTTTAGGTGAGCGATTAAGGGCCATCTTGACTCTCTTGTTTTGAACTTGTCACAGATTGTATTACACTCGGAGCTTCCACAGGCCCCTATCTTATTATCAAGGTAGTAGAACTTCTGCCAGAAACTTCATCCAGCATTGAGAAAAGTTTAGTTCACATCTATTGGAGTGACTCCTCTCCATTTAATTGGATGTTACTGATTGTCACTCATTTGAATTACACCAAACCCAATCTCACAAACAATACAGCATACCATGGAGGCCCTTGTCTACAACACTCTCCTTCCCTGCCTGAAGCTTAGTGGTACATTGTTCCAATAAGTTTGCAATGACCACAAAGCCATCAGCATATAGAATCTGCCTTGGCAAGCCTGTGCTGAACTTTAGGTACCCCTTCTCCAGCTTGAGGTTGAAAAGTAGCAGCTTGAAGACAGTGCTTTGATGCACATCTACATCTACCTTGAATGCCCCTCTTAACTGCCAGTTAACTGAGCTGCAGCTTCTGACATTAGTCTACATGACTTTCATGACACATTGTACATTCTTCTACATGTTGTCTTTTCAAGGCCTACCAAGGGGCTTTCTTGGGAACTCTCTAGCATAAGCCTTTTCAAATTCAGCAAATATGATGATGTCAGGCTAGTTAGGAAAAAGGAGTGGTAGCCCAGGGCAGAGCAGTTAAAGTCGCCACCTTGTATCTCTACAGCCTCTCACTGCTTGGGTTTGAGTCCCAGTCGGGGCGATATCTTCGCTGTGAAGAGTTTATTTAGTTAACAAGCAATGTGCCAGCTGTTCTACCGAGACATAAGTCTGGGGTCTTCCTCCACCAATATTTAGCTGGGCTTTGCCAATATGAGCAGTTATGTCTGTGCATAGTAACAAAAATAAAGAAATAAAAAATTAAGATGGCATCAATGGTACATCTGCTAGGAACAAAACCAACCAGCACTTGATGAAAATAGTAATAAATGAAAAATAATAAAAAATTGACAAATAGAATCCACCTCAACAATTGAATCACTTACCTGTCAGCAGTTATTAAAAAATCTGCCAGCCATGCAGCATCCCCTTAAAAAGAGGACAAAAATTTTCTTAAACCCTCTTCCTACTATTTTGGTAAAACCAATAAATACCCTCTTATTGTTTTTAAAGGTTTCAACAGCAGATCATTAAAGGTGAGCATGATGCAGTCATTGAACGTTACACTATTCACCATGTCAAGTTTATTTGTATTGTTTGTTTGTTTTGCTTTAGTATACAGGACAGAAGCTTGCACTGAAAGGAGTGTTAAGGACACAGTATGTCCGCTTCCTAACCCAGCCAACAAAAATACATGTCATCTTTTTGGCTACACCTCTTGCGGCTATTGAAAAGGTATGTACAGGACATTATCTAATGTCTTAGTACTGTAGGTCCTTTCTTTTCCTTCTGCTTTAATGTTATCTTTTTTTAATCTACTTAAAATGCTTAAAGTCATACTCTGTCCAGACAAATGTTTAACATTGTTTGAAGCCTGTCAAAATCATAAAGTAGATTATGTTGAAATTTAAATATAAACATTTGTTGGTTTTATTTGATAAAACTGCATAAAACAAGTACCAAGACTTAGTGGCAGACTAGACTACCATGCAAGAGGTCCTGGGTTTGAATCCTTCAAAAACCAAGCATTTTTTTATATTACATGTTTGTATTTTTCTTCTCTTTTCATGCAAACAGCTACTCAGGTTGACATTGTAACAAAAAAAAAAATAATAATAAAAAAAAAAATAAAGATGGCATCAGTGATATATCTGCAAGGAAATATGCCAACCAGCATTGAGTTGAAAAAAATGCAAAACTGAGAATATCTGTCACATCGTGACATCCAATGTGTTGTTTTAAATTCATTGCACTTAAGCAACTATGGTCATTATAGCAATAAGGTCCAGCTATTATTGTTTTAAAGAATGTGTTATTTAATGAATATGTTCAAGAAAACTGCTACAATAGTATGACAGTGGTGAAAATAACAGAAGCAGAGTTCATAGCAAAATACTTATGATATTTTTAGAGAATGGCTTCCCCACCAGAATGCGGTTTTATTAATAGATTACCCGCTCAGGATGATACCCCGCATGCTCTGATCCTAAAGAAAAAAGTTGCGGGGCATATTCCACAAAATATGGTACCAAAAACATTTTTAATTTTCAAGCGCATTTTCCTATAAGTCTTATTCTTTTTAATTTATAAGGTGAAATTTTTATCAACAGATAATAGGTATACTGGGGAAAGTTAAAGTGTTTTTGCTTACACTTTCTCAAAATGAACAATTGCCAAAACATATTTATTAGTAATAAGATCAAAAATGAATTGACTGTTGAAATTTACATTTTGTTGGTGCCATGACTTCTTCTTTTCACAGTTTACATAATTTCACAGTGCTTACTTTCACAATTTAGCTGGAACCAGACATGTTCACAAAAGAGTGAAAAGAAACACAGTGTTGTCCTCCTCAATCCCTAGTGTAACAATTTGATTGAAGAAACAAAGCAGTAATCTATATTGGAGCTATACTCTTACATGCAGATCTCTGTAAACCCATGATTTATAATTCGTTATTTTGATTGGTTGTCTTGTAGTGTAAGAATGAGACTTATTGGCTGTCAGAAACAGAGATGGACCTGCACCTAGACAGCATGGAGCCGTACATCCTGGGTCCAGAACCTATCAAGTTCTCCATGCAGATCAAGGAGGCACCAGGTCAGTGACAGTGAGAGATCAAATATAGAACTAGTAGAACTTAGTTTAGAATTAAGGTAGAATTAAGCCACTAAAGGTTGAACTAAAATGAGAAAAGAGACCAATAATCTAGTAGAACTTACAATATTTCCCCGGGTTTGTTCCTGGACCGTGACACACCAATGTCGTTCCTGGACCGCAACATACAAATGTCGTTAAAAGTGGAAGTGGTATAGATCCCTTTGCTAACACTCAAGCAAATATAAAGGTAGTTCCACGACTGGTTGGCCTTGTGTCAGGATAATGTGACTGGGTTTGGTATCATTCAAAGTGTTCATAGCATGCTATAAACAGTAAAGGCAGCACTATATCTGCTTCAATTGGACAACATCTCCAGATAACTGAAATACTGTTGGTGGGATGTTAAACTTAATACACAAACAAACTTATGATAAATTCTTGAGTTACGTAGTGATTCAGACAAATGATTGAACCTCCAAATGGGTTTATAAGTGGATTAACCAGTACATTACATTAAAGTTGAAATATTTCATCATTCTGTACAGGTTTTGCACCACAGTCATCCCTCAGTGAGACCTGCCTAGAGTATGTAGACCCAGACTCTGAATCCTCACAGATGACTCCACAAGAATCACTCATCAAATCTTCCAAACTGGCCAAGAGAGGTAAAAGTATCTTTATATGCCATCTCTTGTTTTACTAATCATGAATGGATTGAGTATGGGGGAAAAGTGTAGATCCAGTCAGCAAGCTGCCTTGAAAGCAAATTAAACTTTCCAGCTTTGTTGGTATGTTGGTGAAACCCCAATATCCATATACAAAATAATCAAAGTTGTTGGAGCAACTGAATGGCCCAGCATTAATCAAATTTGCCAGAAACAGAACCACTGAAATTTGTAAAAATTCCAATAATTGAAATAGAAATTCAGTCATTAAATTAAAAGTGGCATGTGTATGAATTCTCTCTGATGTTAAAAGGCCTTTGTGTATTTGTCTTGGGTCTTCTTCCACTAATAATTATCTGGACATCGCCAAATTAACCATATATATGTTGGTGTGATGTTTCAACACAAACTAAGATGAAAAGATATATAAATGAAAAATGCTGCTAGCAATGTATTGTGTACTCCTTTGGAAAATTTGTTATATATTTAGACAGTGAGAACCAATGCAGATAAACTGCCATACATAATGTTTTTTGTTAGAAGTACTATTCCTTTTTAAACTCTATAACTTGACAACATTCAGCATACTGCACATAAGCAGAAATTTAAAGGTCAAGAACCAATACCAGTTGACCAATTGTTATGTGGGAGGGGTGGTCACTATTGTCCTATGCAGTTTGCATAAAATATACCCTGTTTCACTGGATGACATATTTATATGTGTTCTGGAGGGTGATAACCTTCTTATAAGTTCAAAGTTAGTTTAGTATTGACTTTTATAGTCTTATTTGTATCTAGTTTAAGCAGGCTGCACATACTTATTATGTATTGCTACAGAGTTTTACCGTTAACTGTGTGACTCTGTCTTTTGTTTCACATCCTGTAATGGCAGTACTTAGAATTACTTTCTTTCACACTGGAGATATA
This sequence comes from Sinonovacula constricta, assembly GCA_007844125.1. Lineage (NCBI taxonomy): Eukaryota > Metazoa > Mollusca > Bivalvia > Cardiida > Solecurtidae > Sinonovacula > Sinonovacula constricta. The sequence continues at coordinate 45,394,538 of CM017571.1, forward strand.
ATATCTTACATCCATCATGTATCAGACAGGAAATAAAATTTCAAAATTGTTAGGATAGCAGCTTCCTGTGTGAAGCAGTTACTACAAGTATGCATTCACTGCTAACAAAATCAAGCTTTATAAAGTGAATATAAAACCATATAAGCTCAACACCAAAATCTATCATGTTCACATTTATCATAATTAAATATATGTTGTTATTCGTAAATTATTTTTCCTTTTTTGTTGACTTGATTTTAAATTTGAATTTTACTTTTTAAGTATTAGTTCTGTATTTCAATTTTGATGAAATCTATATGCTTTGTTAGACATAAACACTATAAAATCTTTTTGTGTTATCCTCTGGCACCACAATCTATAAAGGTCACATTTATCATTATGTCTTCATTTTAAAAAAATTGCATATGTTGATTTGGTTATAAATTTAATTCTTTACACTGTAAGTATCAGTTCTTTATTAAAATTTCTCATCAGGAAATCTATGTACTTTATACTTAATTCCTGTCTCTTATGTGAGATTAAGTCATATATTTATTGTTGCAGAACAAGAACTATTGTTCCGAGAGTTCATGGATTGGGTGCACCCGAGCCAGTTCATGAATAAGGCTCGATTCACCAGCTACATGGACCTGAAGGGAGCTAAGCTGGACAACATAGATCACCTGTTTAGGTATTATAATTTGTAATTGATTGAATCTGTCCTTTAGTTGGATTGAAATTCATCTGGAAAGTGAAATACTTTAAAGAGCCAGGCCTTGGCAATGATCAACCCAGACAATTTTGGTATGAAAGAGACCCAACTAGAAAAGAGTGAACAATCATAACATTCAGCCCTTGAATACATGGGTTGCATCCAACTCCCAAGGGTAAACATAACATAAGGTCTTTCAGCTATCTTGCAGTGCATTTGTTGTTGAACCTAGCTACTGGTCTGTTCTTTTTAGATGTCAACACAATGAGTATAATTTTGTTAATAAAACTTACAAAATGAACGAAATGTTTGTTGGCAACATTTAAAGTCTTTTATCATGTCTATACAACAAAAACATTGCTGCTGATTATCTTATCATGATATGTTTTGTTTGGATGAAGATATGTCAATTCTGAACTACCTAACTTTATACACAAAATGTTGAAATCTATACTTAGAGACAAATAAGTCCTAGATAGAAAACGCTCATGGTTTTAAAGTAGGGTCAAATAAGAGATCTACCTTAGAGCACCTTAGCTGGCTTTAGACATCAGCAAGGGCATTTTTAACCTCAAGAACATCTGGGAAAAATCATAAACATCTGTAAGCACTCAAGCAGTTTGCAAAGCAAGAATACAGCCAGTCCAAACAATTGCTCTTTTACATATCTGCAACTGTGTATGGGTGCAACACTTGTAATATCCTAATATCCTGATGTCAAAAAGTTTAGAAATGACAAGAAATATGAAATGTGGTTAGTTTTTGTTAGACATGTTTTGGGGAACATCATCAGGGAACAACATAATCAGTCAAGGTAAGATAGTTTATAGTTACTTTGGTCTGATGATCATACTTCCATTATACACAGGGCCTTTGATATCCATAAGCGTCGTTACCTATCCTGTAAAGATGTTCTGATTGGTCTCGCTGCCATGGAGCCGACCACACAGCACGGTGGAATGCCCGCAGAGATGAGATGCCGATACATTTTCCGATACTATGACAGGAATTCAGATGGCAACCTGCAATTTGATGAATTCAAGTAGGTATTTTATGAACCTGAAGAGATAAATCAGAATATTGTTTTAAAGTTATAAAATTCCTTAAAAGTCAAATGAAGCTAGCTTCACATCTTATAATGGACTTGATTTTTTTTTTAAAGAAAACAGGTATGGGAGGCCCCGGGTTTGTTTCGGGGCGCTACATACCAAAGTCGTTAAAAATGGTAGTGGTATAGCTCCCTTGCTAATGCTCAAGCAGATATAAGGGTAGTTCCACGACTGTTGGCCCGGTGTCAGGATAATGTGACTGGGTGTGGTATCATGCCAGGTGTTCACGGCATCCTATACACAGTGGAGGCAGCACTATATCTGCTTCAAGTGGACACTGTCTCCAGATAACTGAAATACTGTTGGTGGGACGATAAACCCAATAACCAAACAAAATAATAGAAAAGATAACATATTTAAATCAACCCTTGGAAATCAGTGACTTTTATGGTATTTTTATATCAACTCCATTTTGTTCAGGTAACCACTATTTGCTGTTTACTTAAATCTATATTCTGTATTTTTGTAAGGTGATTTTCTGACTTAATTAATAGTTTTTGTCATTGTTAATTTCTTTATTTAGGCGGCTTGTGTTAGATATCCGACAGAGTAAAGGACTGTCCACAGATGATGCGTCAGTAGAGGAGGATGCAATCAAGAGTGCCAAGTAAGTCTTCACCTTGTAGTTCCGACCCGATCTTGTGTCACATGGACTGCATGATTCTTTGTTAAATGTTTTCTTGAAAACTGCCAGAGAAAAGGATAAAAATGGTGTCTTTTATACGTCTACATACATGGATGTGTTTCTGTCTGTGTATGCATTGGATTGTTGTACGTATTGTTTTGAGATCAGAAGCTAGTACATTGTAAGACAAAGTATTGTTGTTGTGTGTATGTATATGATTGTTGTATTCTTCTTTTTAATTAGTGTCATTGTCCACATTGGATATATTGATGTTGTTATATAAATGTAAAAGAATTTATATATATTCTTCTTACACAAAGTTAATAAATAACCCTTAAAAGTGGTATCCGACAGTTTGCATCAAATAAAGGTAACAATACCTTACCCTTCTTTACGGGAATTGGGGCATAATTTCTGAAAAAACTAAAACTTTAGTGTAACAAAAGATGACTTTGAATACTAATTCAATTTTAAGACAGTACAAGTCATGAATTAAATAACTAAATATTCTTTCCAATTATATAAATAACCATGATGCAAATTTCTGATAAAACTTGATATCAACATAAGACACCCTGGATAATTATTTAGCATTATCATAAAAGTAAGTGGTCACATGGTTTTCTTAATTTAAAAATATTGATGTACATTTTGGTGTAGGACCTCAATAAACAGCAGTCTGCAGGATCTTTTCAGGTAAAAATCTTTGGTTTTGGGGTTTTTTTTTAGAAAAATAAATGGAACACTGTCAGATACCATTTGTAATTACTGAATTTGCTGTATTTTTTATCAGTTATCATTTCTATTGGGTTGTTATTTATTAGCATTTGTAAAAAAAAGGATAATCTTTTTGTACACATCTTGTATTGTTTTCAGTGTTCTGATAATGATTGTCAGTTAAAGGACAATGTAATTTCTTTCAGATGTTTTGACTCTGAGGAGAATGATGACAGGTAGATAGAGAAACAGGATTCAGTGTAAACCTGGTTGTGGTAGTCAGGCAATACTACATTATATTGGTACCTTCTGTTTTGTCAATCATTACCACAACCAGGTATTGAATACTGGGTTCAACAAGAGTTGTTACTGACCTGGCACGCTTTAATAGTTTAGTTTTGCAAGTTGATTTTTTACCTGCATATATAAAGTATAGGTAATTTAAATCGGCTTAAATATATTTTTAACATAGTTTATTAATATAGTAACAAAATTATCTGATAGTAATGAAAAGTGTACTTATTACATGTTACACTTAATAATGACACAATATATTATTACTGAACAACATATCCACAATACTATAATTTATTGATATATATCTCATACACGTAATTTTTCTCCTACAGTACAAGTGCCAATGGTGGTGAATGGTTGTAGGGTTTACATTTCTGTTGGACACTTTACAGTAAACTGTAGCTGGCTCATATCAAAAATACATAGTTTTCATTTACTTACTCATAGACATGTATCAATGAATAGTTTCAGTTAACTTGCTGACAGACATGTATCAATGAATAGTTTCAGTTTACTTGCTGACATATATCAGTCATTCTTTGTAGGCTCAGTATACATTTCCATCCTTTTGCTTACATTTTTTTGTAAACAAACAGAAAACCTCTCTCTTTATTTTCCACCCAAAATATTTATGTTTTAAAATGATTTGGTTTTGTTAATTTTGTTTTACATTGATATTCATTTGCATATTGTTACATCCCACTGACACAATTATGGTCACCTTGGTGACTTCCAGCTAATACTTGGTGGAGGAAGACCCCAGACATTTGTCTTGGTAGAACCACCAGTGCCTCACAGGTCAGCTGGAAGACCCCAGACATTTGTCTTGGTAGAACCACCAGTGCCTCACAGGTCAGCTGGAAGACCCCAGACATGTGACTGGGTAGAACCACCAGTGCCTCACAGGTCAGCTGGAAGACCCCAGACATGTGTCTTGGTAGAACCACCAGTGCCTCACAGGTCAGCTGGAAGACCCCAGACATTTGTCTTGGTAGAACCACCAGTGCCTCACAGGTCAGCTGGAATACCCCAGACATGTGACTGGGTAGAACCACCAGTGCCTCACAGGTCAGCTGGAAGACCCCAGACATTTGTCTTGGTAGAACCACCAGTGCCTCACAGGTCAGCTGGAAGACCCCAGACATTTGTCTTGGTAGAACCACCTGTGCCTCACAGGTCAGCTGGAAGACCCCAGACATTTGTCTTGGTAGAACCACAAGTGCCTCACAGGTCAGCTGGAAGACCCCAGACATTTGTCTTGGTAGAACTACAAGTGCCTCACAGGTCAGCTGGAAGACCCCAGACATGTGTCTTGGTAGAACTACAAGTGCCTCACAGGTCAGCTGGAAGACCCCAGACATTTGTCTTGGTAGAACTACAAGTGCCTCACAGGTCAGCTGGAAGACCCCAGACATGTGTCTTGGTAGAACCACCAGTGCCTCACAGGTCAGCTGGAAGACCCCAGACATGTGTCTTGGTAGAACCACCAGTGCCTCACAGGTCAGCTGGAAGACCCCAGACATTTGTCTTGGTAGAACCACCAGTGCCTCACAGGTCAGCTGGAAGACCCCAGACATGTGTCTTGGTAGAACTACAAGTGCCTCACAGGTCAGCTGGAAGACCTCCCAACATAGAAGTTCTCTGTCATTGACTGTCATATGAACCTATGTGGTGAGGGGTTACAAGCCAGTGACTCTTATTAGCTTGGCCACTGGAACCCCAAATAATAGGCCTATCAAATACACTTTAAAGTGAATTATACATTATTTTGTTTTGCTGTCTATATGTCAAGTGAAACAACTCAAGGTAATGATCAATTTTAATTACCATGCTTTTTTTACATCTAAAAACAGAATTTTGAATTCAGATTAAAGTTGTTGTTGGTCAGTAAAAACTCTCTGTATTTGAAGCTGTCAAATGCTCTCGCTTTCAGTCCTTAGAATAGCATGTGTCCTACACATTGTTTCTGTTAAGCATGCATGCCTGTGTAGTGATAGAGTTATACAATGTTACCGTGCAGTATGGATACTCATCTACATTATGCAATAATGAAGCAAGTGTTTTAGTGTTGATTTTTTTACTCTGTTCAATTGAACGGTACTATTGTGATGTTTTAATCTATTTACACCTAGAGCCACAGATATTTCTACCATTCAATGAGCCCTTTAGAAAAGTAGAATAATGTATTCTTCTGTTGCTACAGTTTTAAGTCTCCTGATGTATAAACTGTCTAAAATATATACAAAGCTTATGGTATGATAATGCTAAAACTTAATGTGTAATGTGAACTCAATGTTGCTAAGCTGTACTATGTCTAGGTTGTGGGCTTATACAAGTTATGCTGACTTGCTATATATATTACCAATTCTCTCAAATATTGTCCTGATAAGAAATAAACAACTGAATTTTCGAAACTGTGATACATAAGGGTGGTCAGAACTGTTGTTTAAGTAGGACTTTAAATCTATTTTTGAAATTAATTTTTATGATTTCTTTTCTTCATGAAATCAGATTAACACAATTATAGCCATTATAGTTAGCCCCAGCCATGATTGGAATTTATGTATTGAAAGGCCGAGATATCAGAAGAGTTGGTCTTTCTACCCACTCTGCTTATAGAGCACCTGCTTATTTCTTATTAGTACATCACAAAGCTTTCAGGAAATAACCATGTGCCTAACAGACTATGTGTGCAGAAAAGATTGGAAAAATAGTGTTACCACTTCGATCACAAAACCCCTCACATTGTGTTTTTATACCAGATATTATTTTAAATGTCATTTGACAAGCCTGTTTCTATTTAATGCTAGGGTTGCTGAGCATATCGGTAGTGAGTATCGTAAACCATGTTTAAAACAGCCTGGTCAGAGTTTAGTGTTTGTACATGACACTGGGAACCACAGAATCCTCTTAGTTATTTTATACTATTGTATCACTATGGAGAAATTCTGTGTCCTGTTTATGACTGATGTATGTGTATGACATATATTCCTGCATGCAAATTTCAGAGCTATACTAGGTTGTTGAGTTGCAAATAGTTAAAAATTGTTGAAAATTTGCAATCCTTTTAATTTTCCAAACCTAGCAAACACCTGAAGTTTGAAGGATAGCAGACATGTTAACATATTATGTTATGATCAGAAGTAATATTTTAATCAATTTTTCATTGTGATTGAGCAAAGAGCTAGTTCCTTAAAAAGACAAGTAAATAATATTCCTTTTATCTCATCCTTCACCTTCAGAGTACAGTTCAACCAATAACAACTTGAAGCTTCCTTTTATCTTAAGTATTAACTGTGACCATATTAAAAGCATTACAACAGCATAATTCAACACATTTCTGCCATCTTCTAGGAGACTATATGTTCTAGCTGATGATAAAGTTAATGGCAGACAGGTGCCTGTTTTTTTTTGTTTCACACAATATTTTATAATGATAATCAAATTGACCAACTTCGTATTTTTTACTCCTTAATACGAAAAGAAACCTGCCAAATATATAGAATAGAATACTGGAAGATTATATATTCTTGAAGCAGCCTTATTCAGCTTTTAAATGCTGGATATTATAATATTTGGTTATTTGAGGACCCTGGATGAGCATTTTGTCGTTACAATTATGTAAGCATAATAAAGTGTTCCATTACCACCGGTGATATTTAGAAACAAGACTTCAGTAATTTTCAGCCAAGGTTGTATCAAACTGATACAACCACTGGACCATTGATAGACTTGATTCATGTCTCTGACTTATGAAAATATCTAAATATACATACTTTTTACTTGCAGACTGTTTGGAACAGAGTCAAAGGATAAACTCCCGGTGGCTGATTTTCTCAGTGCTGTGGGCCAGCTAAAGTTTCGGGGCACCTCTGTCCTGTTTCGCCTTCCACATTCTGCAACAAACTCATTGAAAAGGTAGGCAAGATCATTAACATCATTTTTGATGCTGCATTAACTTATGTCATGTTTTAAGAACCTACTTTGAGCCGTCCCAGTTGTCGTGATTTTTTTAATGATGGTATCGTAGTGTTATTATAATGCCTACAGCACAATATCACCCTATATTATTGTTTTTGACAGTCTAGATGAGGATGAGGATATGTCAGATGGGGACATAGAACCTCCGACCAAACGTAGCCGACCAAAGATAACAGACCCCATCAAGGCCAGCAAGAAACTTGGAAACACAGGTAACTGTTGTTATGTTGATTTATATATTACTTTATGGAAATTAACAATTGCTTTAAACTATAACAGACCTAATGGAAGTATTTTTAAGCTGACACACCTGACTTTTTGTATATACAGTAGATAATACCATGCTTTATGTCATCTCTGGCAAGGATCCTTAATAATATAAATAATACTTGGGTTGCTTCAGTTTGAAACAACTATATGAAAAGTTATATGTATATGTATATATAAAGCTCTGTCTTAATGGTGGGAAAAAATGACTTATCTAGACCATTCTATATCAGCATATATTTAAAGACATTATTTGATACTTAGGTTGTCACTGTTTGCAAGAAAAAAAGTTACAAGGTAATAAACAACTACAAGATAATGTGAAAACCTTTATTACTCATACTGCTAATTAGCCCCACTTTTCCAAGAACAAAAGTAGAGGTAAGGAGTTGACCCTCTCATTGCTGTCGGCATTGTTGGCTTGTTCACTTTCAAAAGTTGAATATGTTTAAATTGGGCAAGTTATCCTGAAATCAATTTAGGCACAGATATGCCCTTTGATTGAGGTAAGTGGAGTGCACTTTCAACTGACAAATTTTGTTTTCTAATACCTTAAGGTCCAGGCCCTAATGATGTTTTCAAGTTACCTGAAGGTCGACCTGCCACAGCTGCTCACAAGTCACATCAGAAATACGAACTGGCCACCCACACTGTCAAGGTCAGGCGAACAGGTGCCTTGCAGGAGGTCATGGCCATATGGGATCTTCAAGGTGATTCTTTTGTTCATCTTATTGTATTATGCTCCTCGAATGAAAATTCATCACTCTACCTTAATAAATACAATACACAGTGAATTGAATTTCTTGAATTCTTTTGCATTGTTAGTATGACCAGTTCCATTGTTAACTCAGTGGTTGAAATAGTCATTCCCTTCAACCTTTATAGGTACAGGTTATATCTGATTTTATAGCACTACTCCATTTACAAAATTCACCTTCATAGTTATACAACAAACTGTTTTTGTGACAAAATGACCATCACCTGTTTTCAGCAGTCTCTTGTTATGTAATTTACAATAGCACAAAGATGATAATTATGGCTGCCAAGTTGAAATCTGTGAAGAAACTCTTTCACACTTGCTCCCTCTATTACTTGCTGCCAGTAAATTGTAATTCAGAGGCTGTCCTAAACAGGGTGCAAAATCATGTCAGTTGTCTAAGGCAAGCTATCAGAGTGAACTTGAATGAAGTCATCACTATGTCTGCTTTAAGTAAACACCATTTCCAGCTTGTTACTAGAAAGTTTTACCCATCAAACAAACAAATCTCCTCTTTCATGTTGCTAGGTACAGGAGCCATCACCAGTACGTCGATGTGTCACTTGGAGGGTGACATTTCCCGCTTCCAGCGCATGTCCTCCATAGATTCCTTCAACCAACGCTCACACCCCAACGAGATGTTGACAGGCCTTAGGTACTTTGAGAGGCCTATCAAAGGAGACAATGGCACCCTGAGCAAGGTCAGTTGAGAGGTTAAAGTTGATAAAACTGATTTTAGGCTGTCTTATGTCATATTTTATTGTTCTTATAAATGGATAATCTTTTGTTTTTATTTGGGTCTAAAGTCAGTTGATGTACTGAATATTTAGGGCATATTTTTCCTAAAAGAATCTTGCTCAGGCACCTTTCTAAGCTTTTCAATATGTTCAGATACATGTAAGTATATGTATGTGTTTGTATGTTTTAGCCTGGTTTTGACTGGGGCCAAGTGGACAAGAGTGCCCTGGCCAAGTGTCTGCTGACCTTGTGTCGTCAGGTCAAGGACATCCTCAGTGAGGAACCTCGTCTTCTCAAACTCAAGTCTCCCATGTATATCCTTGGTAAGTAACAAGCAAAAACAGTAAAATTTGAAGGATTCATACTTATATCACCAATGCACTTCCTAAGCCAAATATTAAGCTTAATAATGTATTGATATTTTTTTGCAACAGGAGACATCCATGGTAACTACAGAGACCTGGTATGTTTTGAGAAGGCCCTCTGGAGGATGGGTCCCTTGCTGACCCCAGCATCCTTCCTCTTCCTGGGAGACTATGTGGACAGGGGAGAGTTTGGTATTGAGGTATGTATGTAAGCAGGAAGGGCAGTTCAAGTATTAATGTTGTGATAAGTGGGTTGTAGAAGAACAGTGGCAGGCATGTTTGCCATAGTGTAATGTTAGTTTTCTGCCTGAACAGGATGCCAAAATTGGGTGCTTTTTTTATTGTCTTTAGATAAGTATATTTTCAATAGGGGCTTAGTATAAATATATTTTATGTTGCTTGTGAATGTTTTTGAGTTACTTTTAACTTAGTTTGAACCATTGGATGTTTTTTCAATAGAATCACTACGTGGTATTCTTTAAGTATTGTTTGCATACAAGTTTTTATGTCACATTCCTTCCAGCAGATTTGTCCGATTGTATATTATTTTACTATGAACCTTTTTTTCTCAGTTATTTTCATATGGTCATGAAGTTGTCTTTTTAATCCTCATAAAATTCCAAGTATTGATGTGTTGTATGTTTCCAGGTTGTATCTTACCTGTTTGCCCAAAAGATTCTTGCTCCCTCCAAGTTTTTCCTCCTTCGGGGCAACCATGAATTGAGAAGTGTACAGGAGATGTTCTCATTTAAAAAGTAAGTTTATATAATATTAAGGTAATGTGTAATCCCTATCATTGTCAGCTTTCAAGCTGCTGCTCGTTTGTGTAGACTTAACAGTTTTATCCTCAGTTTATTCGGTATAATAAAATTCATCAATCCCATACTAGCCACCCTTACATGGCACTGGGAAGTCATATTTATGACCAGAATAACAATACACAGGTGCCAATTAAACCACCTGGGTACAATGGAACAACATAAAAAACACTGTACAGCGATCTAACTGACAATTGAACCAAGGATCCTGTGTTCTGGAGTCTTGCAATCTACCATTTGACTATCTGGCTCCTCAAGAAAAAACTTAGAAACAATTTGAATCCTCATTTGATGTAGTTATCAACCTTTTTTCTCAAGTAAACACTATATTGAAGGTAATTTTTATTTTTAGAGTTTTATTCTCATCAGAGTCTATGCATGTTTCAGGGAGTGTTTAGAAAAGTTTGGTGAAGCTATTGGCAACCAACTGTGGGAGTCTATCAATGATTGTTTCGATGTGATGCCAATTGCTGCAACTGTGGATGATAAGGTAAGATTATAAAGATAGTGTCATATTCATAGAATCTTAATTATTTTTTCTTACTTAAAGTAAGAAATTTCCATAAATTTTGAAAAAATACTAATAAATGTCTTAGATTTATCAAACCTATGAAACTTAAGAAATTTTCTTAAATCTGATGGAAATTATAAGATTTAAGGTAATTTTTTACGTCAGATAAAAAGTAACAAAGATTACTTATGAACATAAATGTTTGACTCTACTGGAGCATTGTTGAGTTATCTGCCCTTTTATGTTCTCGCTATTTGAAGATTTGTGAAAGGGCATTAGGAATTGTCACTGTCTTGTCATCCATCAGTGAGTCCGTGCATTGGTCTGTCTCTGTTAGCCATCCATTTTTTTTTTTTTCTGATCAACAATCAACAAGGACTCCATTGATTAGATTTATAATTGGTTTCTCAGAATGTAAGATCATGATAGAGATTCTATTTGGTTTTGTTTACTATTCTTTTATTATTTGTGGAAGACCTTTCTTGAATTCTTTTTATTTAAAATCTATAACTTTTGAAGGACTGGATGTAATTCATATTTGGTTATAAATATTGGAAACTGAAAATAGGTCATATCCAATTTTTGCCACTATCCACTTAATATTGGCAGTGTTATTGTCCCTTCATTGGTTAATTTCAACCAAATAGGTGGGACATGAGTGTATTATTGACACATTCGCTCTTATTTACTAAAATACCCAACCTGTACCAATAACACATGGTTATATAGATTTATTTTTAGGCTTTGATTGATGTAAAATTGATAACAATTAATTTGTGTTTGTATTGGTATAATAAAAGTAACAATCTTATTACAATGAAATATAAGATTGCATTCTGTTTCAATAGATATTCTGTGTCCACGGGGGTATTCCCACCCCTGAGATAGATGGAGGATTTGTTGAGGCAATCAACAAAGTGCCTCATCCCCTGAAGAACCCAGAGGATGACAGTCCCCTGGCCTGGGACATCATGTGGAGTGATCCAGTCAGGTGAGTAGGCTGGGCGGATATAGGCTGGGGGTATAGTACATTGATAGGCTGAGGTGCAGTACATTTATTGGCTGGGGTGCAGTGCATATATAGGCTGGGGTGCAGTACATATATAGGCTGGGGTAAAGTACATATATAGGCTGGGTTGCAGTACATATATAGGCTGGGGTATAGTTAATATAAAGGCTAGTGTACAGAACATATATAGGCTGGGGTATAGTACATTTATAGGCTAGGGTGCAGTACATATATAGGCTGGGGTATAGTACATATATAGGCTGGGGTGTAGTACATATATAGGCTGGGGGTAGGGTACATATTTAGGCTGGGCTTGCAGAACATATATAGGCTGGTGTATACAGTGCTCCCTCTCCAAACGTCACCTCTCTTAGACGAATACCTCTCTTAGATGTCATCACCACCTGTTGTTTCAATGTATTTTTCCCTCTCAAGAACAAAAACTCTGTAAAACGGCTACATTCACTTATTTTTACTTCCGTGTCGCTTGAATTCCCTCCTTTGAGCGGCCGATGATTTGTCTCGCCAGCTGTCATTAGCCTTCAGCATCTTCCATAATGCCAAGTAATATTGGAAATTTTAAAAATAACTGACAAAAGCTATCTGTGACTGGTTTCCGCATGTATGCATATTCTCATGTCGACGGGAACCTTTTAGTATAAACTTCAAACAAACATTTTTTTTTACACTCGTGTTTTTTACGTAAATGTTGGCCAATTAAGGTAGGCAAACCAATCAAGTTCTTTTTGAGTTTAGAAGCGGCCTTTGAATTGCTCTAATCATTCGTTGATTGGTTGGTGCGGTAATTCCGGAACAATTGACTACTGGAATGAATTTGTCAACATCAATAATTGCAACTTTTCTTTTAAGTACTATGTTAGATAATGTGTCAAGTCTTGTTGCTGGCTGTTAACATTATAACAATATGTAATGAAAAAGTACCTAAGACTAAAACTTGAGTTAAAAAGTAAAAAAAAATAATACAAAACAAGATACATGTATATAAATAATTAAAAATAAAGATGAAAAATTATAAATAAATGCACAATGCATAACCATATCAGTTCAAGTCAAGAAACTGATCTTAATAATTAATTAAGAAGAAAAAAGTATACTTTTTAAAATTTTAATAAAAGTAAAGATAAATACAAAAAAAACTATTATAAAAAGAAAAAAACAGAAGACAGCCAATAACATTAACTAGTTTAAAAACCCTGAATACTACTGATACTAAACTACTTAAGCATTACCTCTCTAGAGCAACAACCTCTCTTAAGCAACCAACTTGGGTGGAGTACATATATAGGCTAGGGGCAGTACATATACAGGTTGGGGTATAGTACATATTTAGGCTGGGGTGCAGAAAAAATATAGGCTGGGGTATAGTTCATATATCAGCTGGGGTGCAGTACATCTATAATCTGAAGGTATGTATATGCAGAGATGGAAGATGTAGTACATATATAGACCAGAAGTGGTACTAATAGTCTTAGGTTGGGACAGGGTTCATACAGGCTGGGGCATTGTACATATAAGACGAGATGTAGTACAAATATAGGCTGGCTTGTGGTACATATAAGCAGGGACAGACATGCAGTATATATATATAGACTGAGAATGGTATAAATAGCCCGGGGCATTGTTCATGTAGTTGCTGGAGCATGGTACATATAATCAGAGATGCAGTACATATATAGGCTGGCTTGTGGTACATATAAGCAGAGACAGAGATGCAGTATATATATATAGACTGAGAATGGTATAAATAGCCTGGGGCATTGTACATGTTGTTGCTGGGGCATGGTACATATAAACAGAGATGCAGTACATATATAGGCAGGGATGTGGTACCAATAGCCTTGGGCTGGGGCAATGTCCATACAGGTGTTTTGACGCCGTATGACCTACCAAGTGTCCATGTGCTGTAAAACCCCAAAACTACAGGCTGGGGCATCGTACATATAGGCTGGGTCATGGTGTATATTGCGATGGGCAAAGATGCATATAGGCATGGGCATAGTGCATGTACACATAGGCTTAGGCATGGTAAGCATAAACAGAGATGAGAGCATATTTAGGCTGGGACATGGCATAAATAGCCTGGGTCGCTGAACATATAGAGGGGCAGGATAGATATATATTTCTCTGAACAGTAGAGCCTTGGGAAACTTTCTACCAAGCCAAATGTCCACCTTGCAGTAAATACGTGTTTAATAAATATACATACCATGTCCTTCACTTCATTATCATTGTAAATCCTTTGACTGCATATTATACTATTTATCTGATCCTTTTCCCATAATGCAATAGTAATTGCTCATGACAATAATGTTAGTGTGACACTTATAAAATAAAAACAAAAAGCTCTTGATGTGAATGCTTGGACAGTATGAGCACTTAAATATGCTGAATGGATGTGTTATATTTGTTACTGTTGTGTCCTGTCTTCCCTTGTAACTAGCCTGGACTTGCTCACCCCTGAGACCATCACAGAACTGAAGGAGCACTCGGGGTTTGTACCGAATACTCGGCGTGGCACAGCCCATTTCTTCAGCTGTGATGCCCTCCTATCTTTTCTAGACAGAAATGGACTCACCCATGTAATAAGGGCACATGAGGTGCAGGAAGCAGGCTTTCAGGTGAGAATTGCTTCCATTGTGTTACCATGAACACAATTTTTACAGATCTTATTTTTCATCTACAATGCCTATGATTATTTCCCCCAATGAACATATAAGTTTGACATCAACCATGCTAATTGGGCAGGATGTAGGACTTTATGTGAGAACTGCCTCCTCAAATTGGCTTTATGTTAGTATTTGATCCACAATATCTATGAATAGCACTTCTCACAAACACATTTAACAAGGTGCAGTAGGCTGACCATCAGGTGGGGCTTGCTGGATTAAACGATTCAATAACTTTGTCTTTTGGGGAGTATATTCTGTGAAATTATTACATAACTCTTTAAGCCATAGTGTTCAAATTATTATGCATAGTCTCTTACAGCTATGCAATGTAAACCAGTTGTTTTTTTTATCTTCCCTTGTAAGGGCTATTTAGTACGTAGAGAGCAATTATGAGCATTATGTCCTTTGGTTTTCAGTATTATCAACAGACAGCCATGTTCCATGTGGTATATTTCTGATTCTTTTCTATATCTACTGACTCTGATACTTACAGTTGTGCTTATTTTGATTTCAGGTCCAGCAGCAAGGTAGACTGTTGACAGTTTTCTCTTCATCGCGTTACTGTGGAGGAAACAATGAAGCCGCATGTGTGCTAGCCGATAATATGAAGTTACGAATGATTCGGATAGACACAACCTGATAAGAACCTTAACACTTCAATAGACAGTCATAACTGATAGTATTACAGTCAAGAAACTATAACTGTGTAACAAAGTGCAAAATGCCATTTACTCTCTGTCTAGTGCATATGAAATGTTGTTTTCATGTAAAGTGTTTGTTAACATGTTCATTTGTGACTTTTAATTGCTACATGTAAGATGTTTAGTGTCATTTTAAAAATCATATAATCATATTGACTAACTTTCAGAAAATTAATCATCATGATTTTATGAGGGCATATATATTTAATCAATAACTGAGGTCCTGTTTTCTATGTGGAGAATGGATATGCATTTTAATTTATTATTTAATTGTTAAATGAAATTGTAGCATGCTTTACATTGTCAGACATCTAGTGTGATTAAAAATGGAATTTATTTCCAGAAAATATTTAAATGAAATGTGTTTAATTTCCAACATAAATATAAATTATTATTTTGCAGCATCATAATGAATTTTCCATCTGAATCAATTAAATGATGTCAAAATCTAAGCAATATTACAGATACATTGACACTGTAGTTTTATTTATAAAGTGTAAGATTACATTTTTTAAAGTAGCATGTTAAGCATTGTGATGTTTATGTAATAAAATTTTTATACTGTAAATAACATTTTTTTCCCAAAATATAATAATCTCCACAATGACACACTTATATTTTTAAATTTCCAAGCATCTAACTGACATACAACTGCACTATTAAATACAATTACATGTTTTGTTTATTGCATATATAACTATGTAATTTCTTATCTACATATAGTGTATTATTTGTTTTTGTATAAGGTTAATTGGTTTGTTTCATTTTTGTTTTGCAGGTGTTGGTCAGGCGGTATATATGGTATAATGAATTATAAATCTCACTTAATTCTTGAGTATGTCAAAGTTTTTCATCATCAATTGATTGCTTCATACAGAATATAATATCTTTAAAATAAATTAAGTTGGATGTTTTTGTTTTAAAAAATGAATAAACATACCAAAAATACATAATGTTCATATTTATTTTTTATCATGGTCATGTTTCTGTTAAATATAGTTGCAATCCGTTGTGTAATTGTTCACTCAGGAAAAATCATACAGGTAGTAGTATAAAATATTTTCATTTTTTTAATTTTCAGCAATAAAATGCTCCAGATTGTTTTTTTCTTTGCTTTTTCTTTGTTCAACTTTTTTTATGGCTTTAAGTTTGAAATATCTCTAAAAATATCATGGTATGTTACTATCCAGGTGTAAAATGGACTCACTGGTTTAATGACAGATGTTCACAAAATGCATTTGGCATGAATTTTTTGTAACTAGATTTGCCATTTATGGGTATCTGTTAAATCTACTAAAGGTTACAGGGACTTTCCCAATTCAACTTTCATTTCATGTTCACCTGTCTAATTTAGTCCTAAGGTAAAATTACTGTTGTGGTGTAAATTAAGATTTTTTCTACGCAACTTTACAGTTTGTTAAATTGATTTTGTCTCAGATGATTTGTCTGACTTTTTTTTTCATTGTATTTCATTATAATCTAGACTGTAAACTACTCATGTAACTTAGATATAAGGATTAAATAAATAAGTTGATAAAAAGACAATGCCAGTTAATAATTCTGAATGTATTTTGACAATATATTCCCTATATGAATGTGATAAGGTAATAATAAATATGTATTTTGTTCTTATTTTAACAAGATTTGTGTTCTACAGATAACATGTGTCTCCTGCGTTCCACCAGTTATTAAAAGAGGAATTGTGGTAGGAAACACAAAGGGAGATCATTAAAGAGTTAAAACAGCTACAGCAGTGGTTGGTGTGAATCAATGCTAAAGTGCTGAAGTTATGCTCCTAAAATGTGACACAATATTAACCATGTGGTCAATGTCTGCCTTAGTATGCAGGCATCAAAGAAACCTTATACATTAAAATAATATTAAACAAGTCTGATTTATATAGTTGTTAAAGTGCTACATATATATTAAATTATATTTTATTTTACTATGATTTAAATATCTGAAAATTTTCAAACAAGAATGCTCATTTCCTGTTTAATTCTATTTTCTTTGGTGGCAAGTGTTAATATTTCACCCTTTTCTTTTTTGTCATATGTTTTGCAGTTTTTTAAAGAAAAGATTACAGAGGCAAATTTCACGTTTTAAATATTTTTATGTTTTTTCACATTTTGGCACACAGGTTTAAAATTGTTTCCACTAAATTCTTGTACCTATAACATGTATGTAGTTGATGAAATGTATATTTTTCAATTACACTAGGGGTGCTCATGGCTGAGGTGTTAGATTTGCTGACCAGTGATGCCCAAGCCCCTCACTACATGACATGATCCTGTCAGTGTGAGAACTTTTATGTGGGGAGGTTTTCCAGCTGTGCTGATGGTTCTAACCAGACCTTAATCTGAGGTCTTCTTCCATCAATAATAAACTGAATGTCTCCAATATGACCATAATTGTGTTGGTGCAATGTAGCAAAGAAAAACAACAACAAATTACTCTAACAGTATTTTGTTATTTTGTCAAAAAGAAGAAATCCAATAAACTACAACTGAATGAAAGCATGCAGTGGTTGTTAACACTAATTGAAATGCACAAAAAAAATGTTGATTCTTTTACTTTTGTTCATATTTGTCGTAGCTTAAGTTTAAGAGGAAATTCTTCCTATGTTACATTTATGTTAGAAGTTTTTTTTTATTAATACATGTTTTGTATATTATGTGTATGAAGTTGTCATAAATGTTTACATGTATTAATTTTACATGTATTTGCATAACATTTTGGTGTACAAATTATTTTTACAATAAAAAAATCTGCTTGATAATTAATGTATTTATGTAGTTTGTATATGTTGGTCTCTTATCATTATTGTTACATTATTTTCTGTATGTTTATTTGTAAATATTCTAAGATACATGTGATTGTATATTGGTCAGGACATTTTTACATGTTTTTTTTTACTGCTTTTGATTTTAAAGAATTCATTGCTGTCATGTTTTGTGATGCCAAAGTAAAAATTAACCTTTCTAAATGTTTAAATATTTAAAAAATGCACAATTTTGTTGTTTGTTTTCTTCCATTTTCATTAGTATTTTGATTTTTTGGTAACTCCTAAATAAAAAATTGATATTCAAACTTTATAAGCTGCATAACACCCATGACTTTAAATTGAGGTCATATACATGAATGCATGTCATGTGGGTGAAAAAAAGAGCAGCATGTACTTTACCTTATTCTGTTAAAAGAGAAAAAAAAAGAGAAAAAAACTTTTAACACAGGAAAAACTTTTTGTTTTTCACCACTTGACTTTGCTGCAAGAATTTGAAAAAAGCACAAGCTTAATGATTTAGTTCATAGAAAACTGAAACAAACATTTTAGTCTGACGTATGATGAATTATACTAGTGAATTACACAAGGCCAATGCCTAAATGCCAAGCAAAAACCGCCGCTGAAACAATAAAATACAAGAATTAAATCTTATTTTGCCGATCATGGTCATTTTGTTTATATAGCTCATGCTTGCTCATATCTTTACTGAAATTTATTGGTCATTTAACATTTATAGTCCAGTTTTCTGGTTTGAAATCTCCATCTGACATCAAAGGTAGATGCTTTAACTTCTTAATTATAGTGGCTTGTCAGAATTTGTAAGGCAGACCTCTTGATCCCAACTAAAGGAGACCCAACAGAAATAGTTATAAAATAATAGATGCCTTAAAGTTCAGAAAGAAATCAGTACGCAAGGTCTACCACAAAGTTATGGCCCTACCTGGTGAAGCTGAGGTGCTCAAAGTTTCAATGTTTATCATGCTAATTTCTAATTTTATTTTCGCTCATAACCCCATACAAACACAGCCAGCTACAGAGCTGGGCAAATAGCCCATATTTGATCCTAGCTGGCAGATCTGGATTATCACTATTTGCTATGCATGATCAATTTGTGATTAGCAGAATGATAGTTGATGACCAGGCAAAATAAAAAAAGGAACTGGAATAAAAATACTAATAATTGCACCATTTAATAAATATATAACACTACATACACAGAGAAATATCACAGAAACAACATAAACTTGAGATTTTCTCAAACAATAAATTCAATAACCTAAACATTTAGGACTGAACTATAACAAACATGTTACATATATTTCACAGACCAACACTTGTGTGAACAAGAAACAGAGTTTTGTAAGAGCAAGAAACACGATGTTCATACCATTTAGAGTATCAAATATTTTCTTTATTTATATCATATATGTATTAAAAATATTTACTAACTTCATTCTTCATTAAGAAGACCTAGTTTGTTGTAACATTATCAAGTACTAACTGAATGAGCGCAGGGTATTTTACCAACCAGAAGTTCTGGTACACTTTTAAAAGAAAAAAGTCAAGCGATACAGTAACAAAACAACATACCGGTACATGAAGTGGTTTTCACCTCAGAAATTTTGGCTAAAATGTATTACTTCGATAACTCTATTGAGAAGAATCAATTCATTGAATATTGATAACTAAGAAATGCAGTAAGGTTGTCACAGTAAATAGCCAGAGATTTAAGAAAGGGCCCTAACATGTGGCACATTACACATCGAAGTCTATATACTCACTAAAAATAAAGATAATTATTGCTAGATCTAACAAATTATGGTTAACTACTTTTCATGACATACAATACACAAAGTGAATGATAAATCTGGTATGAAAATAAAAAAAAGCTTGAAAAATAAACTTTCATTAAAAAAATCTTTGAATTTTGACTTTTTTTTAAAATTGACATGCATATGAATTAATGACATCTTGTATTTATACATTTTACAGACAAAATCAAACAATATACAAGATATTGTGCAAGAAATTAATGACTTACGTTTCAAGGACAAAAAATGCATTCTCACTTGCGTTTTTAGGCAATATCCTTTAATGTAAAAAAAAATTATGTATATGTTAACATGTTTACTGTAAAGTCTGAGCAATGCAGACACATTTGGCTTTATCTTAAAATTAAATGTCATGAGTCTTGTTTTATTGTTAAATACATCACAAAACACAATAATGGTCTTATAGAGATATTTGAGGAGTTGCAAGTCGGTGACTCTACCCCTGAGCAAGTCCTATTTTCATAAAATGTTATAAAGGAAGTTTGTCATATAAGATGACATATCAAGACCCCACTAATTTAAGCACCTTTTGTTTGACAGCAGTGAGACTGATATGACTGGATTTGTTACAGGCAAAATGTTCATTTGATGTGTACTTATCACATTCTTGTTTAACAGCCATTTGGAAAGAAAAATTTAATGATGGCAAAGATAATGCTTTGTTTTTAAGACCGTTTTGCAGACTTTGTATTTAGTATGTATTACTACATCTGACTATTTAACTACAGTCATCTTAATTTGTTTTCTTTGCCAGATTATTTATCTATCAGAACCCTGTCAACAAATAATCACCTTACAACTATCATCTAATAATTACAACACATAAAGGTAAACTGACTTATCCCTATTTACTTGGTTTGACTACAAAACACTTTCTTCCCTGTGAGCAATCCAATTGTCAGCCCTGGAATAAACATAGTTCTACTCCTACAATGCCCTGGAAGTATGCCAATGTACTAGTTCTAAGATATATCAACTTTTAAAGAGTCCTTTCAACTTTTCTTTATCTTTCAAGTCTTTCTCTTTCTGCAGTTCATCTAAAGCTTTTAGTTCTTTAGTAACAGCACCTTTAAGGGAAGGGTCTAATTCAACAACCCGGTTGAAGTCATGCCTGGCATCTTCTGGGTTCCATACTTGTACATGGGCCCTTGCTCGTCTAAATAGGGCCTTGACATTGTCTGAAACAAATGAATAAAATCTTAAAGAAGTTTATATGTGTGTAAGCTAATAGAGTGTTTTTGTTACATCACACCAACATAATTATAGTCATATTGGCAATGTCTAGCTAACAGTTGTTGGGAGGAAGACCCCCAGACATCTCTAGGCAGAACCACCGGCACACCACAGGCCAGCTGAGAAACCTTCCCACATGAAAGTTCTCACCCTGACTGGGACTCGAACCCATGTGGTGAGGGACTGTGGAGTTAAAAGTCTGTGTATCTAACCCCTCGTAAATGGGCACCCCAATAACCTAATATAAGATGTCATTAAAATAAATATATGTAAAAATAATCCTGTTTTATGATATCGCAATAATTAAGTTAAATAATTGATTTACCAATAAAACATCAACAATAAACATATATTATCATGTTGTGTGTACAGTAGTTATTATTAACATGTATATTCAGTTTGTTGATCCGAGTAGTTTGACAATCAGAAAAACTTTAAGTCAAAGGATGATTTTAAATAGAGAATCAAATGCAATAAACCAAAACATATTACCTGGTAATCAAACTTAATACAAATTGGGACCTACGTGCATATAAAATGAAAGCAATATTTCATATAAGCAGATGAACAGAACCTTAATTTAACCACATGGTGTATGATATACCAATGTATCCAGATCTGTGGGATGACTGGTGTGTACCTGGATCTCTGTTCAGTACTGTGATGGTTTGTTCTATGACTGGTGTGTACCTGGATCTCTGTTCAGTACTGTGGTGGTGTGTTCTATGACTGGTGTGTACCTGGATCTCTGTTCAGGACTGTGTTGGTGTGTTCTATGACTGGTGTGTACCTGGATCTCTGTTCACTACTGTGGTGGTGTGTTCTATGACTGGTGTGTACCTGGATCTCTGTTCAGTACTGTGGTGGTGTGTTCTATGACTGGTGTGAACCTGGATCTTTGTTCAGTACTGTGGTGGTGTGTTCTATGACAGATGTGTACCTGGATCTTTGTTCAGTACTGTGGTGGTGTGTTCTATGACTGGTGTGTACCTGGAACTCTGTTCACTACTGTGGTGGTGTGTCCTATGACTGGTGTGTACCTGGATCTCTGTTCAGTACTGTGGTGGTGTGTTCTATGACTGGTGTGTACCTGGATCTCTGTTCAGTACTGTGGTGGTGTGTTCTATGACTGGTGTGCACCTGGATCTCTGTTCAGTACTGTGGTGGTGTGTTCTATGACTGGTGTGTACCTGGATCTCTGTTCAGTACTGTGGTGGTGTGTTCAATGACTGGTGTGTACCTGGATCTTTGTTCAGTTCTGTGATGATGTGTTCTATGACTGGTGTGAACCTGGATCTTTGTTCAGTACTGTAGTGGTGTGTTCTACGACTGGTGTGTACCTGGATCTTTGTTCAGTACTGTGATGGTGTGTTCTATGACTGGTGTGTAACTGGATCTTTGTTCAGTACAGTGATGGTGTGTTTTATGACTGGTGTGTACCTGGATCTCTGTTCAGTACGATAGTGGTGTGTTCTACGACTGGTGTGTACCTGGATCTCTGTTCACTATTGTAGTGGTGTGTTCTCTGACTGGTGTGTACCTGGATCTTTGTTCAGTACTTAGGTGGTGTGTTCTCTGACTGGTGTGTACCTGGATCTCTGTTTAGTACTGTGATGGTGTGTTCTATGACTGGTGTGTACCTAGATATCTGTTCAGTACTATAGTGGTGTGTTCTATGACTGGTGTGAACCTGAATCTTTGTTCAGTACTGTAGTGGTGTGTTCTACGACTGGTGTGTACCTGGATCTTTGTTCAGTACTGTAGTGGTGTGTTCTACGACTGGTGTGTACCTGGATCTTTGTTCATTACTGTGATGGTGTGTTCTACGACTTGAGTGAACCTGGATCTTTGTTCATTACTTAGTGGTGTGTTCTACGACTGGTGTGTACCTGGATCTTTGTTCAGTACTGTGGTGGTGTGTTCTATGACTGGTGTGTACCTGGATATCTGTTCAGTACTGTAGTGGTGTTCTATGACTGGTGTGTACCTTGATATCTGTTCAGTACTGTGATGGTGTGTTCTACGACTGGTGTGTACCTGGATCTTTGTTCAGTACTGTGGTGGTGTGTTCTATGACTGGTGTGTACCTGGATATCTGTTCAGTACTGTAGTGGTGTTCTATGACTGGTGTGTACCTTGATATCTGTTCAGTACTGTGATGGTGTGTTCTACGACTAGTGTGTACCTGGATATCTGTTCAGTACTGTAGTGGTTTGTTCTACGACAGATGTGTACCTGGATCTCTGTTCAGTACTGTAGTGGTGTGTTCTATGATTGGTGTGTACCTGGATATCTGTTCAGTACTGTAGTGGTGTGTTCTATGACTGGTGTGTACCTGGGTCTCTGTTCACTACTGTAGTGGTGTGTTCTATGACTGGTGTGTACCTAGATCTCTGTTCAGTACTGTGGTGGTGTGTTCTATGACTGGTGTATACCTGGATCTTTGTTCAGTACTGTAGTGGTGTGTTCTATGACTGGTGTGTACCTGGATCTCTGTTCAGTACTGTGGTGGTGTGTTCTATGACTGGTGTATACCTGGATCTTTGTTCAGTACTGTAGTGGTGTGTTCTATGACTGGTGTGTACCTGGATCTCTGTTCACTACTGTAGTGGTGTGTTCTATGACTGGTGTGTACCTGGATCTCTGTTCAGTACTGTGGTGGTGTGTTCTATGACTGGTGTGTACCTGGATCTCTGTTCAGTACTGTGGTGGTGTGTTCTATGACTGGTGTGTACCTGGATCTTTGTTCATTACTGTGATGGTGTGTTCTATGACTGGTGTGTACCTGGATCTTTGTTCAGTTCTGTGATGGTGTGTTCTATGACTGGTGTGTACCTGGATCTTTGTTCAGTACTGTGATGGTGTGTTCTATGACTGGTGTGTACCTGGATCTTTGCTCAGTACTGTGATGGTGTGTTCTATGACTGATGTGTACCTGGATCTCTGTTCACTACTGTAGTGGTGTGTTCTATGACTGGTGTGTACCTAGATCCTTGTTAAGTACTGTGGTGGTGTGTTCTATGACTGGTGTGTACCTGGATCTCTGTTCAGTACTGTGATGGTGTGTTCTCTGACTGGTGTGTACCTGGATCTTTGTTCAGTACTGTGATGGTGTGTTCAATGACTGGTGTGTACCTGGATCTTTGTTCAGTACTGTGATGGTATGTTCAATGACTGGTGTGTACCTGGATCTTTGTTCAGTACTGTAGTGGTGTGTTCTACGACTGGTGTGTACCTGGATCTCTGTTCAGTACTATAGTGGTGTGTTCTACGACTGGTGTGTACCTGGATCTTTGTTCAGTACTGTAGTGGTGTGTTCTATGACTGGTGTGTACCTGGATCTCTGTTCACTACTGTAGTGGTGTGTTCTATGACTGGTGTGTACCTGGATCTCTGTTCAGTACTGTGGTGTTGTGTTCTATGACTGGTGTGTACCTGGATCTCTGTTCAGTACTGTGGTGGTGTGTTCTATGACTGGTGTGTACCTGGATCTTTGTTCATTACTGTGATGGTGTGTTCTATGACTGGTGTATACCTGGATCTTTGTTCAGTTCTGTGATGGTGTGTTCTATGACTGGTGTGTACCTGGATCTTTGGTCAGTACTATGATGGTGTGTTCTATGACTGGTGTGTACCTGGATCTTTGCTCAGTACTGTGATGGTGTGTTCTATGACTGGTGTGTACCTGGATCTCTGTTCACTACTGTAGTGGTGTGTTCTATGACTGGTGTGTACCTAGATCCTTGTTAAGTACTGTGGTGGTGTGTTCTATGACTGGTGTGTACCTGGATCTCTGTTCAGTACTGTGATGGTGTGTTCTCTGACTGGTGTGTACCTGGATCTTTGTTCAGTACTGTGATGGTGTGTTCAATGACTGGTGTGTACCTGGATCTTTGTTCAGTACTGTGATGGTGTGTTCAATGACTGGTGTGTACCTGGATCTTTGTTCAGTACTGTAGTGGTGTGTTCTCTGACTGGTGTGTACCTGGATCTCTGTTCAGTACTATAGTGGTGTGTTCTACGACTGGTGTGTACCTGGATCTCTGTTCACTATTGTAGTGGTGTGTTCTCTGACTGGTGTGTACCTGGATATCTGTTTAGTACTGTAGTGGCGTGTTCTATGACTGGTGTAAACCTGGATCTTTGTTCAGTACTGTAGTGGTGTGTTCTATGACTGGTGTGTACCTGGAACTTTGTTCAGTACTGTGATGGTGTGTTCTATGACTGGAGTGAACCTGGATCTTTGTTCAGTACTGTGATGGTGTGTTCAATGACTGGTGTGTACCTGGATCTTTGTTCAGTACTGTGATGGTGTGTTCAATGACTGGTGTGTACCTGGATCTTTGTTCAGTACTGTAGTGGTGTGTTCTCTGACTGGTGTGTACCTGGATCTCTGTTCAGTACTATAGTGGTGTGTTCTACGACTGGTGTGTACCTGGATCTCTGTTCACTATTGTAGTGGTGTGTTCTCTGACTGGTGTGTACCTGGATCTTTGTTCAGTACTGTGGTGGTGTTCTATGACTGGTGTGTACCTGGATCTCTGTTCAGTACTATAGTGGTGTGTTCTACGACTGGTGTGTACCTGGATCTCTGTTCACTATTGTAGTGGTGTGTTCTATGACTGGTGTGTACCTGGATCTTTGTTCAGTACTGTGATGGTGTGTTCAATGACTGGTGTGTACCTGGATCTTTGTTCAGTACTGTGATGGTGTGTTCAATGACTGGTTTGTACCTGGATCTTTGTTCAGTACTGTAGTGGTGTGTTCTCTGACTGGTGTGTACCTGGATCTTTGTTCAGTACTGTGGTGGTGTGTTCTATGACTGGTGTGTACCTGGATCTTTGTTCAGTACTGTGGTGGTGTGTTCTATGACTGGTGTGTACCTGGATCTCTGTTCACTATTGTAGTGGTGTGTTCTCTGACTGGTGTGTACCTGGATCTTTGTTCAGTACTGTGGTGGTGTGTTCTATGACTGGTGTGTACCTGGATCTCTGTTCACTATTGTAGTGGTGTGTTCTCCGACTGGTGTGTACCTGGATCTTTGTTCAGTACTGTGATGGTGTGTTCAATGACTGGTGTGTACCTGGATCTCTGTTCAGTACTGTGGTGGTGTGTTCTCTGACTGGTGTGTACCTGGATCTTTGTTCAGTTCTGTGATGGTGTGTTCTATGACTGGTGTGTACCTGGATCTTTGTTCAGTACTGTGATGGTGTGTTCTACGACTGGAGTGAACCTGGATCTTTGTTCAGTACTTAGTGGTGTGTTCTACGACTGGTGTGTACCTGGATATCTGTTCAGTACTGTAGTGGTGTTCTATGACTGGTGTGTACCTTGATATCTGTTCAGTACTGTGATGGTGTGTTCTACGACTAGTGTGTACCTGGATATCTGTTCAGTACTGTAGTGGTTTGTTCTACGACAAATGTGTACCTGGATCTCTGTTCAGTACTGTAGTGGTGTGTTCTATGACTGGTGTGTACCTGGATATCTGTTCTGTACTGTAGTGGTGTGTTCTATGACTGGTGTGTACCTGGATCTCTGTTCACTACTGTAGTGGTGTGTTCTATGACTGGTGTGTACCTGGATCTCTGTTCAGTACTGTGGTGGTGTGTTCTATGACTGGTGTGTACCTGGATCTCTGTTCAGTACTGTGGTGGTGTGTTCTATGACTGGTGTGTACCTGGATCTTTGTTCAGTACTGTAGTGGTGTGTTCTATGACTGGTGTGTACCTGGATCTCTGTTCACTACTGTAGTGGTGTGTTCTATGACTGGTGTGTACCTGGATCTCTGTTCAGTACTGTGGTGGTGTGTTCTATGACTGGTGTGTACCTGGATCTCTCTTCAGTACTGTGGTGGTGTGTTCTATGACTGGTGTGTACCTGGATCTTTGTTCATTACTGTGATGGTGTGTTCTATGACTGGTGTGTACCTGGATCTTTGTTCAGTTCTGTGATGGTGTGTTCTATGACTGGTGTGTACCTGGATCTTTGTTCAGTACTGTGATGGTGTGTTCTATGACTGGTGTGTACCTGGATCTTTGCTCAGTACTGTGATGGTGTGTTCTATGACTGGTGTGTACCTGGATCTCTGTTCACTACTGTAGTGGTGTGTTCTATGACTGGTGTGTACCTAGATCCTTGTTCAGTACTGTGATGGTGTGTTCTCTGACTGGTGTGTACCTGGATCTTTGTTCAGTACTGTGATGGTGTGTTCAATGACTGGTGTGTACCTAGATCCTTGTTAAGTACTGTGGTGGTGTGTTCTCTGACTGGTGTGTACCTGAATCTCTGTTCAGTACTGTGATGGTGTGTTCTATGTCAGATGTGTACCTGGATCTTTGTTCAGTACTGTGATGGTGTGTTCAATGACTGGTGTGTACCTGGATCTTTGTTCAGTACTGTAGTGGTGTGTTCAATGACTGGTGTGTACCTGGATCTTTGTTCAGTACTGTAGTGGTGTGTTCAATGACTGGTGTGTACCTGGATCTTTGTTCAGTACTGTAGTGGTGTGTTCTTTGACTGGTGTGTACCTGGATCTCTGTTCAGTACTGTGATGGTGTGTTCTATGACAGATGTGTACCTGGATCTCTGTTCAGTACTGTGGTGGTGTGTTTTATGACAGATGTGTACCTGGATTTCTGTTCAGTACTATAGTGGTGTGTTCTAGGACAGATGTGTACCTGGATCTTTGTTCAGTACTGTAGTGGTGTGTTTTATGACAGATGTGTACCTGGATATTTGTTCAGTACTGTAGTGGTGTGTTTTATGACAGATGTGTACCTGGATTTCTGTTCAGTACTGTATTGATGTGTTTTGTGACAGATGTGTACCTGGATCTTTGTTCAGTACTGTAGTGGTGTGTTCTATGACAGGGTAGTAGTCTCCCAGGGACAGCTTGCACTGGGAGAAGTTCAGCAGGAATGGGATCTTCTGACTCTCCAACTCATTGGCTACAAGGTCACCGGGTTTCTCTCTAGACAGAAGAAAAGAATTAAATTTCATTAGAGATGCATTATTTTAGTTTACATTGGTTTGTTTATAGGCATGGTGTATCTATAGAAATCAAAATAATTGATATATAAACAAATCTAAACAAGAAGAATTTGGCAGGAAGACTAACGAAAATAAAAGTGATTGACCCGTCAAAGCCCCACTTTAATCCTAATGGACAGATAACACCAGTTAAGACTTGTCAAAATCATAACACAGATATGTTATGAAATAAAATATTGTTCTGGATGTCAAGTTTAATAAAACTAGATAATACAATCATGTGCCAAGACTTAGTAGTGCAATCAGTTGATCACTGTTCTGCCATCTAGGAGGTCCCAGGTTCGTATCTTTAAGAGACAAAGCATTTTTTAATATTTTTATAACTTTTCTGTCTTTCACATGCTTACAGCCCTGAAATTTTATTTTAATATTATTTTTTGGCAGAGGATGGTTCCATGCCACAATGATTGTGAGGTACCATTCTATGCTACATGTCATGCTGTCATGTTTTCATAGCATGGTTTTTAAATACTATCATTGTCATGCTACGGTTCATGGAGAGAGATAAAACTCAGTTTGCTTACTTCAACAAGAGCTGTTCCAATATCCCAATAGCTTCCCCATATTTTTCAGCAGCCTCTGCATACTCTTTCTTCTTAAAGTGAACATTTCCCTCTTCATGCAGCTTTGGTATACGGTCAGTCTTCTCCTCATCTGTCATTGTCCACAGCTCCTTCTCAAAGGTGCCTGGTCGCTCAACCTTCAGCAATTCTGAAACATGTTTACATAAAGGGTTTATTTTCATGTATCTCTTCTATACGATATTCTGCAATGACAAGACGGGATTTCTTTGATGCACAGTACCAGCCAATGAACCATCAGACAGGAAGAGGGAGCTTTCTGGCCAAGTTGGACAGTCACTCCCAATCCTTGCAAAAATAAATAATTCATGGCCTGGATAATCAAAGGTTGATGATGATGATGATGACTGATGAAAATTCAACAAATCCAATAAAAAAATCTCTATATAATGCTCATAAGTAAAAAGACAGTGTAAATACATGTATATGACAAAAAGACACTGTCTTTTTACTGACGAGCATTATATAGAGATTTTTTTATTGGATTTGTTGAATTCTCATCAGTCATCATCAACATCAGTCATCATCATCATCATCAAACTTTGATTTGAACACAATTAATACATGTATATGACAAAAAAGTTCCTGGAAAATACTCAGTAAATATTATTCCAATAGGGAATTTTCTCAATAAAACAGTCTCTGTAAATGCTTACTAAAGATTGATTTAAAGAGACTGTTTTCCTTGAAAATACCCAACATCTGCATAAAAAAAACAACTTGAGAATTTTTATGCTTCAGACATAGGCCTTTGCAATACATTTATTGAATGAATTTATTGAGAGTTTATTGAAAAGGAAACCCATTATCAATACATTTGGGGAAGAGTATCATTCTAATGAAATGCTAAAAGAAAAGGCTCCTATTTAGGCAGAAGCAAACATGTACCCATGGTGAAGATGAGAGGTTGTGGGTTCTTCATCAACTCATCAAGGTCATGGTATCCAAGCCCTCTCTCGGCCATTCCCATCATGCCACAGCAATGGGATGGTTCAGGGGGAAGGTGCTTACCCTTCCCAAAAATTCCCCGCAGACTCTTTGCAACAAGGGGGTATTGTCCAAGGTGCTGAAGAGAAGAAAGACTGAAAGAGTTTAGGATGACTATTTTTATCAAAATATTATTTAAAATAAAAATATCCATCAATTTACAGTTAATGACAAAATTAATGACATTTGTCATATTTATCTTTTCATCATTGCACTTAATTCTGTATGCTCACCATAATTGACAAGATTAATGGTAGAGAGGATGAATACATGAAAACTATACAATTCACCCATGCAAATTGCTAGACAAGACATAATGTATCCCATATGCTGAGGAAATTGCTAGACAAGACATAATGTATCCCATATGCTGAGGAATTCATACCATTATATCTGGAATTCAAAATTCAGAAGTTTACGACAAATCATTTTTAAATTGGTCATTACAACCCGTGTTGAGTTTGATAAGTCCTGAGTACCATTAAATATGCAATTTTGAAATTAAGGGAAGTTGTAAATGTTACACTGAATTGCAAAATACAGTATTTGGTTTTGTATTTTATTAAAGTATTTTAAAATACATAATATATGATATAATACACTGAAAAAGGGAAACAAAGGCTAAAGCATATAATGTTTATCTCTCTATTGCAAGATTTGTTCTTCTAGTGACATAAACATGTACATGCGCACAACAACAAAACTATTTTCTTCACCTTCTGGTCGACCAGAAATTCTGCAAGTTCCTTTTCCTTCATGGTTTTGAGGCATAGCTCCCACACCTCCAGTTTGAACTTCTTGCCAAGTATTAACTCCATCGGCTTATCATATGTGCGGCTATCATCCAACACTGTCTTGTCTTCATCACATTTGGTTGTCTTATAGTGGAAATATAGCTGAAACAGAGTGGTACACATTAGTTCTAGAACTTCCCTCATAAACTGGATGTTAAGTAAATTAGCTAACCAGAGCACTTCCTTCTGTCTCTATCAAATTCATTCTTGTCTTTAATGTACTACCACTTTAGGTATGTGCATAAAAATAGATAAAAAAAGAAAAGTACCAAAAACTACTGTTTCACCCATCCTGTAATCTATAACCAAATACAATTAAAACATAATATAATGACAGCACTTTATTGTTTATTGAAAGCAGATTCATGAAAGCATAGTTTGCTGATTTTGATATCAGCACCTCTGTTTTCACTCTTTTGTAAATGGGCCAGGATCTGCTCAAATTGTGAACTTTTGCATTCTGAGCCCATGTTAATTGTGCAAAAAAAGGTCATTACACCAAACAAATTGTGAACCTCAATTAACAACAGTAAATATACTTTTTAAAAACTTGTTATTTATAAATTATGCTTTGGTAATTGATCCTGTTTAGAAATTTAATAATTAACCCTTTAGAATTTCCATTACCCCAGTATACCTCTTATATCTTCATGTAACTTCACCTTAAAATGCCTAGTTGGGGTACCTAATACTTTTCGACATAAGTTTAATATTTGACATAAATATCTGAAATTGTGAATATATGTTATGAACGTGTGACATTAGAAAGTAAGTCAAAATATCCATGTCAGATTAGTTTGACAAAACGTATTTAGCTTTATTCTTTCTTTAAATCAGACTTTTGTCGAATTAATTAAAGTTATTACATTCAAAGTCAATGCCATTGTTATGCAACATGATTTCAATTCTCAACTTCAAAACACTTTTCAACATCAATCTTTTTTTTTTTTATTTGTTCTTTTGAACAATATAAAGTTATTTCTCTTAGCATCCAAAATTTAGACAATGCAATAAGTTTAATTACTTATCAGACTGATTTATAATGATGAAAAAATTCAGCTGCTGTGTGCAGTCATTTTGAAGGCTTAAATGTTGGATTTAATGGTAAATTGAGCCCATTTACATTGCGCTGTCATATATGAAGACTGCAATGGAAAAAAAATACTGGTCAATTAAAAGAATAGACTTAAATGACAATTTGGTTAAAAACTGACATTTTTTGTAATTGTGAAGGCTCCAGTTATGATAAGTGTATGGGTCCATAATAAATTGTGTATGGGTCCCTTTACTGACCTGTACAAAGAAGGGGGAAAAAACAGCAACACACTGGAAGTAGGCTAAAGTTTTTTGTAACGTAGGTGATTCTGATTAGTGGAAGCCATATATACCTCCATGTAGAAACAAAAAGGACAGTCTGATAAGTACATTGTATTCCTGAAAAAAGTAACTACCACTACAATACAAATGATCAAACAATCTGATTTGACAACACTGATCCCTGTTTTTGAATATGGGCTAAATGAAGTAATATGAGGCCAATAAATTATTGATAAACATATTTCTTTTCAACATATGGACGATCTTGTGTCAGCTGTGAGGACTAATCAAAATGTAGGTTTTGCTACATGGAACAATAGGTTTCAGATGCATATTCGATTTAAAGTAAAAAATCATAAATAATAATAATAAAATAATAATAAAATAAGTGTTATTTGATGGACTAATCACCTACCTGCATTATCATTTTGAGATTTACATATAGTGCATAAAAGCAAAACAGAATATTTAGTGGAGGAAGACACAAAACAAATGACTGGGTAGAACCACTGACACACTGCAGATCAGCTGGAAAACCTTACCACACTTAGTGCTTCACCCTGAATGGGACTTGAACCCACACGGTGAGAGGCTAAGCAGTCATGAGAGTTACAAGTCAGCGACTCTACCATTGCTGCTTGCACAACGGGTAAAGGAGAACACTGCATAATTAAACAAATTTCTTTTTAGTCTGCATGGTGTTTGGGAGCTAATAAAACTTTAAAAGTCTCCATTTCCTTAATTTATTTAATGAAAAATTGGATTAGTATACTGACATCAGTCTCAACTGCCAATGACAATGTTCATACTTCACAAATAAAATGTAAGTGCAATAGTTTCATCGGTTCTGATATACAAAAAGAATATATTCAATTGGTGAGTTTTGTGCTGTACCTTTGTTCCATCTTCATAACTTGGAAATTCGCCGTGTTGTCCTTGAATAATTTTCTTTTTTATGTTATGCTTGTCTAGAAATGCAAATATCTCCGCCATGTTTGTTTACAATTATGCGGATGTCGGTGTAACACGCGGACGAGACTGAGTGAAGAATACGGGTCCGCTTAGTCCATGGAAATGCAGATCTTCATCAAAACGTTCAAGTTTCTATGAGTAAATTATCAAAGAACTGGTTGATATGCTTATTATATATAAAATATATATTGAAAATCCCGCACACATAATCGCCCTTACAAGATTTTGATATT
This sequence comes from Sinonovacula constricta, assembly GCA_007844125.1. Lineage (NCBI taxonomy): Eukaryota > Metazoa > Mollusca > Bivalvia > Cardiida > Solecurtidae > Sinonovacula > Sinonovacula constricta. The sequence goes on from CM017571.1 coordinate 45,427,601, forward strand.
CTGCGCATAAACTTGCAATTGAAGACTCTCTTGATAGAAATATTGACAAAATAGGAAGTAGGAGCATTTATTGTAACATAAACTTAAAAGATAGTTTCCATGTGATGTCATTGGCACTGATAAGACAGATGCTTATGCAGGCCAAAATCTGGAAAGAGGTGCCGTATTAAACTCACCACTGTTTTTTTTTTTATTTTTCAGTCTATTTTACTGAATTTTATATCAAATTTAACAGTTTCTATAAAGTATTTTAAATATAAAAACTATATTTTGATACTTTAAAAGGTAAAAAAAATGCAACCAAAAAAGTCACACTGTTCATTTTGTTTATGGATGAGCCAACAATTTTATTTATTTGTATAGCTTGTAGTTTTTTGGACCACAAATGAAAATTACAAGAAAATAAAATTTACGCTTCTATACAATTCATCTGAAAATCGCTTACTGTTGCCATCAAAGATGGCTGCCAAGATAAGAGATCTTCATTGATGTGAAAACTATCTATTGAATATGAATCCCACTTTGCTTTAGTTTGTCCATAATACAGGACACCACCACTTACATTATTACCACGATACTTTTGTTCTTGGCCAACAGTTTTAATTGATACAACTTTTAAAATGTAAACACTCTAGGTAGTAAAAAATGTACAAAATATTTATATGTGGCCAGATTATATAGAGATAATTATACACCAACGCAATAAAATATAAATCCTTGAACAACGTACTGTGTATAGATTATTTTATACTTATACTTTTCTCATTGAATAGTGTATTTTTCTTTTGTTGTGTTGTGATGCTATTAGTTTAAGGAATGATTATGCTGAATGTAATCTTGAAAATATTTAGAAAATAATGTTTTAGCTATGTGAAGACCATGGGTCACATCGAAGCGTCAACAGATGTTATTATTTGAGTATTAAACATGTTTGGCGCCTATATGACAATATGCAGATTCTTTGAGTTATAACACACCGATGCAGTTTCTAGGCTGACCAAACACGCCTGCAGCACGGGTACGGTAAGCCCAAGCAGGAAAGGCTAATCATTTTTTTATGGAACGTGATTTCAATAATCTGAAAAAATGACGTCATGAGACAATGGTATCTCTTGAAACATCACGACACCACACATGTTTTTAGACTGCTTTATTATTGGCTAAAACACTCAAAATGTAAAAATTGTTGTATATTCATGTTAAAAAACATAAACTACTGTTTATTTTTGCTTTTAAATAATTTAGTCTGATCTAAAAATTGCAAGAAGTATATATCATTTGAGAAATTGCTGATATGTGCATGACATTTAATGACATAAGTTACAGAAAGGCAGGATCAATTGAGAAAATGCCTTACAAGTGCTTTTTATTCCACTTCTCTGCCTGCATCGTTCCTCTGGCAAGAACCCATGATTTCTACTTCATTTGGCAGTTGAGAATGGGTAATTGAAAATCAGTCTTTTTATGTTTAAGCTTTGAGACTGGGGCACACATGACTTTGTTTTTTTCTCTGTTGATTGTTTTTTATGCATTCAGTAAACCTTTAAGGGCTATACACACTGTACTATATAATTGACTTTTCAAACTTTTCATGGACCATGGTATTTGGTTGCCATTTGGACCGAAGATATTCAAATGGGGATGATATCATTATTTGTATTCACTCTTTATGTGACCTAAAAGACAATTATGTCATTATCAATCACAAAATATGGAAAAAATCGAGTATAAGGCCAAATGGGAAAATCATAACCCAGATCTGAAGCACCCAGCTCTGCCAGCTGGTCACCCACCCAAGGCCTTGCCTGGGATGATATTGCTTAACATCCCTAATAAGTTATACTTTCATAACCGCACTTAACGAAATAAACAAAGCAAGCTGTAGAATAACACACAAATTAAATGTTGAAAATGCATGCAGCTTAATGTTGTCAAATATTAAAAAACAAAACAAAAAAAGCAGTTTAACCAGGAATGATACTGTACATTCCTAAAATATTACCAGTTTTTTACATTCAATGTTTCCGATTTTAAAAAATATAACCCAAGTCATTAAACCTACTTGAAAAATTTATAGCAAAGTTAAAACTATACTTTTTTTAAAGTAAAAACCTTGTAAGGTTTAAGTCATACATAAAAAGTGAGCGTACACGTGAACTCTCCCACTTTTGGGAGACTACCACTTTTAAGGTTCAAAATTATTTGAAAATGAGGAGTGTTTTACACATTTTCAGAAATCTCCCTACTTGGAAACAGGTAATTTCTTACTTTGTTTATACGAAAATAACAAATCTCCCACTTTGCAAGTGAAAATCTTCCAATTTGGCCTCAGAAAAAGTTCACCTGTATGAGTGAGGTGTAATTTGCCAGACACACCAAGTGTTTTTGGACAGTGAAAGTTATGTTAAAATGAATTTATAGAGCTAGAATATTTTAAACATTCCTTACTGCAGGATTTTATTTTTCGCTAGTTTGCTACATAATAAATGGTGCAAAAAGCACCATCATCTGTGAAGGGTTACTTCCGATCTACTCCAAACTTTTTAATATCTTGTTTTAATTTTGAAAATGTGTTGTTGACTCTGAATAATTCCTTTAAAACTACCTTAATCTTATGTGAGCTACTTAGCTAGAGCCTATGTCAATTGTTCATAGACCCAGTAATTTACACATTAAGAAGTTGAATGTGATTTTGTGAATGTTTTTTATTGATGGAAAATGAAGGTAAAGCATTTAAACAAGGTAATTACAAGGTAATTAAGAGCACCCATTAGCCAAATTCATTTGTAGTTACGACTGTGTTCTTATTTTCATCATGTTGCCTACGTCTGACAGAACCTGTAAAGTAGCCATGTCGAATTTTAGGGTGAAACTGTTTTATTTAAGTCTTATTCTGAAATCAAAGAAAGTGATTGAACATGTTACAGATTCCTTCCAAATTTCAAAACAAAGTTAATGCCCATTTTAATTTTTTTAGTTCAAAGGAAGAAAAACACAAGCTCAAATCAGGGAAAATGTTACTAACACTTAATAGCTTTTGTGTTCATATTTTATTATTGTTCACATTTTATTATCCATTTTCTTGCCTATTTAATATTTGTAACACTATAGTCTACAGTATTGCTTACTTTTGGTACAATAAATTTACTAACTTTAAAATAGTTTTGTCAATATTCTATAGGGTCACTCTAAGATTCAACCATTAACTTGTAGTCAATTAAAAATTAAAACTTGTGGTAATTTAAAATTTGATAGAAACAACTCTTACATCAATCAACATATGTAAGTTAATCTATTATTGAAACTCAGATAACTTATGTGATAAACTGATTGATAAAATTAATTGATAAAATTAAAAAGACACGAGAACACTGGCATTAAAAACATTTAATAACAAATGCATCCAGAACATGTATTACATTGTAAACAACAAAAGTAAATGATTTAAAATACAAGTGAACTTCGTACATCTCTCTATGATGACAGCAAACTCTATTAGGCCAAAACAATATAGTATTTGTCCGATACATTTAATGTGAAAATATTTTTATTCGAAAATAAAACCTTAATGGCATGCAGTAAAATAGAACAATTTAAGAACAGTATTGACAGAAGCTATGTTGCCATAAAATGTCTTGGTCAGTTAGGTTAAATAATTCACATTGTCATTGCTTTGTTTTTTCTTTTATCGCAGTGACACAATTATGGTCATAATGGTGACACCCACCAAATTATTGGTGGAGAAAACCCCTGACTTACGTCTGAGTAAAACCACCAGCGCACAACAGGTTAGCACATTCTTATTGGATTGTAACATGAAAATGTGTACCTCATGTGACAGGTCCAAAATATAAAAGTAAAGATTTCTTTAGTCAATAAAAATGCATATTGCAGCCTTATGTGCTGAAGGCACAAAAAAAACCATAAAAGCATTTTCCCTGTTGAAAATCAGATTGCTAAATTTCAAACCTTTTAGGTTCTTGAATTAATTAACAACAACTGACTAATTAAATATACATTTTTCGTTAACTTTACAGTCAGCTCCAAGCATTATATACTACAAGCACCTTATAAAAATGTCATTAGTAAGCAACAACAACTGTATTTAATACATAGGTACTGTTAACTCAAAATAAAGAAATATTGAGGTTGAACAAGAGACCACAACCCAATTTTGAACAGATTTGCAAGAAACTAGAAAGGCTATGTTTTAAAGAATGTTTATTAAGTATGTAAATAACCTATGAATATAATTTAAGGCAGAACTTATTGTATTTCATGATAGAATACAGTAATTTATTTGTCCTAACAATAATAAATTCTAATTTCAATTCTAATTCAATTTTTTAGAAAAAAATGCTAAAATATGACACATTAGTTTTGTGTTGTTAAAAAATACAATCAATGTCGATAAATTTTATGATACTGGTGTCAAACATGTAATGCAGTTAGTGAATTAACACTGAAAGATTCTACTTCTGGTTCTTTCATACAAAGGATTATGACAAATGGCTTTTTGTTTCAAAAGTTAATGAAATGATTCTTACATAAATTTAACAAATAATATTTAATTCAGTAACAGTGACAAAATGAAGTAAGTCAAACAATTCTGAAAATGGTTTCTGTAAAAAAATCGTTTTCCATTGAATATAAAACAGGAAAGGAAGAACCACAGATGTTATTTCATGCACTTTCATTCAAGTATTAACCTATTTAGCGGGTATATGTTACTTTGTGACAAGCAACAATCTATCAGTGGCTTCTTTTATAACCTGCTCCATCTTTTCAATACATAAATTTAATGATAATGAAGTTAAATATTCCATGCATTACAGCCAGGATATTTCACACACTACATATCTAATAATCTCACTTTGTGACAAGCAACAATCCTTCAAAGACTTCTTTCCTAACCTGTGCCATCATCTCCACCTCACACAGCTTCTATATGCAACAGATCAAGATGAAAGTAATAGACAACTATTTCATGCAAAACAACTGTTACCATACAATTTAAGTGCAAGATAAGTCAAATGTTAATTATTTCATGTATTTAAACTTATAACCATTCTTACACAAATCCAAAGAATGCACCAAAATGAAACTGACTTCAGGTTTCCATCCTTATACTGTCAGCCCAATTAGATGAGTCAAGTAATTGTGGACATGCATCTTATACACTTAAACCATTACTTAACTATTAGTTTGGTATATAAATATGTAACAGATGAATATCATCTAAGACTGCAATACATTCACTACCACCTTGATACCAACTTTCTGAGTGAAGTTAAGAAAGAATATGATCATAGACACCTATCCTTAAAACTTCACCTCTAGCATATGAAAACCCAAAACTGGACCTGTTGTACTCTGTCAGGAGTTAGTAAATGTAAGTCGCCTGCCTCATGAATTCCATGACCATCTGTCCAATTTTAACACCATAATAGGATCAAAGACTTATGTCCCATACACAATACCCCTGTACACAAGAAGACTGCTGTATGACTGAAGCCACCTTGTCCACTGATACAATGTAGGCCAGAGGATGTAAGGGTAGATCCTGGGCACTAGTATAAGACTGGGAATCTAGTGATATATATCTACTATATCATCACAGATCTATGTCCTATATGGTAGGTAGTTCAACCCCCAAAATATGAGGTGACTTGTACTACTGTTGCTGAACAATATCTGCCACCTCAGCAACTGACGCCATGTTTGCCAAAGTTGTAAGGGTCTCCTGGTCGCTGGTGAAGGATTGTCCGGTGAATCCTGTAAACGTCTGACCATCATTCATTATCAGCACATTACCAGCATCATCACCAGCCATGTCCCCTGATACAATCTCACCCTCCTGTAAGTGCTGGAAAATACAGATGAATGAGAATTGTTAGTTATGATTGAACAAACAAATTGCAAACTCAATTTAAGTTGAAAATAAATAGTCAATATAACAGTAATAATAATTACAAAAGCATTGACAAAAAATGAGGGGCAAAGTACTGATTTAAAATGAACACACATTATAGTAAATGTAAGGGAACTTTGTTGTCTTTACAAAAAAAATTAAAAATTCGTTATAATGATAATACTTTAAAGGGTTAGTTCTTTGTCATTTTCCAGATCTTTACAATATGAGTACAGGTATTTGCATGTTTCCAGAGCTCCCAAGGATATACATATATATATATATATATATATATATATATATATATATATATATATATATATATATAAATATATCCTTCAAATATTAAGGTTACCAAATCTTTTAGAATTACCTGTAGATTTCCAGAGTCTATGATCTGCAGTTCCTCTCCTGATCCTGCTATGATGTAGCGTACCCCATCTGGTCCCTCTATGACCTGGGTCTCTTGAAGGTATGTAGCCTCTCCTCCCTCGTTGCCCAGACCAATAAGGAACACCTGCTGGGACCCACCCTCTTGTATAACATCCACTTGCAGCTCATTGGGTGCATTCATCCCTGCCCCTCCCTCCTGGACAATCTGTAAGAGCTCGTCAGCCTGTTCCTGCTCAGACTTCTCCCCTAGTGCGGCTGAGCCACCCATGTTTGCATGACGATTGACTAGCAAGCCAGAAAGGGCCTTATTATGGCGGGATTTCATGTGCCGCTTCAGTTTGTCATTACGATGGAATGCATCTCCGCAGATGTCACATTGGAATGGTGTTTCCCCTATAAACCATTATACAGAATCCATGTAAAAATGAGAGTAAATACCGAACATAACATTATGCTTCTAACACTCTTTCAGTCTCAAAATGTTGGTTGTACAACTATAGGTCTGGCTTTAAGGACAGGAAATAAACATTGTTTAGAATATTACAGTGGAGTGCAGAAATCTTTCATTCCCATACACATTTACAGGCATTTTAATACAGATTGAAGTAAACTGATCAATTAAAACAAATATTAACTTATCAAAACGTCAGCTTATCAAGTAGACAAAATAAATATTAAACTATATTTTAACATGTGATCGTATAAGGATGTCCACTCACCTGTGTGGACAGAGCGAAGATGATGCTTGTAGCCTGTCACTTCTGTATATTCCTTGCCACAATACTGACATTTGTATGGCTTGGGTCTCTCCTTGGGATCAATGTGGGTTAAAGCATGGCGCACAAGACTCCTGAAATAAGAAAACATACCTAAAAATGCAAATTTTAAATAACTATCAAGTTTGGCTAACAAAAACAAAAAATATATCCAAAAAGTGGTCTAGTGAAAAGAAGTCAACCAGGATGTAAAGGAAATTTAGACATTTTGTAGTAGAATTTCTGCCCAGCTTTCTAGGTTGGAAGGTTCTCTATGGGTGCTCCTTATTTGTAAATATTCTTTGACTCCTTTCACATGACATATAGGCTTGTTAGTTCCCCCCTGATTGTGTTTTGCCAGGTCGAGTTTTCAGCATTTGTAGACTAACAGTCATCTTTTATAACAGATGAATGACTATTTATACACATATGACATGATTACATACTCAGTTTCATTATCCTGACTGCTTGTTCTTGTTCAATCTCAGATCTACCCTAATAACCTTGGCAGAATCTGTATGCTACCAGTACTACTTTTTAGCTCAACTTAGCTTAGGCTCAGTATGAGCTTTTGTGATTGCCAACCATCCTGTGTTCATCAACTTTTTCAAACTACATCTCCTCTGAAACCACTTGGATATATTCAGCCAAACTTTCTCAGAAACTTAAATAAGAAAGGGGAATGAAAAGTTGTACAAAAAACAAAAAATCTTCTTGTTGGAAATTGCAAGAGTTAGAGCCATGATATTTGGTATACATGTTCCTTGGGAGGCCCTGTATGAAGATTGTTCAAAGAATTCTGATCCATCAAAAAACAAAGCTGCCAGGGGTGTGGCCATTTTCCATGTAAGGCTATATATATAGGAAAACTTCGAAACTCTTCTTGTCAGAAACTACAAGAGCTAGAGCCTTGCTATTTTGTATACATGTTCCTTGGGTGGCCTTGTATCAAGATTGTTAGAAAAATTTTGATCCATCAAAGACATGGCCACCAAGGGCATGACCTTTTTCCCTATATTGCTACCAGTATATAAGAAAACTTTAAAGATCTTCTTGTCAGAAACCACAAGAGTTAGAGCTTTGATATTTAGTTTATGTATTCATTTTGGTGGCCTTGGATCAAGATTGTTCATAGAATTTTAATCTGCCAAAAAGCATTGCCACAAGGGCTAAATGTCTATGGCACTCGGGTGGGCGACATAGGGGGATCTTTTATGCTTTAGTACTTGTGTGTCCCTGCATTTAATCTAACCTACAACATGCTAAGACCTATAAACCCTCATCCTTACCTGTAATAGATGAAGTCTTTACCACAAGTTTCACACCTGTGGGGCTGTTCTCCATTGTGGATGCGCATGTGGTCATGGAAGTGTTTGCGAGACATAAAGCCCTTGCCACACACATCACAGATGTAAGTCTTATGACCCCAGTGAACCACCATATGTTGGTTCCTAAGGGATGTTGAAGTGAATGTTTTGTCACACACCCGGCACTTGAAGGGTCGCTCTCCCTTGTGTACTCTAGCAGGGTTAAAAATACAGGCCAGGTTAGGTTGATATGATAAAATAAAATCAGAAAAATGTGAGTATTAATTTGAATGAAGGTTCTCACAATAATCAGGCAAGATCTCTATCAAGTAATATCACTAGAAGAAATGTACTGGAAAAAGATTTTTTATAAATTTATTGTTCAGACATTTCTCATATTTACTTAAGAAGCAGGTGTTCAGATACTTTAATAAGTATGAGTGATTAATTATAATTTCTTGATAGTTTAAATATTCTCTTCTTACTATTACTGTAAGAATAATATGAATTATTTTGAACAGTCATAAAAACAGCCAAAGGCTTAAATTACAACTTACTTACTGACAAGAAAGCTACTGGATAATTTTTCCAATCAAATGTATCATTTTCTTAACTTGTTTGTGTGTGATTTCAGTGACCTTATAATTACAGCAGAACCCTGTTATTGTGAACTATCTTCACTTAAAATTCTGCTCGAGCCAAAATTGTTAATAAGTACCACCCAACACACTCTTTACAAATAGGAAATTTGTGAATAAAATTCTTTAAAGACAAAATTTTTAAGCAGTTTTGCATATGGTTGAAATAATGGTAAAATATTACTAAAACCTCTTCAATCTATAATTTACCCACCGTATATGATCCTGAAGGCGTTTATGGTTGGAGTAAGCCTGTCCACAGATATCACACTGATGAGGCTGTTCATTACTGTGAGTCAACATATGAGCCTTCAGATAACTCTTATACTTCAACACCTTGCCACACAGCTCACATGTTGTTGATGACATCTTAGGCGTTAGCGGTATTCCCTTGGCGATCTTGTCTGCCCGTTGCTCATGGTACTTCATGTGGTACTTCCACTTGGTGCGGTCATAGAACGTCTTATTGCACCCCTCCCACTCACACGCTAGCAGGTCTGATGAAATGAGTGACTGGTCCTCCTTAAAAAACATTGGATAAATGCAGAAATTGTACAAGTAAAATCTGGCAGTGTTTGGACAAATGATCAACACTTAATATATATTTGAACAATTTTGTCACTGTTGTATATAATTTATGTCAGTGTATTGTTGTATATAAGCACAGTTTGAAAATGAGTAGGCAGAAGTTTAATATTAAACAATGTACATCTTTACCTTAGAGCTAAGGAAAACCTTGTGTTCCTTGCGACAGTGGACAGTGAGAAGGCTGTGAGAGAAGAAGACCTTGTCACACCTGTCACACTGGTGTTGCTCTGAGGCGGTCTCATGTTGGTGCAGGTGTTGGTCCAAGGTCCCCTGGGTGGGCAGTATGATTCCACAGATGTGACACTCATACTCTGTGCTCTCATCATCCTGGGATGAACGGCCTAGTCTATGGTTGTCATACAAAAGGTATGCACAATAATGATAATATTTCAAAAAAATTTTTTATAAAGGAGTTTTTTTGTCATTAGTAGCATAAAAGGTATTTTTCTTATATCCAAAAAAAGCCAGAAATCATTTGATTGTTTAGACAATAAAATAAACAGCAACAGGAAAAAACACCCCTAGAATATTCTTACCTTAGGTATAATGAAATCTGTCTGAAGTATAAGAAGAGTATCTTCTTCTATGCTTGAACATAATTTAGATAATGACTCTAATAGATCAGAAAAAAACCCCTACCTGACCATAATTGGTGTTTTCCCATCACTGTTGGAGTACATCTTGACACGTAGATGGATGCGTCTGTGTTCTATCACACTCTCCTTCTTCTTGAATGTCTTCTCACAGAACTCACATTTGAATGGCCGGATGATGTGTGCTGCTGTGCGATGGTATTTCAGGTCCTTTTCAGATTCGAACCCACGACCACACATGCGACACACATGTGGGGAGTGGATAGGATGGGTGTCAATATGTTTGTTGATGGCAGCAAGCTTTGTGTACTTCTTGCCACAAACGTCGCATTTATACAGTGCCTCCTTGTAACGGCAGTTGGACTGAAGTGATAATCAATTTGTTAAAGGAACAGATCAGTTACAAACCAAGTAAAAGTGCATACTGGATAAAAATGGAATACTTTAAACTGTTTTAAATATACAGAATTGGAATTTAGCAATAGAAAAATATGTTCTGAGTGCATAATGTAGTGATTAGTGGTTATGTTGATATCTCCATGTTGTGTATATATTTCTTTGAATGACAATCATGGGAGGTCCTTTTACTTGTCTGCTCACATGTTCACAACTAGCACCAGAGTCCCCAATCTCAATGTTTTATATCCACATCGGATAGGAATTCATTAACAAATTTAATCAATGTTCCTTTCTATTTCTCACCTGTACATGTGTCTCCAGCTCCAGGTAGTCAAAAAAGCCCTGCCAGCACACGTTGCAGAAACAGTCATAGTCAAAATGGATGGCCCTGTGGTCCATGAGAGAGCTGATATCCTTAAATGTCTGCTCACAAACATCACACTTCATGGGCAGCTCATGGTTGTGATGATCTGTGGAGAAATATAAGTGAAATGTACGATAATGTCTGCTCACACACATCATACATAATGGGTCACCCATGGATGTGATGCTCTGTGGAGAAATATCAGTGAAATGTACGATAATGTCTGCTCACACACATCATACATAATGGGTCACCCATGGATGTGATGCTCTGTGGAGAAATATTGAAACTGACTATAATCTTGTGCAGCAAATCATGAATAGGTAGTTAAATTAATAAATAACGGATACAGTTAAAACATGTACTTATATATAAAATAAACTTTGGCGAAAACAGCAGTACAATGATATCATAGCTGATATTTGGTGAAAATGCTGATCCTTTCTGAATTTTAGGCATTGTCATACAGCAGTTAGTTTATAGCTAAAAATAACAAAAGTACCTGTAAATGACAGCAAATATGTTTATGTTATTCGTATCAAATTTAACAGACCTTACAGTGAAAAACATATATAGCAAACATATAGTTTCTTTAAAAAGACCTTCATCTGAGAATAAGAAGAATTGTTGAAAACAATGAAACACGTTCAATTAAAACTAAGGCTGAAACACTACAACCCTTTTTGTCCAGTACATAGTATAAGAGCTCTGGTACATAGTATTTTTTTTTTAAAACTAATAGATGAGAGATTAACATCAGCATATTGATTTTTACTTCCCATTTATTTTGGCTTCCATCTGTGCCTTCTTGTCTGATTCACAACTCATCCATTTCTAATGCATTTTTATGTATTTGATATATAGACCCTTATCTCCAATATTCGTCCGTGTCAGTATAATGGACCAGCCGGGTTCAGTCCCTGGGCACCTCATAAGTGCCCCTGTGCTATAATGATAGAAATGTCGCTGCACAGTATCGGCAAAAATGCCGGCTTATCCCTATCCCTAATCGTCCTTTTCCTCAACTCAATGAGAATATCCATTCAGAAATTAATTTACCTGTGTCCTCAATTGTTGTTACATTTTAATGAGACAGTTTCACATGGAATATATCAGTCATATATAGATTTCTGAGATTTCATTAAATATTAACTATTATTCAATCATATTGCAAGAGGACAAGAACAACTGTGAATGCTTTTTCTGATGGGCTGTTTTTTTTACCTTGGTTAAAGCTACACTATTTCTGATGGAGTGTGTTTTTTTTACCTTGGTAAAAGCTACACTATTTCTGATGGAGTGTTTTTTTTTACCTTGGTTAAAGCCACACTATTTCTGATGGGCTGTTTTTTTACCTTGGTTTAAGCTACACTATGAAAAAATTTACTTTCTATCAATATATAATATCAATGTGGGTAGTCTCCTACTTTTAATGTGCTCATCTAGGCTTGTCTTGCTGGTAAACTCCATGACGCATGTATCACAGAGGAACTTCTGATCCTCACTTTCTGGGTTGTGTGCATCCTGAATGTGGCGCTCATGAGTTCGCTTGAGGGAGAACACACGCGGACACTGGTCACACTTGTAGTCCCCCTCCTGGTGGATTTGTAACTTGTGCTCCTGGGGTCAAGCAATGTAAAAAAGTTCAAAGTAACCATGACAATAACAGGACTTGTTTGCATAATTATATCATGCAGTCGTTTACAAGTGCCTTTAATAAATGCAAAGTGTTGTTGTTTATAAATTTGTCAGAAACGCCAAAACAGTGTTTTTTTACTAAAATAGTCCACTTCATAGATAATAGTCTTTTTATACAAACAGATATGATTTTGATTCGAAAATACTTCATAAAGCTGAACGATGTTGTCTTCTAATTTTCAACTACGGGGTTTGTGTACTCCTTTGTTACTTGAAAAGTCCTGGTTAGACATATAAGTTATAAATCCAATAAGCTATGAACAACTTAGAAGCTGAATCAAAAGTACAAATTTTGTTCTATTACTTACCCTCAATTGCCGAATATCATCAAACACATCTTTACACAGATCACATAGAAACAGTATACTGGTGGTGGTTGTCTGTTTATTCTCCTTCCCCTCTGTCTTCTCATCCCGTTTCACAGATGAAACCTTTGTCTTTGCCCCAGCTGATGTGTAGAGGTGATCTCCACTCACTTTCTTTTCACTGTCTGTTTTCTGCATCACCACAACTTTGGGAGTGACTACACGTGGAACTGCTACATTCTGATAAGGTTTCTCCACATCTGCATCATCAACCTGTGGAGTAATATGGCAGAGAAAAGAAGGAAAATTATCCACTTTCTCATTACAGCACAAAAAAGTATGCATATGTATTTAACATAAGTAACCTTTGTCCATCTGGGTTTAAGGTATTATAATGTTCATTAAATGTTTAGTAAGCACATATGTTGTGATTTTTTATGATTTTATCTGTTTAACAATTATTTGTTACCTTTTTATACCCTGCTCTTATGTTACATATTTGCAATAAACATAAAGTCTATTTGAGATTTTCATTGTTTTAAACTTAAACATTATATTTACCTAATTTTAATAATACATGTATCTTAATTCTTTATACTCATGAATATTGTTTGTATTAAGTGTTGTTTTTTTTGAGAGCATTTTTAACATAATTTAAATATTTATTAAAAAAGTGCTATAGAAATATGGTTCAAAGCTTACAGATAAAGTTAAATTGTTTTAAATGGTACCAATAAAAATGTTTAAATCTTAACATATTTTCATTCTTTTTTTTTTTTTTTACTAAAGTTAAGGTATAAATACTGTATGTTTTCTGTCTATATTTCATAAAATAGTTAACAAGTTGCAACAGTTAACTCTAAGTTCAAACTGATCAGACTATGCCAAGTCTGGACCCAGATCAGCCAGTGCCTCTAGCAATTTGCATAATCATCACTGTGTGTAAATGTAAATTGTTCACTTAGAAAAGACTAAAAAAATAAATATTTTTTTGTCATTGTTTTTATTTTATTTTAATAAAATGTAGTGAGATAAGAGAAAATGTTAAAAAGTGTCATTTACCTCCATTTTAATCTCATATTCTTCATCCTCATCCTCTTCTGGCATTGTGTTGCTGTCATTGGGAGACAAGTCTGACTTGGATACCTCCTCCTCATCATCATCACCCTCGTTCCTGGTCTCACTGGCAATACCTGTAGACATGAGACAAAATAATTATGCCTATCAGATTATGTCTAACACAAACTCAATATTATAACTTTAAAAAAGAGTGTCCGTAGACTTTCTGATTTACAGTAGAAAATTTTGAAATTTAAAAAGGGAGATAACTCTGTTATATGGTTAATTGCTCTTTTACAATGAGTTCCCCTTTTAAAAAAGAATAAGTATTCATAGTTTGAAATGAATCTCTTTGACTGATTTTGAGAAATGGATCTGAACAAAACCATCCACCAATTCAAACAAGGACAAGCAGGTCAGGCCAATATTTTTACTTTTCTTCTCAAAAAGAGGAGATAATAAATGACATTTCATCTCAAAATTAAGATAATATTTGTGTACTAAGGCTATCACTTACAAAAAAAAAAGTGTTAAAAACAACATGAAAATCATGATAGTAGAGCAATCAAGTAAAAGGAAAACCTGAAAACAAGGCAACAAAAAAGTAGTAATAGTACTTAGATTTTAGTCCTTAACTATGGCCTGACAAAAAAACACACACACTCAAATACAATAGCAGGATTTGTACATAAAATTCAACAACAATTATTTATTTCCGAAATATATTGTAACTGCTTTTAATAGACACAAATAACTCCACACTGAAACACTTCTTTAAATATACATACTTAAAATTTTAAATAATAATTGGTGTTGTATACATGCTTTAATTTTTAATAAAAGATGGTGTAGTAATAAATAAATGCAATCAATCATTATATTTTTGACAGATTTGTGTAATGTATTCATGAAAAAAAAAAGTTAAAGCAATCAATGAAAGAATCTTTTAACAATACACATACCTAGACAGAAGTCGTGAAAGTCTTTGAGCATCTCCTGTCGAAGGAGGCAGAAATGGTCTCCCTTGATTGACCCAAGGTGTTCAAAGGCTCCATCGTGCACTCGAACTGAAACCAGGAAACTTTCCTCGCCAACATCAGCCAGCTGGTTACACTGTTTCACATATGACATACAAAGATTAACACATAAAGACATATTAAAATCCTACAAACTATTTAAAAAAGTAATACTTTCTAACATCAGTATGACAAATATAATGCAGATGAAGGTAAACTAAGCTAATGGTTCCCTCCCCTTGCTTGATTACTGAAAAACAAGTACAGCCAACATCTCTCTTCTGCGCAAAAAAAAGAAAAAGAAAATTATTTATTTTTTTGTTTTGCTTTTTTGTTACAACCAAACGGACATAATTATGGTCATATTGGTGACGTCCAGCTTATTATTGGTGGAGGAAGATTCCAGACTTATGTCAGAATAGAACCACAGGTGCACTGCAGGTCAGCCAGAAAACCTCCCCACATGAAAGTTCGTGCCCCAGGAATCGAACCCACGCGGTGAGGGGCTGAGGAGTTTCAAATTTATGAAGTTCACAAGGCATTATGTGCTCATTAAATTGATTCTGACCTTAAATCTACCACTAGCCAATAATGAATCTAACTTTTAAAGAAATGTATTCAAGTCCTTGCTTCTCCTTAAAAAAAATACTGATTAATTTAAAGATACTAATTTATAGTCATTAATCAATTAAGAGCACAGGCAATTTATTTTACATAACAGTCTGGATTGGTCAATATTAGTGCTTAATACTTTTCACTATTAAATGCTGTAAATTTTTTCTCATCTTAACTGACCAGTTCCCTCATCTGCTGCCGAATATCTTCAGCGACCCGCGTCCTCTCATCCTCCAGGTTGGACTCTTCATCCTCACCCTCAATATTCATCTGATTACTGCTAGTGTCTGGCGTCAAAAACTAGAAATAATCACATATAAGGGCTGTAGAAATAAAGAGTAGATTACATCTGTTAGACAGTATATTCAAAAAAGTCTTCATGGTATACCTGAAATATTCATCATATTAACAGCTAATTATTGGTGCAGGAAGATCCAGACTTTTAAGTGCATCGCATGTTAGCTTGACCCACACCCTCTCCCCCCCGGATGAAAGTTCTCGCCCCAACTGGGACTCGCACCCACATGGTGAGGGGCTGATGAGCAAAAAGTCAGCAACTCAAACCGCGCAGCCACGGGCGCCTCCTGAGTACAAATTGATCAGGCATAAGCAAATAGTATAAATCCAGATCAGACAGGATCTACAATATTTGCTGTTAAGTCTGCCAAATCAATATATAAGTATTTAAACATATATGCATGAAAATGCCCAAGAATTCACAATGGATTATAAATAAATTTACAAATATCAAAGGCCAAAGGGTTAAACAACTAAGATGTGTAAATACCCAATGAGGGATGTATGCACGGTAATTTCACATTTGATTCCATTACTTACCTAACTACCATTCAACTAGGATAACATTCATACCTTGTCCTGCGACTCCTCGGCCTGCTCAATGTCCAGCAGAGTCTGTGTGACAATTGGATCCTCTGTCTGGTAAGCTGGGGCCTGTAGAGATGTGACCACCTGACCATTTGATGACTGTAAGATGGTGCTGGTGCCCTGCAGAAGTGTCCCAGCCTGGCCCTGCAGCATGGAACCAGAGGGAAGCAGCTGGACTGTTATAGACCTTAAAGTTCCCTCTGAGATACCCCCTACCTCTGCCTGGGACCTGGGTGTATCCATGACCTAAGGGGCCCTGAAAAAAAGCAAGTATAAGAATTAATTAATAATTACCCCTTTTTTTATAAAAAATATTTTCTTTTCAGACGACTAAAGTAATTAAAACAAGCTCAAAAGCCAAATTAAGTCTTTTTTTAAAACACTGTTGTGACACAAGTTTGCCATAGGAAAAGATGAGCCCCAACCAAAATTTACCAAGTCCCATTTTATGTGTGTCTTTAGTGTGAATTGTGAATTTTAGTGCGAATCAGTCACTTGTTTTTGTTACAAATGTAAACAATGATTACACTGTGACATAAAAGTATTATGATTGCATCCTTTTTCTTTTTGCTGCTGAAGCCATTTTACTTCTTCCTTTTCTATATTTAAATTAGCGGTTGGATTATTTCAATGCGAAAGGTATTGTTGTCAATGTATATTTTCTTATTGTTTCTGCATCTTTGAATGCTGGTACACGTTTATATAAGACAGTTTTATGCTATATTACAGATAAGAAACAGCAATAATTAAAAACATGCATTAAGTTGAACATATGGGGAACAAGCAACCGGTTGAACCTTATGGACTGACACAATCGGACAACACTTATTTTGAATACGTGGTTGCTGCACAGGTGCTCTTAGGTTATATGCTGAGCATGGCTAATATCGCTAACAAGTTTGAAATGTATCTCTATATTGCTTTGTTTGAGTTTGTAAAATATGTTAGTTATGATGATTCCCATTTTCTAAACTTTCATTTAAATTACCTAGTTATATGAGCCAAAATACACTGTGCCCAATGGAGGCAACTGCCTTGGTGACTTTTCATCCCAGGCGATTTTATTGCATAATTTGATACGATGATGTCATAAATGCGAACGGTGTACATTAAGGTTTGATTTTTCAAAACATTTTCTATGTAAATTGTGAGTGCTGTCCGTAGCATTCCAAAATCACTGTATTCTGCTGTGTATAAACTGCATATTTTTAACTCCCTAGTCTGTATGCGCGGTATACATAAAAATTTTTTTCTCCTGCTCCCAAAGTCGCAAAATATGACATATATCATCATGTGAATGTTCTCTTGGTTAACTGGTATACAGAGACTACTAATTTTCACACATCGCTGGATGTATCTAGCAGGTGTTAACCTCTCATCTGCGAGAACATCCTGCATTGCATGGCAGCACGATAATAATTTCTTTGATCTACCTTCGAAGTGGGGGTTGCATGTGCCTAAATCTCAATCAGAACAGTGCACTGTCCTTGTGTACATGCTGCCAATCACTTATTTCATGGTGATATTTAATCGGCCAATGCTTATAAAAACACAATGTTCACACCCTCACTGTTAAACTGCTCCGACCGATTTCACCATGACAACAGCTTATATCAGTTCAATTAACTTGACCTGTGTAATGAGACAAGTCTGCACAGACCCCAGACTGGATGACGTAGATTATTAATAGTCACTGTATACCAATTAACCCATGTGTTGAGACAGCATATCTGGTCAATGCGCCTGTTAATTTTTTCTCGCCTCATCTGATTAGATTTCAGAAAAATGCCAGATATTTTTTAGCCTGCCAAATTCATATTATTGGTGCGTGGTATACATCCGAAAACGTGTTTCACGCAGAATTTCATTAAAAGTCGGCATGTGTGTTATACATAATTGTGCGTTGTACACAGCAGAACAGGATAAGTTGAATTTATTAATTGCACACTGTATCATCTGCATCATTTGCCCTAAATATAAAAATTAGATTCTGATGTGATTTTGATTTTGGTCTAAGACAGTAAAGATTGAGAAAGATTGACAAGTTATTGATGAGCAATCATATCTCCTTAACACTTGTTAGGATTTCAAGAGATATGGAGCATGTTAAAGCATGTGGTTTTTGCTACAAGGAATGAAGGAGGACACATAAGACTTTACATATCTGAAACAAAGTAGAAGTTTGTTTATGTTGCATCAAACCAACACAATTACGGTTATAATAGCCTTGTAATCTTTTAATTTATTTGTGGAAGAAGACACTGGACATATGGGAAGAACCAATGGGGCACCACAGATCAGCTGGAAGACATCCCGAAATTAACTCATATGGTGAGGGGCTGAACAGTTACAAGGAGGCGTCTCTTACTGCTGGACCACTGGCATCAATAAAAAATCTTAAAAATAAATAATAAAAAAACATGTGACACTCAATGGACTGTTTCAGCTGACATTGTATTCACTAGTGTTGCCATCTAGACATTTGTTAGAGATTGTCAAAATTATGCGGAATCAGTCATATAGATAATGACCATATTTGTTTCCAAATCAAAGGATTCAAGACCTGAAATAAAGAAGCTGCTTACAGTCACAAGTTCTCTTTGAATCATCTTGTGGACAATTTATCTCCACTACATTGATCTAGGTCTTGGGAGGTGTATTGGCCGGATTCTATTATTTTTTGATCTCCAGGCCAAATCTTCATAAACTTTATACCCTTGGACCAAGTGCAACATTGTCATATATGATGACTGAGACATGTCTTCATATAAAAAAACTATCTGTTTCTTAAGGAAGTGTTCGTAAGTTACATGTAACCTTCACTGAAAGTCTCAGCTTGGCTTTGTCAACCTTAATTTTCTTGATAGCATTGTCTTTGCAAAAACAAACACAGCAAACACACTCATGGTGACATTTTATTTCTTATTATATTCGAATATGTGTTGATTCAATAAAATAAATACATGGAAAAGAGCAGACATAGGTTGCTGTCTGCTGTGAGACAGAAAGTCTACACCAATTTAAAATGTTGGCAAGTTATCTCCCTTGCAGTTAGAACGCGTCACGCCATGTTTTTCAAAGAAATGACCTTGTTAGACTGGTACTCGAACAAAAATCCCGTACTTTCAATTTTTCAGTCGAAATTTGTACATATTACGAGCGAATGACGAAAGAAAACTTATCAAATTACATATTTACCTAAAACTCAAAAAGCAAATTATCTCCTCAAATGAAGAAAACTTGAAATATTCAAAACTCGAGTGCAGGCACAACGTTCATTTTCCAACTTCCGGAAGTAATCGCCAAGTAACGTACTTGTCCGGATAATTTCGACAATCTCCGTATTTTCCCAGCCATGGCATGCTTATGTCCCCTTGAAACTCTCTGGGCTAGAGGTTTTACAAAATGGCAGCTCTTGTGAAGTTGTTGTCGGCAGCCAAGTCTGGTAATTGCCTTAGTTTTCAGCCTGCATGATAAAACATTTAATGTTTTTTTCTTGATAAACTTCCGTAGGCTTTTATCTGTGTGCATCTAAATTACAAATATCGACTCGGACTGCTTAGTTTCTAACTGCCATCAAGTCTTTATTTACCCTTGCTGTGGCCTTGAACTTTTCTGTTATGAAATGAAGTTGACAGCGCCCGTTGTTGCATTTGGGGAAATCGTTAGATCCACACCGTTGTAGTCTAAACACCGTTTAAGTTAGGTGTCACTCACGGTTAACCACGCCTTCTCTGTGCAGGCACAGTATTCGTCGAAAAGAACCAACACTAGACTCAGATGCCAAGATAATGTTAATATACATAATAGTGAAAACTATTTACTGATAATACATTTATTTAGTTCAGAATGTAAGCACACTATATTTTCGACGGATTGTTCGCACGATAAACAGTAATAAAAGGGTGAAATACAAGTTAATTACAGCGTATTTGTCAACGAGAAGAATTTTCAGTTGAAATGCTATCAAGAACTATTATGGAGCTGAATGCATTGACAAAAACCAACATGATAACGGATGTTCATAACACTATTTAAGTCAAATAGTAAGAGGTGTACACAATGTATTTAGTGACGTTATATAACATCATTTAAGTCAGTTGGGTAAGAGGTGTACACCTAACAGACTTAAATGGCGTGTGACTTTAAAGTAATATTAGGCACTATGTACACCATTTACCTAACAGACTTAAATGGTGTGTGACTTTAAAATAATATTGGGCACTATGTACACCATTTACCTAACAGACTTAAATGGTGTGTGGCTTTTAAAGTAATATTGGGCACTATGTACACCATTTACCCAACAGACTTAAATGGTGTGTGGCTTTAAAGTAATATTGGGCACTATGTACACCATTTACCCAACAGACTTAAATGGTGTGTGACTTTAAAATAATATTGGGCACTATGTACACCATTTACCTAACAGACTTAAATGGTGTGTGGCTTTAAAGTAATATTGGGCACTATGTACACCATTTACCTAACAGACGTAAATGGTGTGTGGCTTTAAAGTAATATTGGGCACTATGTACACCATTTACCTAACAGACTTAAATGGTGTGTGGCTTTTAAAGTAATATTGGGCACTATGTACACCATTTACCCAACAGACTTAAATGGTGTGTGACTTTAAAATAATATTGGGCACTATGTACACCATTTACCTAACAGACTTAAATGGTGTGTGGCTTTAAAGTAATATTGGGCACTATGTACACCATTTACCCAACAGACTTAAATGGTGTGTGGCTTTAAAGTAATATTGGGCACTATGTACACCATTTACCCGACACACTTAAATGGTGTGTGGCCTCTAAAGTAATATTGGGCACTATGTATACCTTTTACCCAACAGACTTAAATGGTGTGTGACTTTTAAAGCACTATGAGGCACTATGTACACTTTTTACCTAACAGACTTAAATGGTGTGTGACTTTTAAAGCACTATAAGGCACTATGTACACTTTTTACCAAACAGACTTAAATGGTGTGCGGCCTTTAAAGTAATATGAGGCACTATGTATACCTTTTACCAAACAGACTTAAATTGTGTGCGGCTTTTAACGTAATATAGGGCACTATACAACCTTTTACTTAACAAACTAAAATGGTGTTCAGCTTTAAAAGTTATACGGGGCACTATGCACACCTTTTACTCAATGGACTTAAATGATCTGCGACATTTGTAGTCCATACAGGGACACCTTTTACTCAACAGATCGGATTGGTGTGCGGCTTTTTAATGTAATACTGTTCACTATGTGCGCCAGTGTACAACCACAAAATACCGTTGAATATACTTACAACAAACATTCCACAAAATTTATTTATATAGGTAGTTTTGCCTGTCACTGTTTCAATTCTTGTGTGTGTTTTACCGGATTGATATCTTTAAATTACCCGGGGCATTTGTCCTTTTTCTGCACTTTTCGGTCCATGTTGGTATTTGGATACACGTTTAACTCCGCCCAAATAGCAACATGACACCGCCTACACTACTTGACTTAAACGGTGTGCGAAGTTAAATGGTGTGGGTTTAGCGATTACCTTGCATTTGGCTGATCAAGAATGGAAATAAAATCACACTTAATTTCTCTTGTTTTTATATTTGAATTGATGTCTTTTCCATTTCAGAAGTGAAAACAACAAAAGAAAACAGCACTAAATATAAAAAAAGTTAAATTCAATAAATGAGCCAAGCTTTTGGTGTAAACTATCTCGGCCATACCAGTTTTCATGCACTTAAGCTTCGTACGTTTTGCAAGTACCATTTAACGCTCATTCATTAAAATAAAATTGATAATCACGTAAAAAAAATAATCTCAAATGAACATTTCTGAAAAATTCTAACCTTAATGGACTTGTTTATTTAGTCGATTGTTTAGTTTATTCTAAAGTACATGTTAACTAGAAGTTGTATACTACGTCACCAGTTTTCACGCACTTCTTTAATGTCTGGTTCTATCAAAGTCTGGTACCATGTATCAATAGGTTTTTAAATATAATTATAACTTGTAAATGCTTATATAGTATATAAGTATTAAACTGTTATTCTGCCACATATATATGTACAAATTTGAGCTACATTATCTTAATAGTGAGGGCATAAGGATGTGTCCCCCCTTCTAACAGCCCGCTTGTCAGTGCAATAAATTGGGTGGACCCAGTGAGAACAAAAGTCACATTAAGCCCATTTGGTAAATAACAATGACACTGACTGCCTTATTGCGTCTGGTGTAAACTTATGGCAAACACAACATCTTTCTTCTTCATTCGTTTCATTGTCAGTAGCAATGTCCTGTTCATCATCAATTAAGTTAATTAATATGGTAATGGCCAGGTTTGGACAGTGCAACTGGTCTGGGTCTCTTGGACTTGGTTCCCTTCTTAACGTTAATACATTGTCCTTTGTTCTTGTTGGTAGTTTTCTTTATAACAACAGTGTTATATTTAAGGATGGTTTCTTCAGTGATCAGTTTGCGACTTCCGAAGTAACTCAAGTATCTCCGTTTTTTTTACTGGTTCTTTGTCCCTTCTTATTTTGTTTTCTTTCATTTCAAAAAAGTTCTCTTGTAGCAAAGATGGCTCAGGCTGCACAGGGGAGTGATAAAGGCATTCTGGTCTGGGGTTTACACATGCCTCTTTCAATATAATGGACAAGGTAAAGTTACAAGGGTCAACTGCATTTGGGTTGTAAGGGTAAATGCCAGCTTTTGCAAATGAGGAATGCAAGTTTTCTGGAGAGAGAGCTTTTTTATAAGCTTTGCATCGTAACATACAGATGTTATTTCTATTGATTACGTCACAATTTTCCCTCATAAACTTGTGTGAAACGGCATTGAAAACGCACTTAAAAGGACCAAAGCAGCCTACCTCCATTGGTTGGAGGATATGGCTAGTATGGCCAGGCAGTACAAACACAATGATATTTTCCCGTTTTGCCAAGTCAATAACATTTAGAGAAACATGGGACCTGTGTCCATCATACATTAGGAGGACTGAATTGTCTGGGCTTCTGGCAAGTAAGTATTTTAGAAGGTGGTTCTCAAGGTATGCCTGAAATACTGATGAATTAGTCTAGCTAGATGATGTGACAGTGCCGTCTGCTCCAGTTGTCTTTCTGTTCAAGTGCTCCTTTTGCATAAGCTCACCTAGAAAGACCGACTTGTCGGTGTCAGTATAATGGACTGACCAGATCAATCCCTGGGCACCTCATAAGTGCTCCTGTGCTATAATGATAGAAATGTTGCTACAAAGTATCGGCAAAAATGCCAGCTAATCCCATCCCAATCCTATCCCTCACCTGGAAAAATAAAAAAAGGTGGAATCTGCTGACCTTGAGCATTACTACAGCCTATAACTGTGACTGTTGACCTGTTACTTGAAGTTGTGGATAGTGGTTCGGTATCAATTTCAGTAACAATATTTGGTGGTTTATGTGTGGTTGAGAGACCTTTTTCATCAACAATGTATATAAGTTCTGTTTTTTCTGAAAGGTTATATTTTGTGAGGATTTTTAAAAGCTTGTCAAAATAAGTAATTTCACATTCCTCAGATGTTGCTTTAGCCCTTTGTAGCTGCAGTCCCCTTGGCTTCAGCACCTTCAACTCTGGCCATCTTCCCATGAAATAAGCCAACCACTTGAGTCCAAGAGGGTGGCTAGCATCTCTGTATCCAAGACTAACAGCATACTGGCTGGCTACATCTATGACCTCAGGCCTAAAAAAAATTGAAAATAATAGATAAAATCCAAAATCTACAAGTCTTTAATTATCCTCACCCAACGCTTGACGTAAACGTAAGGAGAGTTGAAATCCTTGCTTCCTCCTCCTGCGCAAATAAAGGTCCCAACCTGCTGACCTCTGGATCCACCATCCCTGAAAGCTTGTTTCTTAATGTGGCTTCAGGGATCACATACTCCCTGGCTGTCTTCCTAATTGATGACCCACTTTCCTTAATCTGGATGTATGTATTTGTCACAGCAGTGGGGGATTAAGGGCGGTATGGGCCATGTGAAACTTGAAAGATAAACATAATAATCACAATAAAGATCATAAAAACTAGTGCGCATATTGTTGTTATTTACATGAAATATGTTAATGTTATGGAAATAAAGGTCATGTGATCCATTTGACATATTGCGGGAGCAGACGTCAAATTATTTTTTCATTTCAGATTGTGCTATTTTCTTTTATTTTGTATGAAAGAATGAAAGACATAAAAAAGTAATAAGAAAATGACTTGTTTTTAGGATAATGTAAATAAAATCCCTATTTTACCATGGCTAGGCGCACTTTCCACATGTTTTTCTGACAGACACTTCACTTTTGATTTCATTGTTTCCAACATGTAATGGCTGACGTCATTAAAACTTGCGTACTGCGAAAACCCGTATGTTTACAAAGTGTGTGAAAACTGGTGTGCATGAAAACGGGTAATTTGATGATAGTTAAAACATACATAGCATTTATCTATCAATAGTTGATAAGCACAAGAGCATTTCATATTAGACTAGATAAATATCGTGTGTTGAAGCTATTATTATGTATAGCTGTGATGTTGGGTTGTCTATATTTCTCGAAGTTTAAAGTGTGCACCTAATTTAACTAGTGTAACCGTGGACATGCAAAGAAGGCTGGTGTCATTTGATACTAATTTTCAATCGATAGATGTACCATGGTTTCAGGTAGTGTTGCTAAGCACTTAAACAGTTGTAAATATACTGTTAGGAAGGTTTTAAAACAATGAATATTTGAGTTCATTGAAAAAATGCCCATTTATGACTTGATACACAAAGGTTAAGCTCCAGAATACAAAACTTTCATATAGAAAAATTGTATCCAGTATAAGATTTCTTTACTTCAAAAGTTATGTTAATCATTTGCAGCACCAGGCTCCCTTGCTTACAGTGTTTATGCTCTACTGCTAAGTTTCAGTAGTAGTTAGCACACAAAACCTCAATAGTTCAATTTGTTGAGCAACTGCAAGTATTGGGATGGTCTGTAGTTCAAATCCCCTTGGAGGCAATTTTATTTTGCTTTTTTTACGTTTGGTGCCATGACCTAAAAGTAATACAGGTGCTTATTTGTGTTGTGATATATTCAAAGCATGTGCCTTAGAGAAGAACCTGGTTGAGTTTCATTGTGTTATGAGGGAGGAGTGTAGTAGTCTCACTGGTAGTTTGTTCACAGAGTCTCTAAAGCCCAGTTGATAGAGCAAGCAGCTAGTATTGTAGAGGTCAGTGGTTCCTCGATAAGACTCACTTTTTCTACTCCCATTTCATTTGGTTCCTTGACTTATTGCTGTAGCTTATTTGTGTTGCCAAATGCAAAGGTGTGAGCTAGGTCATAGCACCAAATGTTGCAGGAGAGGAAAAAAACACAACATCCTCCTGCATTTGAATCAAAGACCTCCCCAATACTAGAGGGTACTCTGCTGACTGAGCTATGCGAACAAAATATCAGTGACAGTGACTGCTGCTACAGGAACTGCTAAAGTACTCTATATCATTGACTCTAATCACTACATTTAACAGGGGATTTTACAATGTAAATCCATTTGTAATGAGTTCTCTTGAGAACTTCATCTGCCACCAATAAAGTTAATAAAGGGAAAAAGTGTGGCTGGTACAAGACTCGGACTCCTGACCCCTTCTTTACACCTATTGGGAAAGTACATCAACAACTGAGCATCACAAACCTTAAATCTAGAGCTCTGAGTATTAATTATATGGTGAGTTATGACACCATCAGACAATGCATACCTGGAGCACATTTGCCATATTTTCATATATTCTTCAAATTTTTTTCCCCAGCCAATTCAGCTGTCATCAAAAGCTTGCAGCCTCGACTTTTGGCAGGTCTGCAGTCTCACAGACATCAAGGATCTGGTGGTTTCAGTGAGTAGATTATGCTTCTATCTTAACCCTTATCCTATTGTTCTGCTCAACCTTTAACGGCATAGGTTTGAAGCTGGTCGGGGTGAAGGACTTAATGCTAGAAGGCCTTCTAGTTGACTTGCTGTGTGCCGTTGCAGACTTCCTCCGCCTTTATGTCTGGATGTCACTAAATTTACTTCTTTTTGTTGCTGCAATATATTTAAAAAACAAAGCAAGCCTTTATATATGGCTATATTTATTAATAAGCAATACAAAAGGAAAGTAAATTTCTTAGTACTGCATCTAACGATAACAAAAGTTATCAATCTTGACTAAGCAGCAAACAGTGTAGGTCCTGTTCAGACAGTTGCCAGTTGAAGCGTCTGGATCAGGATCTACACTATTTGCATAATTTTGTCGATTTGTGCTTTGCAAGCAAGGATCATGATGATGGGTTGTTGTTTTGATTAATTAGAAATAAACAAAACATTTATGGTAGTGACCCTCATGATGATGATGAAATTATTGATGGAGAAATATTTAAAACTGCTGAATGTAGAGCACCTAAGGTTATCTTGACAACATCCCATTGAAGTCTTAGTCCAGACTGGGACATGAGCCTAGAAGTCAAAAGAATAACGTTTTACAATTCTCTAATTCTAGCTCAGTGACAGTTACCCCCAAGACCTCTTAGCTTAAGGACAACATTTTTTTTTACAAAGCATTGTAAAAGATATAAAGTTAATTGTCATTTTGTACAAGTGATGCCAGGTCAAGTCCTTCAAAACAAATTATGAAGTATATACACAGGGGCAAGGCAATGATCTCTGTCTCTTTTTGTAGTTTAATTGCTGTTAATTAATTAAACACTATTTAATGTTACAATTTTTACAGTGCTGCATAAGTAATATATTTAATTTAACTTAAGATGTAAAAATATTTCTTTTAATTGAAGAAGTAACAATGCATATGATACCAGGATGCAACTTAATACATTGAATAACATTTTGGTTGTTGACAGTTTATGTAGATGAAGATAAGAAAACCGAGGAGTGGAGTGAGATTACTGACAACATGGCCAATGCTGCCTTCTTTACTGAGATGGTCAAAGGTAATTGTTACAACATAAACCAGCCAAACATTTTATATTTATTTAATCTTGTGATCTTAAATCTGCATATTTGTAGGCTTTTTTTCATTTGATGTACACATTTAAATAGTGCTTGTAGTTTTCGTATGCTTCAATTTTGCCATTGATTCCTACACAAAAATTATGTTGTTAAAATTAATAGATCATATTTTGAGGCAGAGCTCCTCCATTGTAATCCAGATAAATGCCACAGCTAATCAAAATTAGACCACCATCGATCTTTATGTGTACCTTCAAGAAGGCATTATCACAAAGATAAGTACCTTGATTGACAAGTTAACAATTCACATTTCATAAATGACAAAGATTATGCTCAATAAGAGATAATTAGGTTGAATATGTTTTTTCTTACAAATGCTACTGATATTAAAGTTGTGTTTTTATGCAAACAACTGAAACTTGCAAGTATACTTATGGATGTCTGGCAGACATATTATCTTGATATACTTGCTTGAATGAAAGTTTAAGCTTGTTAATAATAGCAAAAACTTAAATATGATTTAAAGTTTAACAGCTGCATTACATCAAGTATTTTGGAACTTTTACTGAATAAAACTGTATCCCAAGATTACTTCTTGTATCAAACTGTACTGTTGTGTTTCTGTTATTAACACATTATTTATTTATTTTATTTTTTTTTAATTCAACTCAAATGAATATTGTTTGTTAATTGTATATCTAGCCTTAACAAAATACATATCTTATCACATTTAAAATATAATTGCTTGAGCCATTATGCTCATGAACATTATGGACTGCAACTTTTTTTGGACTGGGAGTCCCAGGACTCCTGTTTTCAAAATCCTCATGAGAACCCGGTTACATTATGATAGAAAATGCATGTCAATGTTTTTATTATAACAACAAAAATAGTAATTCCTGCAGACTTAAATTCATAAGTAATTTATCAAATAAATATAAAGTTATACATTGTAGTTATGATAATGACCTTCCTAACTCATTTGAACGTTATTGCTTTTGACTTCATATCTATTATAACCTTAACAGGTTTTGACATTTAAATAATGTAACAAGATGTATGTATAAGAATACTTTTTTCCACTTAACAGTTAAATCTTTGAGTTATTCTGTTACACTTTGTACATTAATGATTTAAGCTACAGCTTTCTAAAATACAGATTTTTCTGCAGATATTGTACTTCAGGCAAATATCTGAGGACCTTTGACTGCCATGGGAGTCATTTGCTCAAAATAATTTATAAAAAATTCTGTTAAAACCAAACTTCTAGATAAACTAGATCCCAGTCAGTTACTGCCAGTGGCATGACTTCGTTCTTCCTTAACACCTGGTGGCTTTATCGATTGTGGATGTTAAATAGCCTGTCCCAGCTGGCACCCTATTGTGTTGATGCAAAAAATATAATTATATTTGATATATTGGTGATATAGTTCTAGTTAACATGGAATAAAAACTACGCTGAGATGCAGAAATAAACCAAGTACTTAAGAACTCGGTCAGAAAATTGGCAGAGTACTCGAATTCCGATTTAAGTGCTCGTTGACATCCTTCTTGAAATGTTATTTGTTTTGATGTACACAGGTTTGTCTATTGTGTTTGGTATGACTCTGAGAGAGCAGGCCACCATTAACTACCCTTTCGAGAAGGGACCCCTGGGACCCAGGTTCAGAGGGGAGCATGCCCTGAGAAGGTACCCCTCGGGTGAGGAGAGGTGTATTGCCTGTAAACTCTGTGAGGCCATCTGTCCAGCACAGGTAGATGATTTTTCATTTCTTTATTATTTTACCTCGTAGTTCTCATTCATTCTGTTTTTCTTTATTTTAATAAAAACTTTCATCATTGCTTTTTGTGTCTGTAGATCACTTACAATTTAATTGTGTACTCCTCCATGCACTGGTGTATCTATCTAGACATAAATGTGAGGTCTTCCTCAACACAGTAATTAGCTGGATTTAGCCAATATGAACATAATTGTGTCTGTGCAATAAAACACCAAACATTTTTTTACATTTTGCAACTATATTTAACATTTACATTTGATTTGGGTTAAATGAAGAACAGTTATATGCCTGTTCTGTTTTATTGAATAAAATATTCAAACATCAAATCTTTTTCTTCTTAACCTTTGTTATTTATATATACTATATTATATACGCATAAAGTGTCAGTCCTTTTTCATTTATATGCTTAATCTATCGCTGCTCACCTGTCTGCAGACGTTAGCTAATAAGTTCATCTTTGGTACCTTTTCCAGGGAATTAGCAAACACAATCAATGTGCACTTACGGTGTAATGCTCTGACTGGTGCTGGTATTAATTCAAAAATATTTTTATAGCTGTCAGGGGACTTGTTTTTTCTTTCATCTCAATGAAGTACTTATGATAAATTGTTTATTTTCTTGGTTGAACAATTTTTTATGTTAAATGTTAAACATTTTGAAAAAAACAACAACTTTCTAATAAATTCTCAAACCATGTATGTTTCCACTTGAAAACTGCTAAATCAAAACATTTTTTCGATGAAATGATGTGCACTTTCCAGGCCATCACCATAGAGGCAGAGACAAGAGCCGATGGCAGTCGGCGGACAACTCGCTATGATATTGACATGACTAAGTGTATATACTGTGGCTTCTGCCAGGAGGCATGTCCAGTTGATGCCATTGTTGAGGTAAGGTTTGTAGAAAGATATTGCTAGATAGATAATAATTGGAAGGTTGAGGTTACATGAACAGTTAACAGTATGCTTTTCTTTCTGAAACTTTTGGGCACATCCATGGCCAAGTGGTTTGTCTTGCCATCTTCCCCTCAGAAGGTATGTAAGGCCCGGGGTTCGATCCCGGGTCGTGTCATACCCAAGTCGTTAGAAATGGCAGTGGTATAGCTCCCTTGCTTACGCTTAAGCAAATACAAGGGTAGTTCTATGACTGGTTGGCCCAGTGTCATGATAATGTGACTGGGTATGGTATCATGCCAGGTGTCCACAGCAAAGGTACACAGTGAAGGCAGCAGTATATCTGCTTCAAGTGAACACCATCTCAAGATATCTGAATTACTGTTAGTACGATAAATCCAATAAACATAAACTTCCCCACAGCTCCTAGCTATGTGTTTATAAGGTACTAGTAGGGGTGGAAACTGATGTATTTATGTTAAAATGATCTTTCATCTGACATGTTGTATGTAAGCATAATGACAACAATTGTGTTAGGGTGATATATATTACAAGTATAACAAATTGTAGTATTTAAGTATAGATAACTACATGTGCAATTTAAAAGAAAAAAAAGACAGTCACTGTCATGACTCTCCTGTCAGCTTTGGCATTGGTTTACCTTTTTAATGAAGTCAATTTCTCAAAAACTTAAATGGGATATTTCCCTATAAAGGTGGTATCTGACTGTTTGGACCAAAGTTTTTTTTTCTCAAATAACCAAATAACCAAATAAGTCATTGTTAATTGAAAAGGTCTTGCAAAATGCTGTTCATTGATGCCCTAGATCTGTGTGTACAAAGAAGCACGAATCCACACTTGTCATTGCAAACAGGTATTTCCTATGTGAGCCATCATGCTGCAGAGATAGCTATTTTTAAACTAAAAAAGCCACGTAACAACTTACTTTTGAGCTCATGTTATAGTGTCATCTGCCTTGTCTGCTCAGACATCAATATCTATTTTTAGCAGATATCACTATTATGCTTATTTATAGATTTGTAAGTAATAAACATTTAAAGTGCCTCTTTTCAATTTGTACTGTCTAACAAAATTGGTATCAGTCAAAGTCAACCTTACTTAGACTAATTACTAGTTTATACAAAAATAATGCCTAAATTCCCCCCAGAACAAAGGCAAGATGTTGCTACATGTATTAGATATAGGCAAACTATCAGAAACCACCTTTAAACCTAAAAGTTAAAAATCAAATCAAAAGGGCAGGAATTGTTTTGGCTGACTTATGTCCGCTTTTAACTTAGTTTTCATTATACCATCATTACTGAACAAAGTTGAACATACTGTCTTAAGACAGCTCTTGTTATTTATAATTTAATCCTGTACTAAATTATATTTGTAAGTTATCTGTTTAGTTGTTTAAGTTTTCTATAATGGCAATGAAGGTTTGCATTTTTTTCCCTCATTAAGGTAAACATGGATAGGAAGGTTGTTTATACTTCTTCTATAATGTCTTCTAGGAATATGACATCAAGTGATACAATGCTATTGTTCTACATAACAATTGCTGTGCTTTTTATTTGGGGTTTGCTTTTAATCTATGAAGTATTGATTTTGTAGTTAATATCTGTAGATAGACTAACATAAGCCATGGGCTACTCATGGCTAAGCAATTAGACTCACCAGCTTACTCCTCACACCATCACGGCATAAGAAAGAAGGCAAAAACCTTAATGTTAGGAGGCCTTCCTGCTGACCAATGATGTACCAGGGATTCTACCATGTCATGTGTCCAGGTTTTTTCTATCCCCAATTATAGTTGGACATCGCCATAATGATCACAATGTAATGTATTTCAGTAAAATAACCCGTCTGCAAATCCTTGTTTCAGGGTCCCAACTTCGAGTACTCCACTGAAACCCATGAGGAGCTTCTGTATAACAAGGAGAAGTTGCTTAGCAATGGTGATATGTGGGAATCAGCTATTTCATCCAATCTTCAAGCTGACTATCTATACAGATAAAGGGAACCAGGTCCATGTAGAAGCCTCATCTTGGTGTTAAAAAGTGATCAAGTGCAGACTACTCCAGTGAGCTGAACACTATATATTGAGGAGAGTTTTGCACGATAAATGTTTGAACTTACTAAATTCAGTTGTATGAATGTGAAGGTATTATATTTGACATTATCAGTTACTGTGTAGTCTTTAAGAGATAAATGTGCAAAACTATGTTATTAAATCCCCAAAAAATAAAAAAAATATTTAGGAGAGTTAAGAAGTGTTTGGCATATGCAAATGTTCCAAGATAATTATTTTACAACCTTTCTTTACTGAACTGTTTTTTTCTCCGAAATATCTGTTAACATCTTGAACGATAATTAAAGTTGTTATGTGTTATATTATTTTGTTGATTTTTTTATTCATTAAAGAACATTGTACAGTATATAATTACTTTGCATCAAACATAAATTAGAAGTACCGGTATGTCCCCCAACCCCCTACATATATTGAAGCAAGTCCTCCAACCCACTACAAGAATGTATACTATCAAAAAAGCATCACAGTCTTTTTTTTCTTACAAAGATATAATTAAATATAGATAAATATGACATTCAGGATATTGGCATTTTCATGTAAACAATCTTACGCTGATTAATATTTAATTGTGAGGCACCATCTAACAATCTACATGTGGTATGCCAGGTGTTCGACATGCTATACACAGTGGAGACATTATATATGAAGTGGACACCCTCTCCAGATAACTGAAACAGTGTTGGTGGTGATTCACCATAGGTTAATACTTATTATGTTTTATTAAAACTTTGAATCTGAAGGTTGTGGTTTAAACCCTAAAAGAGTTCATTTTCTCTCATTTGTTCTCTTGACTACTGTTTCCATTGTAAAATGATAAAGGCTTTTTATTTATTTTTCTTACTAGGTATTTATTACACAATTGATCTTAAATATGACAAATATAGTACCTGGTATATTCAAATTCTAACAACATAGAAACCACTACTGATTAAAATTATGTCATATTTCCTTAGTTTTCTTTGTTAGAGTACAGTAATTGTAACTAAGCTAAGCTGCAGAATAAAGTGTCTGTTTGCTTATAAGGATTTCAAATATCAACCAATGAGAGTTCATATATGCGTCACCTTAGCCAATCAAAATTGGCCTTAAATTCCAAAGTCTATCCATGTCTATCAAAATAGTGCATAGCTGCCGTATTGAAAGACAATTTTATCACATCAAGCTTTAATACAAATTATACAATTGTGTAAGTTTGTATCTTGTCTATCATTACACATGAATTCTATTGTGGAAAAGGAATTACACAAGTGTAACTTAAGATAGGCAAACTAACACATCAGTTATAAAGAAAGACAACGGTCAATATGTCTGATTGAATTGGAATACCCACTGAAACTTATGTGTATTAATCATTTTAACCAAGAACAATTGCCCCAAGAAATATCCCAACAAGTTATACAAATACATGTCTTATCTACAAAGGACACAATTATTAAACTTTATAACAGACGATTATCATAAAAAGCAAATGGATAGACTGTCTAACTAATGTCTAGCCGTTACAGGTATGTACCAAACAATAACCTTACAGGTATATACCAAACAATAACCTTACAGGTCTATATCAAACAATAACCTTACAGGTATATACCAAACAATAACCTTACAGGTATATACCAAACAATAACCTTACAGATATATACCAAACAATAACCTTACAGGTATATATCAAACAATAACCATACAGGTATATACCAAACAATAACCTTACATGTATATATCAAACAATAACTGTACAGGTATATACCAAACAATAACCTTACAGGTATATATCAAACAATAACCTTACAGGTATATATCAAACAATAACCTTACAGGTATATACTACAGGTATATATCAAACAATAACCTTACAGGTATATATCAAACAATAACCTTACAGGTATATACCAAACAATAACCTTACAGGTATATATCAAACAATAACCTTACAGGTATATATCAAACAATAACCTTACAGGTATATACCAAACAATAACCTTACAGGTATATATCAAACAATAACCTTACAGGTATATAGCAAACAATAACCTTACAGGTATATATCAAACAATAACCTTACAGGTATATACCAAACAATAACCTTACAGGTATATATCAAACAATAACCGTACAGGTATATGCCAAACAATAACCTTACAGGTATATATCAAACAATAACTGTACAGGTATATACCAAACAATAACCTTACAGGTATATATCAAACAATAACCTTACAGGTATATATCAAACAATAACCTTACAGGTATATACCAAACAATAACCTTACAGGTATATACCAAACAATAGCCTTACAGGTATATACCAAACAATAACCTTACAGGTATATACCAAACAATAACCTTACAGGTATATACCAAACAATAACCTTACAGGTATATATCAAACAATAACCTTACAGGTATATACCAAACAATAGCCTTACAGGTATATACCAAACAATAACCTTACAGGTATATACCAAACAATAACCTTACAGGTATATATCAAACAATAACCTTACAGGTATATACCAAACAATAGCCTTACAGGTATATACCAAACAATAACCTTACAGGTATATACCAAACAATAACCTTACAGGTATATACCAAACAATAACCTTACAGGTATATATCAAACAATAACCTTACAGGTATATACCAAACAATAACCTTACAGGTATATATCAAACAATAACCTTACAGGTATATACCAAACAATAGCCTTACAGGTATATACCAAACAATAACCTTACAGGTATATACCAAACAATAGCCTTACAGGTATATATCAAACAATAACCTTACAGGTATATATCAAACAATAACCTTACAGGTATATACCAAACAATAACCTTACAGGTATATACCAAACAATAACCTTACAGGTATATACCAAACAATTACCTTACATGTATATACCAAACAATAGCCTTACAGGTATATACCAAACAATAACCTTACAGGTATATACCAAACAATAACCTTACAGGTATTTTAGCTTTAACTGAGTAGTTATGATGCTTATCTGAGATTGTCTTTTGTTACAATTAGTAACGGATGACGTCCTTGTTGCCTTTAAATATTTTTTTATTATTTAAATAATATTAACTCCATTTTAATTAATTTAGCTGCAAATATATTTTCCATAGACTTTTAATCATTATATTTTCCAATTTAAATATGTTCGATTAGTGTCACTGCTTCTTCCAAAAGCAAGGATTTTGAAATATTGTCAATGCACTTAAGAGTTCAAACCGTAATGCAATCGACTTCATATATTACCTCTTATCCTTTGTAAAGGGACTTTACTCAAACATTTTAAATGACTATACTTACCTCCCTTTTAGGACGGTATATAAGGTATATATTTGTATATAGAAACTAAAGAAGAAAATATGATTTTTTAAATGGAAAGGTTGAAATAGGACGTACGCACGTAAGCGCTACTTTAAAAATAAACAAATTTAAAATAAAACGAAGAATATTTCTGATATATAGTATATGAAAATACTTACCCACAAGTGAGGTAATAAATACATTTCTTTTATTTTGAAACTAGAAAATATATGGTATTTTAAATAAAGTCCCGAAAGTCTGGAAATTCCGCCAACATCTTATGCACTTTAAGTGCAAGAAAATGTTCTCTTTGTAACATTTTGTTGCATAGGTAATTATTTAAATTGTTTTCCAAATATGGCTACTTGGCACTGTAAAGCAGTCACTTTGTCAGTCAGTCCATTTTTTAAACATCCACAGATGTGGTAAGTGACCGCCAAGGCGCCACAGAGAGCATGTGCTTTAAATAAGAAGATGGCTTTTCACGGACCTAAACACTCGCTTACACTGTCAATTAATTGCATTTTAAATATGTGAGAATAAAGAACAGTACTTCTAATGGGACCTAAACTATTAGCTACTTTGTTTTTTTCGATGTTAACTGCTACATCTGTAATTGCAATTTTTAACATAGTCAAACCAGATAATTTTGTTGTTGTGAAACATGAACTTACCAAACAGCTGCTTAAATGCCTGCTATCTTTATGTAATTGTAAGCTACACTTATTTTGCTGCAAGCTACACTGCTAAAAACGGAATACCCGGCTCTTTTCTCTGATAAAATGGTCTCACAGAATAGCTGCCAGTTGTTGTTACTGACTGCTGCACTATCGTCCCCATGCAAAATTCATTCCATAAGAGGAACCGCCACCGCTCGCCAGAGCGGCGCAAATAAGACTGGTGCAATGTTTAGTTTCACATAATGTAAAAGAATATATGGCAGACTGTTTCACTGACAGTCAATGTTTAGATTAAGAAACAAGAAAAGTCGTTGATGCGAAGCATCAAAGGCGACGCAAAAACTGAAACAGTTAAACTGGTTAAACAATATGGAAGAGAGCAATAAAGACATAATTGCAAAAAGAATATTTGAAAGTTTTCATTATACTATAAATCTCATTGAAAAAAGTTCAACGTTGACTCCTGGGACTGTATATAATGATTAAAAACAAAAATAAAAAGTAAAACCGACATATTTAATAGGCTTTCCAAGACGTTACATATGTAGAAGTAAAAACAATTGCCAACTTTATTACAATTATCTATGAAAGTAAAGGGTTCAAGCAAAAAATGCAATGCGCAGCAGCCTCACATTACACAAATCATTATTGTTCAGGTAGTATTTTATTCTGGAATATAGCATATTTTTTCCTTCTCTGTATCTGTTTTTATTTTATACAAGGACCAATGGTTTTTTTTTATTTTTTAAACTTGACATACTTCACACATTTCAAGTGAAATGGATGAAGACAGACTGAGAGAAACAGTAAAACAGAACGATCCGGTATGTCCTTAATCCTGATGGAACCAATGTTGTAACAAAGCATATTATTAAGTATGTGTTACTGTGGTATATAATTACACACTGAACTGAAATTAAGAATAAAACTCTACAAAAGGTGCTGTCAAGTGAAAGGGTATATGTCATTCAATTTAGGACCGCAATACTACAAAATTTTAAACTGACTTATTAATTATTATATGTGTATTATTATTATTATTATTATTATTATTATTATTATTATTATTATTATTATTATTATATAACTGGTTCTGCCTTCTCAGTAGCTGTTTGCATCCTGAAGAAGCATTCAGTTCCTTATGGAATCACCAGGTGGTCTTGTCGTGCGCTGCATATGGTCTTCAGTTGCCCTCACTGATGTAACCTCATGCCTGCTCTCAACTGCACCAGAAGGTCTTCCTGAACGGGCTTGATACTTGGAGCTTCCAACAAGGGCAAATTCGATGGATTTTTGAGCAGGGCTCTCGGTGTCCATCCGTAATACATGGCCAAACATGTTACATCTTGCTTTGATGACTTGTTTGGAGAGTGTTTCCTCATTGCACATGCGATAAGGTGTGTAATTGGAGATGAGGCTTTTTGGCCACTTGTGTTCGGAACCAAGAACCATTGAGAAAGAAAAAAGTCCTTGGTTCTATTCGCCACTGAAGACATTGAATCTCGACTCATACAGGGAAACTTGGCGTTTAGATCATACTAGAAAATGTCAGACTAAGATCACCCTGCAAACAAGGCTCTATCTATACAACTCCATATGTGTCTCTGTAATGCTTTACAAATGTAGCAGTTGGGCTGTCCCTCAAGCACACCTAAGCAAATTAGATGCCTGCCACCGGAACCACCACTCTATAGGGTTGTGCTGTTCAAATGATGAGTTAATGACTCTTGCTATGTCAGATATGATATCCTTGGAGAATTGAAAAGATTGCTACACAGGTTATCCGGTCCAGCAGCACGACAGTTCTAAAGCTTTATTATGGCAGACTTCCTTTCCTGAGACTGGAGTATGCAGAGCTCTGGCTTCACCAATGAATGATTGAAGTGGTTTGTATTCCTTGTCAGTGAACTGCTGGTAGAAACAGTTTTTAATAGCATCAACTTTCCCTTCGTCAGTTCCTATAAAGCTGCCATTTGTGTTCTGAACTGTGAGTGGAGGTAGTGGGCTCATGGTTTTCAGCTGTTTGGCTGCGCGGTTCATTTTGCGACAGTCGTCTGGAGAAGATATTTCTTCTGCTAGTCATTCGGCTTGCTTAGGTGCGATGTCTTTTAAGCGTTTGGCAATGCATCTAAGTAAGTGCTTTCCCTCCTTTCGCAAGGCGCACGGTCCTGGCTTCTACCGGACTGGCAGCTCTGTGACGCAGCCTTTTTTGCTTTTCAGAGGGGCTGCCTACAATGGGGTCATTGCTGTGATGTTTGTTATGGTGGCTATTCATTTCTCCAGCAGTTTCGAGAGCTGAATTAGTCATGCATTGCAGGATAGTAGTTAAAGCGTCATTAGGGTTGCGGTCATAGGTGAAATCGTCTTCTTTTAATTTGCTTGCAAGATCATTTTGGTATGCGGCTAGTGGGTTGGCACTCATAGATAGTTCCTCGATGTTAGGACTGACTTGTCGGTCTTGAGGAGACCGTCTTTTGAAGACGAGATGTGGCCTGTGGTAAATGCCTGAATGGTAGTTGAAACGCAGTGATGGTAGCAAATAGATTATAGATTATACTGTTACCTGTACCACTTCAATACTTTGCCATCGATTTTTGTAAACAGGATTCCATTTCATCTGATCTGAGTTTCCCTAGTTTGCAGTTGAAGTCTCCACATACAAATAGCAACCATCTTGACGGCAATGTTTCCCGAGTTTTAAGTCGGTACTTGCGAGATGAACCACTAGAAGGTTATCGTCTTCCCATCCCTGACTTATCCGAACTACATTTGCAATACGCGTCATAAAAGCTTTGGACAATAAACAAAACATTATATCAGGTCTAGGATTTGAATCTCAAACCCTCCGATCCTGAGTCCATAACCTTAACATCTCAGCAAATAACACTTCAAGCATATGATGTAGGCGTTCTTGGTGTGTTGCACCTTTCTCTTATGCAAGTGAATTGATCATCCGGATATTTAATAAGATCCTTTTGAACACTTGTTGTAACAGGGCTAGGATTTGAATTTGAAACATTTCTAACCAGAATTCAAATACGTACTCTCTTGACCACAAAGCCTTCAGAGATGCTACGTATAAAAGCATTCCTGCACGCTGGCAACACTTGAAATACTACTTTTAGATATGCGCGGATCTTACATAAACCGTTTATGTATATTGGCGTCTTTAAATGTTGCATAATTCATGATAAACATTGCATTTAAAGTCAGATTTTAACGTGTACACTCAATGGATCGTTCAAAACAATCTTTTCCTTTTTATTGCTAAAAATAATCTTTTTATAATTTTTTAACATACAGTTCGAACATCGAAGGACGTACCGTTGAGCATTTCTATTTACTTACAGGGCGTACAGAATCTCCAAGTACACTCATGTTAAATGTTAAGACGTGTTAATAGCAAAAGAGATAAACAAAAATCTTCCATTTTCTGCCATGTTTGCGTGAAAATTAGGCACAAAATAAATAAAGTAGAACGCAGTTTACCAAATTTGGACCCGTATTTTATCAGGGTTAGAAAGTCTGCTAAACAGACTTTACCCATGTTCAAATTTCAGTGAGCATTCCATATGCTCCAGCGCGTCTCCAATAACATACAACAAAGAACCAGGATGTGAGACATCCAAGCCGCCGTAGAGACCATGCGCTTTAAACAAGAAGATGACTATCTTGGGAACTAAACACCCTCTTACTCTGTTGATTAATTACATAAACTTTTGACAGTAACGAACCTTAACTCTGATGGGAAGTGGAGTATTTTTGCTACTTTGTTTGTTTTCCCTGCTCTCTGCTACATCTTTATTTACAAGCTACATTTCGAACATCGGTATACTCGCTTTATTCTGTTAAACAAAACTTTGCCAAACAGCTACGTTTTTATGCTATTTTTTATTAATGAAATCTGCACATTATTGTTGCAAGCTACCCTGTTAAAACGGAAACCTTGGTTCTTTTCTCTGAAAAGTGTCTCACGGAACACCTCCGACATCGTGTTATTGACTGCTACACTGTCGTCCCCATAAAAATGCACCAAGAGCGGTGCCAATAAGTCAGTTTGTCACTGTTTGGTTCCGCATACGGTAAATTCATACAATGAAAAGTTGATGCAGAGCATCAAAGTCTCTGGAAATAATATATCAGAAAGCTAAATATATTTAGCATAGAAGCATTTAGCACTTCATGCTTTTTTGGAATAAAACATATTTCAAATAGATTATGTTGTTGATTAAATTTGTAAGTGGGAATTTCACTTTTTAATTCCTTGAGCAACACAACAAGATTTGTTAGCTATACCCTTTGCCAATGCTGTACGAAGTCTCCAAACAAATAAAACGTGACACGACTTTGAAATGACACGATGTCACCTACATCC
Organism: Sinonovacula constricta; assembly: GCA_007844125.1. Classification (NCBI taxonomy): domain Eukaryota; kingdom Metazoa; phylum Mollusca; class Bivalvia; order Cardiida; family Solecurtidae; genus Sinonovacula; species Sinonovacula constricta. The sequence continues at coordinate 45,468,286 of CM017571.1, forward strand.
GACTTAGCACGGAAAATCTTTACAGCACGCAGCAAAAACATTGAATTTATTTGACCTATTTATTTTTTTAGCGAATATTACACAGTATCGATCAAGTGTTCGTGCAGATGTGTGTGGTAATTTGTACAGTATGTTCAAAGCTTAAACAAACACACCACTTAATGTCATATTCGCCGAACTTATATTGTGGGATTCGCCAACAAAAACATTCTTGAGCTGTAAAAATGATCAAAAGATTACTGATAATTCCGAAAGAAAACAATACATCTTTTATATGAAGAAATGTTTAACCATGAGTATGGCACTGAAGATAGTCATGCAGTTTAAAAATAAGAATTTGACAATCGATATGCGCAAAAGTTTTCTTGTTACTTTTTTATAATAAATATAGGGTCGCAGTCCTACGCCTTTAGAAAACGAGACTGGTTCACTGTTCGGGTTCACATGATGTTGCATACAAGACAGAAGGTTTCGTCTTTATTTTCTACATAATGTATCGGTATTGACAGATCGGTACAGTAACACTATTTCGTTTCACAGAATGTTATATTGGTACACAAGACAGACTGGTTCAGTGTTTGGTTCCACATAATGTATTAGTAAATGAGGCAGACTGGTTTATTGTTTGGTTCCACACGGTGGCAGAACATCAGTGGGCCATACACATGTCTTTAGAACGTCGTCGAACACCGTACCTGAAATTTAAAACGCATTTTGGTTGAACCCTTTTGTATTTCTAGTAGTGATCTCATAAGTGTACATGGAAAGTATATATTATTAACTCCCGTAATGATATGGATATTTGAGTGCTTTGGTACAGTCCGTTCAGTTCGTAGCAGAAATTAGTCTATTATAAATCTTCAGCTTTGGGCTTTTGAGATTATAATTAACAACCATTTCAAGAAACCTACAGTGGGGAGGGGCGTGTCTCTTCCCAGAGATTTCAGCTAAAGGTAGATTCCGACGTCAGGGCTGATTACCCGAATGATCATGTAACGTGATCTATAAACTATGTAGTCACGTGGATTTTTTAGCTTAAAAATAGTTAAATGTGCATCGTGGCTTGGATGGGAAATACACATTAGTACTTAACAAGTGAAGTGTTCTGATTTACTGTTCACATGAATGTTGAGCACCAATAAATACAATTTTGGTGGGACTTTTCCAGGTAACAATAATTTATTTGGTTGCGCGAGGGAAAATGGTCCAAACTGCTGGATACCGCCTGTAAGAAGACAGAATAAAGCCTTACCTGGGGTGCAGAAGTTGTGACCGTAGTAGATATGGTGTGCACACGTGTAATACGAGGAGCAATTAAGGCTTCGGTCTGCATACACACCGTCTTGAACAGGAGGTTTGCAGTCACGGACAAGGCCGCAAGGGGGCAGCACGTGCGTCACGCTGCCATGGAAACAGACTATTCTAAGGACGTATATAATTACATTTGCATACACTGTCTCAAGCAGTAAGAGGCAATAAAGGGGTTTAAGACGGCACTGCACATGCGCCGACTTTATGGATTAGCACTGTAGACCTGTGAAGTTTGAGGGGGCCAGCATTACGCTTCAGGTTAGTGCATAGTGCAAAAACGCCAATTTTGAGGATAAAAATGAACGCAGTGTATGTGTGTGTGTATATATGTGTATGTGTGTGTGTGTGTGTGTGCTTAAAAATACGAAACTTTTAAAGTAAAACTTGTCTATTGACAGCTTAGGTAGAAGAAAGGCCCCTAACTGTGAGTGTGTGTGTGTGTATTATGAATCAAGATGAATTTAAGTTTATCATATATATATATACCGCACCCCCTAAAATATTTTTTCTGTATCTGCCCCTGAATGAACAATTCGTTAATGGTTGTATAAATGTGTCATGTTTTTTTTTCTACTGGACATATATGTTGATCAGCCCTGGTGATGGCAGAATGAAGTTAGTCCTATTCGTTGATGAAAGAGATATCTAACACATTTACATACTACATCAGAGGTAATGTAGATTTGTGTAATCGAGTTCATTGTACGAATAGATTTTGATGTTTGATGTTGTTTACTGCCTTACTACCGGACCTGGTAGCATAATCGGTAGAGCGTCGGTTACAGGTACGGGAGACCCGTACCACAAAGTTTAAATCTCAACAAGCCTTCAATAGCGATTAAATATGTAAAAATATATCTATCAAAGTGTTCGAGTAGGCGTGTTTGATAACTAGTACAGTCTGTTCAAATCTAAAACAAAAACATCACTAAGTGTTGTAATATTCGTCGAGTTTTCATTGCGCCTCTCGCCCCAAACAGCTTTTTTTTCAGGATCCCATTGCTGAAATGCAACATTTGATTGTATAGTATCTGAAGTTTCGTGTTTTTTTGGTATTTAACTGTTGTTCTGCAAATTGACTATACATAGATGTATAGCTGATATAAATTTAGAGCTCATTCCTGTCATAATCAATATATTAAATAATATTATCCTATAAATTTTCCTATGCGCGGAACGCTGTATATGGTTGCCTTTTTCACTTAATGTTTTTGAAATGACCTCGTCATAATAGGATAAGGAATAATTCAATAGTTGATATCCTTTTGAAATCAAAACTGGTCATCAATCATGTTTTTATGTTGTGTAGCCCTGTATGTCTTTTTTTCCTAGAAGTTTTAAATAATGTTTGTAAATTATATTTTTTGAAGTTATACCTCTAAAATTCTTTGGTTCTACACTTCCTCTAATGCAGATGGGTATAATAATGCCTAGCCCCAAGCTCTCTGGATAAACTGATTCCTTCAATATGTCGTAATATACAGACTCTTATCAAAGATAATATTATATATAAGGTGTGTTTTAAAACTTTAAGTGTTTCTTAAGCAAGGCGTTATGAATAAAAATGAACATTACATGCTACATTTGAACAATAATTGTACGTTGTTTTTGTCGACTCTAAACACAGTTTTATTTTACTGTAGATGTGATGAGGATACATCGGAACGAAATGTGTCTCTTTATGACGCTGTTTAACTTAAAACTAAGTGTCGTTTTACTTTATATTTGGCATCAAACTCAAGATAAACCTCTTTCGAATAATTTAATACAATTGGTTTAGCTGTATAAGTCACTAATTCTATTACTCTCAGTTCCCCAGCTTAGCGTTTGGGCCGCCACCTATCACCTTTCCCCAGGTAATTTATTGGCAAGTGTCTGAGTGACGCAGATCTGTAATCGGTCTTTTTTATTAATTGTTCATTGCTAATTGATCTAAAATGTCTTTGGGGTCATGTTCCAAGGCGGTAACTGATGGTTTTTCTTTATGTGTGTTATGTCTCGTCTCTGTGTTTTTGTCACATTTACATTTACCTTGTTTGCCTTTGTCTACTGTAGATAAAATTTGAATATCTGTGAAAATTTTGATAGGACCTTTCCTTATTTACCTATGAAAATTAAAAATTGCGTCAAGTTAAACTGTTACGACTTGAGCCTACGTATTTAATTTTGACACCAAAATAAGGCCAAACACCTATTTTATTATTTTTTCAATTAAGAGATGTAGCGAAAGGAAAAGTTAATGATACTGATTATGATCATGACTATGTTGATGATTATGGTCCTGATGTTCTGGATGATGGTAAGGATTATGGGGGTGGAGAGGAGAAAAAAACAACTTTAAATTATTACTTACAGATCACACTTGTGTGTGAGGTTGTTGTACACCATGCCTAAAGGGCATTCAACGTTTGAAAGAACTCCATTCTCGCAGTGAACGTACGCCTTGCATCCTATCTCGTAGTTCCCGTTAGGAAGGTGAGCACAGTCCACCTCCCCTTGAACTGTGGTGGGAAACAGGGGTGAGGATTTAAGGGAAAGACTTTATGTGTATCCTTAACCGTTATCATGTTTCGTGTATATAATATACATACGTTGTCCAACACTATTTATCATTAACACCTGCAGGTATATGTAACATAATGTATTGATATTAAAGATTAAGCAGTAATTAGTGAAGTTTCAAACAAGAAAGCTGCTTGTCAGATGAGAAACAACATTATGTCCCTAAACCTGAGTAATTTGTGGCTAACAGATTATTACTAAACTTTTAACACATACACCTAGATAAGTTTAGTCTGCATTATTCTATTTGTGGGGAAACGTGTTATAATGGAATGGTGATAAGATGTTTGTACAAGACACATTGCCGTTTTAATCAGTATTCAAGCTGAATTATAGACAATGGTTTTTATGAACACCATTTACACTATTGATGCTGACATCAATAGCTAACAATTTCCACAACAGGACAACAACGACCAATGGAAATAGCACACGAGGAAAGAACTTTACCTGTATGAAATAAAGCCCCTGCAAAAATCACTGCCAAAAACATCATTACAAGTTGACGGTATTGAAGACTTTGTAATAAATCTGCTTAAATTCCAGACGTTATCGAAATGCGTTATAAAGCGACTAGACACAAACTGTACAGATAAGAACAAGGCATATTTCATAACATTTTAGACAGTTGCGTAGCTTCTTTAAGGACATGACGGACAGGTTAGTTCAGATTCTTCTCGATAATTAAGTCTATTTCCAACAAATGTATGAGTCAAAACGTGACAGAATGCACCCTCAGCATAGCCTAATCCACCGTTTACACACAGAGCAGCAAGCCCCTCGGACTCTTTTCAAAGCCGCGCCATCTCTTTTTTCCCAACCATGCTACGCTCCTGTCAGATAGGGAGATACTTGTATGTATAAGGCCATTCCTTCGAGATAAGACTTGAACTGTGAGAACATGGGACATATGTTCTAAAAGTAACCTATAACGACACAATTCATATCATTTTCCTACATATTGTTAAATATTTTCTGTATTTAAAATAACATCTAGCTGTACACGACTTTCACTTGACCCACCTCCTCAAAATGTACATTACTATAATTGAAGATTTTTCGCACACCATTATTGAACTTTTGCATGCGATATGGGCTTCAATATTTTAGTATATGTATGTATTTCTTCGTCGTTATATTCACAGCGACCAAAGTTTACCCCGAAATTCTAATGCAACCAACCGCTGTTAAAAGTAGTCCCTATAGCAAAAACCAAATATCTGGTTCTGAAGGTAGGTGCTTTGTTGTTGATGCTATGTAAAATGTGTGGTCTGGAAGAGAATAACCATGATGATGTTTAACTTAGAATTGTGTATATGTAGTGACAATATCCCTTTTTGGATTTTCCACATTGGCCAATTACTTCGGTGTGACTGTGCAAACCCCCTCGGATTCATATCTCTTCGCGTCTTTGTCTGACGTTCGTTAAACTCTAAATATTCTCGTACAATGGAATTCGTCTTGATCACCGCAACGCACATCTAAAAAGTTATATTCGTGTTATATGTCCAACCGCGAGCCCCAAATGTGTGTGTATAATCCTAGGGGTCAGTGATTGGGTCTGCGTGGTTTTTACCCCTCCACTCGCGTTTCCCTTTTTTTGTTTCCTTTTCAAAACTTCTCTAACTTTGACAAAGTTAGAAAGCAAGGTATTTACCACAGTTAAATTTATGGAGCTGGCGGTCAAAATTTATCATGATTCGGCAAAGAGATTTCGCTTCGTACCCATCTTCATTCGATTTGTGCACAGGCGATGAAAAATCTTGATAGTAGAACGTTCAAAACATTTACTGGAATGTCATTCCTCGTATTTCGGCAAATTCAGGGGTATTGAAGAAGTGCTATTATAATTTAAGATAATAAATTGTTTCGGCAGGTTATTTCTATTTACTTGTCCCCTAATTAAGTTATTACTATCGCTAAATCCGATGTTTTCAAACTCTATCGTCTGTCAGACTTCTGCGTCCGAGTTATAAATGTAAGAACTTTTTGCTTTCTAGCTCACTCTCATAACGGTTGCCACATATTCTAATGTGGTAAAACATTTAAAAACCTTGATTTACCTCCTCTGTAATCATGGCTTTGCCTTCACCATGTATGTGGACCGAATCTTCAGGTTTAAAACTGGAATCGGTTATTGCTGTTGTTTAAAAATAAGGCGTATATCCAACAACATCAAAAATAATAAACAAAACAACAACAACATCAACAAAAAAGAACAAAACAACAACAACAACAGCAGACAACATACGCGCTATGATTCACTTAAGTTTCTGAAACTAGTGACGTATGATATGTCTGTCACTGCTTTAGGTCAATCCTGGAGGGCAAGTTAAGTGATAAATGTATTTTTATGTTTATAGTTTTTCACATTATAATTATGTGTATATCAAATGTTGCGAATGAAATATATTCTACTATGTGTTCGAAGCCTCATTCAATTTATATGTATGCGTATCAAAGTTACCATTTGTTGAATGGTTTGCTATAACTTGTTGTGTATTGGTAAAATGTGTGCACTAGTCCATTTGGAAACACGTCGTATTTTCGATTAGGTTTTTTAAATGTCTCTTACTAAATCTTTCTGCATTAAATATTATTTAGTCGCGGTGAATTTAAACAAAATGTGAGAGATTTTATATGTATATTTTCCTTTATTAGGAAGAAAAATAGCTGATAAAAATTGTCAATTTCTTCAAAGGAAATAATTACACATAGTGAAAAGTATAACAATCGACGACTACAGTTGCGCTACTTTAAAAATAAAATAAGCAAATGCTCTGAATTATGTTCCATGATTGTTTTACAATCTCCCCATGGTATTATTTACATGTACATAAGAAGAGAAAAATGAAACATTGGTTGTTATGGTAACACAATCACTGCCTGGTCCCACAAGGCGGAAACGCGTCACGTGGCCAGACACACGTAGCCATGGTATCTTCGAACACCGTTCCTGCAAGACATTATCACATTCCTTTAATCTTTATCATTAAACATCCCATACTAAACCTGCATTTCTTACGACAGCTATATTACGCGCTAAACATACATTTCACATTTAACCTACATTTCTTACTAGAGCCACATTTCTTCTTAAACAAATGTTACTTATAAACCTACCTTTCTTACTATACCTACATTCCATTTTAAAATAACAATGCATACTAAATCTACATTTCAAATTAGACCTACATTTCAGAATGAACATACATTCCATTAAAAATCTACACTCCATACTAAATCTATATTCCACTCTCAACCTACTTTTCATATACATGTAAGACCTACGTTCCACACTAACAAATCTATATTCAACCATCAACCCACATTCCACATAAGATTTACATTTTACACTGAATCTACATTCCACACGACATCTACATTCCATATTAGGCCCAGATCTACATTCCACACTACATCTACATTCCACACTACAACTACATTCCATATTAGGCATAGATCTACATTCCACACTACATCTACATTCCAAATTAGGCATAGATCTACATTCCACACTACATCTACATTCCATATTAGATCTACATTCCACACTACATCTACATTCCATATTAGACCAACATTCCACACTAAATCTACATTCCACACTACATCTACATTCCATATTAGACCAACATTCCACAATACATCTACATTCCACACTACATGTACATTCTTATTAGACATACATTCTACACTACATCTACATTACACACTACATCTACATTTCATATTAGACCTACGTTTCACACTGAATCTACATTACACACTACAACTACATTCCATATAAGACCTACATTCCACACTACATCTACATTCCATATTAGGCCCAGATCTACATTCCACACTACATGTGCATTCCATATTAGACCTAAATTCTACACTACATCTACATTCCATACTACATCTACATTACACAACAACTACATTCCATACTAGATCTACATTCCACACTATATCTACATTCCATATAAGACCTACATTCCACACTTAATCTACATTCTATATTAGACCTACATTAAACACTAAATCTACATTCTATATTAGACCTACATTCCACACAAAATCTACATTCCATAAAATCTAATTTCTTACTTGAGCTACATTCCTTACTTAGCGTACATTCATTACTAAACCTACATTCCTTACTAAATCGATATTCTTCAACTAAACCTACATTCAGGAACAAAACCTACATTCCATACTAAACATACATTCCATAGTAAACATACATTTCATACTAAATCCACATGATTTACTGAACCCACATTCTGTTGGAAATAATTTAACTCAACCTTCCTTCCTTATTTATCCTACATTCCTTAATAAGTCTACATTCCTATTACACGCCCATAGCGGTTGACATAATAAAACGGTTGAGGTTGACGTCAATTTTTATGCTTATGTCAGAAACAATCTTTATTTAATATATATTGGCCAAATGGGTATATGTATTTTCTATGTTTTTGGAATTCATTTACATTGTCGACAATAAGGTATACAAATAAGGCATTGGATCCGTTTCTTTTTTACATAAGTATATTTGGAGCTGGTACCTGGCGGACAGTAGTTGTGGCCGTAGTAGATGTGGTGATGGCAGGTGTAGTAGGAGGTGCAGTTGAGGTTCTTGTCGGCATACCTGCCGTCCTTTATTGGCGGGGAACAGTCGCGCACCAGCCCACATGGAGCAGGGACTTTGTCCTGTCTAGAATGTAATTTTGTATTAATACGCACGTACATTACAAAAATATATATGGGAATTGGCCTTACCAATGTCTTGGATGTTTCCGTACACTATATATCAGCTTGATACCTTACCGCAAAACTATAACACAGTTTTCACCAATAATAAGAATATATATGACAAAGTCCTATGAGTATTGCAACATGTACAAAAATTTTAAAAGGCACAGGACAAAGGTATTCACATGCAAGCCAAATGTGTCATTTAACGTGATGAGACATTTAACAAAAAGAGGAAACCCGATAGTTACCGCCTTGGAACGGTCAGTCGCCAATATGGATTAACTGGGGATCTTATACCGCTTTTACAGAGGTCCTGATGGGTTTCTCAAATGCAAGCAATGAAAAGAAAACAGATCCATTTGAATAAATGTCCAAGCGCTTACGTTTTGTTTGATAAGTTATGATGAAAGTAGTGACGCCATTGAAAAATAATGTCCACATAATATTTAGAAGAGAGATGGGTAGTATTTCGATTTCAATTAGAATAACTACAAAAAATTGCTGATAGTAAATCAAATTGACTTTTTGAATCAAGAAAGAAAATGACCGGAGAAGAGTAAATAGTTGTAGCATCCTGTTCATGTGGAGATGGAATTGAGGAACCAAAGTACACTATCCATCAAAGGAAATACACGTAACAATCCTTACAGGATGAATTAAATGTAAATGTAAGCACAAATCTGTAATGAGTCTACGAATCTCGGGGATTATGGTCATGATGGAGGATTTAATTTAAGATCTGACCAAACAGATGCTTGAAAGTATTTAAGCCGATTGTTCTTAATATTTTATTACATCGGAGTACATTTGACGGAGGAAAAGGTACATGAAACAAAGGCATAAATAATGTAGTTAAATCCTATTTTATTTGGTATGATTTCGAGTCCTGCCGTATATTTATGTTCTGCATATAGACGTATACGCACATACATTTACGCGCTGCAAGGGATGTGGTAGTTAAATACAAAAGACAGGCGTATTTGTATTGAAATGTTTCTTTTTGTTATAATTTATCCTGGAACCGAACAATATGGGAAACAACATCCAGGAGAAATATTTTAAATTTTGTAAACACAAGATATAAAGACAGCAAAGAGGAGTAACACAAATAATTTAAATGATGGAATGGGGAAACAGACGGCTGATGGATTTACAGCCTGGATACCTGTTTGTATTGTACAGCACATTTGTACACAACTTACACTTCACATCCATTTGTGTCGTTGCTGTAAACCATTCCTGTAGAGCATTCTATTAGGGTGAGTTCCCCGTCCTGACAATGGCTGTACGTCTTGCAGCCAATCTCATAGTTCCCATCAGGCAGCTGGCTACAGTTCGCCTCTCCATGGGCTATAGGGGTGGGGTGGGTGGGTGGAGTAAAAGTACAGTGTCTGTATTTTGAAAATTTTTAGACAGATATACAAATAAACATATTCGTGATGTTTTTGCCACCAAAATAATGTTTGGTTATTTTCTGACATAGGATACGTGTCTTTGAAAAACATCATAGATTTTCTCATGTTCTTCAGTTGTGCCCAAACGGTTTTCCCCAAACCCTTTTACATTACATTATATAAATCTATACTTTAAGACGGGCGCAATGAACATATATACTCGTCTTGAGGGAATGCATACATTCTTAAATGTACGGTAATTTCTTAGATTGCATTATTAACAAATGCAGCCAAATTATATTTTCTATCAATATATATGTCTAATTATGTCAACAAGTGTCAGTTCTCTATCATATCTACAAGTGTATTTTGTCAAAAATCAGTTTTTTTAGCTAAACACATATTCTCAGATATAACCGATTTAAATTAACGCAAATAACCACACACAATATATCTTCACATATCGAAGTAGCAAAAGAGGTTATATGAAGCTAGCGTCACCAAAAGACTTGTACACCAGCTGGATATGTCAGTTTATTAAGTCATAATGTCCTCATCGTGACGTCCCGTATGTCATAAACAAATTTGGAAACAGAGTTTGTACTAGCAGATATGTCACGATCGTTTTTATTTTATTAACCTTGATCTATGTTTGAGAAATTTTCTTCTGTTTATGAATATTATTTAAAATAACTTTAAAAGGCACATTTTAACTACATGTCAAAACAAACAAACTGCCACATATTGCACAGAAAAATACACAATTCTCTATAACATAGGTAATTTCATGACCTATTTCATGAAGATAAAAAAACGGCATTGTCTTACCCTTTTATTCTTATGATATATTTGGGTATATACTTATCTTAATTGATATATTTGTTTCCATTTTTGCGACACACCGAAAAAGTTATGTGTTAAGACCAATTAAGCATAAGTTCTACTTTTTATCCTTTAAAATTACGTAGACTAGGTTTTTGTGACCCTTGCCACAAAAGCTCGGACCATTTTATCATTTTATGCATACACATGTCAAAAACAGCATATAATTTAATTTGTACCACGTTTGTCAAAAGAAAAACAAACATTTAGACTGCTTTCCATATTTTTTATACAAGTTATTTAATACCGACGATACCATTTGTCCTAATTGTCTATCTGAGGATCTTGTGTGTGTTCGACAATTTAGCTACAACACAGAAAAAAGCGTTTATAATTTTAAGGATAATTCCTATTGCTGAGAGTTGCATCCCATTCACGCTTAAATTATTTATTATAAAATATTAATATTAAATATATAAGATATTGTATCTTAACCGTATGTCAGTGTAACAATTTAAAATCTCTTTGTCGCAATGAACACACGACTTGCAGTCGATTTCCCTTCGGACAGCTGGCTACGGTCTACCGCGCGTCGAACTGTTGTGGAAAACCCGAGTTTAGATTTTTTAGGGAAATATTTTCTCGTCTTCATTTCAAGTCCTATCTATCTCGTGCTGGTGCCCATTGGAATCTTTACAATATCGCAATTCTAACGAACACCACAATAACATATTAGACAAAACCATAAATTTCCAATTTGATATCCCTTTATCAAATAAAAATATTTATAAGAGGACATAATTATCGTCTAAATGTTAATGTTTAGATTTTTTGTAACATATTATCTGTTATGTTAATCAGTCTTATAGAATAATGAAACGGATATCTCAATTGGTATTTGAAAAGCTACTCCAACATGGTTAAATAATAATTGCGATTATTCAATATGTTTATCTGCACATTAACACAAAATGTTGACCGTAAAAAAATTAAAAACATATTTAATTATGCCTGTTATTCAACATCAATAAAAATACATTACCTGAATGTAGCATCAAAACAATGGCGAATATTGTCGAAATCATTATTGAAAGAAGTCCGTTCTAAAAGTATTCATATACAATTAACGTTTCTTTTGAACGTCATTCATTTAGAGACAACGAAACTTAACGAACCCAGAGTTAAGATAATATTGTGTTAAGATAATATTGTGTTACGTCAAATTATTAATACGACAGCAACAATTCCAGATAAGGACAGTCGCTGACCTATAAACTGTCCACTAAGCATGAACTGTATATTCATACCTATCTCTTGGTCATCTCACTATCCCTTTCCTACGCCTCATAAACATTTTTTAATTATTAAATCATTATTTTTCTCTTCTTCCCTTCTTCGTTAAAAAAACTAAAACGCTTTATGTTTAATTGTTTTAATAACAAAGTATTGTTTAGAGAACTATACATAAAGAGTAAACAACGGGTGTATCAAATGTATTTCTCAAACAAATATATAAAGGATTTAATTTTACCAGTCAACTGTCAACACTTTCAGACATGTGTATCACATTGAGAACATTGCACGTTGTTAAATAAGATGTTAAAACTGTGGTATTTGTAATGAATAATACAACTGAAAACCGGAATTTTATATTGAACAAATATAGAACAAGGATGAAGAATTTGACGGGCTGTTATACCGCAATACGTATGTATAACTCCCGACATCCGGCGGATCCGGCGCGTTCTGTTCAGCTAGAAACATATCAAAATGATACAAGGAGATTACTATTTTGGAACTAAACACTCTCTGACACTGTTAGTTCATGACAAAAATATTTGAAAGTAACGAACCGTAACTCTGATAGGAACTAGACTATCTGCTACTTTACCTTCTTACTTGTTGTCTGTTTCAGCTGCAATTACAAGCTACATTTTAATATCGTCCTACTCGGTTTCCTGTGTTAAACAAGACCTCGCCAAACAGCTGTGAATTCCTATTAATGTCCAACTTTTATATTTGAAAATTGCACTGGATTTTTCTCTGTGAACATTGTGGCTGACGACATATTTGTTTTTGTACAATAGCAAAAATTTAGGTATCAAAATTATTCAACAAAAATACAAAACATAATTATTAAAGCATAATCATCATCAGGCAATAAATCTAGTTTTGATTCTAGAGATATCGAAACAATAATAACAACGCTTTTGGAAATGAGAGAAATGAGATTATGAAACGATAAATTTGACGTGTTATACATGTTTTAATAAATGTATATAATGAACCATCGTTGAATCTACATCGACATGCTCCTTGAGGTCATGTCCCCCTGTTTTCATTGTGAATTTCATTGTGAAATGGAAATGGAAATAGAAAATACATGAATACAAATGTTTCGGACGTTAAAGTGTGCACCAGGCTTAAGTATTAAGCATTATTTTTTTTTTGCCTGTGAACCAGACGACAGAACGAACTATTACAAAAAGAAATTACTGTAAAAAACAAAATGTAGTTTTTTGGCAAACAGATAAATATTTTTGGTACTGACTTTATAAAACAGCAAAACTAGACGCAACATAACATTAAAGGCATTGAAAATAACCTTCTTTTGAGTCCGCCCCACAAAAATAACACCATGCTGTGAGATCACAGCTGGACACTTGATTAGTTTATTATACACAGAGATATTATATGGGAAAAGGTAATAAAACAGTAAGTTACACTTGATGTGAAGCTCGACAAGGACACATTCAATGTCCAATACCTTCAAACATAGACAAAATGAGCTTTTGTTAATTAGATATAAATTTTGTTTATATAAACTTGCATATGCAATGCATGTACAAATAAAATGTGATTAATTAAAATGCATTATTTCTAGAAGTCTGTTTCTAAATTTGTGTGTAAGTTATATCACAAAATGTACATTACTTTCGCTGCACATAAACAAAGCATGTTACATGATCAAATTTCTAAAATGCGGCATCTATGGTCTGGACTCAATCCTTTGTCTTTATTCAAGATTCATGCAATATTCGATTTTTTTAATAATTCGAATTCGCTCCATAACATGTGGAAAATCAGTGGCAGACGTTGTGATTATTGGGATGAAAGAGGATCAGAAAAGAGGTATAAATATCATGTCTATTGCAGTCACTTGGAAGACATCTTAGCATCACATATTATACATGTCGATGAAGATTGAACACTAATCGCCAAGTTTTGGTTCTAACATTAAAGTAACCCTTTAGACTATGCTGTTTATTTCAGTTAAGCCATGTTATAAACAGACTAAGTATTTAAATTCCTTTTGAAAATGATGATGTCAGTCCATAGTTACATAGTTATTATGCCGCTCAATGATTAACAAATGCACTTTCTGATTGGTTAAAATAAATAGATTTGGTAAAGTTTAGTTATGGACCCTTTTGCTCGTCCTTAGTTACTGTGCATCACCGATTGGTTAGATCTACTGTGAAAATGGTATACTGCCAACTTGTGTTTTTTAAGGAATTTGAATCAAGCATTATTGCTGCAAACAACAAAGACTGCTTACCAATTTTACATATTACACTTGCAAATTGCAACCTAGATGTTGTCTCTCATAAAATCATATGAACACAATTCATGCAGAGTTAACGGTTTGCAGTAATGGTTTCTGAGACGGCTCCTTTGTCCTCACAATTGGGTCATTATTTTGAAGCGATATGCCATTTTTGTAGTCAGATGCTTCATCATCACTCATCGCCTTCACAACTTCACCGTGGTCATAAATCTCCTCGTCTGGGGCACCACTCCAGTCTGTTTTATTCTTCGAGATGAAAAGCACGCAAATATAAATAAAAAATGCAATTATCTTCGGTATGATGGAGAGCGTGTTCATCTTGACACGGAAGTCATCATTGTCATAGAGTGCACATGCGCCTTGACCAGAACAGGAGGAGCTCCATAGACGACACGCCGTGTCAATGACATTTCCGAATACAACCGGACCAGCAAACCACCCTGAAATTAAAACAAATACATTGCAAGCATCTGACATGATATTAGCTTTAACATTTAATAGAGAGCTTTGACTCTTACTTGCAACAATACACAAAATATATCAACCACATACCTGTATCGATATGTAAGTTATGGAGTAGGTTTCTAACTATGCATTGCTTCTGCCAGTTCGTGTCCTAGGAAAGGTTCTACCAAGAAAGCGGGTAATAATGACCAAAAATGAAACAAAGACTAAAATGCTCTTTCTTTTGTCATCCGTGTAAAGAAAAAAATATAAAAAGAAGTCACAAGCACTAGCTGCTTACCGCATAATGTTGACAGCAGAGATGAAAAGCCAACGGCCATCGCCTTGTCATGGTCACTGACAGACCTGTTGTGAAACAGAATAAAATTTAGCCAGCAGGACAAAGTGGGTAAGAACCATTCATTTTAAAGCACCATACGTGTGAACTTGAAACAGCTTCTACAGTGTTTATAGGAATTTTGGTTAGCTCATTGAACTCTACATATAAAAATACATATCGTCTTTTAAATATTACACCGATCATCGAAACTAAGATTTCTGATGTATGCAAAAGAAGTTTGAGCGCACATATATTGTGGGATTATGTACTAAGTCACATGGGATATAAATGCCCGAAGCACCTAAAACCGTAAATGTGTTCTTCAAATCAAACGCCATAAGTATTTTAACATTTTAAGGAAATGTGTGCACACTCAACCAAATTATCCGCGATTTTCTCTTTTAATGTTTAGTTAAATATGTAAGCTGTTTGGGCAAAGGTTTTAAATTCAATCTCGAATAGCCGATTTAGGGCTAAAAAGAAAGTAACCTTTTCCATAATAAAATGTAAATAGCCACCCCGACAGGCTGCCCATTCTGGCAACTGATCTTCTCGTTTATTTTGGGGGTAGATAGTAGATACCAAGTAAACGCTCTTTACAATGATCAACTATCTTCGGGGTGCCAGATACATAGCTCAAACCACTCAGGTGCCAAAGGTGCAAACCCGCGAGATATTTATGGAACTTTTGATTTAGTTCCATCTGATTGCCCAAGGCGTAAGCGTTTCACTTCTAGATATTATACGTGCGTCTGAGTGGCTAGAGCGATGGAAGATCGCATCGTCGTCGGATCCGACGGTAAACATTACGTTATCCCAAGATACATATACCATGGGTTACTTGGCCAGAACAACTTCGTTCTCATGAATATATGGAGGAAGCATTTCTTCTTTCGTCACAGCTAGTAAATAACAAGCGTCGGACGTTAGTGCGGACATCTTGACATGGACAACCTTTTTATTTAACATATATTGAAGAGTAGAATCGATTAAACGTGCATTTTCATTGGACTACATATTGATATGTATATTCATTAAAACGAACTTAACATCCTAGTATCCCATGGTCACCATAAAGCAGAGCGGTACGGGTGATCGTAGGTTCAGACAAGTGATTCGTTAGGTAGTCACTCATGAATGCTTGCTTAGGAATTTTATCTTTACCCCGGGTTAAGCAGGGCTCGAGTGGAAGTTACTGCGTGTATATTCTGGTTTGAGGAAGTCACAAGGAGCTTACATCTTTGCGACAGAGTATATGTGAAACGCTCACATCCTTTACTGACTCAGATGAAGCAAGTATTTGATTCGACTGTACGTGAATCATGAAAGAAAAGGTTATTTCGTGTGGGACTGTAAGTAAGCTTTAAGTGAGTGATGAGACCACGTTTGTGAAAGGCAGCCAGTGAAGGTATGTACAAGAAGTTAATTCGTGTGGGGCTGTAAGTAAGTTTCAAGTAAGTGAAGAGTACCAGTTTGTGAGAGGCAGCCAGTGAGGGTATGCACTAGAGGTTAATTCGTGTGGGACTGTAAGTAGGTTTCAAGTAAGTGAAGAGTACCAGTTTGTGAGAGGCAGCCAGTGAGGGTATGCACTAGAGGTTAATTCGTGTGTGACTGTAAGCAAACTTCAAGTAAGTGAAGAGTACCAGTTTATGAGAGGCAGCCAGTGAAGGTATGCACTAGAGGTTAATTCGTGTGGGACTGTAAGTAAATTTCAAGTAAGTGAAAAGTACCAGTTGTGATAGGCAGCCAGTGAAGGTATGCATTAGAGGTTTATTCGTGTGGGACTGAAAGTAAGTTTCAAGTAAGTGAAGAGTACCACTTTGTGAGAGGCAGCCAGTGAGGGTGTGCACTAGAGGGTAATTCGTGTGGGACTGTAAGTAGGTTTCAAGTAAGTGAAGAGTACCAGTTTGTGAGAAGCAGCCAGTGAGGGTATGCACTAGAGGTTAATTCGTGTGGGACTGTAAGTAAATGTCAAGTAAGTGAAGAGTACCAGTTTGTGAGAGGCAGCCAGTGAGCGTATGCACCAGAGGTTAATTCGTGTGGGACTGTAAGCAAACGTCAAGTAAGTGAAGAGTACCAGTTTGTGAGAGGCAGCCAGTGAGGGTATGCACTAGAGGTTAATTCGTGTGGGACTGTAAGTAGGTTTCAAGTAAGTGAAGAGTACCAGTTTGTGAGAGGCAGCCAGTGAGGGTATGCACTAGAGGTTAATTCGTGTGTGACTGTAAGCAAACGTCAAGTAAGTGAAGAGTACCAGTTTGTGAGAGGCAGCCAGTGAGGGTATGCACTAGAGGGTAATTCGTGTGGGACTGTGAGTAGGTTTCAAGTAAGTGTAGAGTACCAGTTTGTGGGAGGCAGCCAGTGAGGGTATGCACTAGAGGTTAATTCGTGTGGGACTGTAAGTAGGTTTCAAGTAAGTGAAGAGTACCAGTTTGTGAGAGGCAGCCAGTGAGCGTATGCACTAGAGGGTAATTCGTGTGGGACTGTGAGTAGGTTTCAAGTAAGTGAAGAGTACCAGTTTGTGAGAGGCAGCCAGTGAGGGTATGCACTAGAGGTTAATTCGTGTGGGGCTGTAAGTAGGTTTCAAGTAAGTGAAGAGTACCAGTTTGTGAGAGGCAGCCAGTGAGGGTATGCACTAGAGGGTAATTCGTGTGGGACTGTAAGTAGGTTTCAAGTAAGTGAAGAGTACCAGTTTGTGAGAGGCAGCCAGTGAGGGTATGCACTAGAGGTTAATTCGTGTGGGACTGTAAGTAGGTTTCAAGTAAGTGAAGAGTACCAGTTTGTGAGAGGCAGCCAGTGAGGGTATGCACTAGAGATTAATTCGTGTGGGACTGTAAGCAAACGTCAAGTAGGTGAAGAGTACCAGTTTGTCAGAGGCAGCCAGTGAAGGTATGCACTAGAGGTTAATTCGTGTGGGACTGTAAGTAAATTTCAAGTAAGTGAAAAGTACCAGTTGTGATAGGCAGCCAGTGAAGGTATGCACTAGAGGTTAATTCGTGTGGGACTGTAAGTAAGCTTCAAGTAAGTGAAGAGAACCCGTTTTTGAGTGGCAGCCAGTGGGAGTAGGCATTAGACGTGTGGATGCGTGAGTTTTGCGTAAATTGGTTCTTTTGAGGCAAGGTTTTTTCCTGCAACAATCTATCCATCTCTCCTTGGCACTAAACGTTATGATTCTTGATAAGATGATATCGCCATTTAGCTATTATTGTTAAAACAGTAACACACACTATAGATATTTCGTCTCACCACTGGCAGGTTAGAAGGCTTCCCCAATTAAATTTAAGCCCCCCAACAGGGACTCGAACTCATTTGGTGAACGGAAATAGTTAAGTCAGTGACTTAAATAACTCGCAGGAAACAGCAAGTCTTTTATGTTTGATATTTACCTACCTGAGTGTGACGATGTATCCGGGCATCATACTGAATGTACTGGCGAAGCTGCCCACGACGTTAGCAATAAGGTAAGGGTACAGCATGGTGCACTGTGTCTCACACAAACCCGGGGTCCCTGTACTATTACCATCATTTATACACGCACAATCCTGGATCGTCTGTTTTGTATAGAAATGTAGGGTGTAATTTTATACTTTAGGTAAAAATTCATGTATATGACTATATAAGTTGGGTTAATAATAATGAGATATTTTGTCTGTTGTTTGACATGGCGTTATTATAGGATTATAATCAGTCTATTGGTAGACGGACGAAAACTGTTAATTCCAATACACTAACAAATGATAAAATTGCGTATGCCACTTATAAGTATGTACTATTTCTACGATTACGCAACTACGTTTGTTTGCCATCAGACCATTTACAAGGACTTACCATGCCTTGTTTGGTTATGCAGCCAGCATGGCAGGGGGACATATAGTTGATGTTGTCTGAGCCACACATTGGGTAGTACGTGTTCTCGTCACACTTACAGTCACTGGAGCAGGAACTGTTGGTCACACTGGCGCGGAAACTGTTGATATAAACACAATAAGGGCTATTTTGATTGCATATTGTTGTTAATAAACCATTTGCCTGATACATAAATACTAATAAGTTATAATATTGTATACTGTATGCCATGTTTATTTTTATCTTAATGAACTTAGAGTATAAGTAACCCGACATATTTTTAGTAAGTAGAAAATATTTTAGATGCAGCGCGGACTCCTAGCTGGAGCTGACCTAATTTACAAAAGTTTTTATTGGTGATACTGTATGTAAGCACTTGAAATATCGAGATAAATTTCAAAAAAAGTGCTACATACATTTTGCTGACTTCTCCATTAAGCTTATATTTACTTTTCAGCGTTATATCCAACGACGGTTTCATTCGGACAGCCGAAAACGAAGGCGAGCCCAGTTTGCAGGATGGATATCCCGAAGACAACTAGGATCACCTTGATGCAACTGCTTGGTGAAAGTCGTCGTTTCGTTACTAGGCAACCACCCAAAAAGGATCCAGCAGCAGCAACAAAAACGTTCATGGCACCTTTTGGAGGAAAATGTATTTTCATAAAGAAAACACTGCGAGCCGTGTTGTATTCATTACATCGATTGCCAAAGCAGATTGTCTCATTTTGTGACACTGACAAGAGGTAAAAACCCCTACATTTTTGTGTTTCTACCCAAGCAGAATTAGCAAATTAGAAGAAGCTTCGGGGTCAAGAGTCCAACAACGATTGACTCACCAAACAGCGAGAGTGTTGGTTATCATATCTTCATCCAATGTATCAGATATACAGAGTTACTCTGGATTGTTCCACGGTCGAACGGTTTATGAGCATACAATAATTTTACCATGCAATAAAATGTACAGAAACCTCTCGAAGATGAGTTTGCACCAAGTCCAACATGAAGGAGAATTGTCTATCTACCTTAATGCTTAATTATTATTTATGGAACAATCGTTAAAAATAAACAAAACATGCTCCTCGCCTTTATTTTAAACACCTTACGAAAGATAAAATAAAAAATAATATAATATATTTGGGAAACGTAACATGTAAAAATGATATCGGCATCTTCTAGGGAAACTGTTAATTATCGTCTTTATTTTTGTCTGAATTAATTATATTTTATTTCCTGTGTTTTCATTTCGTCAATATTAATTTGATCTAAATAGAAGCAGTTTCAAGTATTTGTGTTTGCACAGCGTTGGAAAATGCAAACCGGTGATTTAAAAAGAAATGCGAGTGAGGGCCGACTTTTCTGCAGTTACGATATAAATCCAACGAAACCTCCTAATTTAAGACATAAACATAAACATGTCAATTTTCGATTGAAATAAGTGTGATTGTAGTTGTAAGTGAACGTTCTACAAAAATCACATTCATCCAGTGTGTAGACGTATACTTGTAGAAATGAGTTACTTATTTGACCTACCCATCAACATATTAGCCTTGTATGCAGGTATGAAAAACTGTGTCTCGAGGTACTTGGCTGTGAAAGCCACGGTCCCTCCGACAGTGAAAAGCATCATGCAGAGGGCGAAGAGCATCAACATGTACACGGGGTTCGTACACAACCTCTTCAGAGCCACTAAGAATCCTGGATTGGAAAAGATAATTTAAGTAATATAATCGTATAAATTCACGTCCTGGATAAAAATAACAGTTATATCATTAAGATATATCCAGAAAAAACTGTCTAACGGTCTCGTAAGTGAGATGTCACATTTATTTCGAGTGTCACGAAAATTAAAACCCAAACCGCTTTTTTATTATATAGTTAGTAATATTTTATTGTCACAGACATAAAGCTCTGTATTCTTTAGTATTTCAATGAGTTTAATGCTAACTGATAGTTATATGGTTAGTGCATGTAACCCATTTATAAGATCATATAAATCGTATTTGAGGTAATTGTAGTAACATATTAACTTGTAGTTAAACGATTCCTTAACAATTATATATAGCTCAACATCTTTCAGTCTTTTCGAATTAGATGGAAAGAAAACAGATACATAATTGAACACTTTCGAGTTGAATCCTTAGTCATATGTTTATTCGGTATAAACCACGATTTGAAAACAATACAACAGAATGATATTAAGAGAGAAAAATAAAGTTTTTGTATATATGAGTCTAGACATAGAAAATCATTAAAGATATGATAAAAAACTTCACAACTTTATCTACATAACATTTACAAAGCTAAGGAAAATAATATAATGACCCATAAATTAAAAAAGTGATAAGAGAGTGACGAGATCAAAGTGATGAGAGTTTTATTATGTGTAATGCGTCTTTTTACAATGTACGGCCAATCTTTAATCGCCGTTAACACAATTCTATGATTTATAAACAGCTAGGTTATTTGGGTTTTACGGCACACCGACACTTTATATAGGTCATACGGTGCCGATAAACAGCTAGGAAATGAAATGAAAATAGTTGATATATGCACAGTTCACCTTCGTGGATAAGCGTGGATAAGAAATCGAAACGTTTAAAATCACAAATGTAAATTATGTCGTCATGATTGTTTTACGGACGTAAACATATTGTGACTACACTGAAAGTACGCAATTGAATTGTACAAAGCAGAGAGCATTGAACAGTAGTTTGTAATGAAAGTTAATGTAATATTTTTAATTGTAATGACAACTATTATTAATACCTAGTATATTTGATGTGACAGCCGAGCCATGATATTCGTCCCTGCGGTTTTTTGGTCTGACTGGTTTCGGCCTCATCCTGCGCGGGAAGCAGACGAGGGGCAATGCTATTACGAAGGACATGAGGCCAAACACCACAAAGCCCAGCCACCAGGCGCCAATCCAGCCAGGGTGGCGGGGACTGATAGGGACATCTGGCGGAGGAGGTTAATATGGTAAGTACCACATACATATACCAGAATGTTCAAATTACAGTTTCACGGAATAAGTTTACATTATATATCGTTCTTTTATATAACCACCATCACACATATACATATAATAGAAATAGTAAAAATGCAAAAAGTTATTTTGTCCTTTATCGAGAAATCTTAATATTATCATTTGTACTTTATAAAAATTGTATACACTATTGTTTTAGTTATATATTTAAAATCCAAAATGAATGATTGTTAAATAATTACATCTTTTAATAATTAATAATTGCGTTGATGTATAAATAATTATTATAAATTGAGAAGAATATGTTTAAACAAAAGCATATTTCAACACTGAAATGAATTGAACTTGTTAACCATTATACGTACCATTTAAAGTTTTTAATGACAAAACGTCATTTTTAAAGCAAACAAGTTTGTTCTTAACTTTGACTTGTTGTATGTAGTAAAATGTCGAGAAAATAATGTCCATGTAGCAGGCATTGAGAAACATAAGTGGATAATCTCCCCTGCAAAATCCCTGCATACCAGTAGATACTTTTATTTCGAGTACTCGCTTGTACTCTTAGGGGGCGGGGTGTACTTGAAATTAATGCTTTTATTGTGATACCAAGTTTCAGCATCATCTACAGGCTTTTCCGTTGTGTTGTTTAAATAACATATCCATGTAAGCATTCCAGTAGGTTAAATAGTCCAACGCGGGCTAGCCTGAAGCGCAGTGCTGGTACCTCAGAGTTGACAGATCCATATTGTGGGTCCCAATTCGGTAAAATAAAAAAATCAGCGCATGCGCACTGTCTTCTTGAACTATTTTATCACATTTATGGGCGGCTATAATGTTACAAGTGGGGGTAAGTACCTTGTAGTGTGACGTGAATCTTGCTAAACACACCACCGAGAGAGAATGCGATGGCAGGACCGAATATACCCACACCAGATATAATACCTAAAGAAAAACAGAAAAAAAACAACAACACATACCATCACATTCATTTCCGTGCCTGAAGAAAATAATAAAAACAAAAACTACATTAGCGTTAGCTACAAAGCAAAATTACATGATATTTTTACATATCACATTGATTTCCGTGCCTTCTACTACAAAAACTTATTACAGATTATTACGCGATTTTTACTCATGATATTAATCTTCATATCGGGGATAGTTTAAATTATCAAAAATATAAGGAACAAAGTTAAACGTTTTGCTATTGAAACATATACAAGTGTCCTATGAAAAATCTACGAAGTTCACTTTGGGTTTAGCAGTATCATTCCTTTAGAACTCCAGAATGATAACATTTAACTTTTTATCCTTATTTGTTTGTGCCTTTGTTTAACAATGTTTTTGTACAAGGTTAGCGTTCGTACACGCGCAGTTTTTATTACTCTCAAAGAATCGTATTTCTATTTTTCCAAAACTGATTAATATCAATTCTATTTAACTTAAGATCTTTGCATTTGCTGCTAAGTCTCTAGCAGTATGTCTAATCACCTATGCCTGTTGCAAAGATTTAAATTGTAAGTAAATGTAGTTTGCAAATGATTATTGCAATGGACCTACCCATGTACATGGCTGTGTTTTTCTTGTTCACGTTGTCGTCGATGTAGGTAGTCAGAAAGGGAAACCGAGGGGCCTTACCCACACCTTGTATGATCATACCTGGACACGGTAAACAATAGTGTGACAATGAGACATTACCTTATACAGGCAGTAAACAATACAGACGGACATTGATACGTTTCTAAAAGTAGTAAACAACACTGGGCCATACTGAGATGTAATATCATTAAGTATTAAACAGAGTGGGCCACACTGAGATGTAATATATTTAAGTAGTAAACAACAATGGGCCACACTGATTTGTGATATCTTTAAGTAAATGGGTCACACAGAGATGTTTATATCTACAAGAAATATATACAAGGCGTACATTGTAAACACAAACTGTTTTTTTTTTGTCATACAAACGTGGCTGGTTGACTAAATGGTTACAAAGACATAGAAAATGCATTCAGATCCATGGTTATTACGTTGAGAAAGTGTGAACGAATATCTGAGGTTATCATGACGTCATTTGTATAACGCTGGCGTGCTCCGGGTTCACCTCACTGTTGTTATGTTATTAGCTGTAACTTTTTTTACTGTTTAATGTATTTTCATATTATTTATACAATATGTACAAAATAGAACAACCTTTATAAATAAATAAATTTATATTATCTCAAGGTACATAGAGTGTATTTTTTTTATAGCGCCAGACTACGATCTTCCCGATCACCCCTCGTATAATCGAATGGCCCATTGTCACCCGCTTATCTGTATATACCCCGACTACTACTCACAATAACACACAATACAGAACATATCCAAACAAAAGTCTGACCCCACTGTACTCCGCTCACTTTACTTATAACAATTAAAACTCTAATTAAATTAACATTTTAATATAGGAATGCTGCGAATGAATTGATTCGAAAAAAAGATAAATGTATCCACAATGGGCGGATATATTCATATCTATTTATTTTGCATAGGGCGACGTTTCGGAAATTACTCGCAAACCATATCCTATCAGCTAAACGACAAGTACATTACGATAAAAATGTACACTTGCATGGTACATAATGTTTCTGTCAGGAATTGATTTTGGATTTTTATAGCTTTAATATCACCATTTCCGAAAAAAATGTTTCCATGTTCCTCTTTGAGACTCAATATAGTATATGTAATTATATGGAATTTGTACAAATGATAATCATTCGGGCTGACCTTGCCTGAGCATTTTGCAAGTATGTCAAATTGACAGCTAGTTTGTTAGACAGCTACTGCGATAAAATTTAATGACGATGATTTAATAAAACGAGAACATTATCTAAATTCATATATCATTATAATCAAATGACGGTTAATTAAACCTATAGAGACACCTTGAATACTTACCTACAGCTAGTAATGTAAGTGCTATGGTGCTAAACTCGTTCGGTTCTCCGATCCCGTAAATGTTCTTTGGATCTCCATCAGTGTTACACTTTGAGGCATTCCCTTTGTTTATGTCACACATCGGCACTTGACTGCTCACTGTCATATTGGTAAACATTGACGCATTCGCGCCGAAATCCGCCACTAGCAACATCTCAGTTTGTTTAAGAATGTGGCCCTTGGACAAAAAGTAGGCCAGGGAGCATATCAGCCCGGCGCACCCGTAGAGTAGGGTAGCCACCCAGAGGGCCCTCGGGATGTGTACATGACGAGCGATGTAGCTGAAAATCATAGTCGTTAACAGGAAGCCGATGTCATTGCAGCTGAGAAGGAAGCCAGATTGTGCGCTGCTGAAGCCGAATTGCCTCTCAATGGCAGTGATCTGAGATGTCATGTACATACTGAGAATAGACGTGACAAGGCCACACACGCTGTACGTGCCAACGAAAACACCCATTCGACCCATGACCTGAATCCAAGGCGGTTTGAAAAACCCAATCCCACACACCATGTCGCTAGGAATGTTTGTTGCTGTAGACGTCATTTCTTGTTTTTCACTTGGCATCTTGGTGATTTGCTGCACTGCCCAGATTTATCTGAAAAGGTTATTTGTACCGATCAAGTCTAGCACCCCAGTTGGCCCTTTTGCCGACTGACCGTTCCAAGGCGGTAACTGATGGTTTTTCTTTATGTGTGTTATGTCTCGTCTCTGTGTTTGTTTGTTTTTCACATTTGCATTTACCTTGTTTGCCTTTGTCTACTGGTAGATAAAATTTAAATATTTGTTAGAGTTTTGATAGGACCTTTTCTTATTTACCTTACACATTTGACAAACGTAGAGTAATTTAAGAGAGTGTTTTTCTACTTATTGAACATAAGCGAATGCCCCTTTATTTTATGTAAAATATATACACATATATAACGATTCTGGTCCTCGAGGCATATTTCCGATGTGTATGTTTTAAAATTCATATTGGTCCAGAACAGAGCGGAACAGGACTTTTCTGTTCACAGTGGTCCAAGTTTACATGTTTGAAAGAATTGATAATTATTACCGTTAGCCGCCTGTAGATATGTTTTCGCTACACATGTATAAGAACATTTGCTGATTTATGTGGACATGAGTTAAATAATTGCCCATTTAATAGGCAACAATGTAATAACTTTTAATGGAGAATACATGTTTTTATGCAAATGAAAATGGGCACATATTATAAGATAATTATGACACCCATAATAATACGAATTTTAACCAATATGCACGAGTATTTAAAAGAAAGATCCAAACAGTTTCCATAGTAAAAATGATGCACGATTAAGCACTTTTGCAAGTACAAAACAACTTAATTAATGACAATAAAAGGAATGTTCAAGGGTAAATTCTATTTAAATGTATAGTCTCACCATACCGAAACAATACGATTTTAGTATTTTGCTCATGTTAATAGACAGGTCCAGTGCCAAGGCAATGTTATCAGCACTAAAGTGGTAAGTCAAGATTAAACATAACATATATGATTTCAACGTTTTTTTCAGTTATCATACATGCAAAAATATGTTTACGTTCCGGATCCCACAACACCCAGCTGCAAATCTTTAAGAACTGCTACGCGCCTGTGTTAACAGCGTTTTTTAGTATACAAGAGATGGATATTTTAAAGTGCACTGCTGTGCAATCGACACCTTTCCAGCGGTCTGTGTATGAAAGGTGGTATCCGACAGTTTGGACCAACAATCTTTTCATTAAATTTCTTAATAAACTATTGTTACCGGAACAGATCTCGCAATATGCTGTTTATTGATGTCCTACACCTGTCTGAAAAATGAACCATAACGCTACAAACGTCATTACTTACATGTATTTCCTAACTGAGCCACGCTGCACAGTTAGCTATTTTTAAACTATGACAACCACGTGACCACTTATGTTTCAACTCATGTACGTCATCCAGTGTGACGTCGATGTCTATTTTTAGCAGAAATGTCAATCGTTTTTATTTATAGAATTGAAAAGAATAAACATTTAAGTGTCGATTAACGAGTTTTACTACCCCAAAATTGAGATACTGTCGAAAATCGCCAAAACTTAGGCTAATATGATGTCTTTCTACAGAAATTATTCACAAATACCCCAAACATAGGTCAGATATTGTTACATATATTTGATATATACTCAAACTGTCGGATATCACCATTAAGCCTAAATTAAGGATAAGTGAACTAATGAATGATGATACGTCGGAAACAGCCAATGATCAAATCGAGAACCTAGGAATCAAATGAAAACTTTCGATGTGTTCAATATATCCATACATTATTATAAACACGTGAGATTGTCAACGATTGATTCACAACATTTTTATACCATAAAACAGTAACAAACAGGTACTTTTACTCATCATATTAAAATCTAAAAAACAAAATCCTTCAAATCAAAACCGAGACGGCAATTATCAATGTAGAAGATGGTATAATTGTTTTAGAATAGTTGCATACAATGTTTTTTTCCCTATTTTGATAATCATAACCGCATTTGACAAGTTGCTGCAGTGACACCCTTTAGATCCGCGGTCAGCTGATAAGCTCCTCTTCCATGGGGCTCCTGAACAGGGTAGCCAAACCTTTTCTATAATTGGAAGTCATTTCACGTCAAGCTCAGGTAACCTAAGATTATATCAGCTTTGATAAGATACAGATTTATGTAAAAACTTTACTGTGCAGCTGTGAATATATACAGTATATCAATATCATTTGGATATTATTTTAAAGAATTTATTAGAGTGATCCATGATACCACGGTGTCCAATGATTAGACAAGAAAGAGTCCAGATGTGAGATATTCAGGGCGTCAACGAGAGGTTGCACCTTAAATAAGAAATTGACTATTCTGGTAATTTAACACTCTCTTACACTGTCAATGTATTACATTAATAAAGAGGATCGTGCATTTGAATACTTGACAGAAATACAAAAGCACGGTAAATGGTGTATGATAAATTATGCGAAATTTGAACTTTACAATTTTTTAAAAAGGACAAAATATTAAAGAATGAGGCACAATTTTCTTGGCTTATAGTAGAAGACTATTTTGGTAAATGCAAATGAGCTTTGGTGCGTGCAATTGCATTTTAAATAATGTGGAATTCTTTACTGTTCGGGGCTGTTATAAAGTACTCAAACAAAGAAAATGGATGCAAATTTTAATTTATTTATGGTTTATTGCTTTAAGGATTCGCTCACAGGAAAGGAGAGACTTTATGATTTCATTTCGTGTGAAGAGAACACACTTAATAAACCTTTTTATAAGCCACAATAATTTATCCACCTCACTCACTATAACAGTCTGTTTCAAAATCTCGATACTCGAAATACGAGTACATGGACGGCCATCACGACGAGCAAATGTCATTTGTATAGACCTTGATGAGAACATCAGCCGCATCATCAGCATCAGCATCATCGCCATTATCCAAAAGGAGCTCACATGCGCAATACCTCGATCCTAATATTAACTGAATGCACATCAAAATGGCCGCTTGTTACTAAATATGTTAATAATGTCAACAAAATGACCATATTTCTCAAGACAAAAATAGGAAACTACTCCTCCTTGTTTTATGTTCTCATTTTATCTGTACCCGATTGTGTATATATCAGGCCAGACATGTATCTTTCTGAAGTTGATAAATGAACTACATTCTGAAAGGGACACACATTGTTTAATCATGTTTAACTTTTGAAGTGAAGCAAGACGCGATATACCGAGCATGTTACACATGCTAAGTGATAACCTTTAAGTTTGACGATGAAATAAACAATAAGCTGTTTATCTTTTATCTGAAAATGATGTCGTCATAAAGATCTGTTCTGATTTAATCTTCTATACTGATTGAAGCAATTTAAGTCGGAGAAAGACACATGTCTTACTCTCCATAGCAAATTGGCAATAATTCGACATTGACACGGTCTTACTCTCCATAGCAAATTGGCAATAATTCGACATTGACACACGTCATGTTAAACTACGGCGGCAATTAAAATGTGTTAAATAGAATTAATTATCTATGTTGACCACTATACTTTACACAACTTAACAGTTCTTCTGAAAGAACAAGATGTCTGTGAGATATAGTTTAATAATAATATACAATACACAATAATAATAATTATAATAATAATGATAATAATAATAATAATAATAATAATAATTTATAATAATAATAATAATAATAAATAATAATAATAATAATAATAATGATAATAATGATAATAATAATAATAATAATAATAATAATTTATAATAATAATAATAATAATAATAATAATAATAATAATTATAATTATCATTATGATAATCATTATGATAATCATGATAACAATATCATCAATAATAATAATAATAATAATAATAATAATAATAATAATAATAATAATAATAATAATAATTATCATTATGATAATCATGATAACAATATCATCAATAATATAAATAATAATAATAATAATAATAATAATAATAATAATAATAATAATCATTATGATAAACATGATAACAACAATGACTCG
Organism: Sinonovacula constricta; assembly: GCA_007844125.1. Taxonomy (NCBI): domain Eukaryota; kingdom Metazoa; phylum Mollusca; class Bivalvia; order Cardiida; family Solecurtidae; genus Sinonovacula; species Sinonovacula constricta. The sequence goes on from CM017571.1 coordinate 45,497,850, forward strand.
ATTGTAACAAATGCACTAGCATTAAAATGTTTTTGTTTCGCAAAATGTGCAAATTTAAGCTTTGATTTAGCATATAACTTTCAATGAATATTATTAAAAATATGTGCATATATTTAAAGGATGAAAAGGATGTGAGATATAGTAATAAGTATACCTTACCTTTCTCAAATAAATAGCACAAACTCAAGTTAAATTACGCCAAAAGCACAACATTATTAAATAGAACATACACACACCTATTCACGTGTGAGCTCATGCGACCATATGTTATGAAACTACGGGGACAATTACAGCTACCCGAATCAACCTCACTCTACTTCATGGGCATTCTCCTCTACCTGAGAAAACGTTATCCTATGGTTGTAAACCATACGTTGACCTAGTTAAAGGTGACGATATACGGCGCGGGTCATTGTCGTGGTTCTCTTACTTACCATTTATGGCAAGTATGTAAAATACACAAGTGCAGATTGTTTGAAGAGAGTTATTACAATACACAACAGCTCGAAGTTACAAGATACTACGCGGTCTGATTAAACTGCTATAGCAATAGGGGCTTGCAAGGTCGGTATCGCCAACCACCTACCGTAAATTATACAAGACATTTTGACGTTCTCGTGTCATTTTAAGCCTCAAATATAAAATGTATATCTACCTTTGTGCACGAAAAATAATTATGTGTAATTTGACTAAATAAGGTAATATTACATTACTCTATACAGATAGTTTGTCAAAGTATTTGTTAGAATAATGTTTTGTTCATTCGTAAATCTTCTCTGTCATTTTTATCCTTTAGTATTACCCGACATAAACATATCGTATCTATTCTAAATGAAAGTATCCAGTTACAGACTGTTATACTAAGGTCCTAGATTATGACATGATGTTGTATAATATCGTGTCAGAAAATAAACCCTGATTTAAAACCTATGACACATTGTACCTACGTATTTTTGTTCAAACAATAGAGGATTTAATAGCGCTTTGCTTTTGATTGCGACTTGAATACAGTTAGATAAACAATGCTTTGTAACATATGTTGTGAAATAATGCGTAATATTTTATCTGACTTTTCAAATTATATACATTTGTTTAGCTAGATTTGACGTCTTCGTCCGAATTATTGTTTAGACTTATACGGGTTTTATCAAAACCTAATCAGCGTGCAGCTTAAAATTGTAAATTGTATTTTTTTAAATTAATTTATCATTAATGTGTTTATTAAAATAACAATTATTTACGGGAAATATATATGCTACGGGCTCAATAGAAGCTGTAACGCACCGGTTTAGTAACCAGTGAGAGACATGACCCAGGTAGAACAAACGTCCTGAAGGATCCACGATAAAACAGACATGCGTGCATACCTTCAAGTTGAACATGTTAAAGTATATATTTTGTTTTTGTCTATACGCAGTGAAATGTCTTTTTTATACATACCTGTAAAATAAATTATCTGTGTAGCTAACCCATATTTATATAGTATTTTTACAATTATCTCCGGTATGCAATGAGCTCTGTCCTGATAAAAAGCAACAATCTTTCAAGCGGAATATTTATTACTTTTACATATATATAATGTTTGTGTTATCATCATAAAAGCATTTATGAGTAAAATAATAGCGGTTGGCTCAAGAGCTAACCGCCGTTATTGGAGGCCCTATTAATGCTGTACACGTTTTGTCGAGGCATAACTGATAAGAGCACCGGAATATGTATGGTACAGGATACAGTGTATGTATGCACCGATTTAGATACTTCCTTTTCAGTCCCGCATTCGTAGGATTGCAAGCGAAAATCATTTTGTCTCAAGAATGTGTTTAAATTTATTAGTTAAAAGTTGTTTTAAATTGCCGATATACCACTGAAAGGTTGCATCGTTGTATACTTTTATTGATACTAACTTGAAGTGCGTAGATGGTTTAAAATGAGCGAGATATTGAATGGATACGTAGTTTGCAAACACGAGATTTTGTTGTTGTTTTTGTAATGTTAAGCGTCTGTTTGTTTCTAATGTGAAGTTAATCCAGGTAAAATGTTTATTTATTTTTTATGCAATACAATGGTTATGTGTATTTGTTAATTGGGAATTTTAATTATTTCGCTTTCGGGTAATTTTGTTTTTGTTTTTATCTATTTCCTTTAGTCAAAGTTTTAATGTAGGTCGTATTGTATGTTTGTTGTTAAATAATTTGTTCTGTAGAATCATTGGTTTTGTTTTTGTGTTAAATTTTGCCGATACCTAAACAGGTCCGTCGGGAACCACGGGTAGGGGATGGCGATCTGGACGGGGCAGACAATCTGGACAAGGTAGAGATAGTCGTGGAGACCCATGACGGGCGAGAGGAGCCTGGGCACGTGCACCGACAATCAGGAGTGAGCCGGTTCATAGAGTGGGGAGTTATAAACTGAGCAGACATGATGCCGGCTTCGTCTAGTTGGGCATACAATTTTCAGATAATTTTAATATACTTAAATATTACTTTAATATTATGCCTATTTGAGCAGTTTCAGCATCATCGAGTGACCTTTCAGGTTTTCTCTCCGTGCATTTGTATAGAGCAAATGAAAGTTAAAAGAACATGGCAAACATACGTTTGCAGTTAGTAGCCACCGGGACTGGCTGGAGGCATTGTAAGTAGCAGTTTTAATTAAGGGTAGCTGTTAATTCATTACTGAAAAGACTGAGAAGTTGTATTTGCAAGCACTGAAAGCCAATTTTACCTTGGAATTTGGAGTCCCTCCAGTTAGTGTGGAAGATCTGTGTAACCTTTGATGCTTATATCCAAATACAGTGGATGCTGCTTCATTAGATGGAGTTTTAACATTGTCTTGGTTTTGAGAGTACAATTTCTAATTAAAAGAATCAATAAAAATCTCTGTCTGCTTAGTGCCTTAATTGGCGTACCTTACGAATTATAGCTCATTTGTCACATCCAGTAGGTGGACATGATAATAATGGGATAAGTGATGAACTAAACTCTGACATACTTTGTGGTTGGTAAGATTTTGCTGGTATATTACTGATTTCACTACATGACTTTGACTCTTTAGGATGAAGAGGGCTCGACAAATATAGACGAAATTTTGCCTATGGGCTGTAAAATTTATTGTTATTCAAGATGTTGCAACTTTTCTGCACTGGTTTGTCACATATCTGGCCAATTTACAATGAATCAGTATTTAGGTTACTTGTAATTCTTGAGGAACCAAGAATATGCAGGGCTGCAAAATTTATGGTGACACACTTGCTAGGGTCAGTGGTTGGCTCGCAGCCACCCTTTAGCAGAGAAGTCGGTTGGTTCATTTAGATAGATTTTTTAGTCTATGTGGTAGATTCCGTTTCAAGGTCAGTAAAAAGAGTTTGATGTAACTAAAATTGGGAAACTTGCACTTTGCAGTAAAGTTATCTGAGCCACACAGGCCTTTCTATAGATTTTATGATGCAATCATGGGTATTTAAAGATCATATCATAGGATACGGTTATCGGGTGACATTAGGCAAAACAGGTTATTGTTGGCAGAGGTTTTTAAGAAATTCAATGTGTTTACTTATATTCGTGATGAGAATTTGTCTAATAACGAAAATCAAGCATGTTATGACTTTGCACGGTCGGCTAGTTTGATTTGCAGTTACTTGCATGGTAAGGAGTGGGCATATTTTCAGTGGCCAGAGACTTGGTTCGGTAACAAGGTTTTGAGGGATATAATATTTCTAAAACTGGTGCATGTTTTGTTTAACACCAGTGTGGTATTTCCCATAAACAGTGGGTGAGATTTCGGAATTCGGCGCCGAAAGCAGGTGAGGTACCAGAGATAATAAACTTTGATTAATGATTTGCATTACAAGTCGTCAAGATTCATTAACTAGACCTGGCAGCGACACGGCTAAAGCTTAAGCGTAGGGCTGAATAGCTCTGAGTAATTTCGAACAATATAGTATGTAAAAATATTGTCTTCTCTACAAGGATGAAAAGCACAGCAGGTTTGTTTGTAAATGCTACTGGTTTTCAATGTAAAATGAGAGGTTTGCATTTTTCAAGAAACTTTGAGGGCTTTGAGCATTTTGTGGGACTGAATAGTTTACGTTAAAGATACCCATGAATTTGGTCGACCTAAATTAGCTGTAACTTAATTAAGGCCAGATTCAGTGTTTGGCCTTCATAAATTTTAAAAGCGTTGGTTTTGTGCTGCTTTAAGGATAATTATGAAATGCTTACTTTAGAATAAACATGTTAAGGGTTATAATCCACAATGGTTAGTGAAGACACTTTCTTTATAGCCTAACCTCGTCTGGGTGGCATTTTTGTTTATTCCACTATGTGGGTAATGATTTGGGCCGAATCTCCATTCAGAGAATGAAGTTTTTCGTTGGATGCCATTTAGTTGTTTATACCTAGTAATGTTAAGTCATTTGGTCAGAGGTTTTGCCTAACAACAGTTAGTGATATTGCAACAATCTAATGAAAGCTGGCGTAGTTGATTTAACAACTAAGCAGCACACAAGATTGTGCTTGGGGTGGAGAGTTTAAATTAAGCCAAATTGACATGCAAGAGTGTATTCCAGATGTGAACAAGAAGGATGGCAAACATATAACATTGTTTGGTAATTCCATCTTAAGTCAGAAGGCATCTCATAAAGGCAATAGGTGGTTTTCTTTAGTAAACTGGACCAAGTGTAATTAAAACATTTAGGTGAATACTCAAAATGTATTTACCATGTGGTTCTTGTCTCTGTTCGGCCATTCGTATTTTGACCCTAATCAGGTTCTGCTGGATTGTGCTGTTCCGAAAGCGATAACTGGCTGTTTCCTATTTGTTTCGCTTTGGCGGTGGCACTGCCCAAGATTGGGCATTGCCATGTGGCAGACAGCACAGTCCGAACAGAAAAGTAATTCTTATCAATTTAGTTATTAACCAGGTTATAAACAAGCATTTAGTATGTTTGTAAACAAGCATTTAGTATGTTTGTATTTGCGCATCTGACAAGGTCAATAAGAAAGGGTCCTATCAAATTTCCACAGATATTTAAATTTTATCTACCAGTAGACAAAGGCAAGCAAGGTAAATGTAAATGTGACAAAAACACAGAGGAGACATAACACACATAAAGAAAAAACATCTGTTATCGCCTTGGAACGGTCAATCGGCAAAAGGGCCGACCGGTGTGCTTAAACCTGGTTTATGGAGCGCTCTAACCGCGAACTTCCTGAAGGTTTTTCTAGCAAACTAACAGTTTCAATAACAATATCCCGTCAAAGTGAAACAACTAACAGTAAGCACCTGGATTGGGAGGTAAAACAGATACAATGAACTTATAAATACATAATAATTAGTAATAAAATAAACTATTAACATATGTACTGTATGTACAGTAGATAAAAGCTTCGACAACGTAAAAATAAAAATACCAAATGAGAGATTAGTTTGAAATAGCCCAAGCGCTGATATATTATAAGAACAAATAAAACAGCCCAAGCGCTCATATATAATTAGATCAATTTAAATATGGTATATAATGCCATGACATCATATGCCAAAAGTGAAATGTAAAAAATACGAAAGAAAACATCGAATTTAAGAAAACAACCTACCAACAAAATAAAATATACTATTGTTAAGAGCTAATAAGTTAAAAAAACAGTTCATAAAATCCGAGGATTTATCCGCAGTTGGCATATTATATATAATAAAGGCACTAAAAATCCCGATATTATACCTACTGTGCAATATCACGTAAAGGGTATAGAGACTGCTCAAGTTGTTTCACATATTGAGGGTACGACTGGAGAGATGAAGAGACAAGAATTTCAACAGTAACTGTCCAATTATGGCTTTAAGTCACTACATGTAGTTTGAAAGAGTCATGCACAATCGTTGCTGCTTAAATATATACATTACACTATCTGCATTATCTGTCGCATTAAGTTACTTCATATGTACGATGTTATAACGTTTTTGTGACTTAAAACAGGTTTACAAAATAAATTCAGGTCACAAATCTTACAAAAGTACTATAGTTAATGCCACGATGACTTTTTTCTTAACCGACTTATGAAGGCGATGGCGTATATTGCACATAACCAGATTATTTCCTAATAGAGTCCGTTCTATGCACTATGCACTGTATTTTAAGATGACGTTTATTGTTTGAATCTACATAAATTAGTACGCATTCAGGCGGTAATGCATTTGGGAAACAGCAAAACAATGTGGTGTGGAACGGCAGCAGCAGTAGTAGTAGTAGCAGCAGCATTTGCAGCAGCAACAACAACATTACACAAGAACAAAATGAGTAAAATGCATTAAGTAGCATACATGAAACTGAATCTTCAGTAAGGAAGGAGTAAAAACCATATCTTCGTTTCTTTTAAAGTTCGCGATCTCCATTAATTAATATAATGTCACCTGCTTTTATAATGCATTTCAGTTGTATTTTAGTAAAAAAAACAAACCCACCCACTTTCATGTTACTGTCCGCATGTATATGGCGTATGATGAGTGCTGTATCGCAGGCGCATTGCTAAAAAATTTCGCTGCTACAGAGCCGCAGTAGAATACATGAATTTACAGTTTTAACTAAAGTACGATCAAAGTGTGCATGCTGTATTGATGGTAAACAAACAATTCGTACTATGAAACTGTTTTAGGACCACGCATTAGACATTATAAATATAAAGCAGTGAATTTGAAGTGGTATTTTATCTTCATGTACTTGTTAACTCTGTTCACTCACACCTTTTTTAATTATATTGTAAGATGATTGGAAAAAGGGTAGATAAGATTATTTACGGTGGAATACGATGGAAAACAACAATCGCAACGCCGAGGATAAATTTCAAATAATCTCTCGGTTGTATGACAGGAAATTCCCACGCAGAAGATTTGATTTAAAACAAAAAAGATAAATATCAGACGATATGCGAAATGCAAATGGGCAAATAAAAGGAAAATGGAAAAAAGAGTATGTTCATCTACACTATATCTTATTTTGTCGTGTTTTCTTTTATTGGTAAACAAAATGTCCAAAATTGTGGATATTAATGTGTAACAGAAAAGTAAAATTTTCTTTTCCAATGAGATTGGAATAATATACGTACCAAATAAAAGCGGGCCTCTTTATCATAGAGACACTGTGAACGAACAATAAATGAAACTGCTACAACCCTATTCAGTTTATAATGTGATTAACACTGTATCTGGTTCTTCTCTACAGGACCGTTGCATATCATAACACCAACAGTGGGTCATGGTACTAAATGTAACAACATGGGAAAAAGGGAGGCTTCACCGCCATTTGAACTTCAATTTAAGGAAATAACATTTCCAAACAAGCTATACAGACACTGTCAACGAATGACAATGAAACCGCATCAGTTTCACAGTATACTTCAGAAAGACAATAATTACAAGGACGACAGAACGACCCGAGGAATTACGCTTTTCCCCGTCATTTGACATCGGTACTTCTCGGTACTTCTCGTCACATTTCGTAATGCAGGTATTGTTGGTATATGTGTCATTGATATATCTGAGGTAATCCGATTGATATTAACATGTGGCTGGACAGAAACTATTTGTCTAGATAATACGGTTTAACAACATGGGGGTAACAGATCGAAAACTACTTTTGTCGTCATGTAGACTGATCATACATGCTAAGTATTAATAACAATACAATGCAACGATATGCCATAATCAAACAGAAAGTTTTTCAATCGTCCAGCAGACAATTCCAATCAACGAAAGATACATAACCAACAAGGAATAAAATGTTAAAAAATATAAAGTAAATCTATACTTACATGCACATTCGATATAAATTGTGTATTCCAATCCTGCTAAATATTTGTAAACATCCTATGACCATATCTAAACGTATGTCATATTGAGCAAGTTAACACATAATGTACAAATTGTGCATAAACAACGTAGGCCCCCGTAGGGAGAAAATGTTAAATATCGAATTTATGAACAGTTTATGAAAATTGAGTCAAATCTTTAAATGTCAAGTAAAGATGTCAAGTAAAATGCCGGTTTCTGTCAACCAACTGGTGTACAATCTTGCCTGCTGGTTAGAATGTTGTGCTAACAATAGTTTTATCATACGGAGACTACATTCACTTAAAACATTTTCTTGCTGGCCTGACTGTGATTGTATAATTAGCGAATAGATCCTGTCATAATTAGTACAGATAATACAATATGAGCTATCTCGAAACAAAGACGTACATGGTAAATATAAAAGTGGCAAAAACACAGAGAGGAGACATTACACATACAAAGAAAAACCAACAATTACCGCCTTGGAACGGTCAGTCGGCAAAAGAACCAAGCGGGGTGCTCAAACCTGATTTGCGAAGCGCTCCAACGTCGCACTTCCGGAAGGTTTCTCTCACGGTGTAAATATTCAAAGCGCTTGAAAGCGAAAGCGCTATTGATGCTGTGTAAGTTTAACACTGTAAGTGATTGCAGGTGTGCAATGTTCAGAACTATTCCCTGGTTAATCAAAATGAAAATTTCTCTCTCTCTCTCTCTCTCTCTCTCTCCCTATCTCTCTCTCTCTCTCTCTCTCTCTCTCTCTCTCTCTCTCTCTCTCTCTGTGTCTCTCTCTCTTTCTCTCTTTCTCTCTTGTAAATACAATGTGGACATTATTCTTTCAATGACGACACTCATAAAGGCGGTAACTGTTGGGTTTACTCTATTTGTTTAACTCATCACGAGTTCTTCTTACTTTTACATTGGGCTTGCATATGAACACCTTTGCCGTGTGTCTTTTCAAAGTTTGATATATGTTGCAATGACTTGTATGTCCGCAGACCCTCACTGCGTTGGTTCGAGTCCCGGTCGGGCGAGAACTTCATGTGGGGAGGTTTTCCAACTAACCTGCGTGTGTCTGTGATTCTACCCAGACAGGTCTTGGATCTTCCTCCACCAAATATTGGTTGGACTTTGACAATATAACGATAATTATGTCTGTGCAATGTAAAAAATAACAAACATTAGTTTAAATAAAACACATAGATATTATATTATAGGTCATATATTATAGGACATTATTCACCGTATTAGGGCATATGCTCCAGGCTCGATCCTGGACCGGAACATACCAAAGTCTTGGTAGTAGTATAGTTCCCTTGCTAACGCTTTAGGCAAATTAAGATGTAGTTCCACGACTTGTTGCCCTAGTGTTTGGATAATGTGACTAGGTGTGGTATCATGCCAGGCGTCATGGCATGCTATACACAGTGAAGGCAGCACTATATCAGCTGAAAGTGGACACTGTCTCCAGACAACAGAGATTCCGTTGGTGGGACGATCAACCCAATAAACAAATTATTCACCATGGGTTCATACATACAATGCTTTATTAAGATATTGAATCTGAAGGTTGCGGATGCAAACTTTATACGAGTTATTTGTTCTCTTTGACTACTGTTTCCATTGTTAAATTAAAGGCCTTTCATTTATTTTTCTTACGTAACTAGGTATTTATTACACAATTGATCTTAAATATGACAAATATGGTAGCTGGTATATTCAAAGTCTAACAACATAGAAACCACCGGGTAAAAATATTTTATGCTTGTAAAGATAAAAAAAAATCTGGTAAACGCAACAATTATACAATTTAAAAATGTGCTCAGAAGCACAAAACCGTCTTTATAATGTCTTTTATGTTTGGTTCATGTAGTCATTTATTTCTAAATATTACTCAATTGCAAAAAATGATAGTGAAGAGATAGTATATAATACGATAAGTTTCCTTATTTCTAAAACAGAGACCATTAAATTTATGAGGATTTCATTATTTGTGAAGGGGGGTCTTCTAATGAGTCTGACAGTCGTGTAAGCTCACACACCTTCCCAAAGATATGCTTTCAAAAGTCAAGATTTGTAAAGTAGGTTTACTTCTGACCATATCTGGTGTTAAATTTGCAAAACAAGCAACTAGCATAAATAATGTAAAAAGGATTATGTGTAAACACTAGTTTGAAAAACGGATTGATGTATATTTTTATGCTCATCTGTACTTCCGCTGCCTCTTAATGTTAGTTTATTTGAAAATGAAAATAATTTCAGACTTAAACAACAAAACAAATTTATGGTTGAGAGTAGCAAGTATTGTACACTTATAAGCACTTTAAGCCTTACTTCTGGGTTAACTCTTTAGCGACGCGTGGCTTCCACGGTTGTGCAGTTAACCTAAGGGTAACTGGCTGGTGTATGGATGGGTGACCGTTAGAGAGCACCGACCTTCGTTACATGTACTAAAACTTGTGTCAAGTTCAATCATGCTTCCTATTATGTTCCTATAATGTAACGCGTACAGGACAGACTGGTTCAATATTTAGTTTCACATATGCAGAAACATTTGAGAGACTGGTTCACTCACCGGTTGACCCTCTGTGGGATGTGATATTTATTTTATTACACCGATCATCACAATCAAATCATTCAGCAACATTTCATTCTAATAACTTGAAATATTGAACCAAATTAGCTGGAGCAACAAATTGCTAGATGGTAAACAATGCAATTGCAGAAATGGGTGCAATGCACACATGTCATTAAAAACTTAAAAAACGTTCATTGATGCAGCCTTATGTATTACGAAGTAAACTCCCTCGTGTATTTAATCGGAAAAAACACCATACTAAAAACCTTACGCGATAATGTTGTAGGAGACATTATGCATTGTCGAACGGTATGTATATGGTATTACGTGAGGTATAACATGAAATAACATAAAAGCCGTTGTGTTCACTGTTTAGTTCCACTTACTGACTGTATAAAAAGCATACTTGTTCACTGTTCTGGTTCTCAAAATGTTATTGCATACAGGTCAGACATTTCCTTTTTATTTTCTATATGATGTACTGGTATTGAAGACAGGCTGGTAGTTACACGATTTCGTTTCATAGAATGTAATGGCATATAAGACAGACAGGTTCAATGATCAGTTCTACATAATGTATTAGTAAATGAGACAGACTGGTTCACTGTTTGGTTCCCCATGGTGGGTGAGCATCACTGGGCCACACACACGTCTTAAGAATGTTGTCGATTACTGTACCTGAAAACGCATTTTGGAGGTACCTCTTGTTATCGTTAGTAGTTATCTGGAAATGATATGGTACTGATATAGACATTTGGTTTCTTTGTTCGATTAGTCTAGTTGTAGCAGAAATAAGTTCCGGTTGGGCATCCTCCCCGGTAAATTCTTGAATGTCGGAATGCGCTTTGACGTTAAATTTTCTTAGTCTTAAAACTTTATTAATATACAACATTTTAAGTCCATGAATTTATGTGTGCGTGCATTGGATTATGTTTGTTATGAGTTTGTTATGATACGTATTAAAGATGTGTTGTGGGGCGGATATGGAGGCGTGTTTTTTTTTATTTGCAACATTCAATACACAAATTCAATCCACTGCCAGAGTTCAATATGACAGTCCGAATGCAGAAACCTAAAAGACGAGCTAAGATTTAGCATTGCAGACATCGTAATTTCCTACAGAAGTTATGATTATCGTCCACTTTATTGCTAGTAAAATAAATCAAAACGCCGCAGGCACTGTAGTGTTCAGTGCTGCGAAATTAAGTTTAAATGGCTAGACAGTAGTTATTATATTAAGACATTTTTACAGACTTACTGCAATTACTGCACAGAGACAAAATACTCACATTATCAATTGGCATTAAAATTAAAAATGACAAAATATAGACATAAAGTTAAAGCTATATGCGACACAACGACATAAAGAGGAGGCAAATATGGATTTTTGCTTTTAGACCAATCCATAATGACACCCTGCCGCCCAGCGCGTAATCCGAGGTGTTCCGTGTGTCACAAATCACCCAATTTCCAAGTCTGGAGTACCTTCCCCTCGTTAGGCAAACGCAAATAACAGCGGTCCTTAGTGGTACATTGTATAGAGAAAAGCTGTATTTTGCTGTTCTCGCGACAACTTCTTTCGCAATTGATAGATATAACTAAATAGAAGCTAATGATTGATAAATTTTCCCCGATCAGTTGATTAGTAATGCAACTATTGAAGGTGTATTGTAATTTCTGGATAACATTATAGATGAATATGTCGTAATTACGGTTTTGGCGGCCTAACTCTACTAGCTATTAATGTGACACGTAATCATACGTTGGTAAAATAAAATGCTAAAGTTAAAATGTTGATCGTTAAATATAGAACTTTATTTTTGCATAAGGACACTGAACAGCCTTATGTTCGGTCGGGCATAGGAACATGTTTCATTAAAAAAAGAGATGCATTTTGCATCTTTAAGTTATTATGCGGAGAACCTGCATAAAATTGTTTGGTCACGTTTAATGATGCCATGTAATCATGTTTTGGTCGAAATAAAATGCAAAAGTTTCAAAATTGATCGTTAACTGCAGGACTATTTTTTGCATAGGGACTGAGCTGACTCATGTTCGGTCGGGCATAAAAGCTCGTTCGACTTGAATTGTGAAGCTTTGACTCATATGTTCAGTGCTAGCGCAGTTTCTTGAAGTGCTTTATCATTAGGGGTCTAAAGCGCAACAATGGACCATTGGATTTTGAAACTCGTACTATGGTAAATGACAATCAACAGCGATTCATGGGTGGAAATATCGCCCAGGACCAATTTAACTGATTGACTGACTGTAACTGAATTCTCTTGTTAATATTAACTCCAAATGTCATAATGTTTGCCGTACCTTTTCGGCAAACACAAAATACCGCCTTCTGATTGGGTAAACAATGAACCCATCCGCAATTTGATTCTCAACAACAACAACAACCAAACAAAAATATTAAAAAAAACAACAACAAACAAACAATATACGTGCTATGATTCTCTTGGGTTTATGTAATTAGTTACATATGATGTTCATGTTACCGTTGTTTGTCAGCCCTGGGGAGCAAGTTATGTGATAAGAATGTTTGCATGTTTATAATTTTTCTCATTATAATGATGTATATATAAAATGTTGCTAAAATAGGTTTTACAATGTGTTCGAAGCCTCTTCATTCATTCTGTTGCATTTCACCGTTAGCCCTTATTGAATGGTTTGCTATAGCCTGTTGTGTCTTGATAAAATATGTGCACTAGTCTATTTGGAAACAAGTCGTATATTCCTTTACGTTGTTTGAATGTCTTTTACTCAACCTTTATGCAATATATATTATTTAGTCGCGGTGGATTTAAACAAAATGTGGGAGTTTTTATTTGGATATTTTCCTTTATCAGGACGATAAATATCTGATAAACATTTGTCAATTTCTTTAAAGGAAATAATTACACATAAGGAAAAGCATAACTGTCGACGACTACAGTTGCGCTACTTTAAAAATAAAATAAGTAAATGCTCTGAATTATGTTCCATGATTGATTTACAATCTCCCCATGCTATTATTCACATATACATTAGAAGAGAAAAATGAAACATTGGTTGTTATGGTAACACAATCACTGCCTGGTCCCACAAGGTGAAAAAGCGTCGCGTGGCCAGACACACGTAGCCATGGTCTCTTCGAATACCGTTCGTAAACCTACATGCCACACTAAATCTACATTCTATATTAGACCTATATTCCACACTATAACTCCATTCCATAAAATCTACATTCCCTACTTAGCATACATTCTTTACTAAATCTATGTTCCTTAGCTAAAGCTACATTCAGGAACCAAACCTACATTCCATACTAAATCTCCATTTTTATGCTATGGTCACAAACAAATATTATATATGTATATTGGTAAAAGGGCTATATTTTTGATAATGCTTTACTGTTTATTTGTATTGACAATAAAAGATAGACGAAGATGGCATTGGAGGCGTTTTTTACATTAGTATATTTGGAGCTGGTACCTGGCGGACAGTAGTTGTGGCCGTAGTAGATGTGGTGATTGCAAGTGTAGTAGGAGGTGCAGTTAAGGATCTTGTCGGCATACCTGCCGTCCTTTATTGGCGGGGAACAGTCGCGCACCAGCTCACATGGAGCAGGGACATTGTCCTGTCTAGAATGTAATTTTATTTTAATACGCACGTACATCACAACAATGCAGATAGTGAATTTTAATATTACCATAATAATTAGTTTTTAATGATATTATAATAACACGTTGGTATAAGTTATATACTCATAGGCCTTTGTCATATATTCTTATTACATCGGAGTCTGATCTTAGAATAATGCAATATATAAAACCCCCGCAATTACATTGTACACGCTTTACAGGAGCATTGTGAATAAAATGCAACATAGGCAAAAGTACGTTTAAAAGAAATATAGTCATAAAACAATGAAGTTAAATCATATATTTGTTTGGTATTATCTCTATTCTTGTCGTATATAAATGTTCTTCATATACACGAATACGCACATACATTTGCGCGCTGTAAGAGATTGTTTTTATGTTTTTAAGTGTCCTTAGTCCTTTTAAATGGACGCGTAAAACTATAGTATTTTGAATATGTTGATTGTACAACAAGGTTAAGTGGCCATATGTCGGATTTTCATTAAAACTGTACAATATGGGAAACAAAGTCCAAGAACAATATTTTGAAATTTGTAAACACAAGACATAAAGGCGGCAAAGAGGAGTAACGCAAATAAATTTAAATGCTGGAATGGGGAAACAGACGGTTGATGGATTTCCAGCCTGGAGACCGGTTTGTATTGTTCAGCACATTCGTACACAACTTACACTTCACATCCATTTGTGTCGTTGCTGTAAACCAACCCTGTAGAGCATTCTATTAGGGTGAGTTCCCCGTCCTGGCAATGGCTGTACGTCTTGCAGCCAATTTCGTAGTTCCAATCAGGCAGCTTGCTACAGTCCACCTCTCCACGGGCTATAGGGGGGGGGGGGGGGGGGGGGGGGAAAGAAGGAACTCTGTATTATGACTATTTCTCAGACACCAATACAAAGGAACATTTTCGTGTTGTTTTTTTGCCACCAAAATTATGTTTGCTTTTTTTCAGACATATGATGTGTGTCCTCGAAAACCATCCTAGGATATATGAAGCTAGCGTCACCAACGGACTTTCGTGCCGGCTGGACCTGTCAGTTTATAAAACCACAATGCACCGTTCAAGGCGTGCTGTATGTCATAAACAAAACTTGAAGCATAGTTAGTACTAGCAGATATGTCACGATCGTTTTTATTTTATTAACCCCAACCTATTTTTTTTAGTTTTTTAGCTTTATATGAATAGTATTTAAAAAGCGTTAAAAGGCACATTGTACTACATGTTTAGAAAATACCGCATATTGCACAGAAGAAATACACTGTTCTTTATGACAAAGGTAATTTGATGACCTATTGCACGGAGACAAAAACCGCTTCATCTTACCTTTTTATTCTTATGATATATTTGGAAATATATTTATCTTTATTGACATGTTTGTTTCCATTTTTGCGACACAGCGAAAAGTTATCTGTTAAGACCAATTTAGCACATGCTCTACCTTTTATCCTTCAAAATTACTTAGACTTGTATAATAACGGCAATTTATTCCTTCAATAATGTGTTTGTAAAAGTGCTTTACTGTCTTTATAATAATAATAATAATAATAATAATAATAATAATAATAATTATAACTTGTTTTACTATTTATGCTATTATTTTTATAATTATAATTATTTTTATAATTATCTTTATAATATCAATTCAATTTTTCATACAAATGTAGAAAACAGCATATCAATTCATTTGTATCATGGTTGTCAAAAGAACAACAAACATGTATATTACTTTCCTTATTTTTTTATACAATTTATTAAATACTGACGATACCATTTGTACTAATTGTCTCTCTGAGGATCTTATGTGTGTTCTACAATTAAGCCACGAACTAAGAAAAAACGTTTATAATTTTAAGGATCATCCATAGAGCTGAGAGTTGCGTCCCGTTCACTGTTAAATATTTAATATAAAATATTAATATTAAATATAAAACATAATGTATCACAACCGCATGCCAGTGCTGGTGCCGATTAGAGTCTTTACAATATTTCATTTTTAACGAACACCACAATAAAATATTAGACATAGCCATCAATTGCCATTTTGATATCCCTTTATCAAATGAAATATTTATAAGAGGACATAATTATTGTCTAAATGTTTATGTTTGTATTTGTTGTATTTTATTATTTGTTACGTTAATCAGTCTTATAGAATGATAAGACGGATATCTCAATTACTATTTAAAAAGCTTCTCCGACATTGTTAAATAAAAGATGAAGATAAAAGATGAAAGATTATACAATATGTCTATCTACACGTTAACACAAACCTCTGTTGGTCAAAAATGTTGATCTTTAAGAAATAAAAACATATTTAATTTTGCTTGTTATTTTGACATCAATAAAATATACATTACCTGAATGTAGAATCAAAACGATGGCGAATATTGTCGATATCATTATTGAAAGAAGTCCATTCTCAAAGTATTCATATACAATTAACGTTTCTTTTGAATGTCATTCATTTAGAGACAACGAAACCTAATGAACCCAGAGTTAAGATAATATTGTGTTAAGATAATATTGTGTTACGTCAAATTATTAATACAACAGCAACAATTCCAGATAAGAACAGTCGCTGACCTCTTTACTGTCCACTGAGCATGATCTGCATATTCTTACTTATCCCTTGGTTACCTTACTATCCTCTTCCTACGCATCTTAATCATTTTTAAATCCTTATTTTAATCTTCATCTCCTCCTCAATTAAAAAACTTAAACGCTTTATGTTTGATTGTTTTAATAGCAAATTATTGTTTAGAGAGCTATACATAAAGAGTAAACAACGGGTGTATCAAATGTATTTTTCAAACAAATATATAAAGAATATTAAATATTAAAGACGTCATTAAATAAGATGTGAAATGTGCTTTTGTAATGAATAATACAACTGAAAGCCGGCATGTAATATTGAACAAGTAAAGAACAAGTATGAAGAATTTGACGGGCTGTATATCGCAATACGTATGTATAACTCCCGACATCAGGCGGATCCGGCGCCTTCTTTTAAGCTAGAAACATACCAAAGTGCTACAAGAAGATTACTATTTTGGAACTAAACACTCTCTGACACTGTTAGTTCATGACAAAAGTATTTGAAAGTGACGAACCGTAACTCTGATAGGAACTAGACTATCTGCTACTTTACTTTCTTACTTGTTGTCTGTTTCAGCAGCAATTACAAGCTACATTTTAATATCGTCCTACTCGGTTTCTTGTGTTAAACAAGACCTCACCTGACAGCTGGGAATTCCTATTAATGCCTGTCATCTTTTATAACTGAAAATTCCAGACTATACTATTAAGAACCAGAAAAACTAAAACGCTTTATGTTAATTGTTTTAATAACAAAGTATTGTCTACAGAGCTATACATAAAGAGTAAACAACGGGTGTATCTAATGTATTTTTCAAACAAATATATAAAAAAAAATAATTTTACCAGTCAACTGTCAACACTTTCAGACATGTGTATCACATTGAGAACATTGTACGTTGTTAAATAAGATGTTAAAACTGTGGTATTTGTAATGAATTATACAATTGAAAACCAGCATTTAATGTTGAGCAAGTATATAATAAGTATGAAGAATATGATTGGCTGTTGTATCGCATTGCTAATGTATAACTCCCGACATCCGGCCGATCCGACGCCTTCTTTTCAGCCAGAAACATACCAAAATGCTACAAGAAGACTATTTTGGGAACTACACATTCTCTCACACTGTTAGTTCATGAAAAAAGTATTTGAGAGTAACGATCCGTGTATTTGAGAGTAACGATCCGTAACTCTATTGTTAACTAAACTATCTGCTACTTATATCTGCTATATTTTAGTTGTATGCTACACCTGCGATAACAAGCTACACTTTTACTCGTTTTTGTTGTTAAACAAGACCTCGCCAAACAGCCTTGGATTCCTATTAATGCCAGCCATATTTTTATATTTGAACATGTCACAGGATTTTCACTGTGAACATTGTGGCTCATGAGAGAAATGAGATAATAAAACGATAAATTTGCCGTGTGATAGGTATGAATGTGTTAATAAATGTATATAATGAACCATCGTTGAAACTATATCGACATGCTCCTTGAGGGCCATGTCCCCTTGCTTCCATTGTGAATTTTATTGTAAAATGGAAATGGAAATAGAAAATACATGAATACAAATGTTTTGGATGTTAAAATGTGCACCAGGCTTAAGTATTAAGCATTACTTTTTGCATGTGAATAAGACGACAGAACGGACTTTTAAAAAAAGAAATTACTGTAAAATACAAAATGTTGTTTTGGGCAAACAGAGAGATATTTATGGCACTGACTTTATAAAACAGCAAAACTAGACTCAACATAACAATAAAGGCATTGAAATTAACATTCTTTTGTGTCCGCCCCACAAAAATAACACCATGCTGTGAGATCACAGCTGGACACTTGATTAGTTTATTATACACAGAGATATTATATGGGAAAAGGTAATAAAACAATTAGTAAACTTGATGTGATCACAGTGTGAAGCCCGACAAGGACACATTCAATTTTCAATGGCTTCAAACATAGACAAAATGAGCTTTTGTTAATTTGATATACATTCGTTAATATAAACTTGCATACTCAATGCATAAACAATTAAAATGTGATTAATTAAAATCCATTATTTCTTGAAGTCTGTTTCTAAATATGTGTGTAAGTAATATCACAAAATGTACATTACTTTCGCTGCAAATAAACAAAGCATGTTGCATGATCAAATTGCTAAAATGCGACAGCCGTCGTCTGGACTCAATCCTTTGTCTTTTTTCAAGATGCATGCAATATTCATTTTTTTAAATAATTCGCGCCTTAACATGTGGAATAAAAATATTCAGTGGCAGTCGTTCTGATTATTGGAATGGAAGTATTTTTAAAAAAGAGGTATATATGTCATGTCTATTGCAGTCGCTTGGAAGACGCATATTATACATGTCGATGAAGATTGAACACTTATCGCCCAGTTTTGGTTCTAAAATTTAAGTAACCCTGTAGATCATGCTGTTTATTTCAGTTGAGTCATATTATAAACAGATTGAGTATTTAAATTCTTTTTGAGAATGTTGATGTCAGTACATAGTTACATAGTTATTATGCCGCTCAATAATTAACAAATACACTTTCTGATTGGTTGAAATAAATAGATTTGGAAAAGTTTAGTTATGGACCCTTTTGACCGTCCTTAGTTTCTGTGCATCACCGATTAATTAGTTCTACTGTAAAAATGGTATACTGCCAATTTGTGTTTTTAAGGAATTTGACACTAGCTTTATTGCGGCAAACAACAAAGACTGCTTATCAATCTTACAAATTACACTTGCAAATTGCAACCAAGATGTTGTTTTTCATTAAATCAAATGAAAACAATTCATGCTGAGTTTACGGTATGCAGTAATGGTTTCTGAGACGGAGTCTTTGTCTTTACAATTTGGTCATAATTTTGAAGCTTCAACATCACTCATCGCCTTCACAACTTCACCGTGTTCATTAATCTCCTCGTCTGGAGCACCACTCCAGTCAGTTTTATTCCTCGAGACGAAAAGCACACAAATATAAATAAAAAATGCAATTATCCTCGGTATGATGGAGAGCGTGTTCATCTTGACACGGAAGTCATCATTGTCATAAAGTGCACATGCGCCTTGACCGGAACAGGAGGAGCTCCATAGACGACACGCCGTGTCAATGACATTTCCGAATACAACCGGACCAGCAAACCACCCTTAAATTAAAACAAATACATTGCAAGCATCTGACATGATATTAGCTACAACATTTAATACAGAGCTTTGACTTTTACTTGCAACAATACACAAAATATATCAACCACATACCTGTCTCGATATGTAAGTTATGGAGTAGGTTTCTAACTACGCATTGCTTCTGCCAGTTCGTGTCCTAGGAAAAATTCTACCCAGAAAGCGGGTAAAAATGACCACAAATGAAACAAAGACTAAAATGCTCTTTCTTTTGTCATCCTTGTAAAGAAAAAAATATAAAAAGAAGTCACAAGCACTAGCTGCTTACCGCATAATGTTGACAGCAGAGATGAAAAGCCAACGGCCATTGCCTTGTCATGGTCACTGACAGACCTGTTGTGAAACAGAATAAAATTTAGTGAACAGGACAAAGTGGGTAAGAACCATTCATTTTAAAGCACCATACGTGTGAACTTGAAACAACTTCTACAGTGTTTATACGAATTTTAGTTAGCTCATTGACCTATACATATAAAAATACATATCGTCTTTTAAATATTACACCGATCATCGGGAAAAGCATTCAACTAAGATTTCTGATGTATGCAAAAGAAGTTTGAGCGCGCATATATAGTGGGATTATGTATTAAGTCACATGGGATATAAATGCCCGAAGCACCTAGAACCGTAAATGTGTTCTTCAAATCAAACGCCATAAATATTTTAACATTTTAAGGAAATGTGTGCACACTCAACCAAATTATCCGAGATTTTCTCTTTTAATGTTCAGTTAAATATGTAAGCCTTTTGGGCAAAGGTTTTAAATTCAATCTCGAATAGCCGATTCAGGGCTAAAAGGAAAGTAACCTTTTCCATAATAAAGTGTAAATAGCTACCCCGATAGGCAGCCCATTCAGGCAACTGATCTTCTCGTTTATTTTGGAGGTAGATAGAAGATACCAAGTAAACGCTCTTTACAATGAGCAATTATCGTCGGGGTGACAAATACATAGCTAAAGCCACTTTGGTGCCAAAGGCGCAAGCCCGCGAGATATCTATGGAACGTTTGATTCAGTCCCATCTGATTGCCCAAAGGCGTAAACGTTTCACTTCTAGATATTATACGTTCGTCTGAGTGGCTAGAGCGATGGAAGATCGCATCGTCGTCGGATCCCACGGTAATTATTACGTTGTCCCGAGATACATATACCGTGGGTTACTTGGCCACAACAGGCGTCGGACGTTTGTGCGGACATCTTGACATTGACAACTTTTTTATTTAACATATATTGAAGAGTAAAATCGATTTAACGCGCGTTTTCATTGGACCACAGATTGATATGTATATTCATCAAAACGAACTTACCATCCTAGTATCCCACGGCCATCAAAAAGCAGAGCGGTACGGGTGACCGTGGGTTCAGACAAGAGATTCGTTAGGTAGTCACTCACAAATGTTTGCTTAGGAATTTTATCTTTAACCCGGGTTAAGCAGGGCTCAAGTGAAAGTTACTGCATGTATATACTGGTTTGAGGAAGTCACAAGGAGCTTACATCTTTGCGATAGGGTATATGTGAAACGCTCACATCCTTTACTGACACAGATAAAGCAAGTATTTGATTCGAATGCACGTGAATCATGCAAGAAAAGGTTATTTCGCGAGGGACTGTAAGTAAACTTTAAGTGAGTGATGAGACCACATTTGTGAGAGGTAGCCAGTGAAGGTATGCACTAGAGGTTACATCGTGTGGGACTGTAAGTAAGCGTCAAGTAAGTGAAAAGAGCCCGTTTGTGAGAGGCAGCCAGTGAGGGTATGCACTAGAGGTTAATTCGAGTGGGACTGTAAGTAAGCTTAAAGTAAGTGAAGAGAGCCCGTTGGTGAGAGGCAGCCAGTGAAGTTATACACTAGACGGTTACTTCGTGTGGGACTGTAAGTAAGTGAAGAGAACCCGTTTGTGAGGGGCAGCCAATGGGAGTAGGCATTGTGGGTGCGTGAGTTTTGCGTAAATTGGTTCTTTTGAGGCAAGGTTTTGCCTGCAACAATCTATCCATCTCTCCTTGGCACTAAACGTTACAATGTTATGATTCGTGATAAGATGATATCGCCATTTAGCTATTATTGTTAAAACAGAAACACACACTATAAATATTTTGTCTCACCACTGGCAGGTTAGAAGGCTTCCCCAATACAATTTAAGCCCCCAAACAGGGACTCGAACTCATTTGGTGAACGGAAATAGCAGGTGTTTTATGTTTGATATTTACCTACCTGAGTATGACGATGTATCCGGGCATCATACTGAATGTACCGGCGAAGCTGCCCACGACGTTAGCAATAAGGTAAGGGTACAGCATGGTGCACTGTGTCTCACACAAACCCGGGGTCCCTGTACTATTACCATCATTTATACACGCACAATACTGGATCGTCTGTTTTGTATAGAAACATAGGGTGTAATTTTCTACTTTAGGTAAACAATTAATGTATATGACTATATAAGTTGGGTCAATAATAATGAGATATTTTGTCTGTTGTTTGACATGGCGTTATTGTAGGATTATTAATAGTCTATTGGTAGACGGACGAAAACTGTTAATTCCAATACACTAACAAATGATAAAACTGCGTATGCCACTTATAAGTATATACTATTTCTACGATCAAGCAACTACGTTTGTTTGTCATCAGACCATTTACAAGGACTCACCATGCCTTGTTTGGTTATGCAGCCAGCATGGCAGGGGGACATATAGTTGATGTTGTCTGAGCCACACATTGGGTAGTACGTGCTCTCGTCACACTTACAGTCACTGGAGCAGGAACTGTTGGTTACATTGGCGCGGAAACTGTTGATATAAACACATTAAGGGCTAATTGATTGCATATTGTTGTTAATAAACCATTTGCCTGATACATTAATACTAATAAGTGATAATATAGTATACTGTATGGCATGTTTTTATTATTATAATGAACTTAGAGTATAAGTAACCCGACATATTTTTAGTAAGTAGAAAATATTTTAGATGCAGCGTGGACATCTCCTAGCTGGAGCTGACCTAATTTACAAAATAAAAAAGTTTTTATTGGTGATACTGTATGTAAGCACTTGAAATATCGAGATAAATTTCAATAGAAGAAGTGCTACATACATATTGCTGACTCGTCCATTTTGCTTATATTTACTTTTTAGCGTTATATCCCACGATGGTTTCATTCTGACAGCCGAAAACGAAGGCGAGCCCAGTCTGCAGGATGGATATCCCGAAGACAACTAGGATGATCTTGATGCAACCGCTTGGTGAAAGTCGTCGTTTCGTTACTAGGCAACCACCCACAACGGATCCAGCAGCAGCAGCAAAAACGTCCATGGCACCTTTTTGGGGAAAATGTATTTTCATAAAGAAAACACTGCGAGCCGTGTTGTATTCATTACATCGATTGTCAAACCAAATTGTCTCATTTTGTTACACTGAAAAGCGGTAAAAAAACCCTACATCTTTGTGTTTCTACCCAATCAGAATTAGCAAATTAGATGAAGGTTCGGGGTCAAGATTCCAACAACGATTGACTCACCAAACAGCGAGAGTGTTGGTTATCATATTTTCATCCAATGTATCAGATATACAGGGATACTCTGGATTGTTGCACGGTCGAACGGTTTATGAGCATACAATAATTTTACCATGTAATCAAATGTACAGAAACCTCTCGAAGACGAGTTTGCACCAAGTCCAACATGAAGGAGAATTGTCTATCTACCTAAATGCTTAATTAATATTTATGGAACAATCGTTAAGAATAAACAAAACATTCTTCTCGCCTTTATTTTAAATTCAAAAAACCTTACGAAAGATAAAATAAAAAATAATATAATATATTTGGGAAACGTAACATGTAAAAATGATATCGGCATCTACTCGGGAAATTGTTAATTGTCGTCTTTATTTTTGTCTGAATAAATTATATTTGATTCCCTGTGTTTTCAATTTGTCAAATATTAATTTGATCTAAATAGAAGCAGTTTAAAGTATATGTATTTGTACAGCGTTGGGAAATGTAAACCGGTGATTTTAAAAGAAATGCGAGTGAGGGCCGACTTTTCTGCAGTTACGATATAAATCGAACGAAACCTCCTAATTTAAGACATAAACATTAACATGTCAATTTGAAAATAAATAATTGATTATAACAAATATTGCCGAGTTTAAAATTTTCGACTGAAATAAGTGTGATTGTAGTTGTAAGAGAACGTTCTACAAAAATAACATTCATCCAGTGGGTAGACGTACACTCGTAGAAATGAGTTACTTATTTGTCCTACCCATCAACATATTGGCCTTGTATGCAGGTATGAAAAACTGTGTCTCTAGGTACTTGGCTGTAAAAGCCACGGTCCCTCCGACAGTGAACAGCTTCAGGCAGAGGCCGAAGAGCATCAACATGTACACGGGGTTCGTACACAACCTCTTCAGAGCCACTAGGAATCCTGGATTGGAAATAGATAATTTAAGCAATATAATCGTATAAATTCACGTCCTGGATAAAAATAACTGTTATATCATTAAGATATATCCAGAAAAACTGTCTAACGGTCTCGTTAGTGAGATGTCACATTTCTTTTGAGTGTCACAAAAATTAAAACCCAAACCGCTTTTTTATTATATATTGAGTATTTTTTTATTGTCACATACATAAAGCACTGTATTCTTTAGTATTTCAATAAGTTTTATGCTAACTGATAATTATATGGTTAGTGCATGTAACCCATTTGTAAGATCATATTAATCGTATTTTGAGACAATTGTAGCAACATATTAACTTGTAGTTAAACGATTCCGTAACAGTTATATATAGCTCAACATCTTTCAATCTTTTTGAATTTGATGGAAAGAAAACAGATACATAATTGAACACTTTCGAGTTGAATCCTTAGTTATATGTTTATTTGGTATAAACAAAGATTTGAAGATCAATAAAACAGAATGATATTAAGAGAGAAAAATAAAGTTTTTGCATATATGAGCCTAGCACATGGAAAATAAAGATATGATAAAAAACTTCACAACTGTATCTGTATAAATTACAAAACTAAGAAAAATAATATAATGACCAATAAAATAAAAACAAGTGATAAGAGAGTAACGAGATCAAAGTGATGAGAGTTTTAATATGTGTAATGAGTCTTTTTACAATGTACGGCCAATCATTAATCGCCGTTTACACAATTCTCTGATCTATAAACAGCAAAGACGTGAAATGAAAATAGTTGATATATGCACAGGTTATCGTCATAGCGTGGATGAAATTTGAAACGTTTAAACTCACAATGTAAATCATGTCGTCATGATAGTTTTACGGACGTAAACATATTGTGACTACACTGACAATACGCAATTAAATTGTACAAAGCAGAGAGCATTGAACAGTAGTTTGTAATGAAAGTTTATATTATATTTTTAATTGTAATGACTACTTGTATTAATACCTAGTATATTTGATGTGAAAGCCGAGCCATGATGGTCGTCCCTGCGGTTTTTTGGTCTGACTGGTTTGGGCCTCATCCTGCGCGGGAAGCAGACGAGGGGCAATGCTATTACGAAGGACATGAGGCCAAACACCACAAAGCCCAGCCACCAGGCGCCAATCCAGGCAGGGTGGCGGGGACTGATAGGTACATCTGGCGGAGGAGGTTAACATGGTATGTACCACATACATATACCAGAATGTACAAATTACAGTTTCACGGAATAAGTTTACATCATATATCGTTCTTTTTATATAACCACCATCACACATATACATATGATAGAAGTCATAGTAAAAATGCAAAAAGTTATTTTGTCCTTCATCGAGAAATCTTAATATTACCATTTGTACTTTATAAAAGTTGTATACACTGAATGATTGTTAAATAATTACATCTTTTAATAATTATTAATTGCGTTGATGTATAAATTATTATTATAAATTCAGAAGAATATGTTTAAACAAAAACATATTTCAACGCTGAAATGAATTGAACATGTTAACCATTATACGTACCATTTTAAGTTTTTAATGACAAAACATCATTTTTAGAGCAAACAAGTTTGTTCTTAACTTTGACTTTTTGTATGTAGTATAATGTCGAGAGAATAATGTCCATGTAGCAGGCATTGAGAAACATAAGTGGATAATCTCCCCTGCAAAATCCCTGCATACCAGTAGATACTTTTATTTCGAGTACTCGCTTGTACTCTTAGGGGGCGGGGTGTACTTGAAATTAATGCTTTTATTGTGATACCAAGTTTCGGCATCATCTACAGGCTTTTCCGTTGTGTTGTTTAAATAACATATCCATGTAAGCATTCCAGTAGGTTAAATAGTCCAACGCGGGCTAGCCTGAAGCGCAGTGCTGGTACCTCAGAGTTGACAGATCCATACTGCGGGTCTCACTTCCGGTAAAATAACACATTTAGCGCATGCGCACTGTCTTCTTGAACTATTTTATCACATTTATAGGTGGCTATAATGTTACAAGTGGGGATAAGTACCTTGTAGTGTGACGTGAATCTTGCTAAACACTCCACCGAGAGAGAATGCGATGGCAGGACCGAATATACCCACACCAGATATAATACCTGAAGAAAAACAGAAAAACAACAACACATACCATCACATTAATTTCCGTGCCTGATGAAAATCATAAAAACAAAAACTATTTTAGCGTTAGCTACAAAGCAAAATTACATGACATTTTGACATATTATCCCATTGATTTCCGTGCCTTCTACTACAAAAAATTATTGCAGATTATTACGCCAATTTTACTCATGATATCAATCTTCATATCGGGGATAGTTTAAATTATCAAAAATATAAGGAACAAAGTTAGAAGTTTTGCTATTGAAACACATACAAGTGTCCTATGAAAAATATACAAAGCTCACTTTGGGTTTAGCAGTATCATTCCTTTAGAACTGCAGAATGTAAACATTTAACTTTTTATTCTTATTTTTTGTGCCTATGTTTAACAATGTTTTTGTACAAGGTTAGCGTTCGTAAATACGCAGTTTTTATTACTCTAAAAGAATCGTATTTAAACTTTTCCAAAACTGATTAATATTAATTCATTTGAATTAAATTTGCCGCTGAGTCTCTAGCAGTATGTCTAATCACCTATGCATGTTGCAAAGATTTAAATTGCTTATAAGTAAATGTAGTTTGTAATGATTATTACAATGGACCTACCCATGTACATGGCTGTGTTTTTCTTGTTCACGTTGTCGTCGATGTAGGTCGTCAGAAAGGGAAACCGGGGGGCCTTACCCACACCTTGTATGATCATACCTGGACACGGTAAACAATAGTGTGACAATGAGGTATTACCTTATACAGGCAGTAAACAACACAGACGGACATTGATACGTTTATTTCTGAAAATAGTTAACATCACTGGGACATACTGAGATGTAATCATGATCATTAATTATTAAACAGAGTGGGCCACACTGAGGTGTAATATATTTAAGTAGTAAACAACAATGGGTCACGCTAATTTATGATATCTTTAAGTAAATGGGTCACACATGATGTTTAAATCTACAAGAAGTAAATACAAGGCGTACATTGTAATCACACCTTACCCATCTATAAGCAAAGCTTTGTTAATACAATGTATGCATTAAAATTATAAAAAATAAAAATAAGATATAAATTGTCATATTTTGAATTCATGTGAAATAAAGTATACATTTTAAATTCGTTGTATTGTCAAATTCTTCTCAACTTTTACCATAAGCAAAGATGAGAACCGGAACAAAGTTTGACCACCTATACGAGGGGTGATCGGGAAGTTCGAAAACTTTTAGTACAGCTTCAGTATTATTTGTCGCATTACTATGAAACTTAAAATAAACATTGATTAACATTTTCTTACACACATTCATTCGCAAAACATATTAATTTGATATTATTCTCTAAATAATCGGTGTCTATGGCAACGCGCGTCTGCGAACCTGCGAGTACGTAAAAGATCGGACATTTTTCCTAGTTTTTTTTATTGATTATTGTTTGTTTATTGGGTTTATCGTCCCACCAACAGTATTTCAGTTATCTGGAGACGGCGTCCACTTGAAGCAGATATAGTGCTGCCTTCACTGTGTATAGCATGCCGTGAACACCTGGCATGATACCACACCCAGTCACATTATCCTGACACCGGGCCAACCAGTCGTGGAACTACCCTTATATTTGCTTGAGCGTTAGCAAGGGAGCTATACCACTACCATTTTTAACGACTTTGGTATGTCGCGGCCCGGGATCGAACCCGGGGCCTCCCGTACCTGGAGCCGACGCTCTACCGATTGAGCTACCAGGTCCGTTTTTTATTGATAAACATCTTGTTTTAGGGCGATTTCTTTTACGTATTACTCCGCGAAAATGTATGCTGCCTTCTGACATTTATGACGTCATATCCGGAAATTTGGCTGCCGTCTGATCTTGCAGCAGACCAGCATGGGGTCGGTGTATCAATCAGACTGCAGCCAAAGAACTTTTATCGCACCAAGGCACAGAGAAACCTCCGCATCAACACCAGCAGGATGTCTCAGGCAGTTCTTGTGGAGGAGTTCAAAGCAACCTTTGAAAAAGAACTCAGCGCCTCACAGTCACTGAAAATTGGGAAAACCTCCAAAACGTCATGTACCGCACCGCCATGGCTACCTTTGGGAAGAAAATTTCGAAATCCGAAGACTGGTTTGAGGCCAAGTACACCGAGATGTCCTCCGTCACTGAAGCCAAGCGCGCCGCTCTTTCTGAGTACAAGCGATTGCCAAACGAGAGGAATCTACATACTCTCAGGGCTGCAAGGAGCAATGTTCAACAAACAGCCAGACGCTGCGCCAACGAATACTGGACAAAGCTCAGCAAGAGGATACAGACAGCTGTCATCACAGGCAGCATCAGAGGGATGTACGATGGCATCAAGAAAGCGCTCGGGCCAGTCCAGAGCAAGACGGCACCCCTGAAGTCCACCACTGAGGAGACAATCACAGACAAGGGCCGGCAGATGGAGAGATGGGTTGAGCACTAATCCGACCTATACTCCAGAAAGAACAGCCCTCGATACCATCGAGCACCTACCAACTATGGACGACCTAGACGCAGAGCCAACCATGGAAGAGCTCAGCAAGGCCATCGACAGCCTGGCGTCAGGAAAGGCACCAGGCAGTGACGGCATCCCTCCCGACTTGATCAAGCACTGCAAGACCATCCTACTGCTTCCGCTGCTTGAGGTCCTGTGTCAGTGCTGGTAAGAAGGTGCTGTACCACAAGACATGAGAGACGCCAAAATCTTCACCCTGTATAAGAACAAGGGTAAGAGGAGCGACTGCAACAACTACAGAGGCATCTCGCTCCTCAGCATCGTCGACAAACTCTACGCCCGAGTCATATTGACAAGACTGCAGAAGCTAGCCGAGCGTGTCTATCCCGAGACACAGAGCAGCTTCCGAGCTGAACGCTTAACAGTAGACATGATATTCTCCCTCCGCCTACTCCAGGAGAAGTGCAGAGAACAGCAGATGCCCCAGTACGTCGCCTTCATCGACCTGACAAAGGCATTTGACCTCGTCAGCAGTGACGGACTTTTCCAGATTCTCACGAAGATCGGCTGCCCACCAAACTGCAGATCCTAGGAGAATCCTTCCATGACAACATGAAGGGGACAGTGTAGTTCGACGGCAGCATCTCCGAGCCCTTCGACATACGCAGTGGCGTCAAACAAGGCTGCGTCCCCGCTCAAACACTCTTCGGGATCTTCTTTGTCCTGCTGCTGAAACATGCCTTCAGCGCTAAAACCAAAGGAGTCTACCTCCGCACCAGATCAGACGGCAGGCTTTTTAACCTCGCACGTCTGAGAGCAAGAACCAAAGTCCGTGAGGCCCTCATCAGGAACATGCTGTTCACTCACACACACAGCAAGAACTTCAGACACTGGTGGACAACGCATGTGTTGTCAGTACACTGCTATACGGCAGCGAGACTTGCATAACCTATGCTAGATAGGCAAGGACACTGAACTCCTTCCATCTTGGAAGCCTCCGACGCATCCTCGGCATATCCTGGCAAGCTAGAGTGACAAACTCCGAGGTCCTGTCCCGCGCAAGCCTCCCCAGCATGCGCATCCGGCTCAGACAGCGAAGACTGCGTTGGCTGGGACAAGTCAGCCGCATAGAGGACGGTCGTATTCCCAAGGAGCTCCTCTACGGGGAGCTAGCGAGAGGGAAGAGAACCACAGGCCGTCCTCATCTACGCTTCAAAGAAGTCTGCAAAAGAGACATGAAGTACCTGGACATCGACACAGAGTCCTGGGAAGCAGTCACAGCTGACCGCTCGCGTTAGAGAAGTAACCTGAACCATCACCATAAGACAGGAGAGCAGAAGTTCCTAGATGCCGCAGCAGACAAGAGGACCCGCAGAAAGGAGCGCCACACCGCAGACAGACCAGAAACCACCCACAGATGTCACTCCCGCATAGGTGTCTACAGCCACAGGAGACGCTGCCCCAGCAGAATAGACCAGTAGGAAGACAGATGCAAAACCATGGTCAACCCTTGACCGACGGAGGCCTACTATAATCTGGAAATTTTTAATGTTATCGTTGTTTCCGTTTGAATATTATACGCATTGGTTCATAGCGTTGTCACTAACCAAAGGTTCACAATAAGACACCAACTGAAACGTTTAAGATGATACAGAGTTCCAGTACAACGCAGAAATGCAGCAAGGCACTTGTCTATAAGTGGCACCGACGATTTCGAGAAGGAGGGTGTTCTATAGAGGACGATCAGCGATGTGGTCGCCCGTCTAAGGTGAAATGCACGATTTTAGAAAATGTGAAAGATATGGTGTACAGTGACAAACGACACACCCTGAGAAGTTTAGCTTCTGAACTGGGTGTTTTACATCTACATTACACGACATTTTGAAGAAAGAGCTAGAAATGTCCAACGTGTGAGTATCGAGACTTCTTAAGGATCATGAAATGGAAACCCGGGTTGGCTGCTCCAGCGTGTTGGTCCGCCGGAATGAGCGCGAAGGTGAAGAATTACTTGTTCGCAGTTACAACTGACTAGACTTGGTTATGGCACTTCGACCCGGAGTCGAAAGCACAGTCCTGTGTATGGACAACCCCCGGAACCCCTCCTCCAAAGAAGGCTAGGGAACAGAAGAGTGGTGGAAAACACATGTTCAAGTTTTTTCATGGACAGGAAGGGCATGATCCTTCAGCATCAAGTACCCGATGGCCAGACAGTGACCGCAAGTTATTATTCGAAGTTAGGCAGTTTAATATTGCATAAACATTATTTAACTATTATTTAGATGCTCAAACTATAACTATTAATAAAAAACAAAATAATAGAAATGATAAAAAGGAAGTTTGTTTCAGCTTAATATTACTGCTTACTTGGGGTAATGTTGAAACATTTTTCCCCTTCAGGTTCTCAGGCGTGACTTAATGCAGGCATTGAAGAAAAAACGCTCCGATCTTGATCCAGAACGCATAATATTTCACCAAGATAACGCCCCTGGACATAAGGCTGACTCAACCATCCTAAAAATCAGCTAACTTGGTATCGAAATTCTCCAGCATCCACTCTACAGTCTAGATCTAGCCCACATGGACTTCAGAGTTTTCCCAGAGATCAAATCTGCTCTACAAAGTCTGCGCTTTGAGAACGCGAACGAGCTTCATACGTACACACAAACTGTTGTTTCCACAATGGGCGCATTTATTTATTTATATTTATTTTGCATAGGGCGACGTTTCGGAAATTACTCGCAAACCATACCTATCAGCTAAACGACAATTACATTACGATGAAAATGTACACTTGCATGGTACATCATGTTTCTGTCAGGAATTGATTTTGGATTTATATAGCTTTAATATCCCCATTTCCGAAAAATGTTTCCATGTTTCTCTTTGAGGCTAAATATAGTATATGGAATTATATGGAATTTGTACAAATGTTAATCATTCGGGCTGACCTTGCCTGAGCATTTTGCAAGTATGTCAAAATGACAGCTAGTTAGTTAGACAGCTACTGCGATAAAAAACGCTACAATTTAATGACGATGATTTAATAATACAAGAACATTACCCTAATTAATATATAATTATATTTAAATAACGGTTAAGTAAACCTATAGAGACATCCCTAATACTTACCTACAGCTAGTAACGTAAGTGCTATGGTGCTGAACTCGTTCGGTTCTCCGATCCCGTAAATGTTCTTTGGATCTCCATCAGTGTTACATTTTGAGGCATTCCCTTTGTTTATGTCACACATCGGCACTTGACTGCTCACTGTCATATTGGTAAACATTGTCGCATTCGCGCCGAAATCTGCCGCTAGCAACATCTCAGTTTGTTTAAAAATGTGGCCCTTGGACAAAAAGTAGGCCAGGGAGCAGATCAGCCCGGCGCACCCGTAGAGTAGGGTAGCCACCCAGAGGGCCCTCGGGATGTGTACATGACGAGCGATGTAGCTGAAAATCATCGTGGTCAACAGGAAGCCGATGTCGTTGCAGCTGAGGAGGAAGCCAGATTGTGCGCTGCTGAAGCCGAATTGCCTCTCAATTGCAGTGATCTGAGATGTCATGTACATACTGAGAATGGACGTGACAAGGCCACACACGCTGTACGTGCCAACGAAAACACCCATTTGACCCATGACCTGGATCCAAGGCGGTTTGAAAAACCCAATCCCACACAACATGTCGCTAGGAATGTTTGTTGCTGTAGACGTCATTGTTTGTTTTTCACTTGGCATCTTGGTGATTTGCTGCACTGCCCAGATTTATCTGAAAGGGCCATTTGTACCAATCCAGTTAAACAAATTTGACAAACGTACAGTAATTTAAGAGAGTGTTTTTCTACTTATTGAACATTAGAAATAACGATTCTGGTCCTTAAGACATATTTCCGGTGTGTATTTTTAAAGTTCATATTGGTCCTGAACAGAGCAGAACAGAAAAAAAAGATAATTATTACCGTTAGCCGCCTGCAGATACGTTTTCGCTACACGTGTATAAGAAAATTTGCGGATTTATGTGGACATGAGTTAAATAATTGCCCATTTAATATGCAACAATGTAATAACAATGTAATAACTTTAATGGAGAATACATGTTTTTCTGCAAATGAATATGGGCACACATTTGAAGATAATTATGACACCCATAATAATACGAATTTTAACCAATATGCAAGAGTATTTAAAAACAAAGATCCAAACAGTTTCCATAGTAAAAATGATGCACGATTAAGCACTTTTGCAAGTACAAAACAACTTAATCAATGACAATAAAAGTAATGTACAAGGGTAAATTCTATTTTAATGTATTGTCTCTTCATACCGAAACAATACGGTTTTAGTATTTTGCGCATGTTAATAGAAAGGTCCAATGCCAAGGCAATGTTATCAGCACTAAAGTGGTAAGTCAAGATTAAACGTTACATAAGATTTTAACGTCGTTTTAGTTATCATACATGCAAAAATATTTTAGGTTCCGGATCCCACACCACCCATTTTTAAGCACTTCTACGCGCCTGTGTTGACAGCGTTTTAATTACAGAAGAGATGAATAGTTTAAAGTACACTGCTGTGCAATCGACACTTTTCCAGCGGTCTGTGTATGAAAGGTGTTATCCGACAGTTTGGACCAAAAATATTTTCATTAAATTTCTTAATAAACTATTGTTACTGGAAGAGATCTCGCAATATGCTGTTTACTGAGGTCCTCCACCTGTCTGAAAAGTGAACCATAACGCCACAAACGTCATTACTAACATGTATTTCCTATCTGAACCACGCTGCACAGTTAGCTATTTTTTAACTATGACAACCACGTGATCACTTATGTTTTAGCTCATGTACGTCATCCAGTGTGACGTCGATGTCTATTTTTAGCAGAAAAGGCAATCGTTCTTATTTATAGAATTGAAAAGAATAAACATTTAAGTGCTGATTAACGAGTTTTTATACCCCAAAATTGAGATACTGTTGAAAATCGCCAAAACGCAGGCTAATATGATGTCTTTCTTCAGAAATTATGCACAACTACCCCAAACAGAGGTATAATATTGTTACATATATTTGATATAGGCAAACTGTCGGATATCACCATTAAGTCTAAATTAAGGATAATTAAGTGAACTTATGAATGATGATACGTCGGAAACAGCCAAAGATCAAATCGAGAACCTAGGAATCAAATGAAAACTTTCGATGTGTTCAATATATCCATACATTATTATATACATGAGAGATTGTTAAGATTGATTCACAACATTTCTATACCATAAAACAGTAACAAACAGGTACTTTTACTCATCACATTAACATCTGGAAAAATCCTTAAAGTCAAAACCAAGACGGCAATTATCATTCTAGAAAATGATATAATTGTTTTATAATAGTTGCATTAAATGTTTTTTCCTATTATGATAATCATAACCGCATTTGATAAGTTTGCTGCAGTGACACCCTTTGGATCCGCAGTCAGCTGATAAGCTCCTCTTCCATGGGGCTCCTGAACAGGGTAGCCAAACCTTTTCTATAATTGGAAGTCATTTCACGTCAAGCTCAGGTAACCGAAGATTCTATCAGCTTTGATAAGATACAGATTTATGTAAAAACTTTACTGTGCAGCTGTGAATATATGCAGTATATCAATATCATTTGGATATTATTTTAAGAATATATTAGAGTGATCCATGGTACCATGGTATCCAATGACTAGGCAAGAAAGAGTCCAGATGTGAGATATTCAAGGCCTCAACGAGAGCTTGCACCTTAAATAAGAAATTGACTATTCTGGGAATTTAACACTCTCTTACACGGTCAATGTATTACATTAATAAAGAAGATCGTGCATTTAAATACTTGACAGAAATACAACAGCACGGTAAATGGTGATATGATAAATTATGCAAAATTTGAACTTTTCAATTTTTTAAAAAAGGACAAAATATTAAAGAATGAGGCACAATCTTCTCTGCTTATAGTAGAAGACTATTTTGGTAAATGCAAATGCGCTTTGATGCGTGCAATTGCATTTTTAAAAGTGTGGAATTCTTTACTGTTCGGTGCTGTTACAAGGTACTCAAACGAACAAAAAAATGGATGCAAGATTTAATTTATTCATGGTTTATTGCTTTATAATATAAGTATTCTTTCACAGGAAAGGAGAGACTTTATGATTTCATTTCTTGTAAAGAGTACACACTTAATAAGGCTTTTTATAAGCCACAATTATTTATCCACCTCACTCATTATAACAGTCTCTTTCAAAATCTCGATACTCGAAATACGAGTACATGTACGGCCATCACAACGAGCAAATGTCGTTTGTATAGACCTTGATGAGAACATCGTCATCATCATCGTCATCATCATCAGCCGCAGCATCAGCATCGGCATCATCGCCATTATCCAAAAGGAGCTCACATGCTCAATACACGAAAAATAATTATGTGTAATTTGACTAAATAAGGTATATTACATTACTCTATACAGATAGTTTGTAAAAGTATTTGTTAGAATAATGTTTTGTTCATTCGTAAATCTTCTCTCTCATTTTTATCCTTTAGTATTATCCGACATAAACATATTGTATCTATTCTAAATGACAGTATCCAGTTACAGACTATTATACTAAGGTCCTAGATTATGACATGATGTTGTATAATATCTTGTCAGAAAATAAACCTTGGTTTAAAACCCATGGCACAATGTACCTACGTATCGTTGCTCAAACAATAGAGGAGGTAATAGCGCTTTGCTTTTCATTGCGACTTGAATACAGTTAGATAAACAATGCTTCGTAACATATGTTGTGAAATAATGCGTAATATTTTATCTGACTTTTCAAATTATATACATTTGTTTAGCTAGATTTGACGTCTTCGTTCGAATTACTGTTCAGACTTATACGGGTTTTATCAAAACCTAATCAGCGTGCAGCTTAAAATTGTAAATTGTATTTTTTTTGCAATTAATTTATCATTAATGTGTTTATTAAAAGAACAATTATTTACGAGAAATATATATGCTACGGGCTTAATAGAAGCTGTAACGCACCGATTTAATGACCAGAGAGAGAAATTGCCCAGGTAGAGCAAACGTCCTTAATGATCCGCGATAAAACGCCTTTAAACAGACAGGAGTGCATACCTTCTTGTTGAACATGTTAAAGTCTACCTTTTGTTTGGTCTATACGCAGTGAAATGTCTCTTTTATACATACCTGTAAAATAAATCATCTGTGTAGCTAACCCATATTTATATAGCCTTTTCACAATTCTCTCCGGTATGCAATGAGCTCTGTCCTGATAAAAAGCAACAATCTTTCAAGCGGAATATTTATTACTCTTACATATATATACTGTTTGTATTATCATCATACCAGCATTTATGTGTAAAATAATAGCGGTTGGCTCAAGGGCTAACCACCGTTATTGGAGGTCGAATTAATGCCGTACACTTTCTGTCGAGGCATAGCTAAAAAGAGCACCGGTATATGTACAGCACATGATACAGTCTATGTATGCACCGCCTTAGATAGTTCTTTTTCAGTTCAGCATTAGTAGGATTGCAAGTGAAAATCATTTTGTCTCAAGAATTTGTTTAAATTTATTTGTTAAAAGTTGTTTTAAATTGCCGATATACTGCTGAAAGGTTGCATCGGTGTTTACTTTTATTGATACTACTAGTAACTTGAATTGCGTTGATGGTTTTAACTGAGCAAGATATTGACTTGATACGTAATTAGCATACACGAGGTTTTGTTGTTGCCTAATCATTTATTTCTAATGTTGAGCGTCGGTTTTTTTTTCTAAAGTTAATCGAGGTAAAATATTTAATTATTTTTCACTCGATACAATGGTTATGTGTATTTGTTAATTGGGAATTTTAATTATTTGGCTTTCGGGTAATTTTGTTTTCCTTTTTAACTATTTCCTTTAGTAAAAGTTTTACTGTAGCTTTGATTCGGTCGTATTGTATGTTTGTTTTTAAATAATTTGTTCTGTAAAATCATTGGTTTTGTTTTTCTGTTAAATTTTGCCGATACCTAAACAGGTCCGTTGGGAACCAAGGGTCGGGGATAGCGAGGACTGGACGGGGCGGACAATCTGGACAAGGCAGAGAGAGTTGTGGAGACCATGACGGGCGAGAGGAACCTGGGCATGTACACCGACAATCAGGAGTGAGCCGGTTTCATAAGTTAGAGTGGGGAGTGAGAAGGTGTTGGGTGGCGATCCGTCTGTGCCGGCGGCCATGATTCTGCCCTATTTGTCCGAAGGTAATGTTTTTGATTTTGACTAACCGGCAGTTTTATCTAGGTACATAAATTATTGATATATGTTTAGTATTTGAGCCTGTTCTGTAAATATATTTGAGCCTATTGTAGCATACAGTCTCTAAATATATGAGCATACAGCTAAGCCTTGTAAGGCATGCATTTTCAGACTATTTCAGCATAAATTGTTAGCCTAATAGGCCATACCGGCCGCAATAGGTCAGGTGGTATAGCTTCGGTTTGCGGATCGGGGGGTCATGTGTTCAAAACCCGGCCGGGTCAAACCAAAGCCTTTAAAGTTGGTAGTACTGGCTTCCCTCCAAA
The DNA here is from genome assembly GCA_007844125.1 of Sinonovacula constricta. NCBI lineage: Eukaryota > Metazoa > Mollusca > Bivalvia > Cardiida > Solecurtidae > Sinonovacula > Sinonovacula constricta. Next base: position 45,535,303 of record CM017571.1, read on the forward strand.
CACTCGGGGCTAAGGGGACAGCATTATACATGACTTGTCAGTGTCAGTATAATGGACCGACCGGGGTCAGTCCCGGGGCACCTCATAAGTGCCCCTGTGCTATAATGACAGAAATGTCGCTGAACAGTATCGGCAAAATGCCGGCAAATCCAATCCCTAATGGGGCATACAATTATAACTTAAGCAGATATTATTCCGGCTTCGCCTAGTTGGGCATTTTAATATATATACTCATTATGCCTATTTGGGCAGTTTCAGCATTATCGAGTTACCTTTAAGGTTTTCTCTCCGTGCATTTGTATAGGGCAAATGAAAGTTAAAAGAACATGGCAAACATACGTTTGCAGTTAGTAACCACCCGGGACCTGGCTGGAGGCATTGTAAGTAGCAGTTTTAATTAAGGGTAGTTGCTTATTCATTAATGAAGAGACTGAGAAGTTGTATTTACAAGCACTGAATGCCAATTTTACCTTGGATTTAGGAGTCCCTCCAGTCAGTATGGAAGATCTGTGTAACCTTTGATGCTTATATCCAAATACAGTGAATGCTGTCTGCTTAGTGCCTTTATTGGCGTACCTTACAGGTTTATAGGTCATTTATCACATCCAGTAGGTGGTAATGATAATGATGGGATAAGTAATGAACTAAACTCTGACATACTTTGGATTCAGTGGTTGTTAAGATTTTTAACCAAGGTAGAGTTGCCTTGTTGGCAAAAAGAATTATTTAATCTGTTTGTATATTACTGATTTCTCTACTTGACTTTAGTTTAACTGAAATTTAGGACGAAGAGGGCTCGACAAATATAGATGAACATTTGCCTTTGGGCTGTAAAATTTAATGTTATTCGAGATGTTGCAATATTTCTGCACTGGCTTGACAAATATCAAGCCAATTTACAATGAATCAGTATTTAGGTGATTTGTAATTCCCGAGGAACTAAGAATATGCAAGTCTGCAAGTTTTAGGGTGACATTTACTAGGGTCAGTGGTTGGCTCGCAGCCACCCTTTAGCAAAGAAGTCGCTTGGTTCATACAGTAATTGATATTTTTAGTCTATGTGGTAGATTCTGTTTTAGAGTCAGTAAAAAGAGTTTGATGTAATTAAAATTGGGAAACTTGCACTTTGCAAAAAAGCTATCTGAGCCAGACAGGCCTTTCTATAGATTTTATGATGCAATAATGGGTATTTAAAGATCATATCATATGATGCAGTTATCGGGTGACATTAAGTAGGACGTGTTATTATTAACAAAACTTTTAAAGAAATTTAATTTGTTTACTTATATTCGGAACGAGAATTGGTCTACTTAAGGAAATCAAGCAAGTTATTACTTTGCACGGTCAGCTGGTTTGATTTGCAGTTACTGCATGGTAAGGAGTGGGCATATTTTCAGTGGCCAACGACTTGGTTCGGTAACAAGGTTTTGAGGGACATAATATTTTTAGAACTGGTACATGTTTTGCTTGCACAAGCATCGTGAGGTCACCAATTAAGCAATCGCCAAATTGTGTTCTATATTGACAATTAAGAACTGCTAACTATCATTTAAAAATGGATTTCTAAATTGAAACAGCTAATGCAATTAGAATGCCCCCACCCCCTTGAGGCTTTTTGGCTATGGGGCAAGGAATTGTTTTTAAAGCCAAGCATTTTCCAGCATTCATATGTTAACACCATTGTGGTATTTCAACAGTGGGTGAGGTTTCGGAATTTGGCGCCGAAAGCAGGTGAGGTACCAGGGGTCATACAATATTATTACACTATATTATTAACTAGCCCTTTCAGCGACACGGCTAAAGCTTAAGCGTAGGGCTGAAAAGCTTTGACAAATTTCGAACAATATCGTATATTGAAAGATTGTCTTCATTGCAGGGATTAAAAGCACAGCAGGTTTGTTTGTAAATGCTACTGGTTTTTCAATGTAAAATGAGAGGTTGCCTATTTCAAGAAACTTGACAAGGACTTTAAGCGTTTTGTGGGAATGAATAGTTTACGTTTTAGATACCCATGAATTTGGTCGACCTATTTTAGTTGGAAACTCGAACTTAATTTAGGCCAGATTCAGTGTTTGGCCTTCATATTCTTTAAAAGCGTTGTAGGGGGTTTTGTGCTGCTTTAAGTATAATTATGAAATGTTTACTTTAGACTAAGCATGTTAAAGGTTTAAAAATTGCAACAGTACGGATCTGGTGTCCGGGTCATGGTTAGAGAAGCACACTTTCTTTAAAGCCTAGTCTCGTCTGGGGGCCTTTTTGTTTATTCCACTATGTGGGTAATGATTTGGGTCGAATCTCCATTCAGAGAATGAAGTTTTTCGTTGTATGCCATTTTGTTGTTTATACATAGTAATGTTAAGTCATTTGGTCAGAGGTTTTGCCTAACAACAGTTAGTGATATTCCAATAATTGTACTCTAATGGAGTCTGGCATAGTTGCTTCAACAACTAAGCAGCACACAAGATAGTAGTTAGTATAGAGTTGTAATCGCCCTTCTTGGGGTTGAGGTTCTTGGGGGAGTGGGGGTGGGGTAATCTAATCTCGGTGACGCGGCATTTCTTTTACTTTTAAAAGGTTTGGTTGGTCTAGGTCATTAATCACTGTTAATAGGTATCATTTGGTAACATTATTATAGCCTAATCTACCAATGTATTTTAAATATCAGATGACATATGCGACATCAAAAGGTAACTTGCCTCATGTCTAAATTTAGAGCTATTCACGAACAATTAAGATTGTAAGTTTAAATTTATTCAACACGAATGCCCAAAACGAATGCGCAGAGAAAAAAATCTCGTAGAAACTAACTAAGTTTAAATTTTATTCAGCAGGAATGCGCAAAACGAATGCGCAGAGAAAAGAATCTCGTATAAACTAATGTATTTTTAGCCTAAAAATAAAAGCTATAAACAATACACTAAAACTCATTTAAAGCGAGACGAGCTGGTATATAGGAATCCTCGAAGCCCTTATTCAGTGCCAACGTTTTTTTTATGACCCAAACGCTCCGTGTTACTTGTTTTCATACGGTTTTTGTTTACAATTAAAAGGTAAGTGTATTATTTAGTTCACTTTTCAATTCCACATATACTCATTTATGTTTGCCTCTTCAATTGTATTACACGATCATTAAATAGTTTCTGTAAACTTTGATTTTGACACGTTTTCTTCTTGGGAAACTACAAACAAGAAAGTATACTTGTGCATTCTACTGATTAAGCTACTGTTTCACAGTTTGGATTAATAAAAAATTTACTTACCGACTACGTTAAGCAGATTATATCCTAGGCATTTAATCCATTGGGAGATGCGTTTCAGTGCCTTATTATAGTTTTCCTAAGATCGCATTTTTTATTAAATTACACAAAAATGGCAATCGATAAAAATATTTTTAATAACAATGCGCGGATTTATTTACTCTGATACTCCAAATCACGTGTAGATCTGTACACGAATCTAATCCTGGCAAAAATGTATAGTTTATCTTGCTTAAATGCAGTTTAATAAAACGCTGTTACTTGTGTACCAGTCACAGCTAGTTTTAAATACATACAAATGTATCTATGTAAAAATGTTGTGGTAATGTTTTCACGCATCGTAAGTTGTAAATGTGTAATCAGATACCTATAAAACTATTTTGTGATCTGAATTATATATTTATACGTAGATTAAACTTCACTTATAATAAAATAAGCTGTTTTAGTATTCTTTCTCAACCGTTTACATATACATGTTTTTTAAGTTTATTAAAATTACTTAGTCTTAAAATTTGCGAGTTACCAGCATATAAATGTTTTTGTTCAAAATTAATTAGTTTCTGGTATTGCTGATTCCTATATAAGTAATTTACATCTGTGTAAGGAACAGTGATCGACCCGCTCGATTCAATTAATATTTTATATTACCCACAAGATTTTCAATTATTCTATTAGGATTTCAATAAGCTTTGTGTCTAACTATAGTAGCTCTATCTTACTTAGGTGTTAAAATAATTTTAACTTTCGTTCAAAATGTCATCCGAAAGTAACGTTTTTTCAAATGCACACATTGTGCACTGATATCTGCATAAACTAATATAAAAGAATATGAAGGAGTACAAAGCTGTTTTGTTGGATAAATCTTCGTTGTTGTTTGGTCATTTCAGATGGGCAAACTGTGCCGTTGGTGTGGCGTTCATATTGAAGATGAAGACTGTTTGAAATCCCATTAGTAATGTCATCGTGACTTAGACGTGTTGACAGGAATTGAGGTAATTATTCCTTTATAAATCTGAACAAGAATCACTGTAGCCCTGATTAAACTAAGTTTGAAACTTTAATATACAATAAATAGTTGTGAATCATCGATGTTTTTCTAAAAACAGAACCCTGCACAGCCTGATATGGTTGAGCAGTAAGCCATGCAAGACATTTCTTAAATTGAGTCCGGGGTAAATAGAATAATTGTTAATCTCCTTTTTTATATTTAAAAGCATCGTGGATTCTTAAAAATCTTATTTTTTGTCTTTCTTGGATGTAATGTTTCATTTATTTTGCTTATTTGACAATGTACAGATGTACATGATCATTTAAAAAAAAGATAGGGATCTCTTCTATTCCAGTTATAATAAAAAAACAAGTAAAATATACAGTAGGTAAATTAGGTATGTGCCAAATGCAAAAGTATGCCGAGATTTATAACTAATATCGACTGATTTTAAAAATTTCAGGCGTCGTAAACCATTTTCTGTAACATTTGCCACAAGCAGTTTGTTTGGAAAGCATCACTGCAACGTCATCTACGCCTGTGTCATGATACACGTCCACAGCGAAAAAAGCTTCAGTCGAGAAGATAACAAATGCCGCCACGAAAGAAAAATGCGCCGGTCAACAGAACCATGATTGCCTTCTATGTCAAAAACGTTGCGCCACTGCTCACGGATTAAGAAGGCATCTTGAATGGCACAAGAAGGCTCCGAAGCAACATTCTACCGCTAAGCCAAAGCCTCACGCCGCTAAGTCAAGACCCGATACTGCGACTCCTCGCCCTCCTGAAAGCTTACTATCGCAGTACAGATGTCGGCGTTGCACAGAGACTTTCGACAACCGCCAAGACCTGTATCTGCATGGCATGAGTCGGCATTTTCAGCAAGTGGGTGGGGCTTTACAACCTCAGCCCTGGGGTCAAGATGTTTTACCTCCTTGGGATGGAAACGCTCCTCTTATCTTGGAGAACCACCGTCCCGGCTCTATCCAGTCGGTGTATAACTTTCCACTTACCAACGACGTGGCCATCAACCAACTTCTAGACTATGCTTAACACATTTATCGGCGACAGGAGAGTTCATTTCGCCTTAATTTAGTGTTCGGAATGATCCTACTAAACCGTGAGACATGTCAGTATCGCTATTTCGTGCCATACAATAATAGCGGAATATTTGAAAGACCACTGTACATATCTAGACGCACAGATCTCCAACGTTTGCGTCTCCAGTTGGAGACCAAAGACATCCTGACCGAACTGTTACGCCAACGTCCGGATACAAAATGGATATTAGTGTTGGTCACTAATGTGCATTTCGTTGTCTACAGTACCTTCTACCCATTATGGCAAGGAGAACTGCCCGATTATTTATTGAGGAAAGACAGATTGTACCCCTTGACACACGGGAAAGCTATACAAAGACCACCTCTAAGCATTTCGCTGCCTAGCTCTCCATCGCGGCCATGACGTCAAATCCCTGGAAGGTCCTGCTAAAGAGTTATATTATCAGTGGCGCTACGAATCCACAGAAGACTTCCAGGGCCTAAGCTTTGAAGATTTTACAGAGTTTGAAACCCGCTTCGGTGTCAATCTTGAAGTGTACAGTTTGACAGAAGGTGGTTTCGCAAGATCTGTCTACAAATCCCGGGGCAAACATGCTACCTCCTTGTACATGAATCTCTACGACAACCATCTGTCGTACATTCAGAACTTTGCACAGTACGCCTAGAAGTACCAATGCAAGACCTGCGATTTCGACAAGTCTGGCAATCTCCACAGGCACCAACACGTGTGTACGAACAAGACCAAACTCGTGTACCCGGGTGGCTTCCATCAAGCCCGGGACAATATATTCGAGCGGTTAGACCAGTACGAGATTCACGTCCCGGAGGAAGAACGTACCTTCCCCTGGTTTATTTGCTACGATTTCGAGGCTCTCCTGCAAAAACTTCACGACCAGCCTACAGACTTGCTTAAATGGACCGCCAAATATAATCCTATCAATCTGCAGTAATGTAGAAGGTCACACAGAACCCGTGTGTCTGCTGTACCCTGATCAGGACCAATTAGTGCAGCATATGGTGAACTACTTGTCTGATGTTGCCGATCGCGTTTACGAGCTGGCTGAGGAAAAGTGGGGGTGGGTATTAGAGGCTATCAATGCAAAATTCGATGAGCACGAGGCAATAGAATCAGTGGTAGAAGCAAGTAGCGAAGATGAGATGGATGACGGGGCATTGGAGGATGATGGTGAAAGCAAAAGACAGAGCCATCCACTGCGGAAACTCTACGGTCAGCTGGAAACCTACATTGCCCAGGTACCCGTACTGGGGTTCAATTCAGCCAAGTACGACTTGAATTTGTAAAACACTGTTTGGCCAAATCTCTCAACATGCACGAGGACTCCAGCGCGTTTGTAATCAAGAAAAACAATGAGTATGCCTGCATCGCCACGGGGTCGTTAAAGTTTCTGGATATGTCTCAGTTCTTGGCAGCCGGTTTCAGCTACGCCCAATTCCTCAAGGCATACCACGTCGGAGAACAGAAGGGCTTCTTCCTCTACGAATGGTTTGATGACGTTAGCAAGCTCGAGTTAACCTCCCTTCCATCCCACGAAGCCTTCTACAGTCAGCTAAAGGAAAGTAACATTTCAGAAGAAGACAACGCCTACTGCCAGAGAGTGTGGAAGGATCACAAGATGTCCACCTTTCGGGATTTTCTCACCTTTTACAACAATTTGGACGTTGACCCATTCGTTAAAGCTTTTCAACAATTTTATTTTGAAAAAAGGAATCGATGTCTTTAAGACGTCCATTTCGGTGCCCGGTATTGCACGTCAGCTTTTATTCAAGACGGCACTGAACCAACAGGCCAACTTTGCCTTGTTCGACGAGCAGAACAAGGACCTCTACTAGACAGTGAAACAGAACATCGTGGAGGGGGGGTCCAAGCATCATATTTACCCGCCACCACTGTGCTGGCCAAACACTGATCCGAGGTCGTAAGCTCTGCCGAACCATTCTGGGATTTGACGCCAATGCCCTTAACATCCAAGCCATTGGTCAGCCTATGCCAGTGGGATCTTTTGTGCGCCGAAAGGCTGTCATTGACTTTCGTCCAGAGTTGCGGGACAAGTACATGTCAGCCTCCTACTGGATGGACTGGCTCGCTCATACTCACGGTCTTGCCATCCAACATAAGCTCAACATTGGTCGGGAAGTTAAAATATACAAATACCCAGTAGACGGTAATGTGTTACTCTCCCAGCCAGGAGATCAAGGCACTATCTTCCAGTTTCACGGATGTTACTGGCATGGACATCTGTGTGACGTCACCAGAGAGATTCGTAATGAAAAATGGAATGCCATCCGGGCACAAAAGTACCAAACAACTCAGAGACTACGTCCTTTCTGAAACGGGAACATCGGGTGATAGAAATATGGGAGTGTGAGTTTAGACAGTACCGTCAACAACACCCTCAGATCTACACCTTCATTGACAACATGCGTCCCGGTTTTTTTTCGCAGCCACAAGGGCAAGATCACGGATGACCTTATTCTGGAGGGGGTTGATAGTGGATCCCTATTCGGCATGGTGGAAGTGGACATTGAGGTACCTAAACAATGGCCAGATTACTTTCAACACCCGACCTTGAGTCCTTATGAGTACTTTCAAGAGATGTCGCCTCTCTTCTGCACCACAGAAATTCCCTTTGGTGCCATAGGGCAACATATGCAGGCTCATATTCGAGATCAACAATTGTCCTGCAAACCCAGACGTCTGCTAGTGGGCGGTATGAAAGGTCGACAATTCTTGCTAGCCACACCACTTTTTCGATGGTACCCTACCCACGGGATGGTTGTCACCACGATCTACGAAGTGGTGGAGTTTCAAGAACAGCGGTGCTTCCGTGACTTTGTTCAGGAGGTCAGCAACGTACGGCGACAAGGAAACGTGAATCCCGGCACGGCCATTATCGCGGACACGATGAAGATCATTGGGAATTCTGGATATGGGTCCATCATCATGGATTAGACCAGGCATCGAGAGGTCAAATATGTGAAAGGGGAAAACGAGGCGTGTCTGAAGGTAAACGACCCCTCGTTCCAAAAACTGGAATGTTTGGACCCCGTGGAAGAGTTTTACAAAGTGGAGATGGCCGAGAGGAAAATTAAGCTTGACTTGCCCATTCAGTTGGGCTACTATATCTTACAGTATGCCAAGCTCCGAATGCTTGAATTCTATGTTGACTTTATGGATCAGTATGTGGACCGCTCAAACTTCGAATACTGTGAGATGGCCTCTGCCTACATGGCCATTTCCGGTTCTTGTCTGGACAACGTAATCAAGCCACAGATGAGGGCCAAATACCAACAGGGACTGAAAAGATTTTGTAGAGACAGCCAAATGGAAGCCGATGCTGCGTTCCGCTGGTTTCCTCAATCATGCTGTAACAAACACGCAAAGTACGACAAACGGACCCCAGGACTTTTCAAGCTCGAGTACCAGGGGGGACGAGAAGATTGGCTTGTGCAGCAAGACGTACATTGTGAGAAAGACCAAGGTGGTCCGACCCTCCACCACACGCCTTGCTGCACAACAACTTCTATCCAGGGCGAAAGGACGTAAAGCCTAACCGCTGCCACCTCAACGCGTCCATGAGTACAAGTTTAGGGTTGAGCAAACGCCACTTCAAAGCTCCCATGGCCAAATTTCGAAGGGTACTGAAGACCCACAAGCCCCAGCGTGGACTGAATCGAGGGTTCCGCGTGAGGAACAACGCCGTTTTTACTTACACCCAAGAAAGACGCGGCTTCTCTTACCTATCTGTATTGTAAGAGAAAAGTCCGGGCCGATGGGATCCACACCGTGCCTCTCTACCTCGCGCTGTGCCCCTTGCCACACGAAGAACAAGACGTTGATGACCAAGAACTGATCGATATGCTGGCTAGCAATTTCAAAGACTAGAGAGAGTATCAAAGTCAGTTTTCGTTTTGTCTTATCATTGTCAAAATGTATCCCTTCCCGGAATGCACGTCGATCCCCGTCTCGGGTGCGACCATGTCAGGCAAAACGTATTAGACGTTTCAATTGTTACGTGAGAAAGAAGACATGTTTATCTCGCCACCAGAGAAAGTGTTGTACTGCTACGGTATTTACCAGCCATTGTTTGAGATGATGGAAAAGGAGCTCACTTTCGTGACGTTTCACCAAGGTTTACCCAGTGAGAACATGTTGAACAACCTCTCCAGTTCAACGCATTGTAATCTCGTGATTTTGGACGACCTAATGGAACATGTGACGTCATCCAGTAATATGGAGAGTCTGTTTGTCAAGGGTGTACAACATCTGCACCTCAGTGTGCTGTATATTAACCAAAATTTGTACTGCAAAGGCAAACACAGTCGCACGACCACCCACATTTAAATCCGAGAGACGTGTCTCAGCTCCAGTGCCTGGCTCGACAAGCCTTTTTTGGGTAAAAGCACCTTTCTGATGGAGGCTTATAAAGACGCTATATCCCAGCCCTACGGTTATTTGGTCTTATTTGGTCTTAGACTTTTCACTGAGTTTGGAAGAGCAATATCGTGTGCGGACTAACGTGTTTTCTAGGGAGGATACTGTAATTTACCAACCGGCATGAAGAAATCGGTGTTGTTTTCGTACGATCGATATCAGCGTATTTGTCTGGACAGAAAGATCAATCTCCTACTACATACGAATCCGCATCACCACCCGAGCTAGACATCACCAAGAATACGTTCGAAAATTCAACAAAACGTGTGCAACTTACCGTAAGAGTGACAGAGTTGTTGGTTCATCATTTACCTAAATCGATGCAAAACAGACTGCGAAGTTTTTTATCATATATCCATCTTCGCTTTTCGTGGAATGATAAAGGAGGAGTGACAATCGATGAAAAGCATATACCCGGATCCAATATTGTTATCTCATAAAAGTCCATCTAAAAGACTATAAAGATTTTAACCCGTGGGCAAGGAGGTATTGAGTAAACTGCTGTTGGAGATCAATGTACCTTCTACATTGTTGGAGCTATTCACGAGAAAAAAGACTGGTAGTGGGCATATAGTGCCAACTCTAGGAATGCCCCCACCACCGGGTATTCCCCTGAAAAACAACAACAACAACAATTCGCTGACGCGACCTATCATCGATCTATCAAAAGATTGCCGAAAAGCGTTAATGCCACCGATTCGGTGTTTCTTTGGAAGCTTCAGTACGAAAATCAACCAAAGACATCAGAACGAAGAACAAAGCTGTGGCGAGACAGGGACTATAAATACAATGTGGTCGATCTTGTGCGAGTCTCATTTATTATGCGCGCCTTTCAACGGGAATACGACCAGCGGTGGTCTAGAGAACTTTTTGTGGTTAATCAACGCTTCATGAGAGAAAGCATTCCGCAGTATCGGCTAAAAAATTACGCCGGAGAAATCGTCAATGGGACGTTTTACCAAAATCAACTGAAAAAGGCTTACGAACAAGAACGTTAGGGGCCGAAAACAGGTGTCGGTACGCTGGAGAGTTTGGCCTTCCAAGTACGACTCCTGGATCCATGATGCCGATATCGGACCTTTAAAAGACGGAGAGTCCATATCAGGTTTATCATAAACCATGGCTCAACCAGTAGAGAAGCATCTTTCCTTATTTCAACTTTTGACGGAATCGACTAAGGCTCAGCGTTTAGCGATTGTGAAAACGTTAAGTCCGGGTCAAATTCGGGCCATATTAGAGGCGCCCAAAATCACGAGATTACAACGTGTTGAGAGGCACTTGTCCGATCAGCAACAAAGTAAAGACCTCATTATACCTTCAGAAAAGAATAATTCGTCGCATGGTGTCCAAGGATCTCTCTCGTGAGCAACAGCATCGACTGTTAGTGAAGCATTGGACCTTGCTGCCTCTTTTACTCAAACCCGTGATCGAACATTTTCGCGACGCAGCACATTGATGATGAATCGTTATCTGTATGTGCGGAGTGACGAAAGTAACATCTATTTCGTTGACAATACTACAACGAGATTCAGGATTCAGTTGAACTTTCCCTTGTACTTAACCGGCGTGTGGAAAATGGCTTTAGAGGAATTTCACGCAAAATAAAAATTCGACTAAGAAAGCGGATGAAGGCCTTAATATTTACACGGATATATGTATAGTATCGTAAACGGTGAGGAACTGCCCTTACTAAGGCGATTGGAAAAGAACAGCGAAGGTGAATGGGATAATATTATTGACACTCCGTTTTACTTGCCAATGACGAGTAACGAACTGAGAGAGTGTATATAAAAGGGGAAAAGGACAAGGATGTAACACATTTGAATAAACCTGTGCGGCTGACACTTCACTTAAAGCCTTATCCGTTTTTGTGACGATTAAACTGTACGTTCCAAACGAGCAAATCTGGATCAAGACACAATCTCGTCGAAACGAAGCGACGTGCGGTTGGAAACCAAACTAAAGGGAATTCGGCGTCAAAAAGACCGCGTGATATTTTCGAGGAATAACCATGTCTGTGTTTAACGAAAAGGAATTCGGTGAAAGACTCGTATCGGAATTGGAGTTATTCGATTTACCAGCTACACAGACGAGCGTCAGTGAAATCTACTACGAAAAAATTCGACCACTGGCCGCTGTATCCGGCGACGGACCGTTCGAGTTTCGCATCAACGGCCAAAATTCTACGGACTATTCGGACTTGAAGAATAGTCAACTCTACGTCAAGTTGAAAGTCAAGAAAGCCGACGGTAGTGACTTGTCTGGAGAATCAGTGGGCCCGGCGAACCTGTTTTTGCAAAGTCTGTTTACGGCAACGGAGATGACTTTGCAAAGCAAGGCCGCGATCAGCAACAATTACAACCCTTACCTAGCCTACATTCATACAGTGTTGAATTATGGCGCAGCTGCGCTGGCTTCTCAGATCTCAACAGAGGGATGGGAGATTGATGACGCTGATTCGCCAGGCGTTACAGATCCCGCTGGTACGAACACTGGTTTGTACGACAGAGCAAAATGGATAGCGGGATCCAAGACTTTGGATCTGCAGGGTCCTATTTTTCACGACCTGTTTTCGATGGAGCGATACCTACTTATCCAAGTGGATGTGAAACTCAAACTATACCACAGTCCCGTCAGCTTCGATTTGTTAGCCAAAGATGCGAGTAACAACTTTAAGATCCACATCGAGGATATTTAGGTTTTGGCAAGGAAAATCAGAGGTGCAATTTAGCACGGCTCTCGCAGGTACGAGTTTTACCATATTATCGTTATATAATGAATGTCTTACTGTAAGTAAATGCCCAGAAATTAAAACAATTAATAGTTTTTTACATTTAAACAGTAAGGATTAATTGTGAAATAAACTGGCGTAGTTGAAACATTTTTAAAGGCACGGTTGATTGTGATCGAGGTTTCTGTCCCCCATTTGCTGGATACCTTGACCCAGTTCAAAGGCGACATTCGCCGGTATCTCCCATTTCCTTATGTTTGCGGTGTTATCTATGATATTTTGATTATATAATTTTCAATATGAAATGATTTCTTTCCTGTGGATTCGGATGGACTCCGTTCTTTGAATGTGTCATTTCTTAATATGCCTACATACCTTTATTTTAGGAATCGTAATTTGTGTCGTTACAGAACCGATGAGTTGTATGGTATACAGCGAAGGAGCTGGCTATTTCGAAATCAACCAGTCTAGGGACATTGTTGTTCAGACATGAACACCTCGCAGCTTCAGTGCATGATCGCCTGCGATCCGGTGTTAATGGAACGTACATTGGGCGTGTATGGCGCGGATCAACTGCCGAAAGCTTTACCCTATACTCCATGCGGCTTCATCGTGAATACAGACATAAGCAGTAAAGCCGGCACGCACTGGCTGGCGTTGTTCATACAAGGCAAAACAGTGGACTTCTTTGATAGCTACGGACACCCGCCGGTTGCTTACTCTCTTTTGTTCTCTCGGTGGATACATAGACATGGCTTCGCTACTCGTGTAAATAGGTTACGCCTTCAGAGTGACAAATGGAACGTGCGTGGATTGTATTACCTTCATTTTCGTAGACAAAGACTGTTGGGTCGTAGCATGGCTCAAATTGTACAGCATTTTAGTAGCACCAATTTTGAGGCGAACGACTGCTTTATTTTATATATGTTTGCACGGACATATTTTCATTGCCTAAGGAGTGACTGCGTTAAAAGTCAGTCATGTCAATCGTTATTAGATAAATCTACATCTTATTGTGTACATTGATGGATGTTTATGTATGCCTGATATCGTCTTATGTACTTAAATATTTTGATTTTTTTTTCTCATTGCCAAAGGAGTGACTGACTTTTAAATCTGTCATGTACACCTTTGTTAGGAAAATATGTCACTATTTATAATTGTTATGAATGTGTGTTTTGTGTGAACATCTATTTTGAATATAATCATTATTCACAGACGATGATCTTTTTTTGTCCTGATTGCTTAATTACAAATACATTTACTGTGAAAATGAATGTTTTGTTAATAAACGCCGATATATTTTGTATGCAATCGTCCATATTATACAGTATGTTTATTCTCTGTGTATTAAAAAATAAAAATAAAAATATATGTACCTTAAGAAGGAGTTCTTTTTTATGTAAAAATGTCATCCAATGGAATATATAATAAGGACAAAAAAAAAATTAATTTATCGTCTTAATAATATACAATCTTTGTAATAGTATACAATCGTTAGACATCCAATAATCAGCAATATAAGCAGTACAAACAGGGCAAATTTGCAATACGAATATTTTAAATGGTCGTGTATTTTTTTCTGGCAAGAAAAATTTACTAGATTCAAGAAGAAATCTAAATTCAGACTTGTATAAAGTATAATAAAAAATGTTCACTTGGCCATATTTCTTCTCACAGTCCGTATAACATCATATAAGACGCAAACAAGCACTCGTTTAATTAACTTCAGTCGTACACAATATAGTTTTCTGTCCACGTAAGAACAATAGTAATGCAGTCAAAAGTACCTATCCAAGCTAAGAATCTGAGCTGCGGTCTTGACAAGACGCTGCCTCCACACGGGAGTTTTCATGGTTTAACGCCAGTCCTTGCAGTTAAGTTTTAGTTCGTTACTCCGCGAGATATTCTTCATTCTCGAAAGTGGACACCGCTTCTCTTCACTTTAGTAGAATGTCTCTTTCGTCGATCACTTGTAGAATATCACCAATCCACAGATTTAACTGTTGACGCTTGGTGAGAAGAAAACACGTGTGGTCTAGCTGCGATAAAGAATCGGCCAAACATCCGTTTCACTTTTGTTTCACCACTTCCGAAAGACGGAACAAAATTTCCTTGCCGTAAAAAAAGTCTAGATAAGATTCCAACAAAGAGGCCATGACGTTTCTTCAGACCGTGATGACTGGCCAACACGGTATTAAGAGACCAAAAGTTTTGTAATAAGAATATATGACAAAGTCCTATGAGCATTGCAACAAATATCAAACTCCGAAAAGGCACAGAACATAGGTATTTCATATGCAAGCCAAGCGAAAAGAAAGAAAAATTTGTGATGAGCCATTAAACGAAAAGAGCAAATCCGACAGTTACCGCCTTGGAACGGTCAGTCGGCAACATGGACCGACTGGGGTGCTTAAACCGGTTTTACAGAGCTTCAACATCGCACTTCCTGAGGAGTTTCTCAAATGCAATCAATGAAAAGAAAAACGATCTATTTGAATACAAAATGTCCAAGCGCTGATATTTTCTATGAGTTCTGACGTAAGTAGTGATGTTATTGAAAAATAAATGTCCACATAGTGTTTAGGAAAAAATGTGGCACCATTTAGACTTGAAAAGCTACACAAATATGGTTGACTTTAAATAAAATTAACTTTCTGAATCATGAACAAACACGACCAGAGACGAATTAATGGTTGTAGCATCCTGTTCATGTGAAGATGGAATTGCAGAACCAAAGTCCAATGTCAATCAAAGGAAATACACGTAACAATCCTTAAAGGGTGAATTAAATGACAACATAGATTACATGCACGGCGAAATTTTCTACGACCGACACACTGCACAAGTAACATTGTTGTGATCATGAATCAGAATATATGACAAAGTCCTATGAGCATTGCAACATATACTAAACTCCGAAAAGGCACAGAACATAGGTATTTCATATGCAAGCCAAGCGAAAAGTAAGAACAAATTTGTGATGAGTCATTAAACGAAAAGATCAAACCCGACAGTTACCGCCTTGGAACGGTCAGTCGGCAATATGGACCGACTGGGGTGCTTAAACCGGTTTTACAGAGCTCTAACCTCGCACTTCCTGAGGAGTTTCTCAAATGCAATCAATGAAAAGAAAAACGATCTTTTTGAATACAAAATGTCTAAGCGCTGATATTTTCTATAAGTTATGACGTAAGTAGTGATGTTATTGAAAAATAAATGTCCACATAGTGTATTGAAAAAAATGTGGCACCATTTCGATTTGAAAAGCTACACAAATATGGTTGACTATAAATAAATTCAACTTTCTGAATCATGAACAAACACGACCAGAGACGAATTTATGGTTGTAGCATCATGTTCATGTGAAGATGGTCCATCAAAGGAAATACACGTAACAATCCTTATAGGATGAATTAAATGACAACATAGATTACATGCACGGGGAGATTTTCTACGACCGCCACACTGCACAAGTAACATTGTTGTGATCATGAATAAGAATATATGACAAAGTCCTATGAGCATTGCAACATATACCAAACTCCGAAAAGGCACAGAACATAGGTATTTCATATGCAAGCCAAGCGCAAAGTAAGAACAAATTTGTGATGTCTATCTGAGGCTCATATATGGCGCAATATTTTTTTCAAATCTGGTATTAAATAACCGATAAAGTACACCATCCATAATATACATGTAATTTTAATGGCCACGTTCTTAAATGCTTCGGTAATAAAAGCATTCTATTGTTGGTTTTAGCTCTAAGTTTAAATATGACGAAAGTAACCCTTTGATGTAGAGATACACCGTCGAAAGGGGAAGAATTGATGCCTAAAAACAGTAATTAATGAATCTTGTCCCAAAAGAAATAGTTTCGTATTGGTTGTTATTAAAACTAAATTTAGACATGCGGCAAGTTTGATGTCTAATCTATTAGCCGTCACCATATGCATCGAAAATAAATTAAATTTAAATTAAATACACCATCCATAATAAGCATGTATTTGTTAATGGTGACGTCCTTGCAACGCTGGTATGCGACACTGTGATATAATCTATGATTAATGAGTTCACGCAACGCTTCACCCAGGTGTACGGGGTCATGCCGTACAACATCAAGATCATACACTTACACGAATTAGCATTATAGCCAGCACTCTAATACTACTCAAGATTGTGGTTTGGGTGGAGAGTTTAAATTAAGCAAATTGACTTGCAAGAGTGTATTCCAGATGTAAACAAGAATGATGGCAAACATATAACATTGTTTGGTAATTCCATCTTAAATCAGAAGGCATCTCATAAAGGCAATAGGATGGGGTTTTTCAGTAAACTAGACCAAGTGTAATTAAAACATTAAGGTGAAGACCAAAATGTATTTATCGTTCTTCAGTGATAGGAAAGGAGAGCAACATGTGATTCTTGTCTCTGTCCGGCCATTCGTATGTACCCTAATCAGGTTCTGTTGGATTGTGCTGTTCCGAAAGCGATAACTGGCTGTTTCCTATTTGTTTCGCTTAGGCGGTGACACTGCCCAAGATTGGGCATTGCCATTTGGCAGACAGCACAGTCCGAACAGAAAAGTAATTCTTATCAATTTAGTTAATAACCAGGTTAAAAACAGGCATTTGGTATGTTTGTATTTGCGCATCTGACAAAGCTGGGATTTCGTCATTGAGCAGCCTGGCACGATTTTTGTTTCCCAGGATCAACCATGGTTTCAGGTAACGGAATTTCCATTGAAATTTGCAACTTAATATTTTATAAATGGAAAGCCTGTTAAATTCTACTGGTGGCACCATATGGGGCAGGAATTTCAGCCTATTTAGGCATATATATTTGAGCCTATTGGAGCATACAGTTTCAGCTTCGTTGGGCATGCAGTTTCAGACTATTTGGGAATACAGTCTTAGCCTAGTTGGGCATGCAGTTTCAAACTATTTGAGCATACGGTCTTAGCCTAGTTGGGCATACAGTTTTAGCCTAGTTGGGCATACAGTTTCAGCCTAGTTTGGTATGCAGTTCCAGCCTATTGGGGCATAGGGAAGCGTAGAGTTTCAGCCTTATTGGGCAGCCTAGTTGGACCTACGCTTGAATGTTGGGGTCTATATTACAGATGGCTGTCTTCGGTCGCCCTAAACGACTTTTTGTCCGGGGTACTTGCTTTGAAAGTGGCTTAACATGATGGGGTCGGGAACCATGCCAATAAACTGCAATTACCAAAGTGACTTGAAAGTTGTACAGTGTTGTAAAAGTAAAGATGTAAATAAATGATTATTATTATTAATTTGCCTTGTATAATATAAGCTGTCTGTTCGGGTGAAAGAATATTATTTCTGCCATTGTTTCTCTTAAAAAGAAAGCATATTGTTTAATTAATGATGTAAGAGTGGAGTCTGTTCACCGTGTGGCGTCGTCGTTCTTTCAGATTCGAAACCTCCCAATAATTATGCGTATTGGCAGAAATTGTAATTGTGAAAATATTATGTAGATATTGTACTTATATGTTGTCATTTTAGAAACCAAGTTACAAAAAATAACAATACGCCTCTTTAAACCGGCTCGAGTTCTTTTAAATGTTATATACGAAAGTTTGGATTGATTGTTTTTGTCATGCTACCAAATGAATTATAGTTTCCTGAAAATATCACGCGAAATGTTGTGTATTGGTGCCCTACAGCTAAGGGAAAAGGCAAGCATTACAAGCCGCTTAACATTAAACTGTAATTGCTATCGGAGCAACGCAGCACAGTTAGCTAATTTAAACAGAGAAATCCACTAATATTTTAGATAAAATTACACCATCATCTGGGTAAGCAGCTCTGACATCGAAGTATACTTTTATGTTGAAAAAATCCCTGTCACATTTATTTATAAACTTGTAAATCATGAACATTTAAAACCATTTAATTTACGATCCGAACTGTCTGACAATTAAGACTATGTTATAAACAGCCTTATTTAAGCTAAAGATCAAAGCCCAAATTACCCAGAACAGGGCTATGATGTTGTTACATGTATAAAATATAGGCAGACAGTCGGATACCACCCTTGCACTGTTAAACCCATCCACGAGTCATTCATACCTATTTCTGCAGTGACGATAGTAATTCGGTATGTTTCAGACTCACGATGAGCCCCAGCACTGGGCTTGTAAAGCTAGGGTTTTGAACGAAATGAGATGCAGTGAGGCACGTTTCAGGCATGTTTATACATCGGCAAACACCGACAAACGTACTGTTAAAGGCCGGTTTAACCCCTGTTGATTGAGTATTTCTCTGTTGAACAAGGTGTATATAGCGGCCGGATAATCCTGGACACTCGAAGGTAAAGGACGGCCCAGCTACGATTCATTATTTTGGGATATTTGCAAGTTTAAATAACGCACATACACGCGCAGTTTCTATAATTTTGTATTTAGTTTTGTGTGAACACCCCGCACCGCATAACATTTAACCAGCCATTAAATGATATAAACATTGATAAAAACATACGATATATATGTTAAATGTATGTACCTGAAAAAATGTCACAACACTAACAGTTATAAAAACACTAACAGTTATAAAAAGTACATATATATAAACAAACAGAACAATACATAATTGATCTCAAATAAAGTTAAAGCAGCTCCAAGTCCTAATAAGTTATTCACTTACTTGAAACCATGTAACAATATCAAGAACATGGTGCATTTGATCAATATTTTTACTGACACTGGCTTACGTTTGTCTGACCCAGACTGAACGGTTCATAGTTTCTGGGACATTATAGTTTCTTGGACATATAGCCGCACCAGCAACAAAGAGTAGATATGGAAAGGTCATCTCTAGGGAGGAATGGTCCCCGAAGAAAAGCTAACAAATACATTTTGACCGTATTCGTTCGTCCTTTCTGTCATTTAGAAACTAGATCTCCGTATCATCTCACATATTGGTAAAAGTGTTACGTGGGGAAGTGTGCGTGCACTGTAATTGAATTCGGGAGTGTATCTTCACTTATTTGTGTTAATTTATATGTCATTTTAAATATAGAACTGGTGGTTATTCTTACTAGTTAAGACATAGTTACTTATAAACGTTTAGCGAGACTGCTGTTTTCATTGAGTATTTTTAAAGTTAAAAGTTTGTTTTGTGTTTAAAATATGTACCAATGTCTCCAAGGCAAAGGACGCCATTACTCTATTGTGGCATATAACGCCATTACTAAATCTCGATGAGAGTTCATTATTTGACAATGTTAATTACAATTTTTTTTGCACTTTGTAATTATCAGAAACTGTAAGTTTGTCAGGGCACTTAGAGCCCTGTCGCATTTTCTTACTTCAAAGCCGCCGTGCAACTTTGATCATTGTAACAAAATATAAAAATAATTAAATATACTTAATACCACAAGGACTTGATAATGCTATCTATATAACAAATAACAAAATGTGCAGATTAAAGTTATTAAAACACGACTTAATTGAGAACTGGTTAATGCGTACTGTACGTAACCCAAAGACTACATAGTTTGTTCTTATTAACGGATACACGGACAAAGTGACACTTAGTTCACAGCTTATGGAATTTAGTACAAAAAGTTATAATTTCAGACATTTCTTTAAGTCACTTTCAGGCACAGCAATATATTTTGTTTTGTATAGAATTAAAGGGTAAGTATCTTTATTGCAAAAGGAATTGCAAAGACAACACACAACAAAACAAACAAACAAACAAAACGCATACACAATGAACAGAACCCACCCCATCCTACCTCACCTGGACGTAAATAAAACCCAGAGTATTATATTATATTGTTGAATTCATCTGAAAAAAATGATAGTTTGAAAGCGCCATGCACCATCGTTGCTACTTAGATATATACATTACACTATTTGTATTATCTGTCGCATTAAGTTACTTCATATGTACGATGTTCTAACGTTTTTGTGACTTAGAACAGGTTTACAAAATAAATGTGGGTCACAAATCTTACAAAAGTACTATAGTTAATGCCACGATGACATTTTCCTTAACCGACTTATAAAGGCGATGGCGTATATTGCACATAACCAGATTATTTCCTAATAGAGTTCGTTCTATGCACTATGCACTGTATTTTAAGATGACGTTTATTGTTTGAATCTATGTAAATTAGTACGCATTCAGGCGGTAATGCATTTGGGTGACAGCAAAACGATGCGGTGTGGAACGGTAGCAACAGTAGCAGCAGCAACAGGATCTACAGCAGCAACTACAATAACTGCACAATAACAAAATGAGTAAAATGCATTTAGTAGCATACATGAAACTGAATCTTCAGTCAGGAAGTAGTAAAAACCATATCTTCCATATCCCGTCACATTTCGTAATGCAGGTGGTATTGCAGGTATATGTGTCATTGATATATCTGAGGTAATGTAATTAATTTCAACATGTGGCTGGAAAGAAACTATCTGTCTGTATAATACGGTTTAACAACATGGGGGTAACAGATCGAAAACTACTTTTGTCGTCATGTAGACTGATCATACATGCTAAGTGTTAATAATAATACAATGCAACAATATGCCATAATCAATCAGAAAGTATTTCACTCGTCCAGCAGACATTTCCAATCAACGAAAGATACATAACCAACAAGAAACAAAATGTTAAAAAATAAAAAGTAAATCTATACTTACATGCACATTCAATATAAATTGTGTATTCCAATCATGCTAAATATTTGTATTCATCCTATGACCATATCTAAACGTATGCCATTTCGAGCCAGTTTACACATAATGTGCAAATTGTGCATAAACAACGTAGACCCCCGTAGGGAGAAAATGTTAAATTTCGAATTTAAGAACAGTTTATGAAAATTGAGTCAAATCTTTAAATGTCAAGTAAAGATATCAAGTAAAATGCCGGTTTCTGTCAACCAACTGGTGTACAATCTTGCTGGTTAGAATGTTATGCTAACAATAGTTTTATCATACGGAGACTACATTCACTTAAAACATTTTCTTGTTGGCCTGACTTAGATTGTATAATTAGCGAATAGATCCTGTCATAATTAGCACAGATAATACAATATGAACTATCTCGAAACAACGACGTACATGGTAAATATAAAAGTGGCAAAAACACAGAGAGGAGACATTACACATACAAAGAAAAACCAACAATTACCGCCTTGGAACGGTCAGTCGGCAAAAGAACCAAGTGGGGTGCTCAAACCTGATTTGCGAAGCGCTCCAACTTCGCACTTCATGAAGGTTTCTCTCACGGTGTAAATAATCAAAGCGCTTGAAAGCGCTATTGATGCTGTGTAAGTTTAACACTGCAAGTGATGGCAGGTGTGCAATGTGCAGAACTATTCCCTGATTAATCAAATTGACAATATCTCTCTCTCTCTCGCCTCTCTCTCCATCTCTCTCTCTCGTTCTCTCTCTCTCTCGCCTCTCTCTTTCTCTCTTGTAAATACAATGTGGACACTATTTTTCAATGACGACACTCATAAAGGCGGTAACTGTTGGGTTTACTCTATTTGTTGAACTCATTGCGAGTTTTTCTTACTTATACATTTGGCTTGCATATTAACACATTTGCCGTGTGTCTTTTCAAAGTTTGATATATGTTGCAATGACTTGTATGTCCGCAGATCCTCGTTGTGTCTGTGATTCTACTCAGACAGGTCTGGGATCTTCCTCCACCAAACATTGGTTGGACGTTGACAATATAACGATAATAATGCCTGTGCAATGTAAAAAATAACAAACATTAGTTTAAATAAAACACATAGATATTATATTATAGGTCATGTTGACATTTTTCGCCGTATTAGGGCATATGCTCCAGGCTCGATCCTGGACCGGAACATACCAAAGTCTTAGTAGTATAGTTCCCTTGCTAACGCTTTAGGCAAATTTAGAGTTAGTTCCACGACTAGTTGCCCTAGTGTTTGGATAATGTGACTAGGTGTGGTATCTTGCCAGGTGTTCATGGCATGCTATACACAGTAAAGGCAGCACTATATCTGCTTAAACTGGACACCGTCTCCAGACAACAGAGATTCCGTTGGTGGGACGATCAACACAATAAACAAATTATTCACCATGGGTTTATACTTACAATGCTTTATTAAGATATTGAATCTGAAGGTTGCGGATGCAAACTATATACGAGTTATTTGTTCTCTTTGACTCCTGTTTCCATTGTTAAATGATAAAGGCCTTTCATTTATTTTTCTTACGTAACAAGGTATTTATTACACAATTGATCTTAAATATGACAAATATGGTAGCTGGTATATTCAAAGTCTAACAACATAGAAACCACCGTGTAAAAATATTTTAGTCTTGTAAAGATAAAAAAAATCTTCAAAGAAAATTCTGGTAAACGCAACAATTATACAATTTTAAAATGATCTCAGAAGCATAAAACCGTCTTTAACATGTCTTTTATGTTTGGTTCATGTAGTCATTTATTTCAAAATATTACCCAATTGCAAAAAAAAAATAATAGTGAAGAGATAGTATTTAATACGATAAGTTTCCTTATATCTAAAACAGAGACCATTAAATTTATGAGGATTTCATTATTTGTGAAGCGGGGTCTTCTAATGAGTCGTGTAAGCTCACACACCTTCCCTAAGATATGCTTTAAAAAGTCAAGATTTGTAAAGCAGGTTTACTTCTGGCCCTATCTGATGTCAAATTTGCAAAACAAGCAACTAGCATAAATAATGCAAATAGGATTATGTGTAAACACTAGTTTGAACAACGGATTGATGTATATTTTTATGCTCATCTGTACTTCCGCTGCCTCTTAATGTTTGTTTATGAGAGAAGGAAAAATTCAGACTTAAACAACAAAACAAATTTATGGTTGATAATAGCAAGCATTGTACACATATAAGCACTTTAAGCCTTACTTCTGAGTTAACTCTTTAGCGACGCGGTTTAAGTGGCTTCCACGGTTGCGCAGTCAACCTAAGGGAAACTGGCTGGTGTATGGATGGGTGACCGTTAGAGAGCACCGGCCTGCGTTACAGGTACTAAAACTTGTGTCAGGTTCAATGATGCTTCCTATTATGCTCCTATAATGTAACGCGTACATGACAGACTGGTTTAATATTTAGTTTCACATATGTAGAAACATTTGATAAACTGGTTCACTCACCGGTTGTCCCTCTGTGGAATGTGATATTTATTTTATTACACCGAACATCACAATCAAATCATTCACCAACATTTCATTCTAATAACTTGAAATATTAAACCAAATTAGCTGGAGCAACAAATTGCCAGATGGTAAACAATGCAATTGCAGGAATAGGTGCAATGCACACATGCCATTAAAAACTTAAAAAAACGTTCATTGATGCAGCGATATATATTACGAAGTAAACTCCCTCGTGTACTGAATCGGAAAAACACTATGATATTTTTAGCCCCACGTTATAATGTTGCATGAGACATAATGCTTTGTTGAACGGTATGTATATGGTAATTATATAAAGCAAAATTACGTGAGGTATACGTGAAATTTCATAAAAGCCGTTGTGTTCACTGTTTGGTTCCACTTACTGACTGTATAAAAAACATACTGGTTCACTGTTCTGGTTCTCATAATGTTATTGCATACAGGACAGAAATTTCCTGTTTATTTTCTATTTGATGTACTGGTATTGAAGACATGCTGGTAGTTATACGGTTTCGTTTCACAGAATGTAATGGCATATAAAACAGACAGGTTCAATGATCAGTTCTACATAATGTATTAGTAAATGAGACAGACTTGTTTACTATTTGGTTGCCCATGGCGCGTAGGCATCACTGTACCACACACACGTATTAAGAATGTTGTCGAATACTGTACCTGAAAACGCATTTTGAATGTACCTCTTGGTATCGTTAATTGTGATTTGGGAAGGATATGGTACTGATATAAACATTTGGTGTCTTTGTTCGATTAGTTCAATTGTAGCAGAAATAGGTTCCGGTTGGGGTTCTTCCCCGGTAAATTCTTGGATGACGGAATGCGCTTTGACGTGTATTTGGACCAGACCTGATAAATTTTAGTCTTAAAACTTAATTAATATACAACATTTTAAGTCCATGCATTTATGTGTGCGTGCATTGGATCATGGTTTTTACTTAAGAGTTTATTATGATCCGTATTTAAGATGTGTTGTGGGGCGGATATGGAGGCGTGTTTTTTTCTGGACAACCTTCAATACACAAAGTCAATCCACTGCCAGAGTTCAATATGACAGTCCGAATGCAGAAACCTAAAAAACGAGCTAAGATTTAGCATTGCAGACATCGTAATTTCCTACAGAAGTTATGATTATCGTCCACTTTATTGCTAGTAAAATAAATCAAAGCGCCGCAGGCACTGTAGTGTTCAGTGCTGCGAAATTAAGTTTAAATGGCTAGACAGTAGTTATTATATTAAGACATTTTTACAGACTTACTGCAATTACTGCACAGAGACAAAATACTCACATTATCAATTGACATTAAAATTAAAAATGACAAAATATAAACATAAAGTTCAAGCAATATGCGACACAACGACACAAAGAGGAGGCAAATATGGATTTTTGCTTGTAGACCAATTCATAATGACACTCTGCCGCCTAGTGCGTAAGCCGAGGTGTTCCGAGTATCACAAATCACCTAATTTCCAAGTCTGGAGTATCTTCCCCTGGTTAGACAAACGCAAATAACAGCGGTACTTAGTGGTTCATTGTGTAGAGAAAAGCTGTATTTTGCTGTTCTCGCGACCACTTCTTTCGCAATTGATAGATATAAATAAATAGAAGCTAATGATGGATAAATTTTCCGGGATCAGTTGATTAGTAATGCAAATATTGAGGGTGTATTGTAATTTCTGTATAACATTATAGGTGAATATGTCGTACTTACGGTTTTGGCCTATCTCTACTAGATATTGATGTGACACGTAATCATACGTTGGTTGAAATAAAATACTAAAGTTAAAAATGTTGATCGTTAAATATAGAGCTATATTTTTGCATAAGGACACTGAACAGCCTTATGTTCGGTCTGTCATAAGAACGCGTGCTAATTTAATTAAAGGTTTCATTAAAAAAGAGATGCATTTTGCATCTTTAACTTAGTTATGCGGAGAACCTGCATACAATTGTTTGGTCACGTTTACAGATGCCATGTAATCATGTGTTGGTCGAAATGAAATGCAAAGTTTCAAATTTGATCGTTAACTGTAGGGCTATTTTTTGCATAGGGTCTGAGCTGACTCATGTTCGGTCGGGCATAAAAGCGCGTACGACTTGAATTGTGTAGCTATGACTACATGTTCAGTGCTAGCGCAGTTTCTTGAAGTGCTTTACCATTAGGGGTCTAAAGCGCAACAATAGACCATTGGATTTTAAAATTCGTACAATGGTGAAGGACAATCAACAACGATTCATGGGTGGAATTATCGCCCTGGACCAATTTAACTGATTTACTGACTGTAACTGAATTCTCTTGTTAATATTAACTCCAAATGTCCTAATGTTCGCCGTACCTTTTCGGCAAACACAAAATACTGCCTTCTGATTGGGTAAACAATGATCCCTTCCGCAATTTGACTCTCAACAACAACAACAACCAAACAAAAATATTTAAAAAAAACCCAACAACAAACAAACAATATACGTGCTATGATTCTCTTGGGTTTATGTAATTAGTTACGTATGATATTCATGTCACCGCTGTTTGTCAGCCCTGGGGAGCAAGTTATGTGATAAGTATGTTTGCATGTTTATAATTTTTCTCATTATAATGATGTATATATAAAATTTTGCTAAAATAGGTTTTACAATGTGTTCGAAGCCTCTTCATTCATTCTGTTGCATTTCACTGTTAGCCCTTATTGAATTGTTTGCTATGGCCTGTTGTGTATTGATAAAATATGTGCACTAGTCTATTTGGAAACAAGTCGTATATTCCTTTACGTTGTTTGAATGTCTTTTACTCAACCCTTTATGCAATATATATTATTTAGTCGCGGTGGATTTAAACAAAATGTGGGAGTTTTTATTTGGATATTTTCCTTTATTAGGACGATAAATTTCTGATAAACATTTGTCAATTTCTTTAAAGGAAATAATTACACATAACGAAAAGCATAACTGTCGACGACTACAGTTGCGCTACTTTAAAAATAAAATAAGTAAATGCTCTGAATTATGTTGCATGACTGTTTTACAATCTCCCCATGCTATTATTTACATATACACTAGAAGAGAAAAATGAAACATTGGTTGTTATGGTAACACAATCACTGCCTGGTCCCACAAGGTGAAAAAGCGTCGCGTGGCCAGACACACGTGGTCATGGTCTCTTCGAACACCGTTCCTGCAAGAAATGATCATATGCCCTGTATTCTTATCGTGCTGCATCCCATAATAAACGTACATTTCTTACGAAACCCATATCATAATTAAACAAACATTTCCCATTAAACCTTACAAGACCCACTATTCTTACTAGACCCACTTTTCTTACTGAACATACAGACTTACTTACAAACCCACCTTTATTACTATACCAACATTCTATAATAAGCTAACATTCCATACTAAATCTACATTTCAAATTAGACCTACATTTCAGACTAAACCTACATCTCATTAAATATTTACACTCTATGCTAAATTTACATTCCACTCTCAACTTACATTTCATTTACATGTAAGACCTTCATTTCACACTTTAACTACATTCACAATCACATTCTTTGTTAGATCTACGTTTCACACTAAATCTGCATTTCATGTTAGATCTACGTTTCACACTAAATCTACATTCAATGTTAGATCAACGTGTCACACTAAGCCTACATTCCATGTTAGATCTACATTTCACCCAAAACCTACATTCTATATTAGACCTATATTCCACACTTAATCTACATTCTATATTAGATCTACATTTCACACTAAATCTACATTCCATATTAGTTCTACAATTCACACAAAACCTACATTTCAAAATATACCTACATTCCACACAAAACCTACATTCCATAATAGACCCACATTCAACACAAAACTTACATTCCATATTAGACCTACATTCAACACTAAATCTACATTCCATATTAGACCTATATTCAATAAGAATATATGACAAATGAGTATTGCAACATATACCAAACTCCGAAAAGGCACAGAACAAAGGTATTTCACATGCAAGCCAAGCGAAAAGTAAGAACAAATTTGTGATGAGTCATTTAAGGAAAAGAGCAAACCCGACAGTTACCGCCTTGGAACACTAAACCAATGTTCCATATTAGACCAAAATTCCATATTAGACCTACTTTTCACACTAAATCTCCATTCTATATATGACCTACATTGCGCACCAAATCGACATTCCATATTAGACATACAATCCACATTAAACCTACATTCCACACTTAATCTACATTCTATATTAGACCTACATTCCACACTATAATTTCTGTTCCATAAAATCTACATTTTCTTACTTAGCATACATATTTACTTAATCTATGTTCCTTAACTAAAAATACATTCAGGAACCAAACCTACATTTCATACTAAATCTCCAGTCTTTATGCTATGGTCACAAACAATCATTATATATATTGGTCAAGGGGTATATTTTTTGATAAAGTTTTAAATGTTCATTTGCATTGACAATAAAACATATACGAAGATGGCATTGGGGGCGTTTTATTACATAAGTATATTTGGAGCTGGTACCTGGCGGACAGTAGTTGTGGCCGTAGTAGGTGTGGTGATGTCAGGTGTAGTACGAGGTGCAGTTGAGGTTCTTGTCGGCATACCTGCCGTCCTTTATTGGTGGGGAACAGTCGCGCACCAGCCCACATGGAGCAGGGACTTTGTCCTGTCTAGAATGTAATTTTGTATTAATACGCACGTCCATCACAACAATGCAGATAGTGAATTTTACTATAACCATAATAAGTAGTTTTCAATGATATTATAATAACACGTTGGTATAAGTTATATACTCATCGGACTTTGTCATATATTCTTATTACATCGGAGTCTGATCTTAGAATAATGCAATATATAAAACCCCCGCAATTACATTGTACACGCTTTACAGGAGCATTGTGAATAAAAATCAACATAGGAAAAAGTACGTTTAAAAGAAACAAAGACAAAAGAAAATGAGTTAAATCATATATTTTTTGGTATTATTTCAATGCTTGCCGTATATTTATGTTCTTCATATACACGCACATACATTTACGCGCTGTGAGAGATTGTTTTTTATGTTTTAATTTGTCCTTAGTCCTTTTTAATGGACGCGTAAAACTATCGTATCTTGAATATGTTAATTGTTCAGCAAGGTTAAGTGGCCATATGTCGGATTTTCAGTAAAACTGTACAATATGGGAAACAAAGTCCAAGAAAAATATTTTGAAATTTGTAAACACAAAAAACAAAGGCGGCAAAGAGGAGTAACACAAATAAATTTAAATGCTGGAATGGGGAAACAGACGGTTGGTGGATTTCCAGCCTTGATACCGGTTTGTATTGTACAGCACATTCGTACACAACTTACACTTCACATCCATTTGTGTCGTTGCTGTAAACCAATCCTGTAGAGCATTCTATTAGGGTTAGTTCCCCGTCCTGGCAATGGCTGTACGTCTTGCAGCCAATTTCATAGTTCCCGTCGGGCAGCTTGCTACAGTCCACCTCTCCACGGGCTATAGTGGGTGGGGGGGGGGGGGGGAGAAGGAACTCTGTATTATGACTATTTCTCAGACACCAATACAAAGGAACATTTTCGTGTTGTTGTTTTTTTGCAACCAAAATTATGTTTGCTTGATTTCTGACAAATGATGTGTGTCCTCGAAAACGATCCTAGGATATATGAAGCTAGCGTCACCAACGGACTTTCGTACTGGCTGGACTTGTCAGTTTATTATACCACAATGTCCCGTTCGAGGCGTGCTGTATGTTATAAACAAAACTTGAAACATAGTTTGTACTAACAGATATGTCACGATCGTTTTTATTTTATTAACCCCAACCTTTATTTTAGTTATTTGGCTTTATATTAATATTATTTAAAATAGCGTTAAAAGGCACATTGTACTACATATATAAATACTGCCACATATTGCACAGAAGAAATACACAATTCTCTATGACAAAGGTAATTTCATGACCTATTGCACGGAGACACAAAAAAACCCGCTTCGTCTCACCTTTTTATTCTTATGATATATTTGGAAATGTCTTTATTTTTATTGACATGTTTGTTTCCATTTTTGCGACACACCGAAAAGGTATCTGTTAAGACCAATTTAGCACAAGCTCTACTTTTCATCCTTCAAAATTACTTAGACTTGTATAATAACGGCAATTTATTCCTTTAATAATGTGTTTGTAAAAGTGCTTTACTGTCTTCATAGTAATAATAATAATAATAATAATAATAATAACAATAATTATTATTTGTTTTACTATTTATGCTATTATTTTTATAATTATAATTATTTTTATAATTATCTTTATAATATCAATTCAATTTTTCATACAAATGTAGAAAACAGCATATCAATTCATTGTATCATGGTTGTCAAAAGAACAACAAACATGTGTATTACTTTCCTTATTTTTATACAATTTATTAAATACTGACGATACCATTTGTACTAATTGTCTATCTGAGGATCTTATGTGTGTTCTACAATTAAGCCACGAACTAAGAAAAAACGTTTTTAATTTTAAGTATCATTCCTAGAGCTGAGAGTTGCGTCCCGTTCACTGTTAAATATTTAATATAAAATATTAATATTAAATATATTAAATAATGTATCACAACCATATGCCAGTGCTGGTGCCCATTGGAATCTTTACAATATTTCATTTTTAACGAACACCACAATAAAATATTAGACATAGCCATCAATTGCCATTTTGATATCCCTTTATGAAATGAAATATTTATAAGAGGACATAATTATTTTCTAAATGTTAATGTTTGTATTTTTTGTATTTTATTATTTTTTACGTTAATCAGTCTTATAGAATGATAAGACGGATATCTCAATTACTATTTAAAAAGCTACTTCAACATTGTTAAATAAAAGATGAAGTTAAAAGATGAAAGATTATCCAATATGTCTATCTACACATTAACACAAACCTCTGTTGGTCTAAAATGTTGATCTTTAAGAAATTAAAAACATATTTAATTTTGCTTGTTATTTTGACATCAATAAAATATACATTACCTGAATGTAGCATCAAAACGATGGCAAATAAGGTCGATATCATTATTGAAAGAAGTCCGTTCTAAAAGTATTCATATACAATTAACGTTTCTTTTGAACGTCATTCATTTAGAGACAACGAAACTTAACGAACCCAGAGTTAAGATAATATTGTGTTAAGATAATTTTGTGTTGCGTCAAATTATTAATACGATAGCAACAATTCCAGATAAGGATAGTCACTGACCTCTTTACTGTCCACTGAGTATGAACTGTATATTCTTACTTATCCCATGGTTACCTCACTATCCTCTTCCTACGCATCTTAATCATTTTTAAATCCTTATTTTTATCTTCATCTCCTCCTCAATTAAAAAACTTAAACGCTTTATGTTTGATTGTTTTAATAACAAATTATTGTTTAGAGAGCTATACATAAAGAGTAAACAACGGTGTATCAAATGTATTTTTCTAACAAATATATAAAGAATATTTAATATTAAAGACGTTATTAAATAAGATGTGAAAACTGTGGTATTTGTAATGAATAATACAACTGAAAGCCGGCATGTAATATTGAACAAGTATGGAACAAGTATGAAGAATTTGACGGGCTGTTATATCGCAATACGTATGTATAACTCCCGACATCCGGCGGATCCGGCGCCTTCTTTTAAGCTAGAAACATATCAAAATGATACAAGGAGATTACTATTTTGGGAACTAAACACTCCCTGACACTGTTAGTTCATGACAAAAATATTTGAAAGTGACGAACCGTAACTCTGATGGGAACTAGACTATCTGCTACTTTACTTTCTTACTTGTTGTCTGTTTCAGCTGCAATTACAAGCTACATTTTAATATCGTCCTACTCGGTTTCTTGTGTTAAACAAGACCTCGCCAAACAGCTGGGAATTCCTATTAATGCCTGTCATCTTTTATAACTGAAAATTCCAGACTATACTATTAAGAACCAGAAAACTAAAACGCTTTATGTTAATTGTTACAAAGTATTGTCTACAGAGCTATACATAACGAGTAAACAGCGGGTGTATCAAATGTATTTGTCAAACAAATATATAAAGAATTTAATTTTACCAGTCAAATGTCAACACTTTCAGACATGTGAATCACATTGAGAACATTGCACGTTATTTAATAAGATGTTAAAACTGTGGTATTTGAAATGAATAATACAATTGAAAACCAGCATTTAATATTGAGGAAGTATAGAACAAGTATAAAGAATATGATTGGCTGTTGTATCGCAATACTAATGTATAACTCCCGACATCCGGCCAATCCGGCGCCATCTTTTCAGCCAGAAACATACCAAAATGCTACAAGACTATTTTGGGAACTACACATTTTCTCACACTGTTAGTTAATCAAAAAGTATTTGAGAGTAACGATCCGTGTATTTGAGAGTAATGATCCGTAACTCTATTGTAAACTAGACTATCTGCTACTTATATCTGCTATATTTTAGTTGTATGCTACACCTGCGATAACAAGCTACACTTTTACTCGTTTTTGTTGTTAAACAAGACCTCGCCAAACAGCTGTGGATTCCTATTAATGCCCGCCATCTTTTTATAATTGAACATGTCACAGGATTTTCACTGTGAACATTATGGCTGATGACATATTTTTTGTACAATGGCAAAACTTTGGGTATCAAAATTATTCTACAAAAATACAAAACATAATTATTAAAGCATAATCATCATCAGGCAATAAATCTAGTTTTGATCCAATAGATTAAGAAACAATAATAACAACGCTTTTGGAAATGAGAGAAATGAGATTATAAAACGATAAATTTGCCGTGTTATAGTTATGAATATGTTAATAAATGTATATAATGAACCATCGTTGAATCTATATCGACATGCTCCTTGAGGGCCATGTCCCCTTGCTTCCATTGTGAATTTTATTGTGAAATGGAAATGGAAATAGAAAATACATGAATACAAATGTTTCGGATGTTAAAATGTGCACCAGGCTTAAGTATTAAGCATTATTTTTTGCATGTGAATCAGACGACAGAACGGACTTTTAAAAAAAGAAATTACTGTAAAATCTAAAATGTTGTTTATCTGGCAAACAGATAAATATTTATGGCACTGACCTTATAAAACAGCAAAACTAGACATTGACATAAACATAACATTAAAGGCATTGAAAATAACCTTCTTTTGAGTACGCCCCACAAAGATAACACCATGCTGTTAGATCACAGCTGGACACTTGATTAGTTAATTATACACAGAGATATTATATGGGAAAAGGTAATAAAACAATAAGTCACACTTTTCAATGCCTTTAAACATAGACAAAATGAGCTTTTGTTAATTTGATATACATTTGTTAATATAAACTTGCATTCTCAATGCATAAACAATTAAAATGTGATTAATTAAAATGCATTATTTCTTGAAGTCTGTTTCTAAATATGTGTGTAAGTTATATCACAAAATGTACATTACTTTCGCTGCACATAAACAAAGCATGTTGCATGATCAAATTGCTAAAATGCGACAGCCGTCGTCTGGACTCAATCCTTTGTCTTTTTTCAAGATGCATGCAATATTCATTTTTTTTTAATAATTCGCGCCTTAACATGTGGGATAAAAGTATTCAGTGGCAGTCGTTCTGATTATTGGAATGAAAGTATTTTTAAAAAAGAGGTATATATGTCATGTCTATTGCAGTCGCTTGGAAGACGCATATTATACATGTCGATGAAGATTGAACACTTATCGCCCAGTTTTGGTTCTAAAATTAAAGTAACCCTGTAGATCATGCTGTTTATTTCAGTTGAGTCATATTATAAACAGATTGAGTATTTAAATTCTTTTTGAGAATGATGATGTCAGTCCATAGTTACATAGTTATTATGCCGCTCAATAATTAACAAATACACTTTCTGATTGGTTGAAATAAATAGATTTGGAAAAGTTTAATTATGGACCCTTTTGACCGTCCTTAGTTTCTGTGCATCACCGTTTAATTAGTTCTACTGTAAAAATCGTATACTGCTAATTTGTGTTTTTTAAGGAATTTGACACTAGCATTATTGCGGCAAACAACAAAGACTGCTTATCAATCTTACAAATTACACTTGCAAATTGCAACCAAGATGTTGTTTCTCATTAAATCAAATGAAAACAATTCATGCTGAGTTTACGGTATGCAGTAATGGTTTCTGAGACGGCGTCTTTGTCTTTACAATTGGGTCATTATTTTGAAGCGATATGCCATTTTTGTAGTCAGAAGCTTCAACATCACTCATCGCCTTCACAACTTGACCATGTTCATTAATCTCATCGTCTGGGGCACCACTCCAGTCTGTTTTATTCCTCGAGATGAAAAGCACGCAAATATAAATAAAAAATGCAATTATCCTCGGTATGATGGAGAGCGTGTTCATCTTGACACGGAAGTCATCATTGTCATAAAGTGCACATGCGCCTTGACCGGAACAGGAGGAGCTCCATAGACGACACGCCGTGTCAATGACATTTCCGAATACAACCGGACCAGCAAACCACCCTTAAAATAAAACAAATACATTGCAAGCATCTGACATGATATTAGCTACAACATTTAATACAGAGCTTTGACTTTTACTTGCAACAATACACAAAATATATCAACCACATACCTGTCTCGGTATGTAAGTTATGGAGTAGGTTTCTAACTACGCATTGCTTCTGCCAGTTCGTGCCCTAGGAAAGATTCTACCCAGAAAGCGGGTAAAAATGACCACAAATGAAACAAAGACTAAAATGCTCTTTCTTTTGTCATCCGTGTAAAGAAAAAAAAATATAAAAAGAAGTCACAAGCACTAGCTGCTTACCGCATAATGTTGACAGCAGAGATGAAAAGCCAACGGCCATTGCCTTGTCATGGTCACTGACAGACCTGTTGTGAAAAAGAATAAAATTTAGTGAACAGGACAAAGTGGGTAAGAACCATTCATTTTAAAGCACCATACGTGTGAACTTGAAACAACTTCTACAGAGTTTATAGGAATTTTGGTTAGCTCATTGACCTATACATATAAAAATACATATCGTCTTTTAAATATTACACCGATCATCGGGAAAAGCATTCAACTAAGATTTCTGATGTATGCAAAAGATGTTTGATCGCGCATATATTGTGGGATTATGTATTAAGTCACATGGGATATAAATGCCCGAAGCACCTAAAACCGTAAATGTGTTCTTCCAATCAAACGCCATAAATATTTTAACATTTTAAGGAAATGTGTGCACACTCAACCAAATTATCCGCGATTTTCTCTTTTAATGTTTAGTTAAATATGTAAGCCTTTTGGGCAAAGGTTTTAAATTCAATCTCGAATAGCCGATTCAGGGCTAAAAGGAAAGTAACCTTTTCCATAATAAAATGTAAATAGCTACCCCGACAGGCTGCCCATTCAGGCAACTGATCTTCTCGTTTATTTTGGAGGTAGATAGAAGATACCAAGTAAACGTTCTTTACAATGAGCAATTATCGTCGGGGTGCCAGATACATAGCTCAAGCCACTTTGGTGCCAAAGGCGCAAGCCCGCGAGATATCTATGGAACGTTTGATTCAGTCCCATCTGATTGCCCAAGGCGTAAACGTTTCACTTCTAGATATTATACGTTCGTCTGAGTGGCTAGAGCGATGGAAGATCGCATCGTCGTCGGATCCGATGTTGATTATTACGTTATCCCGAGATACATATACCGTGGGTTACTTGGCCACAACAGGCGTCGGACGTTTGTGCGGACATCTTGACATTGACAACTTTTTATTGACCCTATATTGAAGAGTAAAATCGATTTAACGCGCATTATCATTGGACCACAGATTGATATGTATATTCATCAAAACGAACTTACCATCCTAGTATCCCACGGCCATCAAAAAGCAGAGCGGTACGGGTGGCCGTGAGTTCAGACAAGAGATTCGTTAGGTAGTCACTCACAAATGTTTGCTTAGGAATTTTATCTTTACCCCGGGTTAAGCAGGGCTCAAGTGAAAGTTACTGCGTGTATATACTGGTTTGAGGAAGTCACAAGGAGCTTACATCTTTGCGATAGGGTATATGTGAAACGCTCACATCCTTTACTGACACAGATAAAGCAAGTATTTGATTCGAATGCACGTGAACCATGCAAGAAAAGGTTATTTCGCGAGGGACTGTAAGTAAACTTTAAGTGAGTGATGAGACCACGTTTGTGAGAGGTAGCCAGTGAAGGTATGCACTAGAGGTTACATCGTGTGGGACTGTAAGTAAGCGTCAAGTAAGTGAAAAGAGCCCGTTTGTGAGAGGCAGTCAATGGGAGTAGGCATTGTGGGTGCGTGAGTTTTGCGTAAATTGGTTCCTTTGAGGCAAGGTTTTGCCTGCAACAATCTATCCATCTCTCCTTGGCACTAAACGTTACAATGTTATGATTCTTGATAAGATGATATCGCCATTTAGCTATTATTGTTAAAACAGAAACACACACTATAAATATTTTGTCTCACCACTGGCAGGTTAGAAGGCTTCCCCAATAAAATTTAAGCCCCCAAACAGGGACTCGAACTCATTTGGTGAACGGAAATAGCAGGTGTTTTATGTTTGATATTTACCTACCTGAGTATGACGATATATCCGGGCATCATACTGAATGTACCGGCGAAGCTGCCCACGACGTTAGCAATAAGGTAAGGGTACAGCATGGTGCACTGTGTCTCACACAAACCCGGGGTCCCTGTACTATTACCATCATTTATACACGCACAATCCTGGATCGTCTGTTTTGTATAGAAACATAGGGTGTAATTTTCTACTTTAGGTAAACAATTAATGTATATGACTATATAAGTTGGCTCAATAATAATGAGATATTTTGTCTGTTGTTTGACATGGCGTTATTGTAGGATTATTAACAGTCTATTGGTAGACGGACGAAAACTGTTAATTCCAATACACTAACAAATGATAAAACTGCGTATGCCACTTATAAGTAAGTACTATTTCTACGATCAAGCAACTACGTTTGTTTGCCATCAGACCGTTTACAAGGACTCACCATGCCTTGTTTGGTTATGCAGCCAGCATGGCAGGGGGACATATAGTTGATGTTGTCTGAGCCACACATTGGGTAGTACGTGCTCTCGTCACACTTACAGTCACTGGAGCAGGAACTGTTGGTTACATTGGCGCGGAAACTATGGATATAAACACATTAAGGGCTAATTGATTGCATATTGTTGTAAATAAACCATTTGCCTGATACATTAATACTAATAAGTGATAATATAGTATACTGTATGACATGTTTTTATTATTATAATGAACTTAGAGTATAAGTAACCCGACATATTTTTAGTAAGTAGAAAATATTCTAGATGCAGCGCGGACATCTCCTAGCTGGAGCTGACCTAATTTACAAAATAAAAAAGTTTTTATTGGTGATACTGTATGTAAGCACTTGAAATATCGAGATAAATTTCAATAGAAGAAGTGCTACATACATATTGCTGACTCGTCCATTTTGCTTATATTTACTTTTCAGCGTTATATCCCACGATGGTTTCATTCTGACAGCCGAAAACGAAGGCTAGCCCAGTCTGCAGGATGGATATCCCGAAGACAACTAGGATGACCTTGATGCAACCACATGGTGAAAGTCGTCGTTTCGTTACTAGGCAACCACCCAAGAAGGATCCAGCAGCAGCAGCAAAAACGTCCATGGCACCTTTTTGGGGAAAATGTATTTTCATAAAGAAAACACTGCGAGCCTTGTTGTATTCATTACATCGATTGTCAAACCAAATTGTCTCATTTTGTTACACTGAAAAGCGGTAAAAAACCCCTACATTTTTGTGTTCCTACCCAACCAGAATTAGCAAATTAGATGAAGGTTCGGGGTCAAGAGTCCAATAACGATTAACTCACCAAACAGCGAGAGTGTTGGTTATCATATCTTCATCCAATGTATCAGATATACAGGGATACTCTGGATTGTTGCACGGTCGAACGGTTTATGAGCATACAATAATGTTACCATGTAATCAAATGTACAGAAACCTCTCGAAGACGAGTTTGCACCAAGTCCAACATGAAGGAGAACTGTCTATCTACCTAAATGCTTAATTAATATTTATGGAACAATCGTTAAGAATAAACAAAACATTCTTCTCGCCTTTATTTTAAATTCAAAACACCTTACGAAAGATAAAATAAAAAATAATATAATATATTTGGGAAAAGTAACATGTAAAAATGATATCGGCATCTACTCGGGAAATTGTTAATTGTCGTCTTTATTTTTGTCTGATTAAATTATATTTGATTCCCTGTGTTTTCAATTTGTCAATATTAATTTGATCTAAATAGAAGCAGTTTCAAGTATTTGTGTTTGTACAGCGTTGGGAAATGTAAACCGGTGATTTTAAAAGAAATGCGAGTGAGGGCCGACTTTTCTGCAGTAACGATATTAATCGAACGAAACCCCCTAATTAAAGACATGAACATTAACATGTCAATTTGAAAATAAATAATTGATTATAACAAATATTGCCGAGTTTAAAATTTTCGACTGAAATAAGTTTGATTGTAGTTGTAAGAGAACGTTCTACAAAAATAACATTCATCCAGTGTGTAGACGTATACTCGTAGAAATGAGTTACTTATTTGACCTACCCATCAACATATTGGCCTTGTATGCAGGTATGAAAAACTGTGTCTCTAGGTACTTGGCTGTAAAAGCCACGGTCCCTCCGACAGTGAACAGCATCATGCAGAGGCCGAAGAGCATCAACATGTACACGGGGTTCGTACATAACCTCTTCAGAGCCACTAAGAATCCTGGATTGGAAAAGATAATTTAAGTAATATAATCGTATAAATTCACGTCCTGGATAAAAATAACAGTTA
The DNA here is from genome assembly GCA_007844125.1 of Sinonovacula constricta. Classification (NCBI taxonomy): domain Eukaryota; kingdom Metazoa; phylum Mollusca; class Bivalvia; order Cardiida; family Solecurtidae; genus Sinonovacula; species Sinonovacula constricta. Next base: position 45,573,953 of record CM017571.1, read on the forward strand.
TATCATTAAGATATATCCAGAAAAACTGTCTACGGTCTCGTAAGTGAGATTTCACATTTCTTTTGAGTGTCACGAAAATTAAAACCCAAACCGCTTTTTTATTATATATTGAGTAATTTTTTATTCTCACAGACATAAAGCACTGTATTCTTTAGTATTTCAATAAGTTTTATGCTAACTGATAATTATATGGTTAGTGCATGTAACCTATTTATAAGATCATATAAATCGTATTTTGAGACAATTGTAGCAACATATTAACTTGTAGTTAAACGATTCCGTAACAATTATATATAGCTCAACATCTTTCAATCTTTTTGAATTAGATGGAAAGAAAACAGATATATAATTGAACACTTTCGAGTTGAATCCTTAGTTATGTGTTTATTTGGTATAAACAAAGATTTGAAGATCAATAAAACAGAATGATATTAAGAGAGAAAAATAAAGTTTTTGCATATATGAGTCTAGCACATGGAAAATAAAGATATGATAAAAAACTTCACAACTTTATCTGTATAAATTACAAAACTAAGAAAAATAATATAATGACCAATAAATTAAAAACAAGTGATAAGAGAGTAACGAGATCAAAGTGATGAGAGTTTTAATATGTGTAATGTACAATGTACGGCCAATCTTTAATCGCCGTTTACACAGTTCTCTGATTTATAAACAGCAAAGACGTGAAATGAAAATAGTTGATATATGCACAGGTTATCGTCATAGCGTGGATGAAAAATCGAAACGTTTAAACTCACAATGTAAATTATGTCGTCATGATGGTTTTACTGACAATACGCAATTAAATTAAATTAGTACAAAGCAGAGAGCATTGAACAGTAGTTTGTAATGAAAGTTTATATTATATTTTTAATTGTAATGACTACTTGTATTAATACCTAGTATATTTGATGCGACAGCCGAGCCATGATGGTCGTCCCTGCGGTTTTTTGGTCTGACTGGTTTGGGCCTCATCCTGCGCGGGAAGCAGACGAGGGGCAATGCTATTACGAAGGACATGAGGCCAAACACCACAAAGCCCAGCCACCAAGCGCCAATCCAGGCAGGGTGGCGGGGACTGATAGGTACATCTGGCGGAGGAGGTTAACATGGTAAGTACCACATACATATACCAGAATGTACAAATTACAGTTTCACGGAATAAGTTTACATTATATATCGTTCTTTTATATAACCACCATTACACATATACATATGATAGAAATCATAGTAAAAATGCAAAAAGTTATTTTGTCCTTCATCGAGAAATCTTAATATTACAATTTGTACTTTATGAAAATGGTATACACTGAATGATTGTTAAATAATTACATCTTTTAATAATCAATAATTGCGTTGATGTATAAATTATTATTATAAATTCAGAAGAATATGTTTAAACAAAAACATATTTCAACATTGAAATGAATTGAACATGTTAACCATTATACGTACCATTTAAAGTTTTTAATGACAAAACATCATTTTTAGAGCAAACAAGTTTGTTCTTTACTTTGACTTTTTGTATGTAGTAAAATGTCGAGAGAATAATGTCCATGTAGCAGGCATTGAGAAACATAAGTGGATAATCTCCCCTGCAAAATCCCTGCATACCAGTAGATACTTCTATTTCGAGTACTCGCTTGTACTCTTAGGGGGCGGGTGTACTTGAAATTAATGCTTTTATTGTGATACCAAGTTTAAGCATCATCTACAGGCTTTTCAGTTGTGTTGTTTAAATAACATATCCATGTAAGCATTCCAGTAGGTCCAACGCGGGCTAGCCTGAAGCGCAGTGCTGGTACCTCAGAGTTGACAGATCCATACTGCGGGTCCCAATTCCGGTAAAATAAAACATTAGCGCATGCGCATTGTCTTCTTGAACTATTTTATCATATTTATAGGTGGCTATAATGTTACAAGTGGGGATACCTTGTAGTGTGACGTGAATCTTGCTAAACACTCCACCGAGAGAGAATGCGATGGCAGGACCGAATATACCCACACCAGATATAATACCTGAAGAAAAACAGAAAAACAACAACACATACCATCACATTAATTTCCGTGCCTGATGAAAATCATAAAAACAAAAACTATTTTAGCGTTAGCTACAAAGCAAAATTACATGATATTTTGATATACTATCCCATTGATTTCCGTGCCTTCTACTACAAAAAATTATTGCAGATTATTACGCCAATTTTACTCATGATATTAATCTTCATATCGGGGATAGTTTAAATTATCAGAAATATAAGGAACAAAGTTAGAAGTTTTGCTATTGAAACATATAAAAGTGTCCTATGAAAAATATACGAAGCTCACTTTGGGTTTAGCAGTATCATTTCTTTAGATCTGCAGAATGTAAACATTTAACTTTTTTTTCTTATTTTTGTGCCTATGTTTAACAATGTTTTTGTACAAGGTTAGCGTTCGTAAACACGCAGATTTTATTACTCTAAAAGAATCGTATTTCAATTTTTCCAAAACTGATTAATATCAATTCAGTTTAATTAAATTTGCCGCTAAGTCTCTAGCAGTATGTCTAATCACCTATGCATGTTGCAAAGATTTAAATTGCTTATAAGTAAATGTAGTTTGCAATGATTATTACAATGGACCTACCCATGTACATGGCTGTGTTTTTCTTGTTCACGTTGTCGTCGATGTAGGTAGTCAGAAAGGGAAACCGAGGGGCCTTACCCACACCTTGTATGATCATACCTGGACACGGTAAACAATAGTGTGACAATGAGGTATTACCTTATACAGGCAGTAAACAACACAGACGGACATTGAAACGTTTATTTCTGAAAGTAGTTAACATCACTGGGACATACTGAGATGTAATCATGATCATTAAGTATTAAACAGAGTGGGCCACACTGAGATGTAATATATTTAACTAGTAAACAACAATGGACTACACTGTGATGTAATATATTTAAGTAGTAAACAACAATGGGTCACGCTAATTTATGATATCTTTAAGTGAATGGGTCACACATGATGTTTATATCTACAAGAAGTATATACAAGGCGTACATTGTAATCACACCTTACCCATCTATAAGCAAAGCTTTGTTAATACAATGTATGCATTAAAATTATAAAAAATAAAAATAAGATATAAATTGTCATATTTTGAATTCATGTTAAATAAAGTATACATTTTAAATTCGTTGTATTGTCAAATTCTTCTCAACTTTTACCATAAGCAAAGATGAGAACCGGAACAAAGTTTGACCACCTATACGAGGGGTGATCGGGAAGTTCGAAAACTTTTAGTACAGCTTCAGTATTATTTGTCGCATTACTATGAAACTTACAATAAACATTGATTAACATTTTCTTACACACATTCATTCGCAAAACATATTAATTTGATATTATTCTCTAAATAATCGGTGTCTATGACAACGCGCGTCTGCGAATCTGCGAGTACGTAAAAGATCGGACATTTTTCCTAGTTTTTATTGATTATTGTTTGTTTATTGGTTTTATCGTCCCACCAACAGTATTTCAGTTATCTGGAGACGGTGTCCACTTGAAGCAGATATAGTGCTGCCTTCACTGTGTATAGCATGCCGTGAACACCTGGCATGATACCACACCCAGTCACATTATCCTGACACCGGGCCAACCAGTCGTGGAACTACCCTTATATTTGCTTGAGCGTTAGCAAGGGAGCTATACCACTACCATTTTTAACGACTTTGGTATGTCGCGGCCTGGGATCGAACCCGGGGCCTCCCGTACCTGGAGCCGACGCTCTACCGATTGAGCTACCAGGTCCGATTTTTTTTATTGATTAACATCTTGTTTTAGGGCGATTTCTTTTACGTATAACTCCGCGAAAATGTATGCTGCCTTCTGACATTTATGACGTCATATCCGGAAATTTGGCTGCCGTCTGATGTTGCAGCAGACCAGCATGTGGTCGGTGTATCAATCAGACTGCAGCCAAAGAACTTTTATCGCACCAAGGCACAGAGAAACCTCCGCATCAACACCAGCAAGATGCCTCAGGCAGATCTTGTGGAGGAGTTCAAAGCAACCTTTGAAAGAGAACTCAGCGCCTCACAGTCACTGAAAATTGGGAAATCCTCCAAAACGTCATGTACCGCACCGCTATGGCTACCTTTGCGAAGAAAATTTCGAAATCCGAAGACTGGTTTGAGGTCAAGCACACCGAGATGACCTCCGTCATTGAAGCCAAGCGCGCCGCTCTTTCTGAGTACAAGCGATTGCCAAACAAAAGTAATCTACATACTCTCAGGGCTGCTAGGAGCAATGTTTAACAAACAGCCAGACGCTGCGCCAACGCATACTGGACAGAGCTCAGCAAGAGGATACAGACAGCTGTCATCACAGGCAACATCAGAGGGATGTACGATGGCATCAAGAAAGCGCTCGGGCCAGTCCAGAGCAAGACGGCGCCCCTGAAGTCCACCACTGAGGAGACAATCACAGACAAGGGCCGGCAGATGGAGAGATGGGTTGAGCACTAATCCGACCTATACTCCAGAAAGAACAGCCCTCAATACCATCGAGCACCTACCAACTATGGACGACCTAGACGCAGAGCCAACCATGGAAGAGCTCAGCAAGGCCATCGACAGCCTGGCGTCAGGAAAGGCACCAGGCAGTGACGGCATCCCACCCGACTTGATCAAGCACTGCAAGACCATCCTACTGCTTCCGCTACTTGAGGTCCTGTGTCAGTGCTGGTAAGAAGGTGCTGTACCACAAGACATGAGAGACGCCAAAATCTTCACCCTGTATAAGAACAAGGGTAAGAGGAGCGACTGCAACAACTACAGAGGCATCTCGCTCCTCAGTATCGTCGACAAACTCTACGCCCGAGTCATATTGACAAGACTGCAGAAGCTAGCTGAGCGTGTCTACCCCGAGACACAGAGCAGCTTCCGAGCTGAACGCTTAACAGTAGACATGATATGTTCCCTCCGCCTACTCCAGGAGAAGTGCAGAGAACAGCAGATGCCCCTGTACGTCGCCTTCATCGACCTGACAAAGGCATTTGACCTCGTCAGCAGGGACGGACTTTTCCAGATTCTCACGAAGATCGGCTGCCCACCAAACTGCAGATCCTAGGAGAATCCTTCCATGACAACATGAAGGGGACAGTGTAGTTCGACGGCAGCATCTCCGAGCCCTTCGACATACGCAGTGGCGTCAAACAAGGCTGCGTCCTCGCTCAAACACTCTTCGGGATCTTCTTTGTCCTGCTGCTGAAACATGCCTTCAGCGCTAAAACCAAAGGAGTCTACCTCCGCACCAGATCAGACGGCAGGCTTTTCAACCTCGCACGTCTGAGAGAAAGAACCAAAGTCCGTGAGGCCCTCATCAGGAACATGCTGTTCGTTGATGATGCAGCAATCGCAACTCACACACACAGCAAGAACTTCAGACACTGGTGGACAACGCATGTGTTGTCAGTACACTGCTATACGGCAGCGAGACTTGCATAACCTATGCTAGACAGGCAAGGAGACTGAACTCTTTCCATCTTGGAAGCCTCCGACGCATCCTCGGCATATCCTGGCAAGCTAGAGTGACAAACGCCGAGGTCCTGTCCCGCGCAGGCCTCCCCAGCATGCGCATCCGGCTCAGACAGCGAAGACTGCGTTGGCTGGGACAAGTCAGCCGCATAGAGGACGGTCGTATTCCCAAGGAGCTCCTCTACGGGGAGCTAGCGAGAGGGAAGAGAACCACAGGCCGTCCTCATCTACGCTTCAAAGAAGTCTGCAAAAGAGACATAAAGTACCTCGACATCGACACAGAGTCCTGGGAAGCAGTCGCAGCTGACCGCTCGCGTTGGAGAAGTACCCTGAACCATCACCATAAGACAGGAGAGCAGAAGTTCCTAGATGCCGCAGCAGACAAGAGGACCCGCAGAAAGGAGCGCCACACCGCAGACAGACCAGAAACCACCAACAGATGTGACGTGTGCGGAAGAGACTGTCACTCCCGCATTGGTGTCTACAGCCACAGGAGACGCTGCCCCAGCAGAATAGACCAGTAGGAAGATGCAAAACCATGGTCAACCCTTGACCGACGGAGGCCTACTATAATCTAAATTTTGAAGGTTATCGTTGTTTCCGTTTGAATATTATACGCATTGGTTCATAGCGTTGTCACTAACCAAAGGTTCACAATAAGACACCAACTGAAACGTTTAAGATGATACAGAGTTCCAGTACAACGCAGAAATGCAGCAAGGCACTTGTCTATAAGTGGCACCGACGATTTCGAGAAGGAGGGTGTTCTATAGAGGACGATCAGCGATGTGGTCGCCCGTCTAAGGTGAAATGCACGATTTTAGAAAATGTGAAAGATATGGTGTACAGTGACAAACGACACACCCTGAGAAGGTTAGCTACATCTACATTACACGACATTTTGAAGAAAGAGCTAGGAATGTCCAAAGTGTGGGTATCGTGACTTCTTAAGGATCATGAAATGAAAACCCGGGTTCGCTGCTCGAGGGTGTTGGTCCGCCGGTATGAGCGCGAAGGTGAAGAATTCCTTGTTCGCATAATTACAACTGACTAGACTTGGTTATGGCACTTCGACCCGGAGTCGAAAGCACAGTCCTGTGTATGGACAACCCCCGGAACCCCTCCCCCAAAGAAGGCTAGGGAACAGAAGAGTGGTGGAAAACACATGTTCATGTTTTTTCATGGACAGGAAGGGCATGATCCTTCAGGCAGTTTAATATTGTATAAACATTATTTTACTATTATTTAGATGCTCAAACTATAACTATTAATAAAAACAAAATAATAGAAATGATAAAAAGTAGTTTGTTTCAGCTTAATATTACTACTTACTTGGGGTAATGTTGACACAATTTTCCCCTTCAGGCTCTCAGGCGTGACCTAATGCAGGCATTGAAGAAAAAACGCTCCGACCTTGATCCAGAACGCATAATATTTCACCAAGATAACGCCCCTGGACATAAGGCTGACTCAACCATCCTAGAAATCAGCTAACTTGGTATCGAAATTCTCCAGCATCCACTCTACAGTCTAGATCTAGCCCCCATGGACTTCAGAGTTTTCCCAGAGATCAAATCTGCTCTACAAAGTCTGCGCTTTGAGAACGCGATCGAGCTTCATACGTACACACAACTGTTGTTTCCACAATGGGCGCATTTATTCATTTATATTTATTTTGCATAGGGCGACGTTTCGGAAATTACTCGCAAACCATACCTATCAGCTAAACGACAATTACATTACGATGAAAATGTACACTTGCATGGTACATCATGTTTCTGTCAGGAATTGATTTTGGATTTATATAGCTTTAATATTCCCATTTCCGAAAAATGTTTCCATGTTTCTCTTTGAGGTTAAATATAGTATATGGAATTATATGGAATTTGTACAAATGTTAATCATTCGGGCTGACCTTGCCTGAGCATTTTGCAAAATTATCAAAATGACAGATAGTTAGTTAGACAGCTACTGCGAAAACGCTACAATTTAATGACGATGATTTAATAATACAAGAACATTACCTAAATTAATATATAATTATATTTAAATAACGGTTAAGTAAACCTATAGAGACATCCTTAATACTTACCTACAGCTAGTAATGTAAGTGCTATGGTGCTGAACTCGTTCGGTTCTCCGATCCCGTAAATGTTCTTTGGATCTCCATCAGTGTTACATTTTGAGGCATTCCCTTTGTTTATGTCACACATCGGCACTTGACTGCTCACTGTCATATTGGTAAACATTGTCGCATTCGCGCCGAAATCTGCCGCTAGCAACATCTCAGTTTGTTTAAGAATGTGGCCCTTGGACAAAAAGTAGGCCAGGGAGCAGATCAGCCCGGCGCACCCGTAGAGTAGGGTAGCCACCCAGAGAGCCCTCGGGATGTGTACATGACGAGCGATGTAGCTGAAAATCATCGTGGTCAACAGGAAGCCGATGTCGTTGCAGCTGAGAAGGAATCCAGATTGTGCGCTACTGAAGCCGAATTGCCTCTCAATGGCAGTGATCTGAGATGTCATGTACATACTGAGAATAGACGTGACAAGGCCACACACGCTGTACGTGCCAACGAAAACACCCATTCGACCCATGACCTGGATCCAAGGCGGTTTGAAAAACCCAATCCCACACACCATGTCGCTAGGAATGTTTGTTGCTGTAGACGTAATTTCTTGTTTTTCACTTGGCATCTTGATGATTTGCTTCACTGCCCAGATTTATCTGAAAAGGTTATTTGTACCGATCAAGTCAAACACATTTGACAAGCGTAGAGTAATTTACGAGAGTGTTTTTCTACTTATTGAACATTAGAGATTGCCCCTTTATTTTATGTAAAATATATACACATATATAACGATTCTGGTTCTCGAGGCATATTTCCGATGTGTATGTTTTAAAATTCATATTGGTCCAGAACAGAGCAGAACATTTGCTGATTTATGTGGACATGAGTAAAATAATTGCCCATTTAATACGCAACAATGTAATAACAATGTAATAACTTTATGGAGAATACATGTTTTTCTGCAAATGAAAATGGGCATACATTTTAAGATAATTATGACACCCATAATAAAACGAATTTTAACCAATATGCACGAGTATTTAAAAACAAAGATCAAAACAGTTTCCATATTAATAATGGTGCACGATTAAGCACTTATGCAAGTACAAAACAACTTAATTAATGACAATAAAAGGAATGTTCAAGGGTAAATTCTATTTAAATGTATAGTCTCCCCATACCGAAACAATACGGTTTTAGTATTTTGCTCATGCTAATAGACAGGTCCAGTGCCAAGGCAATGTTATTAGCACTCAGTTTGTTTAAGAATGTGGCCCTTGGACAAGAAGTAGGCCAGGAAGCATATCAGTCCGGCGCACCCGTAGAGTAGGGTAGCCACCCAGAGGGCCCTCGGGATGTGTACATGACGAGCGATGTAGCTGAAAATCATCGTGGTCAACAGGAAGCCGATGTCGTTGCAGCTGAGAAGGAAGCCAGATTGTGCGCTGCTGAAGCCGAATTGCCTCTCAATGGCAGTGATCTGAGATGTCATGTATATACTGATAATGGACGTGACTAAGCCACACACGCTGTACGTGCGAACGAAAACACCCATTCGACCCATGACCTGGATTCAAGGCGGTTTGAAAACCCCTATCCCACACAACATGTCACTAGGAATGTTTCTTGCTGTAGGCGCCATTGATTGTTTTTCCCTTGGCATCTTTGTGATTTGCGGGACTTCTAAGATTTCTCTGAAAAGTGTTAGGTTATTTGCAGCGGTCCAGTTTAACACATTTGAAAAACGTATAGTAATATAAGAGAGTGTTTTCCTAGTTACTGAACATAAGAGATGGTCCCTTTATTTGATGTAAGATTATATTTGTCATATGCATTATTATTTTCTTTTTTTCTTTCTTATCAAAAGGTAAACATCGACTTCATAATATGACACACAAACACACTCGAGCCGCGTCAAACGCTTCTGGTCCTTGAGGCATATTTTCGGTTTGTATGTTAAGGAAATAGATTTTAAGTTTGCGTGATCAAACGCCCAATATATCACGGTTTCGAGTTCATTATTAATTTAATCACGAAGGCCATAGGCCTGAGTAATAAAATTTACGCATCTGAACGAGAATTTAGTTTCGTTTTAGGCGAATGTGAACGAAAAAAAAAAACAACAACTTATCACAATATGTCATCTTGGTCTGCAATACGAAAATGGGTAGGGAAAGTAAAAGGAACATCTATTTAACTGCTGCAAAATAGTTCCGATTAATGCCGTGATATATCATTGATTTTATCACGGCAGAATGCTTCTTTGTAGACGTAAAATATTGATATTGATATTGATAGTTGGTCGAGAACAGAACAGAATTTTTCTGTTAATAGTGGTCCAAGTTTACATTTTTGAAAGGAACAATACTTTTTACCGTTAGCCGCATATAGAAATGTACTCGCTACACAGGTATAAGAAAATTTATGGTGATATTTATATTAATTAAATAATCGCCCACTTAATACGCAACAATATTAAAACTAACTTTAAGTGTTATGGAGAATACATGTTTTTTGAAAATAGAAAAGCCAACATTTTAAGTTAATTATGACGCCAATATTAATACGAATGTTTAACTACAGTAATACAAATATAGACAATGCCTGGTTGTACAAAGTCCCTTGTCTTCTAGCTCTTGTATGATCTCGTGTGATCATTAACATACAGGCATATGCACGAGTATTTAAATTAAACGATCCAGATGATGCACGTATAATCCTTTCTGCAAAAACAACATAATAATGACAAATAACGAATGTACGAGAGTAAATTCTATTTAAACGTGTTTACCCATACTTAAACAGTACTGGTTGAGTGTTTTGCTCATGTCCATAGACGTGTCCAGGCAATGTTATCACCACTAAAATGGTAAGTCAAGGTTAACCATAACATATTTGTTACATGATTTCAACGTCCTTTTTGGTGTCATACATGCAAAAATATGTTAGTTAGCGTTCCGGATCCCACAACACCCCACTGCAAATATTTAAGCACTGCTACGCGCCTGTGTTAACAGCCTGTTTAGTACATACGGAATGAATATTTTGAACTGTACAATCGACGTCTTTCCAACAGCCTGTGTATTCAATTTAAGACTAAATTAAAGATAATTGAGGAAACAGTCATGATCAATTCTAGGAATCAAATGAAAGATATCGATGAGTTCAATATACATGCATCCATGCAGTATTATAATCATATGAGAGTGTCAACGGTTGATTCTCAACCTTAAACACTTTTTATATCATAAAACAGTTACAAACTGGTACTTTTACTCATCTCGTCAAATACTGACAAATATCATTAACAGACAGACAGACAGACAGAATGGTTTATTAGACATAAACTTACACAGTTTCTAGTCTAACAAAAAGAATAATAATAAAGAAAAAGGTGACATTATGATATGAAAACGCACACGTACCACACACACGCACCCTCTAACGCCTTCACACACGCACACACAACTCACACACATCAGCACACATACACATAAACACACACACACACACACACACACACACACACACACACACACACACACACACACACACACACACACACACACACACACACACACACACACACACACACACACACAAAGCAACACATGTATACTGAGGAGGCCGGTTCTCCTAGCATAACATTACAGGAAACGTATAAAAAATAACTAAAATATGCCGGTTTAAGTGAAAAAAATCGTACTTAAGAGTTAACAGACAGCAATTGTAAGGATTTCCTAAGTTTAAGAGATTCTTCTATAAATTTTGACCTTTTAGTCAAAACATGTTTATTTGTAGACTGCAACAGCTCAGTAAATTTAAAAACACTAGGATTTTTGTAAAAGTATGAGTGAATGTATAGTTTACGAATATCTCTGTAAGCAGAGCATACTAACAAAAAGTGATATTCATCTTCTACATCATGCTTGTTACAAAGATTGCAAAATAGTGTGGACCTATTTTCTTGCTCATTACTACAAAAACGAGCAGTAACAATACGAAGCCTATGTGACCCAAGTCTGAATCTTGCTAACGTAAGTCTTTGTGACCTTGGTAAGATATTTAAGTAGTTCTCTAAATGGTAACTTGTTTTAAGACATTTATACAGAGTTAAAGAACTACTACAATCCATATCGTTTATCCATTGCTGTTTAAAAACATCTATAACGTTATTACGAAAGACAATATGAAAATTACTCAGATTCACAGTAAGTGGATCATTCCATACGAAAGAGAATCCATAGCTATCGAGTAAAAATTTCACATTTGATGCCCAATTTTTTACTCCTTTGTTACAATCACGAACAAGTTGGCTATATACTAAGGCTAAAAGAGAATTATTTGTATTGATAAGTTTGCACCAATATCGTATTATTTTAGTATAACTGGACACATACATAGGGAAGCGCCCAAGCTCACCATACACTGCGGTATTCGACGTACTCGTTTTGACATTTAGAATTCTCTTACAAAACTTTAAATGCGCTCTCTCGATTGATTTAGATTTACTAAACCCCCATAGCTCACAAGCGTAAAAAAGAATTGACCCAACAAAAGCATCAAATAGCTGACATTGTGTTTTAGTAGTTAATGGGTACGCCCCCAAATTGTAAATGAGCAAGTTTTGAGCTTTAATTGCCTTATCAGCTAAAGCAGCTTGGTTCAAAACAAAGGTACCAGTGTAATTAAAAATGGTTCCTTGATAGTTAAAATCATTCACTACCTCTAAAGGAGCGCTAGCATAATACCAGTTCTCCTCTACTAAAAGTTGACCCCGTTTTCTAAACACCATTATCTTTGTCTTGTCAGTATTTACTTGTAGATTCCATTTATAACAATAAAGAGAAAGCGCTTTTAAGCTATTTTGCAAGTCAGAGGGACTTTTACCTAGAATACATATATCATCAGCAAAAAATAACATTTTCACATCTGACCCACCTATATTGACACCGTCGCGTCGCCTTGCCTGCTTGCAACAAATGCGACTAAATCTTGAATAAATAGAGAGAACAAAATTGGAGATAAAACTTCACCTTGCTTAAGTCCTACTGAACTACCATTCTATTCAACTCAGGCAGGCGTGCTATTAAGGAAGACCTAAATTGTTCTCATTTACTGTCATCCCACGTGACCTTAGAGTACGTGCAATGGTTACTACTACCCGAATTGACAGATGGAGAAAACACAGATAATGAAAGAGGCGCATGATCGGACCATTCACAGAAGGGCAATACGGTAAAGTTCTGTACACGTGTTATGTTATATTTTGGACCTAACACATAGTCAATTACGCTGCTACCTAACTGATTAGCAAATGTGAACGCCCCGGTAATGTTATCAGTGCCAAGTCTACCGTTACATATACGCAGGTCACATGACTTGCACAGCTCAAGCAACTTAAGGCCGTGTCCATTGGTACGCTGGTCCATAGAAGCACGTGACAAGGGGTCATCTGGTGAATAAAGGTCACCATCCAAAACATTATTTGGAGTGTCAAAAATAATATAATCAGGCTTACTTGCAGTCCTAGCATTAAAATCCCCACAAAGAATAACCTCACCCAAGGATTTAAAATCATTTATGTCGAGCTGAAGCATATCAAACAGGTCAGTTCCCGGTTGTAAAATATCATAAGCAGGCGAATTTTCTGGCCAAATATAGACTCCAGCAATATAAACATCATTATTTAAGGAAAAAAAATCTTTACACAATTTAACCCATATTATACAATCATGATGAGTTCTTATGATTTTAACACCGTTACAAATAGAATTCCTAACATATAGGACAGTACCTCCTTGAGCCCTTTTAGATCTTCTATTTTGGAATGTTCTGTAAAAGTTAAAGCTTTTGTATTCACTTAAATCTAAATTAGAACAACCGGTTGTCCATGATTCATAAAGAAAAACAATGTCAAAATTAGCCAGCACTTGTACAAAGTCAGAACATTCAAGTTTATTCTGCGTGAGACCATTTACATTCCAAGACAGGACACGAACGCCAGCCCCCGGGGACCCCTAGTAGCTGGTAGGTGCAACGATATCAACAGGGCGGCCGTCGACATACAGTTTATCGTAGGACAGCCACGCATTTTCGCCCTCCTGTTTCGCCTTACGTAGAGCTGGCATCAATCGCCGACGACGGTCAACAATTTCCTTAGGAAACTGCTCGTTGATTTAGAATTCAGTTCCCTTCAGCTTGGATCGGGAACGCCGCACTACTTCACGATCCTTAAAGAAGCAAAACTTGGCGACAACATTTCTCGGCCTGCGGGAACCAGCACTACTAGAGTGATCAACCATGCGGTGAACACGCTCGAACTGTAAACTGTCGACGTATGATTGGGCCAATTCCAGCCGTTCAACCATGAATCGCCGTACCGCAGACTCGGTTTCCTCGGGCTTCTCACGTGGACTCTCTGGGATATTTGAAAACACCAGGTTGTTGCGCATGGATTGCGATTGAACATACACAAGCGTGTCATCAACGACAGCCTTGGCCTTGCGCAGCTGTGTAAGCTGGTCATTCGCTACACCCAGTGAGAACTCAAGCTGTTCTACACGGTCCATGACCTTTGTCACCTTATCATCCGTGCCTTTCAATTTATCATAGACAAAAGCCCATAGCTTTTTAATTTCGCCGTCTAACGAAGAGAAAATCTTTTCTAAATTCTCCAGCTTATCAAGCCTAGTGTTCATAGCAGTTACATTCAAATCCATACATTTCAATAGTGACAAAACATCGGCAATACTTGGGTCATTGGGTGTACTCACTGTGTGTACGCGTAATGCAGTCGGACCGGCGGGGTCATGGGGGTGCAAACTCAAATTTTCAGCATCTCCAACAGCTTTGTTCATATTTTCAAAAGCAGAATTGTCCAATGCTGACATTGGATCGTTGAAAAGAACTGAATTTGCCTCATGAATTGAATCCGCAACACTCTTATCAATGTGACCAGGCCCACCGTCGCCATTTCGTGCGTTTTTAGTTTGACCACTTTCACCAGTACTGCTGTTTTTACGCTTAGTTTGATTATTTTCTTTTTTATTTCCTTGGTTTTAATTTGGGTTTCCCATGATAATTTATTCCACTATTAGAGTTCTAAAACAACAAAGCCTCAAATCATCGACGAAACGCACACACAAACACGACATTCATGCTAGCTCGGCAAAACACGTCCATCCACATGACAGTCACCGATAACCCCGATTAACAAGCATTATCCAAGAAGGCAATTATAATACTTCAAGATGATACAATTGTTTTTGAATTATTGCATGAAATGGTTTATTATTCATGTCATTCTTTCCACACCCGAGGCTAAAACGACGCAATAATTTAGTCTTTATACAATCTTAGTATTATTTAAAGTAAGCATTGTTATTTTTTTCTTTAACTAAATCATTATCTATGTTATTATTATACAATTGGAAACTTATTAATATGGTTATATTACATTACACAAAGTCCTCAAACAAACAAAAATGGATGAAGTTGTTAATTTAATCATGTTCTTTGCAATATATGACTTACTAAATTTTTTACACAAAAAAAGGAGTGACTTGATACTATTTTGTTGAAAGAGTACCCTTAACATACCTTTTATAAGTCACAATAATTTATTCACCTCACTCAGTATAACAGTCTGTTTCAAAATCTTGATACTCGAAATAGGTATATGAATAGACCTTTATATAAACATCATCATCATCACCAACACCATCGTCGTCATCATCATCATCATCATCATCATCATCATCATCATCATCGCCATAATCCAAAAAGTCCTCGAATGCGCAACGCCTCGATCCTAATTTCAGCTGCATACACGTCAAAAAGGCCTCCTGCTACTAAAAATGTTAATTAGGTCAACAAGAAATTGGAAAATACTGCTCCTTGTTTTATGTTCTCACTTTATCTGTGCCCGATTGTGTATATATCTGATCTGACACTTATCTTTCTAGAGTTAGTAAATTAACTACATTTTGGAAAGGGCACACATTGCTTAATCATGTTTAACTTTTGAAGTAAGGCAAGACACGATATGCCGAGAATGTTACATTCGCTATGTGATAACCGTTACAAAGTAAGACAATGAAATAAACAATAAGTTCTTTATCTTTTGTCAGAAAATGAAGTCACCATAAAGGTCTGTTCAAATTTAATCTTCTATACTTGTTGAAGCAATTAAAGTCGCAAAAAGACTTATGCCTTAGTTCCCCAGAAATAACAAACTGACAATAATTCGACATTGACACCCGTCAGTTTAAACTATGGAGGCAGTAGATGTGGGTTAAACAGATTTAATTCTCTACGTTGACTACACGTTTATTTATCATACACAGCTTAACAGTAGAAGTGAGATACAATATAATAATAATATAAAATATTAATAATCATTTATTATCATTGTTATTATTATAACTATCTTTATTATTATTATTATTATTATTATTATTATTATTATTATTATTATTATTATTATTATTATGATAATGATAACAACATCATCATCTTCATCAACAACAATGACAAATACACTTGCATTTAAAATGTTTGTTTCGAGGAATGTGCAAATTTGAGATTTTGATTTGGCACATAACTTTCAATAAATATAATTAAACATATATGTATATATTAAAAATGGAAAGAATTTGAAGTATGGTAAAAAGTATACCTTACCTGTCTCAAATAAATAACGCAAACCCAAGTTAAATTAACCCCAAAAGCACAACATTACCAAATAAAGCACATATCCTTGTTAATGTGTGAGCACATTATACCATATGTTATGAAACTACAGGGACAATTACAGCTACCCGAAACAACCTCATTCTACTTAATGGGTATGTTTCTCTACCCGAGAAAACGTTATCCCATGGTTGTAAAGCATACGATGACCTTGCTAAAGGTAACCATACACGGCACGGGTCTTTGTCGTGGTTCTCTTACTTACATTTATGGCAAGTATGTTAAATACACAAGTGCAGTTTGCTTGAAGAGAGTTATAAAGTAAAGAAAACAGCTCGAAGTTACTAGATACTACGCATTCTGATTAAATTGCAATAATAACTGAGGCTTGCAAGACTAGCATCTCAACCACCAACTGTAAATTATACAAGACATTTTAACGTTTTCGTATACAGTTTTTAGGCTTAAATACAAAATATATATTTATCTTTGTGCACGAAAAATAATTATGTGTAATTTCTATTTAAGGTGTATCATATTACTCTAAACAACCATCTTGTCAAAGCATTTCTTGGAATAATGTTTTGTATATTCGTAAATCTTCCTTGTCATATTTCAGCCGACAATATATCCGTTGGTATTCTCTGACATAAACATAAATTATCTGTCCTAAATGAAAGTATCCTGTTACAGAGTATTATACTAACGTCCTAGATAATGCTGTCTAATATCGTGTCATAAAATAATCTCTGGTTTAAAATTCCTCGCACATTATACCTACGTCTTGCTGCTCAAATATAGAGAAGGTTACAGTGTTTTTTTCTTTTCATTGCGGCTTGATTACAAAGTAAGATAAACAACGCTTCGTAACATATGTTGTGAAATAATGCGCAATATTTTATCTGACTTTTCAGATTTCGTACACCTGTTTAGCTGGGTTCGATGATTTCTCTCGAATTATTATTCAAACTTATACGCATTTAACAAAATATAATCACAACGTGCAACTTAAAAGTGTAAATTTTATTTTTCCAATTAATTTATTATTAATGTGTTTATTAAAAGAACAATAATTTATTTAAATTGCTTAAGCTATGGCCTTAGTAGAAGCCGTGACGGACCGGTTTTAGTGACCAGAGAGAGAGAGAGAGAGAGAGAGAGAGAGAGAGAGAGAGAGAGAGAGAGAGAGAGAGAGATGATCTAGGCAATAGTACAAGAGTGGCGGTACCGCAAACGTCCGGAATGATCCGCGATAAAACGCCTTTAAACAGAGTGCATACCGTCTTTGTCATATATTCTTATTCTTGTTGGACATGTTAAAATATATCTTTTGTTTGGTCTATACGAACTGCGATGTCTCTTTTATATATACTTCATGTAAACACTGCTCATTGTTGACAATAAAGAAAGAACGCAAGCATACACAGTTTATGGAAATTTGTATTTATTTGTGGTTGAAAATTCCGCACCACATAACATTTAACCAGCCATTAAATGATGTAAACACTCATAAATACATGCGATATACATGTTATAACGTATGTACATCAAAATATCACAACACCAACAGTTATAACAGCGGACTTGTTAGAAAAGTTTATATTGTTATATCAATGGCGAAACAGAAAATATTACTATAAACAAACAGAACAATAGATAATTGATCTCAAATAAAGTTAAAGCAGCTCCTAGTCCTAATAAATTATTCACTTACTTGAAACCATGTAACAATATCAAGCACATGCTGCATTTTATCAATCTTTCTACTGTACACTGGCTTACGTTTTTCTGACCCAGAGTGAACGTTTCATAGTTTCTAGGACATTACAGTTTCTTGGACGTACAGCCGCACCCAACAACATCTTGAAAGCGTAGATATGACAACGTCTTCCCTAGGGAGGAAAAGCTGATAAATATATTTTGGCCACATGTGTCCGTCCTTTCTGTTTAATTAGGAAAAAGTTAAATATAGTATTGGTCAAGGTCCTTTCTCCTTAAGACCTAATTTCTTTTCTCGTTTAGCGAGACTGATGTTTTCATTGGTATTTTAAAAATTTGCTTTGTGTTTAAAATATGTACCAATGTCTCAAAGGCAAAGGACGTCATAACTCTATTGTGGCATATTACGTCGATACTAAACCTCGATGAGACGTCATTTTTTGACTATGTTAATTTCAAATTATTCTGCACTTTGTAATTATCAGAAACTGTACATTTGTCAGGGAACTTATGGCTCTGTCGCATTTTCTAACTCCAAAAATGTCTGCTTTGCAACTTATATCATCGCAACAAAGTATATAAATATACTAATACCACTAGGCCTTGATAAAGCTATCTATGTAAAAATAACAAAATGCTGCAGAATTAAGTAATTAAAACACGACTAACTTGAGAACTGGTTAAAGTATACTGTACGTACAAGATGTGTTGTGCGTCAAGTGTGATACTAGGCTATGGTAGTCTGCAAAAACTTGTGCTCTCAATAAATATGTTTTTTGGTGGATTTACTGAAGACAGAGACCTGAATTTTGGACTATTTATTTATGAATGTTCAACCATCATGTTGCTGATATTGACTTTTGGAATTATAATTGCATTTCTGGATAATTTGTGTCTCAAACAATTGCATAGGAACATAGGGGAGTGTTCCACCCCAATAATTTCAACACATGTAATGAACTCCTTCTCACTCTGCGAAATGGATAATCATAGTACTGTTATACAATACACTGCTAATCAATTATGGAGCCTTAGGGCATTTTCAAATAAAAAGATTAAATTAGACAAAGAAGTGCTTAACAGATTAAAAAATCTTAATTTGTTGAAATATAGGGGGAAAGGGGCTGTTCGCCCAAGGACACATATCAAGGGTGCAAATTTGAAAAATCTTATGCAGCTGAAGTTTGATCCTACATACAACATAAATCTACACAGAAAAAGTCAAATAAAAGTTTCAGCTATTAACACTAGATCTGTTAGAGGGAAATCAGCAGAACTACTGCAACATGTATTAAAGGATAATACTGACCTATGTTTTATAACAGAGAGTTGGCTACAAGCCGATAGTGATGATGTTGCAGGGGAAAACTTTCACTGGACGGTTATGGTTTTGATGAGGTAACAAGGCCGGACAGAAAGGTGGGAGGAATTGCTCTTTTATACAGAGACAACCTTTGTGTTTCTTAACTCCCCTGCATACAAAGACAAAAATCATTTGAATGTGCTGAATGGAAAGTGTATAATAAAAACTTTTTTTTTATTATTGGCATTTATAGACCACCATACTCTGGAAACCATAGAGTGACTCGAGCAATGTTCATGGACGAATTTTCAGGATACTTAGAAAAACTTGTACAGAAACCTGAGCCTTTTGTCATTATGGGCGATTTTAACATTCATGTGGACAAAAAATGTAAACGTCCCATCTCACTTAAAAGGCCATACACTGGACTTAATTATTACAAGAAAAAGTAATAAACTGTGTAATATCACACGTCCTACTTGTAGCTATTTTTTGTCGGATCACTGCGTTGTTACCTGTTTAATAGAGCAAAGCAAACCTCCATTGACCGTGGTCTCTATCAAAAACAGGAATTGGAAATCTGTGTCCAGAGAAACATTTCAGTCAGAGCTACCAGAAATGAATAGACTTATAGAAAAATCAAGCAATGTAGATGAACTTGTGGCCAACTTTAATGCAGATATGTTAGCTATTGTCAACAAGAATGCTCCTCTTAAAGAGAAAACCATTATATGTAGACCTTAAGTCCCATGGCACAATAACTACCTGAAATTGCTGAAACAATACCGTCAATCAATTGAAGAAATATAATTGAAAGACAAAACTGGCATTACAGAGTACAAACGGGTAAGAAACTTATACGACCGTGCTGTTGCCGCAGCTAAAAGTGACTATTTTCAAAACAAAATTAGTGAAGCAGAAGGTATTATGAAAAAGCTATATGGGTTAACATCCCGGCTGCTGGGTCATGTGAAGGAGAATCCACTTCCGCCATAGCCTGATGATACGCATCTTGCAAATGACTTCTTAAGGTTCTTCTCCGAAAAAAATTCAAAAATAAGAGACAACATCAATAGTGATGAGTTACATGAAACTATAAATATATCGTATAGTGATGCTCTATTGACAGAGTTCAAACAAATCTCTAAGAATGATATGACAAAGTTTGTCAAAAGTTCCAAGTCAACAACATGTGAACTTGACATTATACCTACAATGCGACCAGTTATCACAAATATTGTGAATCTATCACTCTCATCAGGTGTGGTTCCAAATGAGTGGAAAAGTGCAGTGATAAAACCATTACTGAAAAAACAGGGTCTCCCATTAGAACTTCAATAGTATCGACCAGTGTCTAATCTATCATTTTTGTCAAAAGTTCTTGAGAAAGTTGCCTTAAAGCAAATTGTAGATCATATTGAAGACAATAATTTACTTCCTTCATATCAAAGTGCCTACCGAAAATATCATGGTGTTGAAATGGCTATGATAAAAAATGTATCATGATCTTCTGCATGCAGCTGATAACAACCATGTTACAGTAGTTGTGATGGTTGACCTTAGTGCTGCCTTTGATACAATTGATACACCAATGGCTATCACAATCCTAGATACTGACTTCGGAATAAAAGGAACCCCCCTAAATTGGATTAAATCATATTTGACTGATAGGTCTATAAAAGTTATAATAAATAACTGTTCTTCAGAAACTGAGCCCCTAAAATATGGCGTCCCGCAAGATTCCTGTGCAGGCCCAGTAATTTTTAAAATGTACATGGCAGCTTAGAATAAGGTTGTACAAAAATATCCTGCTGATCTTTATGGATATGCAGATGATCACAAGCTCGCTTTTAAGATTCAAGCGGGAAACCTTCAACATGAAACATTTATACTACAACAACTAGGTGACCGAGTAAAGGACGTATCAAGTATAAACATAGTTGGTTGCCAAATAAGTTGTGTGGATCATGTGAGAGACCTTGGTATACACATGACCAGTACCCTAAGCTTTGAAGACCATATAAGAAAGAAATGTCAGACTGCTCATGTACAATTAAGAAATCTCAAAGACATTCGTAAATACTTATCACGGAGATCAGCGGAGATTCTTGTGCATGGCCTTGTTCACTCCCATCTAGATTTTTGTAATGGACTCTTTGTCGATATTCCAAACTATCAGATAGACAGACTACAAAGAGATCAGAACCGTGCCGCCAGAATTGTAACCAATGCGTCCTTTGATCAAAACAGCAAAGACATGTTAAAATTACTTCATTGGCTCCTAGTGCGTGCACGGATTATGTTCAAAATACTAGTAATGGTGTTCAGGGTAAACATAAAACAGCTCAAGTTTATCTCCATCAACTGTTCACTTGCAACCGAGGTAGTTACAGTCTACGGTCAACAGATGAAATTAATCTCAATATCCCTAGAACACGAACAAGGATGGCTGACAGATCTATAACCGTTACAGGCCCGAAGTGGTGGAATGCTCCTCCGAATCATTTGAAGTACATTCAGAAGGAAGATCAGTTCCGATGCAAATTAAAGACTCATTTGTTTAATGTTTTCTTTGACTACAATATAATAGGCACGAGAGCATTGTAAATAGGACTGTTAAGCGCAATCAAATATTGTACAATAATTTTTGCGCTATATAAATGTACTTGTATTTGTACGTAACCCAAATTTAGCAAATACTACATAGTTTGTTCTTATTAAGGTATACACGGATAAATTGACACTTAGTTTACAGCGTATGGAAATTAGTTCAAACAGTTAAAATTTCAGACATTTTCTTAAATCATTCGGATGTAAAGTGATGTATAAAATAACAGGGTAAGTATCTATATTACAAAAGGAATTGCAAAAACATACACAATGAAAAGAAAAAAAAACACCCCAACCGGACCTAAATAAAACCCAGAGTGTTATATTATATTGCTGAATTTATTTGAAAAAAATAATAGTTTGAAATAGCCATGTACCATCGTTGCTATTTAGATATATACATTACATTATTTGCATTTTCTGACGCATCAAGATGCTTCTTATCCAGGACGTTTTAACGTTTTTGTGACTTAGAACAGGTTTACAAAATCACCACAGGTCACAAATACAAAAAAAGTAAATGCCACGATGACACTTTCCAAAACCGACTTAAGAAGGCGTTGCACATAACCTGATAACCTGATAATTTCCTAAAATAGTCTGTTCTATGTACTATGCGTTATATTTTAAGATGACGTGTATTGTTTGAATGTATGTAAATAAGAACGCTTTCAGGCGATAATGCATTTGGGAGACAGCAAAACGATGTGGTGTGGAACGGCAGCAGTAGTAGTAGCAGCAGCATCTGCAGCAGCAACAACAACATTACACAAGAAGAAAGTGAGTAAATTGCATTAAGTAGCATACATGTAACTGAATCTGTCGCTTCAAAATGACATGTAAAAGTCAATACCTTTATTTCTTTTAAAGTTCGCGATCTTAATCAATTAATACAACGTCACCTTCTTTTATAATGAATTTAAGTTGTATATTAGTGGAAAGACCCACTTTCATGTATGGCGTATTATGATTGCTGTATCGCAGGCGCTCTGCTGATAATATTGCTTCTGTTGAGCCGTTGGCGTTTATCTGTAGAATGCATGAATTCATACATGAATGAAGATAAACAAACAATTCGTACTACGTATATGTTAGCTAAAGATTGTGTTAGGACCACGCATTAAACATTATAAATATAAAGCGTTGAATTTGTAATGGTATTTTACCTGCATGTACTTGTTTACTCTGTTCACTCACAGCATTTTGCGAGGCAATCGTCTTTCGCATCACTTTTTATATTATATTGTAAGATTATATGAAATAGGTAGAATGGATTATTAAATGTGGAATACTACAGTTTGAATGAGATTTTGTTTTACACTGAAACAACCACACATAAATTATTGTTACGTGAAAAGACCCCCACAATGCTGTTTATTGATGTGCTACATATATGTGAAAAGGCCACACCAGTCGCCAAGACAAACATGAAATTCCGACCTTAATCACGGTTAAAAGTAAGCTATTTTTAAACTAAGAAAAACAAGTGACCGCTTACTTTTAAGATGCCGTAAAAGCATCATCCTCGTAATCTCCTCTGACGTCGGTAAATATGGACATTTAGAGTGATATTTTCATGATATTAACTATCTAACCAATGTGGTAATCAAAATCATCTTCATTAGACCAAATCACAGATTTATGTAAAGTCTATGTCAAATCCCCAAGATAGGTATAATTAAGGTTTGTTAATTGTACCAAATATAGGGAAACTGTCATATACCACATTTAATTAACATATACATATACATACATATACATCTCTCTCTCTCTCTCTAAATGGTTTCCGGTTCCGGTTAAGCAGTGGACGTGAATTTTTCTAGTGTCTCTTTTGCTTGTTGTTATGTGTATATTTTGGATTAAGATTGGAATAAATTTGTGATGGACACTTAGATTAAGGTGACATTTGAATTATATTTTGTTTCCGTCTTTTAGAACACTTGCAGTGACACTTAATTGATATGTTTATGATGTGAATCTCTACCCCTTTGTCTACCTTTTTGTCGTCCATTGTATCCATGTAAGCTATATTTAGAATGTGTACTACATAAGATGTGCTCACCTCCCCATAACCCGTGATTCGTTACGCTTGAGTGGTGCGCTCCTGTATTTTACCCTTGGAGGCGCGTGTTTCGCACTTCATACTTACCCAGTGATATTTGTTTACAAGATTGCATTGGATATATGTGAATATGGGAAAATAATATACACAAGTAAGTCATGCAGCATGGTAGCAAAAATGGATAAAAAAGTGGACATAATAAGCAGAATCAATTTTCAAAGCGAAACCGGAGTAGTGGGAGTGACACAGTGAACACAAACAAGGTAGCTAAAGTAAGAGGCCCGTCAGGAGATTCTACAAAATCTAGTATTGCTGTTAGTGAGGCTATCTGTGAGGCTAATCGGGTGTTGTTCAATAATGTAGAAGGAGAATCAGATAGTGTATTTATACCAGATGATACTAGTGATATATGTACAATGGCGAGCGGTACTTCGCTTGATCTACCTAGAACAGAGGAGAGTCATATCATTACCTTACTTAAGAAAATTGACTCTAAGTTAGACTCTGTAGAGAGAAGGTTAAGCGCCTTAGAGGAAGTGAAAGAAAAGGTGGATGGAATAGACAGAGATGTCAAGACGTTAAGGATAGTTTTAGAAGAAAGAGACAGAAAGTTGAATGGTAGGCTACATGCATTGGAAGAAAAGGTAGAGACGTATGAGTTTGACAGCGGGAGATTGTGTAGCAAGGTTGAGTACCTGGAGCAGCGAAAGGAAGAGTTAAGAGATGAAGTTACTTACCTCCAGTCTCAGTCAATGAGGAACAATCTCGTGTTTGATAACATTCCAGAGGACATGAGTGAGACTAATGAACAGACGGAAAAGAAAGTAAGAGACTTTATAAAGGATAAGCTGAAGGTAGCACAGACGAAATGGATTTCGAGCGGGTTCATAGAATGGGATATAATCATGGTGGTAGAACAAGAAAGATTGTGGCCAAGTTTCACAGGTTCAAAGACAATGAAATGGTGAGGAGACAATGCAGGCATCTGAAGGGCACGAACTTTTTTGTGTCAGAGCAATACCCAAAGGAAGTCGCGGATACACGGCGCAAACTTTTTCCTCAGATGAAACAAGCAAGAGAGGAGGGAAAAAGCATGGATTGCTTATGACACTCTCTATATTGATGGCAAGGCTGTAAATAAATAGGGGTATTACGTGAATGAACTGAAAGTGCTTTCTTGGAATGTCCAAAGACTAACTAGAGAAAAGCGTGGATGTAAAGATTTTACAAATATTATTAATGAAAATGATATTATTTTTATATATGAGACATGGGCTTCCTCTAAAACAGATTATGGCTTAGATAATTATACCGTTTACAACTTTAATAGAGAGTTTCAGCACCGGCATGCCAAAAGGCATAGCGGTGGTTTAGCTCTGTATTACAGAGATTGTTTAAAAGATGGCATAAAAATTGTTAAAACGACTTCAATACAATTATATGGATAAAATTAAATAAAACTTTTTTTCATGTTGATAATGATATTTATATTTGTGGTGGTTATCTTTGGGGAGAGGATTCCCCTGCATATCATATTATTAATGTTGATCTTTTTGATATTTTAGAAAATGATATAAGTATATTTGATGTATTGGGAGATGTATATATCTGTGGCGATTTTAACAGTAGAGTCGGTTTGAAACATGATTATATTGCATTTGATGAAAATAATTGTTTTTTAGATGATGTTATTATTCCAGACGTAACCATGGTCAGGGCCTCACTGGACAGTAAGTGTAATTCATTTGGTCATAAACTATTAGACCTGTGTAAAGGGTCATGTATGCGTATAGTAAACGGACGGCTAGGGGATGATTTCGGTGTGGGAAATTATACCTTTATATCTAGTCAAGGAATGTCATTAATAAATTACCTTTTAGCCAGAGAATGTAATTTTGCACGGTTGTCACGATTCGCTATTCACCCTATTAATGAATGCAGTGACCATTGTCCAATGCAGTTTGCCCTGCTATGTAACATTAATTCTACTATGAAACATATTATGATGATATATCTGTGAAATGGAATGATAATTGTAAATCGATCTTTCGTTTATCACTTATTGCAAAACTACCTTTATTAAACAATGTAATAAACGACATAAATTTAGATAAACAATCTATATTTAGCGCGGTCAGGGATTTCACTGCAGTGATGCGTGAAGTAACTGACCCGTTATTTGTCAAGCATATAACACGGAAACCTTCCAACAGTTTTTCGGATTTACCGTTAGACAGTCGTAAAGAGTGGTTTGATAAAGACTGTAATGATGCGAGAAATCGTTATTTGCATGCAAATAAAGTTTTCTACCATAATTAATCTGAGGAGAACAGAATTTCCTTATGTAATCGTAAAAAAGAGTATAAATACCTAATTCGAAACAAAAAAGCGTCTTTTTACGAGAAGAAAAAATATGTAATATCGAAAAGCTTAAGTTCTGCAAGCCTAAACAATTTTGGATGCATTTTAAAAAGCCAAAAAGAAAAGTTGAAGGAGGTTTATCATTAAATCCGTTCTATAATTACTTTCAAACTTAGAAAATGATATTTTCAAAAGTCAAAATGAAGGTGCGGATCATAACGAATATGATTTTAACAATTGTTCTGATAAGGAAAATTACAACAGAAAGATTACGGTTGAGGAAGTGAATTTAGCTATTAATAATTTAAACCGCTGTAATGGTATTGATTGGTTTATTAATGAATATTTTATTGAAAGCAAGGATATTATTGCTGGACATGTATGTGATATTTTTAACGCGATATTTGATTCGGGATGTTTTCCGGAAGAATGGACAAAGGGTATTATTGTCCCCTTACATAAAAAGGGGACAAGAATGACCCTAACCATTACCGCGGTATAACCATATTAAGTGTTTTTGCAAAATTGTTTACCTCAGTTTTAAACAATAGAATTAATACATACACTGAGACCTATTCAAAGATAGGCGATTATCATGTATGGTTTTAGAAAAAGTCAATCGACCGTTGATGCAATGTTTGCTTTACAATCTATTGTTCAACATTATATCTTTAATAATAAACGATTATATGTAGGTATGATTGATCTGAAAAAATGTTTCGATGGTATTAGTAGAAATTCACTGTGGTTTAAATTACATAAAATTGGTATTAAAGGTAAGATGCTTACGTGTACTAAAGAATATGTATAGTGAAGATAAGTGAGTGTGTGAGGAATTATAATAGCTTCTCTGATTTTTTTACTTGTTATGTCGGACTGAGGCAAGGCGAGGTTATCTCCCCTGCTCTTGTGTCATTGTTCTTGGACGACCTTGAATTGTTTTTAAGATCCAACACAGCATCGAATATTTGCATTAATGATGTTTTATTTAGTGTCTTACTATTTGCTGATGACATGGTCATACTGGGAGATTCTCCTAAAGATTTACAAAATAAATTAGACTTACTACATAATTATTGTCAACAATGGAGCTTAGAAGTAAATGTGCTTAAGACTAAAATCATGGTTTTCCGAAACAGAGGGCGGCATTTATCTTCTGAAAATGGATATATAATGGAAATGAAATTGAAATTGTTGATGCTTTTAATTATCTTGGAACAGTTTTTAACTATACAGGTTCTTTTAGTATTAATATTGAACATTTGGCGGGAAAGGGAATCAAAGCACTGAATGTTTTAAGTAATCACTGTCGAAAAATACCATTGACTCCTAAGACCTTGTGTCAATTGTTCGGTGCTTATGTTGGTTCTATTCTTAACTACTCATGTGAGTTGTGGGGGTTCTGTACAAGCAAAAGTCTGGAACGTCTGCACTTTTGTAAAAATATATTAAATGTCCGTTCTAGTACAAGTACTGTAGCTGTATATGCAGAACTTGGACGCTATCCTTTATATATTACTCGTTTTGTGAGAATTATTAAGTACTGGTGTAAAATAATACACTCTGTTAATAAAATAACTGTTATATTGTATGAACAAGGTTTTAAAGATTGTTTAAATGGTTGCAAAAACGGGGTTTACAATGTAAAAACCTTATTAGACAGGTATGGTTTTTTCAGAAGTGTTTCAGAATCAAAATTCCATTAATAAGAAAACATACCCTCTGATATTTAAACAACGTATTATTGACACTTTTACACAAGAATGGTATGGCTTGTTGAATAGTAATAATGTATTAGATTTTTATAAGAATATAAAGGACATGCCAAGTTACGAACCATACTTGGATATTTTACCAAATGATCTAAGACATTTTATTACAAAAATGAGAAATTCTGCACATTCTCTAAGAATTCACACTGAACGATTTTCAAGAAATCCTTTATCTAGAGAAAGCAGATATTGTTTCTCTGTAATATTTCATTTTATTTGCATATGCCCAGTATACACCGATTTAAGAAGAAAATACCTCAACTCAACTTTGTATAATAGACCGTCTGTATATAAAATGTGTTTGCTGTTTGATTCAAAAGACAATAACATACTTATTAATCTCGCCCTTTTTATCAAGAAAGCAACCTTAGTAAGAAGGAACATAAGCGTTAATAATACATAAAGTTCATTCTCTGATGTTGTTTCTTTTATTCTTTTATAATGCAACTAACACATAAAAAGCTTAATATATTGTCATTATTATTTCTTCGCTTCCATACCAATAACTAAACCGGATACTATATTTGTATATTGTATTTATAATACGATGATGAACATGAGTACAAATCTAAATAAAAAATATGTTCTGTTCTCTCTCTCTCTCTCTCTCTCTCTCTCTCTCTCTCTCTCTCTCTCTCTCTCTCTCTCTCTCTCTCTCTCTCTCTTTCTCCCTCTCTCTCTACTCTCTGATTAACCATCCATATACTATCCTTTTAAATCGACAAAACTATTTGAGGGAATTGTTGCTAGTAAGGTAGATAACTTGTCTCAAATTGCAAATAGATTGTACTGGTTATGTCCATTTACACGGATGTTGTGACCTTTGTTACATTCCAGACTTTATTGACATTATTTAATTATGCTTTTTATATTTAGAAATGTTTAAATGACATCTTATTAAGTTTACAAATATGTGCATTCATGCACATCATTTTATAGAATCGTTTTAACACAGTTTTCAGTTGAAGAGGTGTGATATTTAACTGATTTTCAAATTTGATTTAATGAAGCAAACATTTCATTCGATTTACGGATATTACCTCTGCAAAGGACTCGTTAATGCTTGTTAATGAAGCCCATTGATCAGAGTTACCAGGTATCGCCGTCAAATGTTTCACCATATGGGTTTTGTCTGCTGTTGTAGCGATTAGTAAATAAATAACCGTCGTAAGTAATCTGCATTGCCATTTTTTTCCGGCGTAGCTGTCTAACCTCACTTTAGACTTACTTATGCTTACGTAAGTTTAGCCCAAATGAATATCAGAGCGACTAGAATTGTTAAATAGTCCAGGTAACAATACTACCATACTGTTCCTATTATATGTACGTAATTATTTCCCTAGATTTATAATGCATAAAATATGTAAAAATAGTTCTTGGCTCTGCTAGTCTTTTAAGTAAAAGATCTAAATCAGAAGAACAAACAGAGCGAGGGATTGGTGTAAAAATGTATAATCTGTTAGTGCCTCGGTTCTTTCTTACTTCCCAGGTTTTCCTTTACATATTTTAGCAGAGACATAGTGCTTAACTCTTAATTGGTTTACTTTTCTGATTCTTGTTTGCGTAGTCCGTTTTAGTAAATCTTGAATGTTAGTAATTTTGTCTGCTATAGCCGAGGTGAAATTGTTCTGAAAGTATCGTTATACACTATTTTGCTTACTATCATATTATTAATTCTTACACTATACACTTTTAAACTCTAGATATAAACACATTTTTAAAATTGCAAGTTTTAACTGTGACCTGTCCCTGTTATGTTGTCTTGTTAAATCGTGTTTTTTTCCTGGTGCAAGTTATTCAAGTAATCATAATGTAAAAAAATACATGTAATTATTTTTTAGCCTTCCCAAACATCCTGCTGCGCATCATAAATTCACAAAATTTAAAAAACAGTATCCCCCACCCACAAAGTTTAAACATTTCTACGCGAAATTAGGTTAATTCAAGTTGCAATTCATGACATATTAAATTAATCAAACACGAAAGTTTATTATCTGATTTTGTTTTTGTTGTAATAAATGTATTTCTAACGACGTAATACTGGTGTGTCAGAACCTTAACAAACACCAGAAACGCCCCCATCTAGATTTGATCAAATAGAGATTTTAAGATAGGCCGAATGGCGGTAAATGTTGCGTTTGTTTATCACATATGTGTTCTTATGTCCATATTTTACATATGGCTTGCATGTGAATTCATTTGTCTTGGGCCTTTTTCAATTTATGGTTCAATGTCCATAGGCCTTTGCCATATATAATTATCAAAAAGTGAATTGAAATCTTAAGATTCTTTCCGATTGAATGATACATTGTTTTGCTGAATATGTCTTTTTCAATCCTTCTAAGGTGAATAGTAAATGGAATATACTAGTAGTTTCTAAACAATCAATAGTTTTGTAATTTGACAGCAGATGTTAAATACGCAATTCATCCCTAATCCGTTAGGCTTCACGGGAAGAAAGAAAATCCCTAAATGACGTAGTTGACAGTTTTTCCATGGTTAACTTCAAGAAAAGGGTAGTGTCTTGCTAAAGCCCCCATGTACTAAAGCGTTAGAACAAAAATCTATAGGACTATTGAGCCTGGAATAGTTTACAACTAAGCAGGTAAACGGAAACATATTTGTCTGTATTAAATGATATGCTTCTGTGTAAATTTATTACCAAGAAATACGCTTGCATATACTCCCCATTTGTTTTCATTCGGGACATTGCAGTCACGTCAGCAAAGTGACGAAGGAAATAAAAATTAGGGCGGCAAATTAAATGCCATTTATCCTCGTTTACTTATAAATAATGTGCTACTCCTTTACCCATGTTGTCTTTGGAATAAATGCAGATTGATAAATGTCTGTGTTTTATTCCTATTTATACAATGGTTATTATAAATTTTAGCGTCATCTGTCTAGATAAGAGATAAAATGCCCTTTGAGTCCATGCCATATGAATCAATGATCATAAACATCATTTCCAACAATTCTAGGCAATTTAGGAATTATTATTTTAACTCACTGATTTTTCTCGTTTTGTTCTTTCCTTTTGGTAACCAAACTATGATGTATAAGAAAAAATGTTACAACCTATTTTATCAAGTCAAAAAGACGATACAGATCGCATATTGTCAGAGTTGTCAAAGCAGGATTGATATTTGTTCTAAATAAGTAACAGTTTCACCCTTGACTATTCTAAGCATTTTAAATAGCCCGAGTAAATATTACTTACATTTTTTTAAGATTGATCTTTAATATCCTTAGTAAGACAGATAGTGATAATTCGAATAGAATTTCCATACTTGATGCATGTATAATCTTCTATGCTACTTAACTCAAGATGACCTTAATAGCTTACATTTAAAGTAGTGGATCAAGCGCATTTTCTCGAACTTCCACTTACCATGAAATATTGTTCACTGCATAGAATAGATCATATTGCTGTTGTCATTGTGTTAAAACATTTTATGTAACATATCATTGTAGACCGTCTTGTTTTTCGTTCGTAAACTTTGATGTTTTGAGAATTCTGATATTTACCTCTGAGTATTTTTTTATTTATAAATCTGTAATAATATATGTTAATGATGTATATATTTTGGGTATTGCAGCCACCTTGTATCTTAAGATATAGCTTATGTCGTATGTATGGGAAAATCATGTTCTGGAAGGCATGTAAAGCTAAGTTACGCTCCTTTGTTCTGTAACATTTTCCCTAATTGTACTGTAACTAGTTTGTATACTTTATATGTGCAAATATCAATCAGTATACACAGACATGGGTATTAACAACAAGTATCATAGTCTCAAATGTTTAGTTTTTTGTTATATTTTTGTTTGTTTGATAACGTTTTGCGTTTGTAGTCCGTTTAAACGTATTTTTCGGGCATGTAGAAAGATACAGATGGCAGACATAGTAAAAACCCTGGTTTCTTCCAAAGAGGCCATATGATAGGTAGGGAGTAACTCAGCCTAAAGGCCGCATGATCTGCAGAAAATGCTATATAAATCTTTTTCCAATAATACATAATTACATTTTTATAGAGAAACCAACTTAAAGTTGTAACACCATACAATCTAAAGTAAAGATCTTTATATAAGGCCTCTATATAATACTGTTTTCAGAGTAAAAACTTTAAGTACAATAAGAATTGTATAAGGAATTGAAATAGATGAATGATTATAAAAAAAACTTACTTTATGAAATATGTGCATTTAAGCAAAACATGCACTTACATGTTTTGTACTGTTTCTTTTTCACTCTTTTTTAACGTTCTCCCTATTTTGTCTTATAAATGTGTGCCTAGGTTTTGTTTTTAAGTAAAACGTTTATTTATAAATAGTACGTTTAACATCAATATTACCTTTACTTTGACCTAAATTCTTTGCCAAAGCCTGTTTTTTTTTCTTTTGTTCCACTTGTGATTGTCAACTTAAAAACACATTGATTATGTATATATGTATGTATAGATGTATATGTGTATGTATGTGTGTATATATACATATATGGATATATATATATCCAACATTCTTATTACATATTTACTAATGTTAAAGTAAAAGAAACTTCTATTTAATCTATTTGCAGAATATCTGAGCTAGTAGATATAACCAAATTAGTAGTTGTTTGTAGTTTATTCGTAGTTTGTCCTCCTACTGGAGGAAAGACGAAAAAGATTTACATTACTTTCAATTTTGTTTTTGTAGGCTTCCTTCTTGTCACAGTGACGACAAATTTAGATACAAGTATATCGAGAAATTACTTATTTAGTTACTGTAGCTTCCTTAAATGTTCAGGGAAAGTGGCATACAGAAAAAAGGCATAATTGACCTTTTGAAGAAAGAAAATATTCAATAATTTTTCTTCAAGATACATATTTTACTGTAGAAGATGAAAACATCGTTAAAATACAAAACTATACAATATCCATCAACAAGAAAGAAAAAACAAGCAATTGAGGGGAACGTACTAGTAAAACAAATTGAAGAACTAGAAATGCAGGTTTCAATTTACTACGAATTACTAGACATACAAAGGGACAGACTTTTAGAAATTAGAAAAGATTGAAAGTTAGGTCAAAAGCAAAAGGGATAACCCATAATATTTTTGTAATTTAGAAAAACAACATTATACATCAAAACTAACGACAACATTAAAGGTAAAAGATAAATGCATCCATTCACAAGACAAAATCTTAATAACCACTAAAGATCATTATGAAAAACAGATCAAAATACTGAAAAAAATAAATTGTCCGTCTTTAGTTATACTAAATAATACAAATATTCCTTAATTAACATTAGCAGAAAAACAATAAATTGAAGGGGAATGTTAGTAGTTTAAAGAAAACGTCCAATAATAAAAGTTATTACGGATTTACAGTTGAGTTTTTTTAAATAAAATTTTCTGGAAAGATATAGGTGTTTCGCTTGTTATATCATTAAATTATGCTTTCAAGAGTGGAGGGCTTTCATTAACACAAAAACAGGATGTCATTACGTGTATTTCAAAAGGGGATAAAGACAAAACATTATTACGAAATTGGAGACCCATTTTATTTTTGAATTTTAGCTATAAATTGGCCTCATTATCTATAACAGCAAGAATTAGAAATATTTTACCGAGCCTTATTAATGACGATCAAACAGGTTTTATTCCAGGAAGACTTGCGGCTTCCAATATAAGGTCGTATATGATATTTTATTTTATACAGAAAAAGGAACATACCCGGACTACTATTACAGATCGATTTTGCATCCGCTTCCTATACTGTTTCATGGAAATTTATGAATAGTGTCCTAGATAGATATAACTTTGGACCTTCTATAAAACGGTGGTTCAATTTATTTTATAAAAACATTGAATCATGCGTACTTGTAAATGGCAATATGTCAGAATGGTTTTACTCTAAACGAGGATGCCGTCCAGGAGATTGTTTATCCCTATTTATGTTAATTCTCTGTGCAGAAATACTTTCTATACTTACAAGGAACAAGAAAAATATAAAAAGGGATAAAAGTAAATATTATAGAATATAAATATCTCAATATGCTGACGACACTACTTTAACTTTAGAGGAAGTCTTCAAACAGTAATACACTAATATGTACAGTAATATGGTTTGGCTCTAAAAATAGTCATAAAAGGTAATATCCTGAATATTATTTGTCTTGGGACAATGCGGTGTTTACTTTTTTATGAGTTGAATTTTCTGCACACCTAAATAAAATTGTTGCAATGAATTGAGACTCTTACATGTTAGAAATCCAAAATCTATTGATATCGTGACAAAGGGACCCCTTACTCCATTAGGAAGGATAGTTGTTTTGAAATCTCTGGCCCTAGCGAAAATCAATCACCCAATTATGGAAATATTGGGGAGGTCCGAGAAAAAAGGAAAATTATTCAAAACTTGTTATTTTGATAATTTCTTTGGAATAATAAAAATGATAAAATTAAGAGGGATGTTGTTTTCTACGTTTACAAATATGGTGGTCTTAATATGATTGACATTAGGTCATTTATTACAAGTCTTAAAGTTACTTGGCTTAGAAGAATATTGAAGGAGAAAAGCAAACTCTCCCATTTAGTAGAAATTGTATGCCCCCAAAGTAAGAAGAATTTTGTTTTTGGTGCCGACTATATTACAGAAACAAAAAGTGACATTGAAAACTTATTTTTTTAAATTTCAAATTATAATGAATAAGGAGCCATTTAACCATGAGCGAAGTAAGTACTTGTGGTATAAGCCGAAGATTAAGGTCGCAGGTAGAAGTGTTTTCTATAAAAGCTGGCATGCAGCAGGAATTATTTGTATTGAGGATTTGTTAAGTGAAAATGGAGATCGGTATTCTCTTCAGAATTTCATAATATTAACGAAAATAAAAACAAACTTTCTTAAATTTAATGACCTAGTTGCAGCAGTAAGAAACTTTCTTCAAAATCAACAATATACACAATTTACCCAAAAGAACACATGACCTCACACTATCTTCATACATATGTCTCATTTTAAAAGATAAAAAGCGGTGTTAATCTGTTTATAATGCATTAGTGAAAATATATATTTAACCCCCACCTCTTTGTCAAAATGGGAAATAGAAATAGAAATAAACATATTTTTGTAAAAGATCCAAAATAACCATCCATCAATAAGTTCGTTTTCAGCAAAATACTGTACATCTATATAACTGATACATTTATATCAGACAGTTATTTCACAACAGAAACCACTGATGCCAGGTGGGAAACCCACAAAAATTCATTGTAGAAAGTAAAGTACATGCATAATATCTTTTAATCTTTATTGGTTTAGAATACTTTGGCAAAATCCTCTTCAAACGTACTCTAGTACTTTTCCACTCCATATTCCCAACCTTCGTGGTTACAATTCTTTTGTCTTTTTTGTTGCTTGCTAATTGGCCTTTTATAATAGCTGTTTTTCTTTCTTTCTATATCATTTATTTTTAATTCTTGAAACAGAATTATTAAATAATCTGTTTAATTTCTTTGCAAGTAAATTTAATCATTAAACAGATATGGTATATATTTTTTTCTATGTTGTAACCATTCCTCTTACATCCATTTCTAATATTATTACCCTTTTGTTTAAATAAATAGCTAATGATGTATTGGTAGGTAAATAAGAAAAGGTCCTATCAAAATTTTCACAGATATTTAAATTTATCTACCAGTAAAAAAGGTAAATGCAAATGTGACAAAAACACAGAGACGAGACATAACACACATAAAGAAAAACCATCAGTTACCACCTTGGAACGGTCAATCGGCAAAAGGACCAACTGGGGTGCTTAAACCTGGTTTGTGGAGCGCTCCAACCTCGCACTTCCTGAAGGTTTTTCTAGCAAACAAACAGTATAAATAACAACATCCCGTCAAAGTGAAACAACTAACAGTAAGCACCTGCATCGGGAGTTAAAACAGATACAATGAACTTATATACATACATAACAACTAGCAACAAAATAAACTATAAACATATGTACAGTATGTACATGTAGATAAAAGCCTCGGCAACGTAAAAACAAAAACCCCAAACGAGAGATCAGTTTGAAATAAAACAGCCCAAGCGCTGATATATTATAAGATATTATAGAAACAAATAAAACAGCCCAAGCGCTGATATATTATAAGACCAAATAAAACAGCCCAAGCGCTGATATATAACAAGATCAATTTAAATATGGCATATAATGCCATGACACCATGTTTCAAAAGTGAGTCAACAAAGTAATATACACAAGTTTTTAGGGTATGTATTTATAGTTTATAGTATGACATATTTTGAAGAGGTTGACCTTTTCTGATTATGAGACATAAATACATAAACTCAATGTATAGGTATACACATTTAACAATGTTTCTTTGTTGCACCTTGTTAATTGATCTCTGATATAGCTGTCATTCTCTCTCATTATTTTTTTCTTCATATCTATCTAAAAATAATAAGATAATTTGCATTAAGTTATTTTACAAGTAAAGATATATACTAAAACATGATAGGGTATCGTTTTTCAAATATGGTTATT
Organism: Sinonovacula constricta; assembly: GCA_007844125.1. Lineage (NCBI taxonomy): Eukaryota > Metazoa > Mollusca > Bivalvia > Cardiida > Solecurtidae > Sinonovacula > Sinonovacula constricta. The sequence continues at coordinate 45,610,611 of CM017571.1, forward strand.
CTTTTCCCTTATATCCATTTTTAATATAAGGATGTTCTTTTGATTTTTCCAAAGAATATAATAATAGTTAAGGAGTTATGACCAGAACAAATGATATAAAAGTATACACCTTATCCTGTATTATACAAAGGTGTGACATAGGGTTAATTAAGGTGTCATATTGGAAAAAAATAAGAGACTAGTTCTTGTTTTTGAGACATAAAAATCTAAACATGAATGTATATGTATACATATTTAACAAATAATTGTGTTTGAAAATGTCTTATTATTATAGAGCAAGTGAAAGTAAAGTTTATTTAACATACATGTTTAAAAAATAAGAAGTAACAAAACCGTAAAATATTGTTGAAAGAAACATGGATCTGTATTAGCCCTGTCCTCTGGTTATCTGCTATTTATCCATTTATTTTCAATACTTTTTACTGTAACTTACGACAGTACATTTTATAATTACAACGAATATAGCTGTATAATATGTTTATTCTTTAAAAATGTAATTTTTTGTTTCGATAACCTGAACTTTTTAAAAACCGATTCCTTACTGCATAAAATACCCCTATATAAAAAGCATAGACTTGTAATAAAGGATCCTCCCATACATTTTTTCTGGTTTATATTACATACATTTTTTTAGATAAACATATATGTTATAGGATTGTATTTATAAATGTGAATTTTCTTTTGCATATTGTGCATTATGTGCAAATAATGTTTGCAGGTTTGATGTAATACAATTCGAAATACAATTTAAATAAACAAAAACAAAAACACACACACAAAAAACAACAACAAAAAAACGACAACACATCATTAACACGTTCCACACTAAATGTGTGTAAAAGTGTGATGTGCACTGCAGAAATGTTAAAATATCGACTGTCGATATTGTTGCAATTCTATATGTGGGAAGGACTTAAGTGGTGGGAAAGAAAATTAGGAGACTATGGGGATTATTGAACAAAACTGTGGTTTTCTTTTTTTATTCGCCGTTTTTTTCTGAGTGTAGTGGTGAAATATTTTACTATGACGCGTACGTATTCAGATATGGCATTTGTTGTAAGTCTACCTAAAAATCATTTTCATATGACGATGTGCGCGTTATAGCGTCTTGCCTGGAACGTGAAAAACGTCGCGCAGTCTTACATTCAAAGTTTTAAGCGTTGAGGTCTACATTAATACTTGAAAACAATACATAATAACCTTATGGGACGATTATCATTTCTAGCTTACAGTTAATAGTTTAGTGAAGAATGTATAATATCAACATCATTTACAAACACTGCCGACGAACGGTGTAATACGAGCAGATCGGACTCTAGTTCACATAACCAGTTCGCTATTTTAATATGTCAGGTAAATACATTTACGATTAATCTCCCTTAAAATATTTATTTTACATTAGTATGTAATGTACGTTGCACTGTTGCCATGTAAACGGATGTAAATTACTCGGCAGACGATAACAACGAAGTAACATAAAACCGTTGACATATTTAAATGTTGCTGCGAATATAATTGGTCAATTATCTAATAAGATCTTTATAACTTCAAAGACCTCCTTTGCAGGAAGTTTGACACAAGTCACAAGATACTGTATTTGTTAAAGAGTTAAAAAATGTAGACATTCTTTATTTCTTCAATGTAGGAAGTGTTGTTTAAATTAACTCAGACAGTAATGAGGAGGGTAATTTTTAAATGAATGCATTGTCTGTAGACTGCCAGCGAGATGTAGATCTACAAGATAATGTGTGCGAGGCAGTTTAGAACTAACGGCTGTGGTTGGATAGGATAGGATAATATTTATTTTGAGTCGGCAGGAATTCAACGTAAGAGGATATGAGCTTATTATTACCCTAGCACTTTTAATCATTTTCAACAAATCTAGAGACCCAAATTTGCATACAAAAGGATCATTTACAACCTTTACCATCCCCAAAAGAAATTTGAGTCTTAAAAGTATTAAAATATGTGCAGTGTCCAGCAGTTTCTGGGAGTGAATTCCACAAGAATAGTGCAGCAAAATAATTTTTGTCCATTGTTTGTCGTTTTTTACGCTTGGAATATGAAGAATTTTGGAAGATCTAATTGTATAAAGCTTATTTCTTTACAAACATAACTTGTAACAAAGTGGTTGTCATGATATTTAAAATTCTGAAAGTTCCTATAGCCATTGATCGCTATGAAGAGCTGGAAATGTTGATTTTGTCAACAATTCTTCATACGACAATTTGTAATCTTCGCACATAAATCTCAAAGCTATTACTTGCATCTTTTCTATTTTACTTGTATTTAATACTGAACAAAAATGCCATGCTAAGGAGCAAAAATTAGAATTAGAGAGAATAAATGTTTGAAAAACCGCAAGTCTATTCAAATGATGAAATTTTTTACTATCAATTCTTTTTAGGATATTCAGCTGCATAACTGCTGTTTACACAAGTTTTTATATAAGAGTCAAACGACAATTTAAAGTCAATATCAACACCTTACAATTATACTACATCATCGCAACCTATCGACCTGTCGTTAATAAAGAAAGTTGGTGATATACTATTTGTTTTCCCTACAGCTATAGCCTGGAATGTATCGGAGTTTGCATACCATTGAAACGGAACCAGTCAATTAGTGTTTTTGCTTTCGGATTGTAATGCAGACATTTGATGTAGACCGGTTGCTCAGGGATGCATGGAAGCCATGCGGTTCGGTTCAATTATTAACATTTAACAAGCTGTTGACTTTAGGCAGCACTGTCAATGTCAAGATGACCTCAGACGTTTCAAAGTTCAGTTGTCAGCCGACAGAAAGGATTTAACTAACTGGTCTGAGGCGAAACAAACAAAGAAGCAAAAGTTAAAAGAGATATATAGAGAGAGAGGGAAAGAGAGAGAGAGAAAGAGAGAGAGAGAGAGAGAGAGAGAGAGAGAGTGAGAGAGAAAGAGAGAGAGAAAGAGAGGGAGAGAGAGAGAGAGAGAGAGAGAGCAGCAGCATAACAGTATTTCTTCATTCAGGTGTGCAGAAACATATTTCTTTTGTACAATACATTGAGCAAAAATAAATGAACAGCCATAACATCATCACAATCTGGACTGAAAGTAAGAATACATGGAAATAAAGGCACTACACCAAAACATGCTCTCAAAGTCAGTGACATAGAGATTATTATTAACTTTCTGTGTGCATATGGAAACATTAATGGACTACCAGAAAGATAACTAATTCTAGATACTATAAAGTTGTTGTGCAATCAAACGCAACAAAAGCACACATACACACAGTTCAATGAAGCATGTGCGAAGTTTGAGAACAGTAAGAAACTTTGCCCAAACATAGCAACATAGCAGTATTAAATACCGACTTGTGTTCCAATAACAGTTAGTAGTTTTGCCCATCAGAGCCAAACTATCTGAGCTGGTTTAAAAGCGGTTATAAGGCGTGGAATTATTTTATTATTTTATTCATAAGATGAAAAAATACATTTCAGGTAGAAAGGCAATATGACAAGAAAAAATGGTCTGTATCTCAAAGAGACGTACTTTATGTATATTAAGTGTCGTAATTTGTTATATTTTAAAAAATTATTTAAGACATGTAAGTGTCGTTGTTCAAAGTAATGAGTTAAGGCAAAATATACTAAACGAATAATGTTCCTCAAAACTTGTTTATAATACAGGACGTTGGTTTATCGATTTTATCTTTTTATGTAAAATTATTAAAACACATAGGAAATAAACAAATATGGTGATATGATACTGATATATTGCAAATTAAGTTGTCAATAAAACCAATAGATATCTTCGTACTGAGTAGTTTGAAGCAGATTTACAAAAACATCAACATGGTTTCAGCTTTTTTATTTAATCACTTTAAGTTCTTTGCTGAAACAGTTTCTTCTAGTTCTTTCATTATCAGTCATATTATTTTTATGGCCTAACTGAACATCAGAAATGCATCTGGACAAGAGAGGTTAATATAAGACAGTTAACTGATGTGGAATGGATGCCATTTATTATTCTAAACCATCATATCCCGTAAGGCTTTGTGAGATATGAACAAACAAAGGTATTGTTTTTGACAGCTCTCCCGGAAAAGGATGGCACATTCAAGGAGAGAGTAGTGATTTTGCTGCAAAACTCGCTGCCCCAAAACATTAATTCATAAACCTTTAAGACAGTTTAACAAGGCAATTAAGACATTAGACTGCTTTTGAATTATTGGAGTAATCGATTTACATCCATGTTGTTAGGATATCTACTGCCTATGTAAGAGAATTCGCACGACCTACAATTTATCATGTCACGTGCCAAATCTTCTTTCTGAGCCATATCGGCCTAGAATATATGTGATGTACAGTATCATACAGGAAGGATCAAATTGAACAAAAGTTTGAAACACTTACGTCGGTAATAACTTATTTATTTCTAACAATTATGTCCTTCTTGGCATGCTTATCGCTGATTTGTGTTGTCATTTGAGCAAAATTGGTGTATACGTGGTTTACATTTATTATGATTCTATTTAACTTTACTTTCGTTTTTTTTTTACATTTTCCAAATTTGCCACTTGCATGCGTACACAATTAATGTGAGTATAGTTAAATTGTTTATTCCCTAATGGCGTGCAACTACATTGCAACCTACACAAGTAAAACAACGCGCTTCACAATTCTCTTCTATTTGTGTAATCATAATAATATTTCGTATAACATGACTAAAACATGACATCACTTCCATAGTGCCAACTGTAAGTGCTAGATATCGCAAAAAAAGAAAGAAATTAAATCAGAAGGGCGTAGAGATAAAAGAACTTCATCATTGCTTATTATGCTTTCATACCGGGAATTGCTATGCATGATTGATAGCACATGTTTTTGGTGTTCACGGTTATTAAGGTAGCAGAAGAACTTGTTAAACGCATTATATTATCGTATAGTCAGAAGGTGTATCGCATGTAAAAATAGAAATAACATCACGTAGCTCAGTTTAAATCTCAGTAACAAAACTATTTACTTAGTTTCCATTGTATGTGTTATATATCTTCATGTATAAACATACATTTCTATAATTATATAAATATAAAAAAAAATATTTACATAGAGCTACGTTATACTTGGGTATTGATCGCCTCTGCAAAGTAGCCAATGACAACCGGTGTAGATGATCTTCTGCACATGGGTGGTGTGTAAGATAAAATATCCCTTCTAAAACAACACTATTCCGCGTCCAATGTAATAGACATGATCACACGTTTCAAAGGAAACTACATATTTCTTCGCGCTTTATTCTTTTGTTTATGAATGTTAAGTTGTTTATTTTGTTTTGCATTTCATAAGCACATTTGCATCTAGTTTAAACAGACATATTGTTGTGAATATTAGATGGTTGTGCACTGCTTTCGGATTTAAAATATGCGACTCTCTTTCGTTTAACACCCTGTGAAGAAAATATGTTGAACAATTTCTTGGCGCGCTAGGAATAGTTGAAAATTGGTGACTGATTTTCCCTGAACGGTAACAGTGGAGAACCCTGATAAGCCAGGTTTTTATTTTGGACAAGTACTCTTGAAATGTGTCTCTTTATCTCCCGGCCCATGATCTGTATATCTAAAACAATGTCGGCAGTTTTGCACAGCAGCCATAGTTTTGACATATTGTCAGTCTTTATTACATAACATTTCCTTTAAAGATAAACCCTCGGTCTATAATATGATTATTCTTGATGTCTTCACTTATATAACGCTAAATGTGCTTTAAAACTTGTCATTCATTCCTTGATTTGGATGATTTTCTTGGGTTCCTAATTAATTCTTGATTTCCCTTTTGTCATGTATGTTACATCTTTTTAAATAATTTCACCATATGGCGTCATTAGATAGCTATAATTTAACATAACAGCTTTTATGTTATATTTCAAACGGATCTCTTGACTGTGTAGGATCTGTTTAGCTGCTCTCGTCTACACAAAACATACTTTAGATAGCTGATTGTATTTACTGTTATATTGTTTGTAAATAGTATTCTTTATTAAGTTATGAACACCCTATGGATGTTTTTACTACAGTCTGTATCAATTTTGTGGGATATTTTTTGTGTTCATAGTTTGCCTTTAGTGCCTTTAGTGCGAGGTTCAGGTAATAAACACTCAAGGCGATGTTTTTCGTCGGCCTACCGTTTCAGTGTGGCTTTTAATGCGATTGTTCGGAACAGGTAGATCAGCTCGTTTCTGTGCTTTCATCATGATAATATGTTGAGAGTAGAGTAGAGTCGAGTAGAGTCAAGTCGAGTAGGGTGGAGTCGAGTAGAGTAGAGTAGGGTGGAGTCGAGTAGAGTAGAGTAGGGTATTGTAGGGTAGGATAGGATAGGATAGGGTAGGGTAGGGAAGAGTTGAGTCGAGTCGAGTCGAGTAGAGTAGAGTAGAGTAGGGTAGGGTAGGGTATGGTATGGTAGGATAGGGTAGGGTAGGGTAGGGTAGAGTCGAGTCGAGTCGAGTCGAGTAGAGTAGAGTTGAGTAGAGTAGTGTCGAGTAGAGTCAAGTTGTGTAGGGTAGAGTAGAGTAGAGTAGGGAAGGGTGGAATAGGTAGAGTAGATAGAGTAGAGTAGAGTAGAGTAGGGAAGGGTAGGGTAAAGTAGATAGAGTAGAGTAGAGTAGAGTAAAGTAGAGTTGAGTAAAGGAGAGTTGAGTAGAGTAGAGTAAGGTAGGGTAGGGTAGAATAGAGTAGAGTAGAGTAGCGTGGGGCGGGGTAGGGTAGAGTAGAGTAGATAGAGTAGAGTAGAGTAGAGAAGAGTAGGGTATGGAAGGGTAGGGTAGGGTAGGGTAATTAAGAATAGATAGAGTAGAGTAGAGTAGAGTAGGGTAGGGTCAGGTAGGGTAGGGTAGGGTAGGGTAGAGTAGAGTAAAGTAGAGTAGAGAAGAGTAGGGTAGGGAATGGAAGGGTTGGATAGGGTAGGGTAAGGAAGAGTAGATAGAGTAGAGTAGAGTAGAGTAGAGGGGGGTAAGGTGGGGTAGGGTAGAGTAGAAAGCGTAGTGTAGAGTATGGTAGGGTAGGTTAGGGTAAAGTAGATAGAGTAGAGTAGAGTTGAGAAGGGTAGGGTAAGGTGGGGTAGGGTAGAGTAGATATATTAGAGTAGAGTAGAGTAGAATAGGGTAGGGTAGGGTAGAGTAAAGTAGATAGAGTAGAGTAGAGTAGAGTAGGGTAAGGTAGGGTAGGGTAGGGTGGCGTAGAGTAGAGTAGATAGAGTAGAGTAGAGCAGAGAAGAGTAGGGTAGGGTATTGAAGGGTAGGGTAGGGTAGGGTAGGGTAGGGTAGAGTAGATAGAGTAGAGTAGGGTAGGGTAGGGTGGGGTAGATAGAGTAGAGTAGAGTAGAGTAGAGTAAAGTAGAGTAGAGTAAAGTAGAGTAGAGAAGAGTAAAGTAGAGTAGAGTAAAGTAGAGTAGAGAAGAGTAGGGTAGGGTATGGAAGGGTAGGGTAGGGTAGGGTAGGGTAAGGAAGAGTAGATAAAGTAGAGTAGAGTAGAGTAGGGTAGGGTAGGGTAAGGTGAGGTAGGGTAGAGTAGATTGCGTAGTGTAGAGTATAGTAGGGTAGGGTAGGGTAAAGTAGATAGAGTAGAGTATAGTAGAGTAGGTTAGGGTAAGGTGGAATAGGGTAGAGTAGATAGATTAGATTAGATTAGAGTAGAGTAGAGTATAGTAGGGTTGGGTAGGGTAAGGTAGGGTAGGGTAGGGTAGGGTAAAGTAGATAGAGTAGAGAAAAGTAGAGTAGAGTAGAGTAGGGTAGGGTAGAGTAGATAGAGTAGAGTAAAGTAGAGTAGAGAAGAATCGGGTAGGTATTGAAGGGTAGGGTAGGATAGGGTAAGGAAGAGTAGGAAGAGTAGAGTAGAGTATATTAGAGTAGGGTAGGGTAAGGTTGGGTAGGGTAGAGTAGATAGATTAGAGTAGAGTAGAGTATAGTAGGGTAGGGTAAAGTAGATAGAGTAGAGTAGAGGAGAGTAGGGTAGGGTAGGGTAGTGTAGGGTGGGGTTGGGTATAGTAGAGTAGTGTAGAGTAGCGTGGGGTAGGGTGGGGTAGGGTAGAGTAGATAGATTAGAGTAGATTAGAGTAGACTAGGGTAGGGTTGGGTCGGGTAGAGTAGATAGAGTAGAGTAGATTAGAGTAAATAGAGTAGAGTAGAGTAGAGTAGGGTAGGGTGGGGTCGGGTAGAGCAGATAGAGTAGAGTAGAGTAGAGTAGAGTAGATAGAGTAGAGTACAGTAGAGAAGAGTAGGGTAGGGTATGGATTGGTAGGGTAAGGTAGGGTAGGGTAAGAAAGAGTAGAGTAAAGTAGAGTAGAGAAGAGTAGGTAGGTATGGAGGGTAGGGTAGGGTAGGGTAAGGAAGAGTAGATAGGGTAGGGTGGGGAAGGGTAGGGTAGAGTAGAGTAGGGTAGGGTAGGGTAGGGTAGGGTAGGGTAAGGAAGAATAGATAGAATAGGGTGGGGAAGGGTAGAGTAGATAGAGTAGAGTAGATAGGGTAGGCTGGGGTAGGGTGGAGTAGAGTAGAGTAGAGTAGAGTAGAGTAGAGTAGAGTAGAGTAGAGTAGAGTAGAGTAAAGTAGAGAAGAGTAGGGTAGGGTATGGATTGGTAGGGTAAGGTAGGGTAGGGTAAGAAAGAGTAGAGTAAAGTAGAGTAGAGAAGAGTAGGTAGGTATGGAGGGTAGGGTAGGGTAGGGTAAGGAAGAGTAGATAGGGTAGGGTGGGGAAGGGTAGGGTAGGTAGAGTAGAGTAGGGTAGGGTAGGGTAGGGTAGGGTAGGGTAAGGAAGAATAGATAGAATAGGGTGGGGAAGGGTAGAGTAGATAGAGTAGAGTAGATAGGGTAGGGTGGGGTAGGGTGGAGTAGAGTAGAGTAGAGTAGAGTAGAGTAGAGTAGAGTAGAGTAGAGTAGAGTAGAGTAGAGTAAAGTAGAGTAGGGTACAGTATGGAGGGGGTAGGGTAGGGTAGGGTAAGGAAGAGTAGATAGAGTAGAGTAGAGTAGGGTGGGATAGGGTAGAGTAGATGGAGTAGAGTAGAGTAGTGTATAGTATAGTATAGTAGAGTAGGTCGAGTCTAGAGTAGTGGTAGAGTCCGTGGGTAGTGGGTAATGACTTAGTGTCGCGTAGGTTAGAGTTAGTCCGTCGTAGTTCGGTAGAGTCTAGAGTAGAGGTAGCGTAGTGAGATGGGTACAGTAATGTCGAGTAGAGTGTCCTGTTAGTGTGAGTATGGAGTAAGTTGAGTAGAGTACCAAGTAAACAGAGATACAGAACAGTAGAGTAGACACAAACAGAAACACACAAATAACACAACAAAACACACACACATACACACACTGACGAGAATTACAAAATAGTTAAAGTTTCAGGTACGACCAAGGAACAGAAGGAGCAAATACATCCTTTTACTGACAGCTTTATCAAAGTATCCAGGTAAATCGATGATTAATCGCGTTTAATGAATGCAGGAAAAGACACATTTTCTTAATGTTTTACCATTCTTTCTTAGCCAAATGCAAAACGGAAGTATTTAGCAATACTATTGGAAGTTTGTCATGATTAATGTTCATTTCCGAAAGATAAATACTTAATCAGGGAAAATAATAAAAATGTAGACATTTATAGTATCGAAACGAGACTAATACTTTTACTTATTGTGTCATTTAATAATGATAATAACGAATAGTGTGTTTATACAGCTTCCAAGTGCTGACATTTGTCGTTTTGAATATGCGAAGTTTCTAGTACTGTGTATGATGCCATGTATTTATTTTTCATTTAAAATATTTCTTTGCTGAAAGGAATAAATGAATTCGCTAGCATTATTTATTAAAAGGCGTAAACAGAAGTAAGCAATATAACAAAAAAGCACGGTCCTACCAGACGTTGGTAAAGATAAGCAAATTTAATGGGAAAACTGACACAGAAAACACACACGCTATCTGCTTTTTTCTCCAGACGTATAACCACCAAGTCAACAAAGCTGGGTGTAATGCGGTGGGGGTATAAATGAGCCTTTTCCGCAATAGTTGTGTTAAGTAATATTTCTTTGGAGGGAGAATGTTGCTTTACATAATATTTAACCGTTGCTTTTTATCTAACATAAACAACTAAAATTATGAAATTAATGAGTACACGACAAAATGCACTCAAAATACCAATTTATTCGTAAATCGAGAATCACTTGTCTTATAGATGTGTGGCAGGGTTTGATACTCGTTCATCTTCATTGAGAACCGAAAGAGTTATTCCACATACAGTTGTGGCACCTTACATACCGACCAGTCTAGCCTTGAGAGTGCTGCGTCTTCTATGCAGGTGGAAATAGCTGCAGTATTACACTACGCGAGAGTGAATGAAAATATATGAGAAAGATAGAATTTAACGAAACGTTGGGTATAAGTGTACCATTATATAACAAACTACCGGGCATTTTATAGTTTTAGGACTATATTCTATTTTCAGCCGGCAGTGGATCATATACGTACATTTGTATAGTAGTTATAAAAGAAGTTGTATTCATTTTTGGAGAAGACACAGTGAAAGGAAATAAGTAAATCCGAAAACTGCGAAACAAACAAACGTCCAAATATGTCGACAAACAACTCAACGGATACTGACTACTTATATGAAAGTTTTGAGATGTCTGAGTTTGATATTAGAATGGTATGTATATTTTATGTATGTAATGCTTTTGAGAAAAGAAATATTTGAAGTTAAACAAAATTAGCACATGTTAATCTAACATTCCAAAACCAGAGTTCATTGCATTTGTTGATTGTTTTGGAATAGTTATTTTTACCGTTCAACAAATATAGCACAAACATTTTGTTTTTAATACAAAATTTAGATATAGCTAAGGGTTATGGTCTCAGGTTCCAAATTATTATTTTTATACATTTATAAAAAGTAATACATTTGGCTGATACATGTCATATTTTGATTTTATTAATGTTTAAATAGTTATAATGGGGAAACATGCATACATTTCACTATTACCTTTATGTGTGTATGTGTATTCGTACATATTTTTCACTTTCTTAGAAAATGTTTACATTTGCATACTGTGTGATTATAACTTGAAAACAATATCAAAAGCATCAGTCATAAGGTATTATATTTAAAAGTATTTCGCTAAACTGTGGCAGTTGCAGGCAGGGCCTGTCATATTACATTAAATAGAGAAAAAAACCCACAACGCCCACCCCCACCCCCTTCAAAACAAAACAAAAACAAAAAAACAAAAACAAAAACAAAAAAAACACACAACATCAAAACAAAACAAACTACATAGAACAGCAAACAAACAATGAAACTTAAAGGTAAAAGTTGGGGTTTAAAAGAAGGTCGGTTTAGTAAGCGAACTCACTTAATACTCAAAGTGATTTCAAAATTGAAACAGAAATAACGTCTATATGAAATAAAAAGAAAAAAAAGAAAATGAAACCTTAAATAAAAATGGACATAAGCCAGAGTTATGTCTTAATAGGTAAATAAGAAAAGGTCCTATCAAAATTTCCACAGATATTTAAATTTTATCTACCTGTAGACAAAGGCTAAACAAGGTAAATGTAAATGTGACAAAAACACAGAGACGAGACATAACACACAAAAAGAAAAACCATCAGTTACCGCCTTGGAACGGTCAATCTGGCATTGAAAAGATGAAATGCTGTAACATGATGAATTCTGTTAAATGTAGATATATCTATTATACAGGTGCTATATCATTATATTATTTAAAAGTGTAATTTAGCGATTCCAGTATCCATCTTCAATTCGATTTCTTTTTGGTTCATTACTATATATTTTAAATACTTTAACACATGGCTGTTGGTTGTGTTCCTTTTCTTTTAGATATATTACAGTTCACTAGAAGGTATGTTTAGTTCATAAAATTGTGAAAATATTTGTTTCCCAAAATAATGTATTCTTTGATAGCAGATTACTTAAGGCATAGTACAGGTCAGGAGAAACGTTCTGAAAAACGCGAAGTGTGGAGTGAACAGAAAAATAGTGACTTCGCGCAGAATACACATTTCCTCCAAAGAAATGGAGTCACTTCGCGGCAAAATGAAGTGGCTGAAATGCTAGCGGGACTTCGCGTTTCTGCGAGAAAAATGAAGTGACTTCGCGTCCGTGTAGTTAGGCTTGCTTTAGTTATATTTTGTTTTGAAGATATTGAAAGTAACGTTCGGATACACAACCTCTCGGACAGTTCCTCTCCCTCTATATTGATATGGTTGGACAAAACTGTGCAAATTTCTTTTTCCTACCCTGACAATATCGATACCATGACCAAGAATAAAATAAAAAACAAAATAATTGCAACTTTATTAAAATCACATATGTTGACCCCGGCTTGTAAGAAAGTGATAATTAAAACAACATAATTTAATAATAACAAGAAAAAGTAGTAGTAGTAGTAGCAGTAGTAGTAGTAGTAGTTTGTAGTAGACGTAGTAGTAGTAGTAATAGTAAAAGTAGCAATAATAGTAGTCGTACTAGTAGTTCAAGTGGTAGTAGTAGGAAAAGTAGTAGTAGCAGTAGTTATACTTATAGCAATAGTAGTAGGATCAGTAGTAGAAACAGCAGCAATAGAAGTACAAATAGTTAAAGTAGTGGTAGTAATAGTAGAAGTAAAAGAAATAGTAGTAGCAGAAGCAGTAGTAGTAGCAGCAGCAACAGAAGCAAAAGTGGTAATTAGTAATAGTAGTAGTAGTTGTTGTAGTAGAAGATGCAGCAGCAACAGTAGTAGTAGTTGTTGTTGATGTAAAAGAGGCAGTAGTAGTAGTAGTAGTGTTGGTAGTAAAAGTAGCAATAGTTGTAGCAGTAGCAGCAGTAGTAGAAGTAGTAGGAGTAGCACTGGTAGCAGTAGTTATAGTAGTAATAGTAGTAGTAGTAGTTGTAGTAGTAGTAGTAGTCGTCGTTGTTGTTGTTGTTGTCATAGTGAGTAGTTGTAGTAGTGATCATGGTGGTAGTGCAAGTGTTAGCCGCAGCAACAGCAACTTTAGTAGTACTATGTAGAAGTACAATCATCTTTATATCTTCAATAAGATATGATCTATTTCTGGGACTCAAGTATATCCATATTCTTCACTCATTCTTTTTAGTTTACCTACAATGTCTTAATTCATTTTAAGGAAGAAAAACGCTGGCACAACATTATTTGTTACGATAACATTGCTTGATAGAGCAATCGATCGAGCGTCGGCTCCAGATAGGGGAGGTTCCCGGGTTCGATCCCGGGAAGCGACATACAAAAGACGTTAAAAAGTAGTGCCATGTCTCCTTTGCTAGCGCTAAAGCAAATATAACGGTAGTTCCGCGACTGGTTGTCCCGGTGTCAGGATAATGTGACAGGGTGAGGTATCACGTCAGGTGTTCACGGCATGCTATACACAGTAAAGGCAGCACTGCACTCGTATCTGCTTTAAGTTGATACCGTTTCCAGTAAACTGAACACAGCTGGTGGGGCGGTAAATCCAATAAGCAATCAAAATTTTCGTACATGTTTTCTATAAAAGGTATAACCTTAGCTTTGTCAAATAGTTGATTTATTACTTAACACCAAAGCTAACACATCCTAATTTCTTCTCTATGGTAAGTAGTTAAATCTTTCCATCTTCTCTTCTTTTTAACAATAAGCTGAAAAGTTGAAACTTCTTGCAAAAGTCTTGAAAGTTGCATATTCTTATGCTTGAAAACAATTACCATAAACATGCAGGGCATTGATGTCTTTGAAAGCTTATCTAAATCATCTTCACTTGAAAAAGTACAGTGTTATTGTGAAACAAAAATATTAAGTGAACGAAAGTAGCATGAACGGAAGTAATGTTCGAATACTAGTGTAATAGATCGCCACCCAGACGTCACATAACTTCTGGTGTTCGGGCTTATTGCCACGTGCAACGAGTTACGACATCGCCGCGGGAGGTCTCTCTGGCAGTGTGCACATTCGTAGCAATCTCGCTAACAAAAGACTTTCTCGCGCACATACACATGCTCAACCCCCGAACTCTGAATGTAAGATTATGTCTTATAGAAGTGTATAATTTCCTTAATGCATGTTATACAAGAAGGCAGACACTAAGTTCATATAGTATAGAACCTCGCACAGATATAAATGAGAAATCAGTGCCCCATTATTAATATTTTCCATAACGACATACTATACGATAACTTATTAACCGGGTTTAGACTATGGGCTAAAAGAAGAGATGGATAAGAGCTGCCTACATTGAAATCAAGAAAAATCTTTTGAACACATTCTATTTATGAATGTCGGAGAAAAATACCCACATTTGTAATATACAAACATTTATAATAATCATAGTAGGTTTTTTGTCCGGGAGAATTTTGCCAGGTACTTATATTTAGGTATGGGCAAGCTTGCAACAGCCCGACAAAGGTTTGGAAGAAGTCTTCTCAACAACGCAGATCTCACTTGATAGGATGTCTGCCTTGTCCGCTCCAGAAAAAGTGGAAATCGCAAAAAAATATCTTTGCCTATTAAGGAGATATTACTAAGATTATATATACCTAATAATTTATGAATCAATCACTCTGAACGAAACAGTACATAATCATATTTCAATTAATTACTAAAAACGGCGATATAAGTTTACAATGACAGAAGATGTACCGAGAAATACATTTAAAAATCTATTACAAAGTTACACTAAACGCATCACCATAACACAACACTCGATACATTAAAATGTAGTTGCGATTGTGTAACCGCTATTAATTTGTAATAATTTTATGTTGTGGTATTTAATGTGTCGCTTTACACCATGGAGCACCAATCAACATAAACTACCGAAGATCAACGTGTGAACAATAAACAATAGAATTATGTAAGTATGTATGTAATTATGTTTGTACCACTCGTTGCCTTATTATCCCCATACACAGCTCTGCACAACGTAATTATTAAACTTTTCTCCGTACAATTTACAGGTATTTCCGCGAGTTAACTTAATTATTCAACTCAAATAACACCACCATAACACTTTTTGGGGATTTGCCAAAGCATTAAAATTGAACGCATGCCGTCACATAGTGGTACGATACAGACGGAATTACGTAATGAGCTGCTTCGGGCCCTTGCTCCCACCGGAACGCTTTCATATGGTCATAAAATGTGCGGCCTCAACGTCCAGCCAGAAAGTGAAATATCACAGGTGTGTATCTTTGAGCATTAAATTTTAATTTTGGCCGATTAGCAATACATTTTAGACCTGACTGTTTAATTACAACATTGATAATAATACATTTTATTTCATCATCATCATCATCATCATCATCATCATCATCTTCATCATCATCATCATCATCATCATCATCAAACTTTGTCCTTTGTCCTAAATCAGAAAAAGAACCATACCGTCATTTAACTTCTGCCGATAAGCAATAAATTTTAGGAGGCCAGAATGTGTAATTATCATCATCCTCCTCCTCATCATCATCAGATTTTGTCCTACACCAGATAAAAATCTCGTCATTTTCGTGTCCGGACGCAAATTTTCACAGGAGGGGATTTATACTGGTTGAAACAGTATAACGGAAGAGTCTATTTTCCGAGTAAGAAAAACAAACGAACGTGATTATGTCCTCACGATTTTCAAAAAAGTGCAAAGAAGTTAAGTTTAACGACTAAAGAAACACTATTTACAAAGCATAATAATATTAAATTATTGATTGAGCTATTGCTTAAATTGATATTTCATATACTTACTATTAAATTAAATCGATACATTACAAAATGATTACCTGGTAGTTTACTGAACCTTTCTAATTTAGAGTTGTATATTGTATCTGGTATTACGTAATGAATTCAGATCTCCGTTCCTTGCGACCCCCATCTGCAGTGTCTTAAAATTCACAGGGTCGCAAAAAGGGCATCCCTAGGGAGCTTTTAGCGAATATGTAGTTTTATATTTGACCATTAGTTTTCATCATTTTCTTCAAAGACCTAAAGGGACAGAAATAATGTTGATATTTTTATTTATTTATGTGAATAAAAGATATTCACTTTTGTGTGCCACTATGCTGTCTGAGGCGATGCCTATTATGTATATTTCGAATAAGGATTACGTTCGATTGGACAGTCATAATTAGCAGTTTAATCCATATTGTAAAAAAGATGTGAAACAAATGTAACAGCAACGATGCATTTTCAATTTTACTAAGAACAAATACTTTCGTAATACTTACATAGGATATTAAGCAATTAGTCAGCAACTTTTTATTATAATATTCTTCACTTACGAAATTAAATGTAAATTATCTTAGTGTGAAACAATTAAAAGCCATATGATTTACACAAAAAAAGAAAAGTTATTTTTTAAACCGCACAAATTGTCCTAGGACATGTGTATTTAAAGGAATATTCATTGCAACGGATACCAGTTAAATGACACTGTCCTTGACGATAATAATGAATGAAGGTGTATGCACGTAAATGAAGTTTGTTCATTGTCCTTAAGCAGCGTGCACTTCTAGTGTTAAAAGCGTGTGTTCGGTGATCGTTCAGCGTGCGTGATAAGTACGTTTGGTAGCAATTTATATTTTTAAAACCGTATATTTTTTATTTATTTAGCAAGCATATAATCATCGTCGATTTGGTAAGAGTTTCTCTGATTTTTCATTTTGTAATGCAAAACAACATTTTATCTTTTTATTTGCATATTCTTTTGGAATGCCCTTTTCTTTATAAATGTTGTCAAAAATGGTAGATTTTAATTTGTAGGTTTTGACATGTGATGTCTTAACATATACCTGTAGAGATCAGTTACACGTTTTCCTTTAAATAAAAATAAACTAATGACAATAAACACATTTAGAAATGACCTTTTTTTATAAAACAGCTATTTATTTTAAGAACACGTGTTGTGCGCAGTCTTCGCTCATGCGGACTTTCAAATACGAATGGCTGGTTCACACTGAATGACCTTGAAATCTTTTAATGACAACGGTTGCGTATCAACGTGCTTTGGAAAAGAAAAATGATGATTTTGATGTAATAATAATAATAATAATAATAATAATAACGAAAATATATTTTATCAATGCTTTTAGATATAAGACAGATAAGATAAATTGAGACAAATTTAAATTGTTGCTTATAAATAAAAAGTAAAAAAACATGCATTACCGGGCACATAACAGCCCTGAACATGTCTCGGGAGAAATAATGTCCGCCTTTGCTGAAAAAAACTGAATTAATTTTGTCCATTTTACCTTTCCCAATTCTAGTAACTCTAAACTGCGAAGTGATATGACTTTGTCATATATACATATTCTTATTCAATATAGTTCCCGCGAATTGACTACATTTTATTCCATACGCGAAGTGACTTCCCTCCCACCATTTTCACGCGAAGTGAATCCATTTTTTTTTGCGTTCACTTCAGAGAAAAATGGAGTAGATTCCTCCATGCTTCGCGTTTAAGGACAATCCAACTGTGCTGTACTGTAGGACAATATTTAGTAATAAGCCTAATTAAGTCATGCCAGAATATCTTCACTATATCACAGTTATAAAAGAGATAAATGATCGCTCCTCTTCAAACATTATTATCGTTAATGTTCATCTTCTCAAGAAGTGTATTATTGCTTAGAGTTCCTGGTGTTATTCTACTTTGAAACCACTGTAAAATATTTTGTATGACACCTAAATGACACGTTGATTTTTGTTAAATATCGCCTTTCTCAATTTATTTATCCATTTTATAACTGATGCTGAGTGCACATACTATCATATATAATTCTACAACTTTTTTTTTTGGAGGGTGGGGGGGGGGGGGTTTGAGTAATGGTGACAGTGAAAATGTAATAGTGGTTCCGCCATAATTATCTTTAATGTTTATTTTCTCAAGAATCTCTTGGTAAAGTCTTTAAGGTTCATGAATGTGCCATCTTCATATAAGAGATCATTAATAGTGTATACCCATTATCTGTAAATTTCTGTCAATTAATTGACTTTCCTCCGACCTTAATATTATTTTCTAAAACAAATGATCACATATTGCATCTTTAACCTGACCTTAAGCTGAATGATCCTTCTCAAGATTCTTGCAACTGTTCAGCTTCAACTTTCTGTTATTTGCCTTCTATCCATATAATTACTGGGGATTTAAATATCATCGATGACTATAAATTACGAAAATTACAGTTTAAGGTTCCGAAATATCGCCTGCCAGATGAAATTGACTTTGACCTTTGTTGCAAAGAAATAGCTAATGCAATTAATATGTTTGCCGGATTAAGAAAGAAAACAGGGATACAGTAGCACTCAATACTTGTAAGAAAGTCATTTTAAGTTAACAAAAATAACGTTAAATTCTACCGTTCCCATTCTTCTTATTTACCTAAGAAAGCTTTTTATCACTTCAAACACATAAAACAGTCATTTCAGAATGTCCACGATAACTTTGTACTTGTACAAAGCCTAAAACAACATATTTTTGTGTGACGAGACTACTACGTACATGTACAGAGTGCTAAGTTATCCACTACCAGTTCTTACACTATCACCAACGTTGAGTTTCAGACGGTCATTGACAAACATGAACAGATTATGCATAAATTCAATATCAAGATCGAATCAAAGCAAGAAAAACTTCCTTCACAGTACTGGATTCCTAAGCTTTACAAAACACCATACCGGTCACGATTCATAGCTAATGTCAGCTCTAACATCACCACTCACATATCTAAACTACTTACTTCTTGCCTTACATGCCGTTCGTAATCACGTTGTTAAACATTGTGAATAAGTGTATAAAAATTCAGGAATAAATATTTTATGGTCTATTAAAAATTCATCAGAAGACTTAGACAAGTTTCGTACTTTAAACTTTTATTGATCTGCAGTTAATACTTACGATTTCTCTACGTTTTACACTTCTTTACCTCATGATGTAATTAAGACCAAAATGATTACTCTTAAGGAAAAAAAGATTTTCTCGAGAGCAACGTCTATACATTGCATGTCATGAAAGTAATGCCTTTTTACCAACACTTTCTTAGAAAAGTTTACAATGTATTGTGAATTATTCATACCTTGACGGTGATACACCTCGTGTTACCTCCTGTGATATTCACATATCCCAACTTTGCACGAGGTTTGCACGAGTTTGTACTTTGCGGTTTATTACTTCTAAATTGTTACAGCAAGGCTTTCGATTTCACAAATTAAGGAATGCGTTTTCAAAATTCTTTCCCCGCAATGATTTAATTGCTTCAGAGTATAATAGCAGTATGAAAATAATTATGCAGCAAGGCATAAGCCATCCTACATTTTTATACAAGTTTAAGAAAATCAAGGGTCTCAATAACTTTTCTGACTTTACAAAACTTATAAAAATATTGCTGAAGGTTGCAAACCGGAATTCCTTCGTTGTACTGCATTGCATGTAATTGAAACTTTTACAGTCAAGAACTTGCATTGCTTTTAAACTACACGATGACCGGACAGGTCGTTGAGACTTTATGAAAACAGTGATTTAAAGCCATAACTGGACAATCACTGTTGGATTTATGTTTCTTCATCTCTCCAGTCCTGCCCCATATAGGTGAGACAACTTGAGCAGTCTCCATACCCTTTACGTGAGATTGCACAGTAGGTATAACATTTGGGATGTGTTGTACCTTTATTTTAAAATATGCCAATGGCGAATAAATCCTCGCTTTTTATAATATATTATTTGAATCTCATTAACTATTAACTCCACACAATACTACAAGTTGTTTTGTTGGTTTGAGTTGTTTTCTAAGGTTGGAGCGCTTCAAAAACCATAGTTAAGCACCCTAGGCGGTCCTTTTCCGACTCACCATTCCAAGGCGGTAACTGCTGATCTTTTTTGTGTTATGTCTCGTCTTTGTGTTTTCTCATTTTGACAGTTACCCTGTTTGTCTTTGTCTAAAGGTAGTTTACATTTAAATGTCTGTGGTAATTCTTATAGGACCTTTTCTTATTTACCTATTTAGATTTGCTTTGCACTAGGGAATTCAGAAAATTATAACAAAAAGTAACATGGCCCAAAGGTGTCTTGAGTGCACTCATGAAAGTTCCTACATTTTCCATTCTTTACCTTCTCTCCTAGACTTGATACGCCAAATCTCTCTGAATTTTATCAGGGTTTCCAACAAAAAAGAATTTTAAAAATGTTGAATTATTTATAATCATTTTTGGAGGGTTTTGTAAGACGATTGATTTTAGAAAGTGCTACAGTTTTAATTACTGTTATTTTCCCTAAATGTGTAGGTATATTGTTTTACCATTTAGTCAACAGCTGTTTAATTTCCTCTATTTTTATTATAATTCTAAAATGTTAAGAGGTCATGTGAAAATCTTGTGAAAATCTTGTGCAAAAGACTTCTGGGAAAAACGGTTAATTTATAAAACAAATAATAACAAAAGGAAACCTAAAACCTGATGGTCTAGTTTGATTTTAAATACTTATACTTATGTACGTATATATATATATATATATATATAACTGCGAACACGTGCATTCAATTAAATGTTGAAACAGTTTACCACAGCTTCATTTTCGAACAGCTGGAAACAAATTGAAAAAAAAAGACTCAATGTTTCGACACATTCCTGGCGTTTAACGAACTTACGGCGTGGTTGAATTTATATGGAAACGAAATATTTATACTAGTAGATAAGAAGCTAGCATCAGAACTTAGTCTAATAAGCAGTTTTGTATCTTGTGTAGCCAAAGTTTATTTCAAAGGAAGATTTAATCTTATAAGCGTGACAGTTGTAGGTCGCCCAAATTTTATAAAGTGGGATGGGATGGGATTAGCCGGCATTTTTGCCGATACTGCGCAGCGACATTTCTATCATTATAGCACAGGGGCACGTATGAGGTGCCCAGGGACTGAACCCGACCGGTCCATTATACTGACACCGACGAGTCAGGCGTAATGCTGTGTCCATTAGCCCCGAGCGTTAGGAGAGAAGCAACTACTACCAACTTAAAGTCTTTGGTTTGACCCGGCCGGGGTTCGAACCCACGACCTCCCGATCCGCAAGCCGACGCTCTACCACCTGAGCTATTGCGGCCGGTAAAGTGTTTTAAATATGTAAAAGTGCTATTTTGATGTGATTGTAGGTGCTGATAAAACATGTTTATGTCTGCTTTAATTGTGTCTTTCTATAAACACATGCACTTACACCGTTCTCAATTCAGAAAATGACATTTTTAAAGGATATATATCATTTGTTCGCGCTCTGGTAATCAATAATGGCTTCATCAACCATGCTGACACCTTTTGTTGCTAGAAAAGGGTAAAATGTTTGCTCGTCGGTAAAATGCAGCTAATCAATTTAAATTTGCGACAAAGTTTTGATGTTTTTCATATTTAGGGTACATGGTTGGTAAGAGAATAACTGTTTAAGTGATAAGCAATGTAATCAACAAGAACATTGTCTCCATAAGAGTTGTTGACGTTTGTAATAGCAATTTGTCATCAAGGGATTCTTTTATTCTAAACTAGGATATAAAATCAAACATTAAATGTAAAATAATTTATAACCTACCAGATTGGTTTCGTTGTTTTTCGGTAGCATCCCGAAAAGATCCGATCAACCTTCGTTTTATATCGTGACACTTGTTTTTTCCCTTTTGGTTACGAACAGCAACTCCTGAAATTCTACCGTACGTCCACAGGCTACTCTAGTCCATATCATTTTCTATGATAACAGCTATCTAAAGTTGAAATGAACGATGCAGAAATAGCTGGAATTATAAAATGAATGATAATTTGGCAGTTGATATCTGCTAAGTTGTGTTTACGTAACATGCTGGTAATGATTTTTTGTAAAGAAATAAAAGTGATGAAATAAATATTATCTTTTTTAGCACTTAAAAAAGACTGATAATTGTGACTAATGAAGAGGTCATTTTACAAGCCAGCAGATCTTGATTGGTCAAACGTTGACTTTGATTTAAAGTTCTTCCTGGTCTGGAATATTACTTCAACACCTTATACACTTACAATGCATTGCTTAGCGGGACATGGAGAAAGACGTTTATTTAAATCTAACACTATTACTCAGGTTTTCTGTCTTTTACACTCCGAGTAAACTCTTTAGTCATCTAAACGATCAAATCTATAACATTATTTATATTCGAAGTACTAGGTACTGTATCTTCCAAACGATTCTTGTTTGCTCGTTTTCCCATAAACTAAGTTGACACTTTCGTCAATAAATTTACATAATTTTAAATTAAATTGCAACAACGCTCTTCTATAGAGTTTCCTAAACTTGATTTCATGTTGTGAGATCACAGCTGGACACTTGGTTAGTTTATTTATACACAGAGATGTCTTAGGGGAAGAATTAGAAAAACAATTAGTCCCACTTGATAAGTCGTAAACAAGAAAGGTGGTAAATACTTTTTAAACACAAACTTCGAATGTAATTGATTTACTTACGTATACATATCTATGCAACATTGTAATTAAATGGTATGCCAATCCCTTAATTGAGGAGAGTTCAAGAAAGAAGTGTAATACGCTGAATATTGTTGTTTAGAATATATAAATTTAAAAATTGTCTCTTTTACACAGGGATCTGCAGCCTACCCTCTAAGCCACGAGGACTGACGCTGACTTGAGTTGCCTTAAAACCATTAGTCGATGAATCGCAAAATCAAGTCTGCTCTCATAAACAAGCGAAAAGTCCATTAACAATTTAAAACATTCATGTGTTAATTTTTAGACTTGAAGCTCTTAAAGCAAAATGGCTCTAACTATCTTAAATTACCCTTTCCAGTAAGGCGACGAATCCCTTCTAGAAATCTATATCGTGAAAAGCAAAAGGCGGATGGGCTTATTTCTGTATTCCTTTATTCCCACAAATACTTTGTCGCCTTCGTAATTATGTGTGCATTATTCGGCTTTTAGACTTTTCTCAAATAACACAAGACTAATAATATTTTTGATCCACGCTTTAGAAATTAAAAAAGGTTACCGTAGGCACGGCAGCTTTGATCTTCATATCATAAAACGAATTACTGGAAACATTCAACATATCAAACTTCACAAGGTTCGAGTATGCCTTAGAATTTATGTAGGCTAAATATAATACTTGCTCTGGCTTTTTATTGACTTTATGTGTTTACCTGTATTTTTTACCTGTGCTAGTTTGACTTCTTTCGTTTTACTTAAAAACGCTTAATATAACGACAAACAAATAAAATTAAATAATGTGCGTTTGTCAGAATATCTGTATAACAGCTTAAAGGCATACTAATCAAACATTTTCTCTTTGCAACCTTAAGCGTTTAATTATTAGTTGTAAAAATAAAGGGAAAAAAACCCTGAAATGATTATGTCATATTTACACTCCACGTGCTGATAATGTATAATCTGTTGCTATACAATAAACTGTTATGCTTGCTTGATAATTTTCGTATTTAGTAAATAAAAATAAGACTAACCTTATTAAGCTATGTCCTGTAAGAGGTATCGCAAAAAGAAAATGAACACAATCAGGTATTTCTTTTGTTACCAACAAAATGCAATCTAACATCAATATAAGTAAATGGTTTTGAAAATATCAATAGCGAAGGAGACATGGTAATACATTTTTATACAAGTTCTATAATTGAGAAAGAAAAATATCAATAGCGAAGGAGACATGGTAATACATTTTTATACGAGTTCTATAATTGAGAAAGAAAAATATCAATAACGAAGGAGACATGGTAATACATTTTTATACAAGTTCTATAATTGAGAAAGAAATTTATCTTGTTTCAACTTTGAAATACATCTGTATGTGAATTATGTATATATCGATATTATTGTTGCAATTAAAAAACATGTACTGAATTCATAATATAATGTTTAAAATAAACGGAGCACGTTATGTGAACAAAACACACGTTTCAAAAATTACAAAAATATGTATGTTTACATTTTAATGACATTATTTTTTATCCATCGTCTTCCTTCTTATCGGAATTTAAAATACCTCTAAATCTAAAAGAATCATCCGGAAATTTAAATTATTAAACTTTTAAATGATATGAATTCTTACTAAAAGAAAGATATAGTTCTTAGTTTTCATAAGTTATTTTAAAAGGATGAAGCAAAAGGTCTAATTTATAGACATATGTCATGTACATTTTATCCAGTATTAATACCTCTGTACATTTATTCATTTGGCGCTGAATAATTTCTTTCAATTTAATATAACTGATAATCCATAATAGGTCTGTCCCGCGGAGTTCATATTTTTCTGCCATTATCTTAGATTATTAATGCGATATAAAGCTTTTGGTTTCCCGTTACGAACTGGAGATTTTGGTTTCATACCTAAGTGTTATAGGCAGTGAAAATAATGGTATAACTCATCTAAAGAGACAGAGGGAATATAATTGATTGATCAGAACGGAAATATAGTAGATCCAGAAATGACTAAGCACGATTATCTGCAACCTCAATAAATGACGGGACGTCAAGAAATTCTCAACAAAACGTAAACCATAAGCTAACTCTCCAGTCGCATGTGATTGGCGCACAAAATGATGTTATCTGGACATTGTTTTATCAGAGAAGTTAATAGATTCAACCTTATTTATATTTATTCTATAGTTTAATTTCTTCTACGAAATACATAAGCATACGTAGATTGAATATGTATAAGCATTTAAATTTCCTAATTTGTTGTAAGGTACTTAGTGTAAAACAACAAGATTCTAATGTGGTAACAAATGTACACATTCTTACTTACATCTCTCTTGTAACATCTTTTCTTGTCTTATGACATGTTATGAACTTTGTCAAACTAGTTAGATGATCGTACCATCATTTCTCAGACAAAAACAAACATTTTGAAACAGGATCTTTTCGATACGATGTGCTTGAATTATTTTTGCAATGTGTCATCTAGCATTATGCAAATAATAACAACTCATTTCTGTTGGTAAATTGCTTTTGATCGATATGTGCTATATTTCGCTTAAACTTAATGAGTCTACCACAAGTTAACAATAAGTTCAAGTAAACAATAGTGCGTTCATCGAATTTCACACTAAGTCTGATAAGTCACAAGAAAAGTTTAATATTACTTCATCTTAACTAAGACTTGAAGATACATACCTTATACAGCCCTAGCATCCAGCATATTGAACAGCTATCCAATCTTTACAGCGATGTGCATTTAGATTTAATAACAGTTGCTCAAAATGAAGTGGCCGCCTGCGTTAACCATTCGTCATAAGTGGAAGCTGTGAAATTAATGAACGTTCAGTATAAGTGTCGCATTTTATGAAACAATTTACCGGCCATTTTTGCTATAATGTCGATATGCAATTTTCAGTCGACAATGGTCGATATATATATATATATATATATATATATATATATATATATATATATATATATATATATATATATATATATATATATATATATATATATATATATATATATATATATATATAACGTTGTAGTGGGGTGCAGTAGTTACTAAAATGCCCTATTTGGATGGGAAATAAAATATGACAGGCAGTAGTTACTAAAATGCCCTATTTGGATGGGAAATAAAATATGACAGGACACTTACAAGTGAAACAGACAGACAAAAAAACATGTCGGTCATCAATTCAATGGATTTTGATTACGGGAATTAAGGCTCAAAACAAACAATGATCTGAGAGTTTCATAATAAAATGAGATTCTTTTGTGTTCTTTTACCAAAACAGATTCGAAGCAACAACAACAACAACAACAACAACAAATAACCCCTTGATAGAAAACAATAATAGTATGTAAAGCATAATCAACACATGTAAAGAAAAAGAAGAACATTTCATACAACTCTCAAATGCATGTGTTTAAGCGACATGAAGGATTATACACCAAACGAACAGCTAGTGAAGTATACGATCTAATTGATCTTTTGCATTATCTCTGTATTATTATCATAAATAGTTTTTATAGTTTTTTTTTATCGAAAGTGTGTTTTGGAAATATATCGCATTACGTCTATAATTTCATCCTGCAGATCTAAGCGTCACTATATCTAAGATGTCCCTGAACTTCCAAAACACGCAGATGCTGAGGGATAAACAATTTGTTTTTCTACATACAAGTGACATATATACAACTTCGTTTTGAAACAACATGCCAATTCATGGAGTAATATACACAGTGGGGGTTCTGGCACAAACATATCTGGGAGCATCTGTTTATCTCAGTGACTCTTATCCTTCTCGCCTAGGGCTAAATATCTGGGACATAGGGTCTGTTATATCTCCAGTCCAAAAGATGCACCGTCGGCTTCACTGCTAGGAAGATATTTCTGGGCTCATTCCAACGGTTTTTGACCTTCTATGTGATTTGTAACAAAATTTCACTTCATGACATCTCATCAAACATTGGACTGTTTCACTGGTTCTGTTCTTTAATGATATTCGTATGGTTATGCGTAGATATAAAATAGTTTGCCAATAAGCAGTTAGTTGCTTGTTTATTATTATTATTATTATTATTATTATTATTATTATTATTATTATTATTATTATTATTATTATTATTGTTATTATGTTTATTTAATATTATATAGGAATTCACACTTTATGTGAAAGGTAGAAAATTTTATCCAATTGTAAACAATTAAATATTAAGAATGTCCATGTCCAACTTTATACTTTTATACTGTCATGTGTATGAATAAAATTTAACAACCGATTTAAACAGTAATTAATGTTTGAATACCTGTTTTCAGCTCCGATTTCAGTCTGTGTACTGTAAAAATCTTCGTTGTAATTATTTTAGGTTCCTCTCTTTCCTATAAGTGTCGATAAAGAAGTATTAGACCAAAAGTCAGAAATGCCAAAATGAATGGATGGGAAATGTTGTCTTAACAATACATCTGTCTTCTATGTGGACATTATTTTTTCAATGACTATTTTCAATCACTAATTTCGTCATAACTTGTCAAAGAAAACGTTAGCTCTTGGATATATGTTATTAACTTAGATCGGGTTACTTTTCATTGCTCGCATTTGAGAAAATCACCAGGAAGTGTGAGGTAAGAGTTCTGTAAGACCGGGTTAAGCACCCCAGTCGGTCCATATTGTCGGTCCATATTGTCGACTGACCGTTATAGGGCGATAACTGTCGCGTCTGCTCTCTTTTAAAATGACTCCTCACAGATTTGTTCTTACTTCTACATTTGGCTTGCACATGAACACCTTTGTTTTGTGCTTTTCAAATTTTGGTACATGTTGCAATGCTCATAGGACTTTGTGATATATTCTTACGCTGTCCAAAATTGTCATTATTTTGTCATAATTTCATCTTTTATTTTAAGCCCATATATGTTTTTGAAATATTCACATAACATTATATAGGGAATAACAAGTCAGTAGCAGATATGATTATAGTTTATTCGGCAATGGAGAAATAATTTTTGTCGAGCCTTATATGCTACTGACTTATTATTCCATTTATCCACTTGTCACTTTTCAATTTTAAATAACACTTTTAAACTTTATGCATATAAATCATGTGTTGTTGTTTTGTAATTTGCAAAAAAATAAAAAAATAACAACTGCTCCCTCAAAAAGTTTCTAACGGCCGAAGTACCACATAAAAAGAGTCCCATAAGTCATTGCTGTTTTTATAAAAGTAAGTCATCAAAAAGAAAAGATATCATTTGAATTGAGAACATACAGTATATGTTTTTAATCATTTAACGATAGATATTTTTTTTAATATTCCGTATTTATCTGTAGAAATAAATACATCATCTGACACGATAACAATCAGCTATCGAAATAGCTCAGTAGGATAACGTGTCTGTACTTCGCGTTTAAAAGTAGCAGACCCGGTTCAATCCACCTGAAGACAACTTTTCTTTTTTCAAAACTTTTTTTTATTAAATCCACGTAGTAAATTATTATAGGTATAAAAAATACATCTGAATTGACAGATTTTCAGCAAAATGAAA
Organism: Sinonovacula constricta; assembly: GCA_007844125.1. NCBI lineage: Eukaryota > Metazoa > Mollusca > Bivalvia > Cardiida > Solecurtidae > Sinonovacula > Sinonovacula constricta. The sequence continues at coordinate 45,638,593 of CM017571.1, forward strand.
ACAATATCAATTATGATGAATAAATTAAACTTGACGAAACGTTCTTCTAAAAGTAGTTCCTTGACCTTACATATTCATACACCTACTGACCTAATAAACCTAAGTTTATTCGACCCCCCCCCCCCTTATTAGGTCAGTAGAGGGCGTAGTGACGGGATAAAAAGTATTTCTTAATCACTATTTTAACTATTTTATGTACATTCAATAAATATCACTGTTGGTCCAATACGTTGTTATTTCCCGAATCTCTGCTAATTGGAATTTTGATTTTTTGCACAAAAATTGGTTACCCGTTAAATGTTAAATGAAACCTAGATTAGCAAATGCATTGAATATGTCCCTAACTCATTTATCAGTAAACACATTTCTGATAAATCTAGAAGAAGGCCCAGGTCAAGGCAAAAAGCTTCGGGGTAGCTTTACTTTTAATGTTTTAGGCAGTCTTACAACGTCAGACGTTTTTTTTTCATATATAATTTTTTCCTGCAATTTACCGGTTGACTTCTTACAATCTATGATGCCCTATGAAGCTTACCGGAAACTGGCTGTACTTTAAAGTTTTAGTGTACATAGATAATTTGGCTTGCCTAAGGTACTTCAAATACAACAATGGTTGATGAATTTTGTTTTATATCGTCTAATCTATCTTATAAATGGCAAACATACATGTGTGCAATCTTTTGAGGACTCTGTGCCTGTGCTCTAAAGTCACTGCAATCTTCGGTGAATTGAAAGTTTTGGAAACCAAAGTAAATTACCAGCTTAAACACATACGTAATTGTTAATCATTTTCTGTACACGCATCTCAGATATTCTAAAATACTTTTTCTTTCTCTACGCTAATTTATAGTTGTCTAGAAACAATGTTTATCCTTGACAATATAAATCATGAATGTAATGTGTTTTTCTCTTTATTTTTAAGTCTGTCCTCCTCCTCCACCTTGAAACATTGCAATGAGGCAGTTATGACGAATGTACCCCAAAGGAATGCATTTTGATCAATCTAATTTCAGAGATACACGTTGATATAGTAATACACTTATGAGAAACACTATTCTATTTTTAAATCTTAACAATCAATTTATACATCGGTCTAATATGAAGAAAAATATGTCGCGTATTCATTTGGCAATGTCGAATTCTTTGTTATTTAATTTGGCTCTTATCTTTCAACTTCTTTGTCGAGCAGAATATTTATGTTCATGTATGAATCATACAAACACAATTGTAACATTATGGATATATTATATTTTTATATTTCAAATCCGTCTACTTTTAGCGATACATGACAGCGGCCCTGGTTCTATCCTGGACCTATACAGTATTGATCATCGTCCTGAACATCGCCGTCATAGTCGCCATTTTGAAATTTAACAAGCGATCCCGACTCTACTTCCTTCTTCTCAACATGGCCATCGCTGGTAAGAGTATGATATTTCTTTTATTTGACAATGACATAATAAAAAATCTTCACAATTCAAAGAATACACCATGACGTTAACATGTTATGGCTTCGAAAATCCAAGCTAACGGTATTTATCTTGCTCAATATGTTGTTCTAATCTATTGGAGACTAAAATAAAACAGGTGTGGAAAATAGCCTTCATAAAATATCATATTAAACAAATATCAATAGACATGACAAACGAGAAACAGAAATGGCAGACTAGTGATAGTCTATCGTTTAGAAGTGTATTCATAGAAAATTATCAATAATAATTTTATAAAATGACTTGTAATAGAAAGTACCTTATCTTAAACATAGCAATCAGGATTGATCACAGGCAAGTCAGGGTGATGGAGTTTTGAAAAAAAGGCATATCGCAGGCAAATCAGTTACATCATAAGGCCTTCTTATATGAAAGTATATTTCTATAATAATCTAATGGACTAAAACACATTTTATGAAATCTATTAATAGGTAGGTAAACTATCATTTAAGCCATTTACTTATTCCACTCGTTTTAAAGTAGCAATGATATATTGAAAACAAAACCAAACGCAAATTATATTTATTATATTTATTATTATTATTATTATTATTATTATTTCAAGATTCACCATTCATTTATACACAAACAGACCTTCTGACTGGCTTGTTCGACGCGTTGCCCAATTCAGTAGAGAGGTCCCTGGCTCAATACCTGGAAGCCTCCGACCTTGTTTGGCCACTGGGAATGGTGGCCTGCAAGATCCAGAGGACCTTGGCAAACATGTTTTGCATGGCGTCCAACTACATCCTGGCGATGACCAGTGCAGATCGAGCATTGGTCGTCTGTAAACCGATGGCAAGCTTCAGACGGCGGGGTTAGTAAAATGAAAGAGCTGCAAGTGCTGAGGCCATCAATGCTTTGGAATAGAAGTCACATTTTGAGACAATAAAACCGGAGTAGACTGAATGCCGTACATTGTTTTGTGTTTGATAAAAGGCGCCTTCTTAAACTATACAACTCCGCGTTAAATGTAGTGTAAATACGGCAAACAGAAGACTAACGGTCGAAGTCCAGGGCCGAAAGGGTGATCTCAGTCATTGCCGGATACGTAACACGTACCACCCGATTTCACAGGATACAGTCTTACGACACATTGATGGTGACAAGATGGTGGTTTATGTATAAATTAGTTCTTCTAAATTCTGTGTTGAATTTCCTAGTCACATTTACTTCTATTCTGAGAAGGCATGGCCTGCTATTGTGAACATGTGTTTATTTTGTTGTGATTATAACTATGTGAATCACATAACCTAAATATAAGCAATCATTTAATCTTATTACATGATTCCCCTATTAAATTTTACAAACATTTTAACCAGAAAAAATGTAATGCCTTTCATTTTCACAGGCCTTCAATACTGAGATGTTGTACTTTGTCGTTTTGCACTTTTCAGGACGTATGCTTCAGAAAGGCATCGTCATCAGCTGTTGGCTCGTTAGTCTGGTCACCAGTTGCTGGTACCTTTACGAAATGGACGTGTTCAGCATTGGAGACCATCAGGTCTGTGGTATGGACATGATCTATGGACACTTCAATATGAGTGGCATTAAAGTAAGTATGTATGTGACAAATTAGGTTTGGGCATACCTAGCTTGAAAACAACATGGTCATAGACAGAACGTTTTACATCATTCACGTGTCTGTGGTACAGACTTAAACAAATCTGAATATCTAATGCAAAAATATGGCAAAGTACTATGTGCATAGCAAAATATAAAGGAACTAGATAAAAGCAGACATACGCCAGTTAAACGTAAAAGTAATGAAGACACTGAGATGAGACATTGCCTAAATAGGGAAAATCAAAAGCCCAAATGGGTGGACAGTCTTTTGACAATAGGAATGACAGGGATGGTTCAGCTGATCTACAGAGCTATAACATAGTAATTCTTGTTCGATTTCTCAAATATAAACTCTCTTTTAAGTTAGCGATAAATCACCAGGCGAAGGTTAACGCATGTCACAAGGTCCTTTAAAAAGTATAACATCTATAAAAATTCGAAAGGATCCCTTACAAAGGTATACCCAAACATCTGCCAGTTAAATATGAAACAAAGACATACGACGAAAAAGTACTAACAGGAAGTCATTTGCATTTCTTAAAAGAGAAAATGCCTTTATTTAAAGTATGATTGGGTAAATAATTTAATGATAAAATAACTAGACAAGGAATTAACTTTATAATTTAGTTAACGCAAAATTGATATCTTTTCGAAATTTGAGAATTCAAATATTTTATACAATTTTGAGAGTGTAAAAAGGCTCAATCCGAATGCTTTTAACTTGTATACCTGCTTCAATGCGTACTTTATGAAGAAACCAAAATTGCGTATTTAAACCAATATTAACGTACAGCACGATAACCTGTACCAAACAAATTTTACCAAGACATATATGACCCATAATTCTGGGAAAAACAATTGCGATCATCTTGAGCCCAATTTTGGTCAAAATAAACTGATATAAGCGCCTGTTGAAAACCCATCATCACTTTAATCTATGAATGCAATAAGCTAATAATGTATTTGCAGAATTTTCAGGCAATTCTACAGTGTTCTTTATATTTTACAAAGGTTGGACTGTTTGTCTTTTACTACAGTATTTCATTTAATGGTAAGAATGGTTTTCAGACGGTGTCAAGTATTCATTAATCTGAGACATATATTATCTTTCGGTTCAGTCGTTCTACAAGTTTATCTCTAACTATAAATATCAATAAATTTTATATGTTGATATTTAAGCCTCATACAACGCCGAATATTCTGGAAACGATAGTTCTTGTTATTATAATCTCAGAAGTGTTTGCCTTTCAGATTTACTTAATTCTGTATTTCCTGACGCTATTCGTAATCCCTTTCCTGTGCATTGTGACCAGCTACACGTGTCTTGTAATCAGCCTGTTTAAAAGGACTGCTGGTCTAACTGATAGTAAGTATTTTCTCATCTGGTATGTGCTATAATAACATGTAAAATATGTTAATACATGACATGTGGCACCATTATTAATGGTCTACTATGATGTTTCAAAAGGACACCAGTATTTTACGCGTGACACAAAACGATTCTCAGCACCGTGTAGGATTCAAACAAGGACCAACGAACAACCACTAGCATCAAGAGCTGAATCCCTTCTACAGTTGTAAGCCATTATTAATATACACAGACACATGGAAGGTTATACATATCGAGGGTTGAGACATGACTGTTACAAGTATCAGTTTCAAAGGACCATCGTATATTCGTGTTTTAGATATGTCATGTAGACACGAGAACTAACTACCTATAGATACTTAGATTTGTTTTTATCTTCTTAAGGTGCAAGAGACGGAAAAGGGACACATCACCTTTCCAGGGTGTTTAACAGGGAACTTCCCAGAACCAAGAAAAGGAGCATCCAGTTAACTGTTGGAATCATTGCTGGTACTGTCAGACTACGTATTATAGTACAATAACATAAATTAACGATAAAACACACACTTAATATTTCAAATGTTTTAGACTGTTTTTATAATATTAGTATTATATTTTAACTTCAAAATACGATATGCTGAAATGGCGATGCTATTTTATACAGCTCATGCATGGAGCTTTATGATAAGGCAACTTCAAAATATATTTTAAAACCTTGCTGATCCAGACAGTTTCTTTTCGCATATCATAATTCGTTGCAACCATGTAAACTTGCAAGACGTTTTTCCCAATCACAATGTTAAATATTATTGAAAGTAAGATGTTAAATATTATTGAAAGTAAGATGTTAAATATTATTGAAAGTAAGACCTTAACATTTTCTGGTCAATAAAAAGATCATAGACAAATATCGAACTTTAAATTGGCATGGCTTTGCAGTTTGTACTTCTCCCCTTGATTTAATTAACATCAAATTGTTAACTGTCGCTAAAAAAAGTCAATACCTTGCTAACATTGAAGGTTATTCCTCTATTGTCCATTCCACTATTTCATTTCTACATTCATACGCTCATAAGTTCAAATTCAGACAAAACCTTGCATTCCTTTTGTAACCGGTGTCTTTCAGAAATAGCTGCATTCCTTTTGTAAACGGTGTCTTACAAGACAAAAACTTGCATTCCTTTTGTAATCGGTGTCTTACAAGACAAAAACTTGCATTCCTTTTGTAACCGGTGTCTTACAAGACAAAAAACTTGAATTCCATTTGTAATAAAGTGTCTTGATACAATAATTTGTACATCAACTGTTGTAATTCTGTTTCTTCATCTCGTTTATCGTGTGTCATATACTCGTAGATGGGGAAACTTGGGGGTCCAAATGCCCTTTACATGAGGGCCTACAGAAAGAATAACTTATAACTGGATAGTGTTTCCCTTCCTTATTTATTCATGTGTAAATCGGCTAAATCTTCGACCTTTTATATTCATGTATACATTTACCTTTCAATATCATTACCTACAGTTGCTGCACAATACTACATTATCTCATTTTGATTTCTTGCTTAGAATATTTCCTAAGATCATGATAATGCCCTTTGTGTTAAAATATTGAACATTTTAGCTTTTTAAATGACGTATAATGTGACGTCATTTAATATTTCTTATACGTCATCGCTAAAGCTAATTTTATTCAAGCAGTCATCTTTGTTGAAACTGTTATGTTGCCGATGTTTTTGTCTACTATACATAGTGTACATATTTTGGTAGCTCATTACAATTATAATGTTGTTTGTCAATTGTATTCTTTAAACAGTTTTAAGTCAGGGTGCAGATGCTTACTGTAAGTCTCAGTTGAATAAAACTTTTTTTATATGCACTCTGTTCATCATTATGGACTTTTACCTTTTTTATGAAAAGAATCACCCAGCCTATACAATATGGTCGTGTGTGACTTTGTTATAGCTAGTAACTAGTCTCCATTTCTGGTTTCAGGGTTCCTGTTTGCCTGGAGCACTTTCTTCGGTTTGCTGTTCCGGCAAGTGTTTGGTGGGACGTTTTATAACGTTGATATTCTATTTGTTACATGCTACTTCTGGAACGGCATCGTCAACCCTGTTGCATTCTTTATTTTTCATAAAAGAAAAGCAAGGACAACCATGCAGAGTCTGTTTCATTCAAGCGAGACAAGAACAACGGAAGTTTATAGTGCGCAGTCTAATGCTAGCACGATTGTTCAGAATAGAGTATAAGTGTGAGATTTCGTCATCATCATCAGCAGCAGCGGCAGCAGCATCAGCAGTAACATGCTAGTGCTCTTTAACGCACAGTTTTATATACACTGTTCAATTATTAATTGCTTTTACTCATAAATGTGCATCAACATAAAATAATCTCGTGTATTCTTTGTTCAATAAACATGGTTTATACTGAAATTCTACCATTTGAATTCATGGAATAACCTAATAACCTGATAGGTTTTTTTTCTACCCAGCTAACCCAGTTAAAGTTTGGGGAAAGATAAACACGTTTATTAGTTTTATCAGTTTTTTATCAGCTTTTATCATCCTTCAATCACCAACATAGCATGATGTCCTGTAATTATATACACAAAGAAAATTGTATTTTAAACATTAAGAGCATTAGTTATTTTTTTCTAAGTGAATACAGTTCTAAGCTTATTGTACAATTTAAAATTACATGTACAAATTAATTTAACATAATAACAAAATGATACGTCTCAATACACTATTCTGAGCAAGGTTCAAACTCAACCCGATTACGAAGCGGACGACCTGACATATATTACTAAAAGAGACTATAGCAGTCTCGTGTAATCAAGGACTCATTCATCTCCGTTCGTTCCTGAGTAGTATCTATTAAATTGCACGCGAGCAATGAAATAAAAGCAATGCATTTTGTACCAGTTTGGTAAATCGAAATAACAACCGACAAATAAATACAACTTACGATAAATACTCGAATGAAGTGTAAAAAGGGAGAATCTCCAATTCAAAAAGAGCGAGACCAAGCGCTGGGAAAGTACGTATGGCTGCTGACTGACAATCCGGACCAACTATAAGTCTATATCATGTGCTACTAATACGAGCGCCTTACCAAGAAACTATTTCAACTACCACTGCTAACAATTTTACTTCTACTACTACTACTACTACTACTACTACTACTACTACTACTACTACTACTACTACTACTACTACTACTACTACTTCTAGTACTACTACTACTACTACTACTACTACTACTACTACTACTACTACTACTACTAGTACTACTACTCCTACTTCTACTACTACTACTACTACTACTACTACTACTACTACTACTACTACTACTCCTACTTGTCAAAATGAATTCATTTAGTTTGTTAACGATAACGATATCGATCTCGAGAACGTTAAATACGAATCGAAGTATAGTGCAGATTAAATATATAATACATGGAGTCGAATAAAATTACGGATGTCCCATATCCATGTCGCAGGTTCAGAACTCGTCTTGAAGAAGAGGGGACTTTGTGGTCGCTACTGCACTGTCTTTTTGCGTTGTATGCGTGCTCTGGTTTTCTAAATAACAAGTCATGATTAATGAACAACTGTTATTTGATTTTTATAATTATATCTGTCATAACACCATCCTTCGCCTGCCGATATTTCAAGTTAAAAGTTATAATAGTATAAAAATATTGCCAATATAGTATTAAGGCTTAACTCAAAGTAAAGCTTCTAATACTGCAAAAAGTAAATTTTGCCATAATCATTATCATTAACAAAGCATTTGATGAATTTATATGATAATCCTAGACGTAGAGGTCGGTTTCATAGTTAATACATCAACATTTCCATCGGGCTTATTTTCTAAAAATTCGATTCCTCTGTTAACTATTATAATATACAGTTATTTCTAGAGCATACATATTTCATTTTCAAATACACTTCGTGTCATGCTTACAGGTAGAGGCAGTGGTAGGTATCAGATTTGTCTCAGAAAGTCGTCTGTTCGGGCACTCAGAGGCCTGACTAACTTGATTTTTCTTGTTTGTTTTTGGTTGCCCGTATCGGGACAAACACGTGCAAAACATAGCGTCGCTCTGTTGCTTATTGACATCTCATTTATATTTTAGGACGGTTTAAAGTTTATGTAGTTTACTTAAATTTGTCGAAATATGTATAGGTTAATTTGATATGAATAAGTAATAGCAGCTTAAGGTATCTTTATTGCGCATTATCATCCAAATAGCAAAAACATTATTGCAAAAAATAAAACCCAGAATTTAATCATATTTTCCTCAATTTTAATCGCGAGATGGCAAATTTATGCTGGCAGATTGTCAGTAAAGTTTAAATTTAACTCTGAGAATAAATGTTATAAATATCTGCCACATGATAAAATCGAGACAAGTGATATCTTATTGTTATAAAGGTTACACAGAGTACAGTTGTTCATTAATCAAAACAATGTGTTTCCCAACAGGTCGGACTGCCATCATTCATTCGCATTGTCATTTTTCTGGTTGCTTTTACTTTTACGCTTACAATAAAGATATCTTGTAATTAATCGTGTATAATTCTGTATTATCTTGGGTAAAATCAAAAAAGTTTTTGTTTTTTAATGTTGTTTTTAACTGTTTCTCTTGTATTATGCCCATAAATGTTCATTAGTAACGGCGACAATGTCATGACAGCTGACAATTGAATCTGTGATTGCAAGTCTAATATTTATTCTACTGAGGATGTGGAAAATTTGGATTATTGCATACGGTCTGTATCCTGGCATTTTTTTAAGTTTTCCAAAACTTTAATATGGAAATGCTCATAAATCAACATAATCAGTGCAAGTTTAATAAAAAAATATTCCAATAATAGTATTGTTTAAATTATGCAAACATACTAAAAACATGTGTGATATATGCTCGAAGCAGAAGAAAATTGTTAGTCCCTCTGTCATTGTTAATCAAGGTTGTTAATTTGCAATTGCCTTCATTACTGCTAATACGTTTGACATGGCAGATAATTAAGAGTTAACGTGCTTATAAGGCTGTCAAAGAGTTACTTAGACATGTGTGAACCTAATGCTTGCAATACCATGGATTCTCTGTACCTAGGCGTCGTAGGTTTGATTTGATCTTTCATTATACAAACTAGAGTTAAACATTAAATTGCGAAACAAATCTAACATCGCAAAACTTAATTGTGTCTTTGATTAAATATAAATATTACTTTGGAATATTATTTTGTAATTTAATTATTCTTCTCTATTGCCGAGATATCTGTAAAATATAGCAGTTGTATATATTATTCTTTGTAGCTATACGTTTATGTGATGCTAAAGTTGAAAATGTATACTTAACCAGACAAATTGTACTAAATTACATGACAAGAATGAACATAAGTATGCTTAATTATATGGCCAAAATGAACATTATGGCAATAAATTACGTGACAATAATATTTTTTTATAAGTATTAATTATTGCAACAGCTGTTAAATATTTATATTAACTATAAAAAAGTATCTTAATGTCTTTTAAACTTTCCCAAATATCGAGAGACAACTAAAGCTAATCATGGCAAACACACTTTGCCCAGAATATAATTTAAAACTTAAAATGTTGCATTCTCAAAATTTGTCTGATACGTTTGTTATTATTTTGTTACGCCATAGATTTTATTGTTTATTAAAATAAAACATTATTGTACTAGTTTGTTGCTTGCTTATCATTCTCTAACACCAGTTCGTCGTTTAGTAAACGTGCCATTTTATAAATAAATTAAAAAACAACAACAAGAAAACAAGACATGTTCTTGAAATTATGCTTATTACCTGGTTTGGGTTTCAAGATATTGTAATCTTTTATTATCTTGTACGATATTATGCTGGTTGCAGAAAAAAATGGCTTCGGCTGTTAAAATACCCTTTCGATTTATGTAACCTTTGTAATAGTTATTATATTGTTTACTAATCAAATATATAAAAATGCAGAAAATTCCCGTTAGTAGCCAAACTGAAAACACATATTTAATGGTTGTTTGTTAGGTAAATGTTTCACTAACAGTATTCAGTTGCCAAAGATGGTGTCCACTTTAAGCAGATATAGTGCTTCCTACAATGTGCAAGAATATATAAGAAAAAGTCCTATGAGCATTGCAACATATACAAAAATTGAAAAGACACAGGACCAAAGTATTCACATGCACGCCAAATGTAACAGCGAGAACAAATCTGTGATAGTCATGTACAATAAGAGCAAACCCGACAGTTACTGCCTTGGAACGGTCAGTCGGCAATATGGACCGACTGGGATGCTTAAACCGGTTTTACGGAGCTCTAACCTCGCACTTCCTGATGGGTCGTGTACACAAGACATAAAACCACACCCAGTCACATTAATCTAGCATCAGGAGGACATTTCGGGGAATACATATTTATTTGCTATAGCACAGCTAAGGAGCTATTCCTTTACCAATTTTTAGAAATTAAGTTCGTCGTACCTTGGGCATGTGGCCTTCTGTGCGTAGTGATAGCCAAGGATCCATTGATTGCGCTTCCAGTTTTGGTAAGAACAAACGGGTTTTAAGGCCCTACATGCATACAAAATAAGTAACATAAGACAACAAGGGCCCGACAATAATTATAACCACATTGTTTCTTACGCATAGCAAATTACGTAAAGTCTTCTATGCAGTTTCCTTGAACTCCTTCACAAATACTACTCTCTATGACGCTCTAACAAATTCCAATCACAAGATTGTTCTGTATTAAGCAGAAATGTTTATTCGTGTGTGTGGCACTGCTAGCAGGCATAATATATTCTGAATAAAATGCATGAATAATGTTTCCATTTCCGATGTTGGTCCCTTTTGTGCTCAATACATTTTGTTTGTAAGTTATTTAATACATAACATAAGGAATCTCGCGACTTTTCAGATTAGATTTTTTTTAAATAAAAACTGTTTGAAATAATGTAACTGAACCATATGGCTGGAGAGTAATTACTGTGTTTTCTTGCATATGCCAATGTGTTATCATGTCATAGCTTCAATAAGTAAATAAATGTACACGTACGTACTGATACATATTGACCATATTAGAAAGAAAGAAATGTGCTCTTTTGGTAGATTACTTATATTTTATATTTAGACAACTTTACAATCATTTCGAAGTATTAAACCCGGTAACGAAGAAATAGTGTACATATATGCTGACATGTAATTTTGCAGGTTTTAACCTAATTATACAAAAAGCATTGTCATTATCGTTTAACATGCACAGAAGTGTTGGTCTTCTAAGCCGAATTGTCTACGTTTTATCTAAAATCTTACGTGGTCCGTTTATTTCTAACATTAAAAATGTTATCGAAAAAGATTTCACTTATCTACGAGATCATATTTTAGTGCGATTTATTGCATGCAAATTTATTGTTAGTATGTCCCCATTTGAAGTTAACGGACACACTGTCTCTGCGATCGCAAAGAATTACGCATGAAACAAATATTAATAGTCCTGTTAAATTAAACAGACGATTACAAAACACGACGCTTATTTCCGACGTTGATACTTTGCTGCAGACTTGTGATCAGGCTAAGGTCTATCGAATGAGGTTTCACTGGTGCAGAGATGAAGTGTTCGAAACGGTTTTTTTTAAAGTTAAATTGCATGTTGTGAGGTAGTAAATTATTATCTTATAAAGGGTTAATGAAACTTTAAGTCTAAAAGCTGACAATCAATTAAAAAATGTTTCATCGATCGTAACCAGAGACAGCGAAACCACAGATAACTGTGTTCATTACGAAAGGCAGAGTCATTATTTAAAGAGTTAACGATAAAGTAAAAATATCAATGCATACAAGTGTGGTCTAATTCAAAGCTTAAATGGGACAAAAACAAAATATCCCACTATTTGCAAGCAAACCGAAAAACGGATCAAGACGTTTATTTTCCAGAAAGATTAGGTTAAATATAAATTATTATGTAAAGCCTGAATACAATATAGAACACTATGAGCCACTGGCATCAATGTTCGACCTCACTGTACGTTAAATTGAACTGTGTCAGACAGACAGCCTACGGTGCCTAATCCGCACTTATCAGTCTCGAAAAATAAAAATGTTCTGGGTTAAATAACCACCAACACCTGTATTTTTAAAGCAAATTCTTACTACATCTAGACGTCTTTCCTGCATTACGAATACCTTTACCATATACTTTTGCCAGGACCATCATGTTGTATACAAAATCAAAACCGTACATAGGTACATCAACAGACTTACCATAGCTTTGATTTTTTTAATTTTAAAACCAACAATTTCAATATATATATAATAATTGTGCTTAATGCAAAAACCTATCTAACCTACGGTATACATAAAACTTTTAGACAAACAGTATGAAACTTACGCAAGTTAGGTTTTCATCGCAAGTTTTTCAAAACGTTTATTTGCCCTAAATACTCATTTATTTAAATGAGGTTAGCTTTTAAAGAAGAGTTCGTCTCTTTTCATAATAAACTTGTTGTTTGAAAAACAACAAGATCATTATCTTACGATCTAACCCAAGAGAAAGTAAAATATTAAAGCTATATGAATATGGTATTTTCTGCTTATAAAGAGCACCAAGACACACGATTACGTGGATAGGAAATTTAATCGATTTAAGTATGATTGTATTCACCACTTCCTGATACTTAAATTTGGCTCTATATAACTGTTTGTCGTCTCAGATTCTCGTGTAACGAGCATTATGTCCAAATTATTCCAGATAATAATTACGTTTACTTGTACAATTTGCTGGGAATAAATACGCCAATCGACTTGAACTAACATGTTACATGCGTACTGATGTTATGCACGAGCAGTATTGTGAAAGGACGCAGGATTCATTGGGGCTCTTTATTGTCAAAAACAATAGTTGTAAATTTTTGTAATGTAATATTACCATATTAATTAGTTTTTAGTTAAATAATAAATGGTTATAAATGGTAAGTTAAAGACATCGTGCCGTTTAATCTAACCAAGTGCAAGTTAACTTAAAGCAGGATAATGAATGGCATGAATATTAACTCAAATGATACAATTTATATTTTGTGTACCGGTAGACTAGACAAATAGCAATAAAGAGGCACGATTAAGGACCGTGATTGATATATACGTCAAAATATAGGCGAGAAGCGTGAGTTGTGCACTGAAGAATGACACGGTCGTCAAAAAATATATGCGAGCTCAGTTTGGATGAGCAACTAGTTTTAGACTATTTATATGGTAACAGTGCAGAATGGGGAGGAAGAAGGAATTGAAATGAGCTTGGGAGATGTGTGTAGATTTGGACGCGTTAGGGAGAGGTATTCACGCCTCACAGTTGTTAAATTGTAAAATGTAACTTTCTTTAAAAACATTAATCATGGGATGATTTTGAGTTCTACTATGGAGCCCCGTTACGCCACAGATTCACTGGATTGTCTTGGGTCTTTCTTTGGAAATGGTGGATTTGTTACCAGGGTGACTGCTGCTGCTTTAACACAGTAAATTGTTATACTTAAATCTGTCTTCAATTTACTAGATTCAAGGTAGATTAAAAATCTATAAATTACAACTTGAGATGAGCTGATTTTTTTTACTTAACTGTGTCGATAATTACTTTCCATTGGAGCTTAAGCTTACGTTAATGTTTTATGCTTTCAAACCTGCAGATATATTTTGTCTGAAACTTGGTATTCCCTAAATTACTTCGGGAAGAATAGACTAACAAGAGGATGCGACTCTGCAATATTTGAACAGAGATTTGTGCTGATTGCTGGCATCGACAAATTGACAATGTCATTTAGCAGGATTTTCTGCCTATTTTCGGGGTCCGAAAATTTGCCCAACTCCCCCCCGAAAATGATATCGTTATAAACTGGCAAAATTCCCCAATTCGTTGGCAGTTAAAACCAGTACAGGAAACTGCATAGGTTTAATTCTTGTTTAAAAAGCGCATCGCAATTGAACAACGGTGAATATTTGATTAATTAAAGGATAAAGCAAGATGAAGCTATAATGTGGGCTTCATAGTGTGTAATCTATGTATAAATGGGACATCCATATGCAGTAAATTTATAACGGTTACCGTTTAAAAAAAAGTTATTTTGCGAGTTTAAATTATGAGTGAATGCTACGAGGTCTTTGACGTGCAGAATCTTTCGCCGCATTTCAAGCATCTAAAACTTTCTCAGTTAAACACTATGCCTATACGCCTTTCTGCATTTCATCAACGCCCTGTACCTGGTGAACAAACACGACAATCAATTAAAGAATGGAATGCTATGCAGCTTCGTATTTCAGAAGTGAACAGAATGCTGATATAGTTTTCCATACTGTTTAAGATGCTACAGTACTAATGATGAGTAACGATGCCATAACTTTTTTTTTGTTTTCTCGATTTTTTATGTAAAATCAACAGCGCCCTGGAATTTAGCATTCTTAACCAGACTTGGTAGGAAAGGCAAATTCTTGCAATATTGTAGAAGATGATTGCTGAAACAAGGAGTGTTTGTGTAAAACACTCTTTACTGACAAATCCAAAGTCACTTACTTTCCACTGACGATTTGGTTGTAGATGTTTTATTAACTTTAGAATGGCAGATATTTTTCAGTGTGCAATTCTGTTAGAAATACAATACTGTAATTAAGATGGAGACTATGTCTATGTAAATAAAATGACAAAATCAATTATGATGTGTCACAGGTTACAAGCAAATGGAAATAATAATTATGAGTCTAAACAATTACAATGCAGTATAATCAAGAAACAGACTTATGTATTAAAATAAGTATTCTAAGATAAAAGTTATATTTGAAACCTGTCTAAAGTTTGAACACCATTATACTAATATTAACAAATTAAAAAGGAGATGTATCTCCTTTTAAATTAACAAAAATAAAATAAAAAATAAATCCTCACGCTCTGTATTTCCTTTTACTTAAACATACTGTTTCAATAGAGTCCGGAATCATTGTTAGTATAAATATATTTCTTTTGTTTGAAATTTAAGAATACTAAATAAGTTCCCGTTTGAATATTTCCGCTGTTGGTAAAAATGATGTTGATTATGTTACGTAATTAGTTGCTAATGTAATGCTATTTTTGTATCATTTTAATTTTTTATTTCTTTTTTGTCCTTAGCTTTTAAATCACAAACATGACTGAAATGATTCAGAAAATGTAATGCATATCTGCTAAATTTTATCCTCCATAAATTACAGGGACTACTAAAGATATAACCTAATGGTGGTTGATTTAATTTATTTACATATATTTTTGTGTTGGTAAACGTTTAAAATAGTAAGTAGTATGCAGAAATAAGTGTGCTTGGTATCGGCATTTGCAAACTAAGGACGGATAAGTCAATACTTATAACAAGTTTTGCCTGAGAATTGTATGCTTAAAAGTACACATATTCGACTGTATTAGGTTTGGCTTATTTGGACAAAGTATCCGCATTAAAAAAATCCGATATACACATCTGCTTATTTAAATTTATTTTTCTAACATTTGCATGTCGATCAAGCTCTTTACAAAACGTACATTTGCTTTCTTATATAAATGCAGTAGTAGTTGCATCCAATATGTAAGCCGCCAAATTTAAAAACGTCTATACATCTCTTACAGGCTCCAGGTACGGGAGGCCCCGGTTTGATCCCGGGCCGCGACATACCAAAGTCGTTAAAATGGTAGTGGTATAGCTCCCTTGCTAACGCTCAAGCAAATATAAGAGTAGTTCTACGACTGGTTGGCCCGGTGTCAGGATAATGTGACTTGGTGTGGTATCATGCCAGGTGTTCACGGCATGTTATACTCAGTGAAGGCTGTACTATATCTGCTTCAGATAACTGAAATACTGTTGGTGGGACGATAAACCCAATAAATACACAAACAAACATCTCTTACAGCTACAATAGGCGCAGCCATTATTCTACCTCTGTAACGTAATTATAGTTGGCAAGTAATCCAGACTACTGTCAAAATTTACCGACAATGCAAACGGGTTACAATTTATGACTGTACTTATTACTGGCCGCATTTGCTTGTGGCAGTGCTGCTTAAGATACAGTGATTTGGATTTAATTGCGTCCTTGAAAACCAGTCATCACCAGTTTCTACCATGTTTAAGTGTTAAGTGTTTAATTGCAAGCCAGGGTTGATTAGAATTCTGATCAGATCTGCAATTATGTGTAAAACCTAAAGGAAACAGGATGTATGTAGAAATATATTTACAACATTAAAACAAGTGTTAGAGTTGAGCAACATATATTACAATTTGAGCAAGCGCAAGACAACTGTTTACATATGCATATATAAAAAATGACAACAACTCACAGATGAGACACTTCATATTAGCGAAAACCCAACAGATTACAACATAAATTACAATTTAAAGAAGGGCCAGACACAGCGTTACATAGGTTTACCTATGCATTCGAATGTAAAAGTTACGATAACACACAAATGAGACATTTGCAAAATAGAGAAATTCCAGCAGTTACCACCTTGGAACGGCCAGCAGGCAGAATGTATTTATTCAAGTTATCCTTCATAATCATACATATCTGCTTCACATGTTTATATTTCATACGAAGATCAGGACTCTATCAATTAGAGAGCCTAATAATTCGAACGTCGAGAGTTTACCGTAAATTTTCAGAAGACCGGGACTCATTTATGCTTTTTATCGCCTTTATGTAACTAGACGCCATACAAACCGTTAACATACAATTAGAACTCGCTCCACTCTGGTCACTGCCTCAGTGTAATTTAACGCCAATCAGACAGTGTTAGTCTGGATACTATGAATCTTGCTCGCCACCAACCCTAGTCGGCGAGGAGGCCCTAGTATCTAGGCAACGACTTCTCTACCGACTTGGACATCGCCACAAACAACCGTTATTTCCATATAGACGGTTGTAAAAGGCATCATTATATATTTTTTAAGACAATAAAATACATTGTTTACAATTTCATATTATAAAGTTAATTATTTTCAGCATAAATAGTGTTTATGAGGTCAGTATAACCCCCGATCTATAAACTCTTACTGTTTGTTACCACTGATTTTGTTTAATACACACAACATGCAAATTTTCAGATTTATTTTTCACAATTTTCTTAATATGCTATAAATAATTTGGAAGCAAGAATTATAATACCAATACTATTTTATCTACATACATAAAGATATTAATTGAGCATAGAAATTGCAATAATATGAAATAAAGACATATAGATATTGTAAAAATACTTTGTCATAAATCGTCATAAAACTGTTGACGATCCTTTAACGATTTTATCAGAGTATATAATTCAGCATTTAATTTACACGTGCTGAATTTGTGATCTATGCGAGGAGTTATTTTTGTTTAATGAACCATTGTACAGTTATAATATAGTTGAACAGGCGTGACAGTTATCTTTATATGAATCGCAGGTGTCTGATGTATTCCATATTGCGACATAAAATGTCTTACTATCGTGAAAGAATTACTTAAGGAGATTGCTCAGATTGCCAATACAGGAAAGCGCCGCACTTACTCTTCACGTGGATTTGTCTTCATACCAGCAAAGCATTTTAGCATTAAAACGATTGAAACAAGATTTAAGTCAATGATCTAAGTGATCTAAAGAGAAGATCCTGGCTCTCTTTTTCTTCTTGTGTTTGGTTATAATAAAATTTCACCAGAACTGATATCATGGTAAATTATCAACTTATTAAGAAAAAAAAAGAAGATAATTTACCAAGTAAACTTAGTGAGGCTTAGTAATATAATAGATAGCAATAAACAATCTGGTATTTAAACCGGCATGATGCTCTTTGTACATAAAGCCAGTATCGTTTACATTTTAAAGCGGCCCATGACTGCGGTCATGGTCTTAACCTGAACCTAGACAGTACTGATCATTGTCCTTAACCTCCCCGCCATAGTCGCAGTGGAAGTATAACAAGCGGCCCCATTTTATTGTCTGCTGCTCATCATAGCAGTCGCAGGAAAGCAAAACATCTAAAATGTCTTACCATAGTAGACTTTAATGTATGGCAAAAAACAACGTAATTAGTATTTTGTGCATATATACGTAATTATGCGATTATAAATATTATTTTTTTTATTTAGCTTATAATTTTGTTTTTGGTAAAATTGGTTTAGTTTTAAGGTTTTCAATATATTAAACCAAGACCTAAAAAGAGCAATTATGGTACTTTATAAGTTAAATCTTAATTTAGCAACTGAGTAGCAAACGGCCAAAACGTAGAGTTAAAATAATTTCCCATTTTAAGTTTGTGAGAAGCATGTGTTATTCCAACGGTTGCCGCACGCGTATCGGTGCAACGCGATATTGTTGAAGCATAAAGGATCTACGTAGAAATTATGTGAGGAGTTACATAGTACATTGTTTTATTACAACAGTGATGACAGAATACACGCATTGCGATCGCCGCGTGGACGCCGTGCTCTTCTATGAACTTTACATTATTAACATAAACAGTAAATAACAGTAAAATAGATAAGTCTATCTAACACTGAAAACCTTTCCTGTGTTGCTTTATATGGATATGCTTTTTTTCTATGTTGAAACATATCTTACAATTATTTTTTGCTGAAGTTGTGATATCACAAAGAGGTAAATAAGGAAAGGTCCTATCAAAATTTCCACAGATATTTAAATGTAAACTAGCTACGTTCCTCAGTATGTTTGCTATATAGCAGCATTGTTTCAAGATTGGATCGTTTTACTAGGAGAACAACAATGAATCTTAATTTATTCCGATAACATAAAAAAGCAAATAGGCACTTTACGCTGCTTGATATGGCTAGATATAACATGTATTAGTAGCTAACTGATTAAACCTCTCGTGTGGTTCTTTTCGTATCTTATGCCGGATGTGAAATTTTATGTTTAATTTACAAATCAATGACTTTTTATGAGGATAAATCGGATATATATATAAAATTCTGAATGCAATGACATAAAACAAGAACTACTTAATGACGTCATGTAGAAGAGTTTTTTTAAACAATGTGCATTTTTTGAAAGAATGAGGCAGTCAAATCGTAGTAGTAATTAAGAAAATAACAAGAAAGCATCCAAGCCAACAAAACGGTTTTACATGCTACGAAAATATCCAGGAGGGATAACTTATGGCTATCTCACGTAACTGTCGGGTTTGCTCTTATTGTTTAATGACTCATCACGGATTTGTTCTCACATTTACATTTGGCGTGCATGTGAATACATTAGTCCTGTGTCTTTTCAATTTTTGTAAATGTTGCAATGCCCATAGGACTTTGTCTCATCTTATTTATGATCTAGAAATGACATTGGCTATCAATCGTGATTTGTATGGCACTTTATAAATTTAAAAAATCCAGTACAATAAGAAGACTTGTGTCTTTTAATTCAACGTGAGAGTGAACATTTGCAATAACACTTTCTGTCAGAACTAGTGGTGTATAACCCATTAGTAACAAATTTTTAAAAATACGTAAAATTTGTTTATCTTAAAAACCCATTTCCAAATATTGAGAGTTTGTTTCTGTTCGCTTTCTCTTTTACACCAACTTAGATCATCAAGTTATTTCCTTCTGCTATTTCATAACAACTCTGAGAAAAATCATTTGTATCAGGCACCTGTTTTGGACCCGATTGACTTAATTATATAAATTATAATCATTAATAGTGCTAAATAGATAAATAAGAAAGGCCCTACCAAAATTTCATTTTGTAACCATACTTACAAATTAAAAATGAATCGTTACATAAACTTTTAGAAGGATCATTTGGGGTAAGGTCGGCTACATTTTACTAGTAGTATAAAAAAAGGTTTTGTAGTAATTTTGAATTTGTTATTTAAAGATTTATGTTTTACTCTGAGGAATATCCAAAGTAACACCAGTTTTATCAGCCAAGTCGGCTCTTTTGCCGTCCAAAGGCAGTTAGTGTATATATGTTTATATATTCGGAGAGAGAGAAAGAGAGAGAGAGCGTGAGAGAGAGAGAGCAAGAGAGAGAGAGAGAGAGAGAGAGAGAGAGAGAGAGAGAGAGAGAGAGAGAGAGAGAGAGAGAGAGAGAGAGGGGAATTTAAGAAATCAATCTCTTCAATTTAAAAAATAACAAACAACAAAGATGTTCACAGTAGAAAGGAATACATCAGCTTGCATTCTAAATAAGAAACAAAACAAGTTCACTTTAAAAGTCTACTAAGCAGGTATATGTATTGTTATTGCAGCAAAAGTATTTCATCAATTTTGTATGAAAGGTTAAATTCTTTTCTAAAAACAAAATAGTGTACCGATAATCAAAATTAGGCATGCTTGCAACCAGAAAAACTTTTAAATTTAAAAATGTTATGAAGTAAATGTTTTCCTGTTCTCGTGAATAGATGCTTTCACGTGAGAAAGATTACTTGGAAACTTTTTCTAATTGATTGTATTTTCCTTATTACGAATGCGATTCGATCTTTATATGATAAAACCTTTCTTCTTACCAAATCAGCGAGACAATATCTGTCAACTTTGGAATTTAATTAGTAGCTTAATTTCCGTCGGCTTTGAAGAATGCAGTACTATTGTGCAGCCTAGACATTGCAAAACAACGAGTAATATAAATCAAGGCAATGAAAAAAGAGAAAACGTGCCAAATAACAATAACGACAGGAATTACAGACACCGGTCCTCATAACTTTGTGCTGATTGTGAAAAGGTTTAGGTTACGATCTGTATATGAACTTTTTAAAATATAAATGTGAAATATGTCTTTAATTTAATATACTAATCTACATAGGTTAAAAAAAGGTCCTATCAAAATTTCCATAAATATTTTAATTAAATCTTCCTTTAGACAAAAGCAAACAGGGTAAATATAAATGTGACAAAACAAAGAGACGAGACATAACACACAAAAAGATTTCAATTTAATCTTCCTTTAGACAAAGGCAACAGGGTAAATATAAATGTGACAAAAACAATGTGACAAAGAAAAAACTATCAGTTACTGCCTTGGAACGGTCAGTCGGCAAAAGGACCGACTGTGGTGCTTAAACCTGGTTTGTGGAGCGCTCCAAACTCGCACTTCCTGAAAGTGTTTCTATCAAACAAGCAGTGTAAATAAAATATCCCGTCAAAGTGAAACAATTAACAGTAAGCTCCTGCATCGGGAGTTAAAACAGATATAATGAACTTATATACATACCTTATATCTAATAATAAAATAAAAAAATCAACATTATATCTAGTAATAAAATAAAAATCAACATATGTACAGTATGTACAGTAGATAAAAGCCTCGGTAACCTAAAAATTCCAAATGAGACAGTAGTTTGAAATAAAACAGCCAAAATCAATGATGTATAATAAGAACAATTTAATGACGTCATACAATGCCACGAAGTCATATGCCAAAAGTGTCAAAAGTGAAATGTAACAAATACGAAAGAAATCATCGAATTTTAGAAAACAACCCGAACAAACAAAATAAAATGTAGTATTGTTAAGAGTTAATAAGTTTTAAAATAACATATCATAAAGAGCCGAGGATTTATCCACAGTTGGCATATAATATAATAAAGGTACACAAATTCCGATGTTATACCTACTGTGCAACCTCAAGTATATGGCATGGAGACTGCTGAAGCTGTCTCACCTATATAGGGCACGACTGGAGAGATGAAGAGACAAGAAATCCAACCAATTATGACTTTAAGACCTGTCCGGTCATAATGTAATTAAAAAGGAATGCAAGTTTTTTTTTTTACTGTAAAATGGTCATTTGCAATTCCCAGTGTGTAATCGTCAGCAATAAATTTTCTGATAAGTTTAGTAAAGCGGTCAGAAAAGTTATTGAGACCCTTGACTATACTTTAACTTGTATAAAACATTTCCATAAAAATGCATGATGGCTTATGCCTTTCTGCATAAGCGTTTTCAAATTGCTATTAAACTTAAAAGCAATAAAATCATTGCGGTGAAAGAATTTTAAAAACGCCTTTCTTTATTTGTGAAAACGAAAGCCTTGCTGTAACAGTTTAGAAAAAATAAACCGGTTGCTAGCATTGAAATCTTCGACTTTAGTACAAACGCGTGCAAACCTTGTTCATAACACAACTCATGTAACGCTTTTTTCTACTTGATTGTGATTACTGTTTATTGCATTTTAATCTATTATACTTCTTCTTTTAATATGTTTGTACATGTATATGTATGTAACTTATGATTTTTTATCCCACCATCTCTGTTAATATCGGTTGATATAACCCGTGTGATAAAGATGAGCTTTATCAACCGATATTCGCGCACCTGCTCTAAGCCGGACTACTTTTTTGACGAAACGATCAGGAGTGTTTACGAGAACGAAACTCATTTATCCCGTAATTATGATTGTGGTCACCCCAAAAATGTCCATAATATAAATATTGGTGAAATAGAGCAAAAGAGGCTATTAAAAAAACGAGGATGCGAGCGGTTTCGATCTCTGACCTGCAGGATTGAAAACTTCATTGGCAGCGTCTTGAACGACTGAGTTAACCGGACAATTCCAAGCAACTCTCCAAAGTTTTATTTAACAATGATATAGAAAATTAAAAAATATATATATCAGAAAAATGAAACAACATGTTTTACAGGAACATGATTAAAATTGTTTAGTAATAGTAATAAAATCAGTAATAGTAATAAAATCAATAAAAGTACGAATTTGTAGTCTGCAAAAATAAAAACAACTCTCGAAATGTCAAATCACGCGAGTCCCCGTTGTTTTGATGTTATTTAGTGTGAATTGAAATAATGTGATAAAGAATCGTGTAAAAACCTAAGCAGTGTTGAAGAGATGAGCTACGAGGATTTCGAGGCAAAATCTGGCTTTAATCCGAACATTTTTGACAATGAAATTGATCTTGAATCTGTGGTGACTGTCTCAGATTGCAATCATCTGCCTAATCTTAGGGCAGACCCTGATGATCAAATGTCGTTACATGATGAACATTCAAATGGTTTAGATAGAGCTCAATCTTAAGTCGAACCAAATACAGCTGACTGCACAGATCTGGACAAATGTGCTAAAACTCACAGTTTCTAGACGTAAACATGAACACCAACCCACCACCTCCAATCCCAACATTTCTCCAAATTTCGCACGTCATCCTGTCAAAAACACAACTATCTTCGAAATTTTAATGCGCTATATTCAATGTTCATAATTTTCAATATCATCAACAATTAAAATCCATGAGCTACTGTTTGTTACAGCCACAAACACACACACAAACCTCGAATGTAATTCGCGTTTCTTAATGCCAAGTGCGTAGCAACTTTAATGTTACACGGCCTTGACATTACACACTACATGTATAACTTTACACAAGGGTGTGATTTTTGTTGTTCTTTTCTTCCAACCATTATTTTCAGTTATCGAAATCAATAAAATTACAACCTTATGTATAGCGCAAATCAAATTAAAGGAATAACATGTTTATTGTCTTATTTTTTATTGTAAAATAGAACTATCTCTTATAGCCGAGTTACTCCCTTGCTTGCGCATGAATTGCGTGTATTGCATTGGAATGTCAGATTATGTAACGGAGGAGCAGTAGCGGTAAATTTAAATGTTTACCTTTGAAAATCTGTTGATGGTGGGATAAAAAGAATACCAGGTTAGTGTTGATATAGATAAATGTTATCATGCTCTTAGCCTCGCATGATAACATTTATCTATATCAATACTAACCTGGTATTCTCTATATATTCATCGCTTATAGAATGTACGTCTGAAAGTACACATGTATAAGCTGCAATTGTCTAGTCGTCTAAAACCCTTCAACAACATTTATGTTACCTGTCAATTAATATTAACAAGGTCAATTAATTCCTGGAATAGTGACTCTGGTGATACTTTCAACCTTTTAAAAGTGTTTTACCTTAAACTTTCTAAAGATATATTATGTATATAAATTTAAAATGTAGGCGTTGATTCATAAGCAAAATTATGCTTCGTAGAAACATTAAAATATTTGCAAGTACCTCTTTAAAAGCATGCATAGACGGTGGAAAGTTTACATTTTGCTATTTTTTCAAATGAAAATAATAAACTAGATTCACATTTGTATTAGAAATAAAGATATCTACACTTCGTTTTACTTTTAGCGGATGACTGTTCGGTGGTAACTGTTGGTTTTTCAATTTGCATGATGTGTCTCGTCTCTGTGTTGTTGTAATTGTTTACAACCCTATTGTTCGCCTTTGTCAAGACGTAGTTCAGATTTATCTGTGTTAATTCTTATAGGACATTGTCTTATGTTCCTATTCACAATTTGGAGTATTTGGGTTAAATAATAATTATAAATGTTCACAATTACAATTCAGTGTTCACTTTAGGACTTTTATCCGATTGTCCATTAGAACTCCTTTTATTTGCTCACGACAAGAGGACTTGATTCGTGTATCACAATAAATGTCAGAAAAAAGACTCAAGGACACATTTAACCACTGCACGAATAGAATGTATGCAAAGTATAGGTATTTGTTAGGCAAAAGCAGATATTTTCATTGTCTTGACAGTGCCTTTCTCATGACTGATTATCAATTTCATCTACATATAACTGATTTTGGAAATGTTTTATCGGGAAATGAATATTACCTTATTGTTGCCATTTTTATTTATTATGGATATATTTTGATATACTGTTATGTACAGTAGTACACCAGCGTTTAAGGTTTCGCTAGTCATGTTAAGGGTTGCTTACCGTGGTGGTTTTGATGACGTAGCATTCGCGTAACATGCTAGAAAGTTGTGTTTTTTTTTCGAATTCGAGAATGTTCTGGGTTCGCGAATGTTCTGGAAATTCTTTGGGTATATTTGCCGATATAAAGTAAGTTTGGAAGTTTGGATAAAAAGTTTGGATAAACGTTTGGACATATAGTTTGGAAATACTTGCAGCTTCTATATTAAATCTTTCTGTGTTGGAACTAACGTGGACTTACTATATTCTACAGTGATATAAATATAAAAGTATTGAATTTGGAATTGTATCATTTACATTCGTGTTTTGTTCTACCTTTGGATTATTTCAACTGTGCTTATCTACGAGGACATTATACCGACAAAATCTTCAAGATTATTCGACGTTGGATTATTAATTGGACTATTAAAGGGACACCACCTAATAGGGACAAACTGTAAGCTAACATTTATTTAGCCTTCTGAAATATTGTTTCATTTATTTGTTATTGTTTTATTACGCCATAGTTTTAATTGTTTATTAAAATAAAACATTATTGTACTAGTTTGTTGTAGGCTTGTTC
This sequence comes from Sinonovacula constricta, assembly GCA_007844125.1. Taxonomy (NCBI): domain Eukaryota; kingdom Metazoa; phylum Mollusca; class Bivalvia; order Cardiida; family Solecurtidae; genus Sinonovacula; species Sinonovacula constricta. Next base: position 45,664,330 of record CM017571.1, read on the forward strand.
TTTCTGTTACACTATCTCGTCGTTTAGTAAACGTGCCATTTTATAAAGAAACTTATATAGCGACACCGTCGTAACAATACTTGCTACGTATAATATCTGTATTCCGATTTTTTTTCTTTCCAAGCTCTAAACCATCGTAAAACGAATTTGCAATTGAAGCACGAATAGCTCGCATTTTCCGCATCACATATCCAGAGTAGACTCAAACTGCTCTCTTCCTTAATTTAATTTGAACGCTAAAGATGTTCAAGAGAGAATATTTCACAATGACAATAACATCAAGCGACCTTATCGAGAAAATAGTTTGTTTTACCAACAAATGACAAAATAGCACAAACATATGACGAGACAATGAGTATTGCAAGATACATGACATTTTAAATTTTGTATTACATAAAAAAAGGAATAATACTGGGAAAATAACTGTAAATCAGATAAATTCGTATAGTTTAAAAAACAAAATTGTTGCGGAACACACGTAGATGCAGTTTTGGTAGACAGTAATTCTTTTAAAAGTACTAGACGCGTTTTGTCATTCATCTGAAGGGAGATTCTAGAGAGAGGCACTGTGTCATTTATCTGAAGGTAGATACTAGACAGATGCATTGAGTAATTTATCTGAAGGTAGACACCAGAGAGAGGCACTGTGTTATGTATCTGAATTAGATACTAGAGTGACGCATTGTTTCATTTTTCTGAAGGTAGATAATGGAGAGAGAGAGAGAGAGAGAGAGAGAGAGAGAGAGAGAGAGAGAGAGAGAGAGAGAGAGAGAGTCAATTATTTGCAGCTATATACAAGAGAGAAGCACTGTATCATTTATCTAAATTAGAAACTAGAGAGACGCATTGTGTCATTTATCTGGAGCTAGATGCTAGAGTGAGGCATTGAGTCATTTATCTGAAGGTAGATACTAGAGAGAGTCACTGATCTGAATTAGATACCAGAGAGAGGCACTGTATTATTTATTTGAAGGTAGATACCAGAGAGAGGCACTGTGTTATGTATCTGAATTAGATACTAGAGAGATGCATTGTAACATTTATCTGAAGCTAGATGCTAGAGTGAGGCACTGTGTCATTCATCTGAAGGTAGATACTAGACAGATGCATTGAGTCATTTATCTGAAGCTAGATGCTAGAGAGAGGCACTGTGGCATTTATCTGAATTAGATACTAGGGAGAGGCACTGTATTATTTATCTGAAGCTAGATGCTAGAGTGAGGCACTGTGGCATTCATCTGAAGGTAGATACTAGAGAAAGGCACTGTGTCATTTATCTGAATTAGATACTAGAGAGATGCATTGTGTCATTCATCTGAAGGTAGATACTAGAGAAAGGCACTGTGTCATTTATCTGAATTAGATACTAGAGAGAGGCACTGTGGCATTCATCTGAAGGTAGATACTAGAGAAAGGCACTGTGTCATTTATCTGAATTAGATACTAGGGAGAGGCACTGTATTATTTATCTGAAGATAGATAATAGAGAGAGGCATTGTGTCATTTATCTGATTGTAGAGACTAGTGGGAGCCATTGAGTCAATTATCTGAGTGTAGATACTAGAGAAACACATTGTGTTGACTACTGGAAGCGTTCAGTCATTTATTAGAAGGTGGATACTTGACATATATCTCTTAATATGTCATTATAACTTTTGCATACGCATGAAACTAACCGATCTGCCACAGTGCGTCTTGGACTTTGATTAAACCAGACCTTTATTATTACTATATTAGACGAAATCTTGGCTGCAAACTGTCCCACTAAATTAATATGTCAATCTCTTACTTATCAAAAACTTGACATCTATGAGATATATCCTTTAGAAATGCATAGATCGACGGTATTTAAAAAACTTTGAGTAAGACGTTTTCGGATGTATGCGCCGGAATGTCCAAGCTTTTAACTTTTATCCATATTAGATACTGCGCTACATTTTCTCATAAGTAAAAACAGTTGACTGTATTTGTACACAAACTTTACCGGCGATGAATTGCTTTCTCATTGGTGTGAGAGCTTTGTATTGATGAGTTTTCATTTTATACAAAATGTATTTAAATCTCAATATTTCTTTCATATCGGTTCAAAGGATTTGGCTATATAGACTGCACTACACAATATGAATATATCAAGGTCCTAATAGAATTACATCATATAATCATATAGTAAACTTTGAAGTAGTACAAAACAAACTGACATCAGGCTTAGAAATAAGTTTGACTTAAAGACTGAAACTGAGAGTTTAAGAAGTATCACTGGAATGAATGTATGTCCTGAATATGAAACTACCCCTAAAATACGACCTTGCCCGTGAGGGTTGCAAATGCAATTGGAATGTCAGTGAGACTTACCTTCAAGTATTTTAGGTTGAATACTTATAAAAATGGCCAAGTCAGTAGTAATAAGCACTTGCAACAATGAACAATAACAGTAACATATGTTATTATAATTAAGATATTTCTACGTGTATATTGCATAAATAATGTGCTACTGTTTTCCTTCTGCCTGCTGTTTTCATCAACTTTTGTCTCTCATACAACGACAGTCATGAAAAATTTAACTAGATCAATGGATGGCACCGTATTGATCGTAAACTATGACCTTATGGATACACTATGGCGAATGATGAAACAAGTTGTGATGTGTTCGTGTAATTTAAAATATTGAAATCAATATTTAATAAAACACACATGCAGCTTTTAAGACAAGGACGTGTTTACTGTGGTGTCTTTGCGAATCATACTGATTAATATAACAAGTTGTATTCTTCTATGCATAAACAATTACTGAAACATATTCAGCTAAACGACAGAAAGCAAGTTACATCATGGATTACAGACGAAATATAATTGAACAGGGAATTATTGAACTTCAATGGTGAGTAACTGTTGGCGTTCTTATACAAACCTGTATCTGCTATTATATTGTTGCTTTTTGGGGCAGATGGTTGAATCTTTCAGACTACACTTGTGCCAATATAAAAATGCCGAATGCGACATATGCTTCAATACAGACATTTCTTCTGAAAACAACATTTCTACGCTTGTAACATTTCCTTGTTATCGTCTACCTTTATATTAAATGTCTGTTTTGCAAATACACTTTGCGTACAACGGTTTTTGCTAGATCTCATCTTTCAACGATAACCTGAGTTTTACCACATGCTTAATCAAATTGTTTCTGAAGTGGTTCACCATTAGCGTGTTCTCGTGTGCCCTTTGTAGTCTACAAATACACATATCGATCCTAGGGAGGAATGTCTATTGCTGATAAGGAGCTCTGTCATAATCAGCCCACCATTTACATAAGATATATACGACTCATATCTTGGCATTCTGGAACAGCTCGGTTCTATGCAAGGACATGCTTCAGACTCCTGTTGAATCTAGACTAATAATGTTAGAAACCATTTCTGAACATGACAACAATCATACCTTAACAGAGACAGTCTCAATCATAGTTTAAGCTTTAAGTATAACCTTACTAAATTTATATTCCAAAGGCTGTAGATTGCTAGATTAGATATTATCTCTTGGACTTTAACAACAGCTAAAGACAATTATATATATATATATATATATATATATATATATATATATATATATATATATATATATATATATATATATATATATATATATATATATATATATAAACAACATGACAAAGGTATGGTGAAAAATAATTAGTTTATGTAAATATACACATTACTGTAAATTACAAAAATATTTCCTTCCCCCCTTTCCCTGATACCTAATCGTCCTCTGGATATTTCGCATTTTGTCCAGAAATGTTTCTTGAAAAAACAGCCGGTAAAGAGAATTCTACGCCAATTGCTCTAAATATGTCTCCAGAAAGATATTTTGATGAACGTTACACAATTAACATTATCATAGCGGCTGATATAATGGTAATTAGTGTTTAATGGTTAGTTGTGTAAAATTTATAAAAGAGAATGCTATAATAGGTTACTGTTTTAAACTTTGCTGAGGCAGAACTTCAAACCAATTTAAAGAGCTTTTCGCTTGAACGTTGAACTAAGGTCACATTAAAATATCTGACTCAGGTTTCTGAAAAGAATCTTCCCACCAGGGATTTGATTTCTGAATCTGCAAGGTGCCATTTAATGATAAAAGCCTTCAGTTAAAGATTGTTTGAGAAGGAAACTTTGATAGTTCTGGAAAAATCCGCTGGTTTATTATCAGTCTAGAGTGCACTGAAAGATAAGAGATAAAGTTTAATATGTATGAGCGTGTTCCTTGTTTAACCAATTCGAAAAGTGACCCTGTTTATCCGACATTCTCGTTATCTTTTAATCACGAGAGTCAAGAGAGAGTGAGAGAGAATGAGAGAGAGAGAGAGAGAGAGAGAAAGAGAGAGAGATATAAAGAGAGAGAGAGAGAGAGTAGTGGAGAGAGAAAAAGAGAGACAAAGTGCTTAGACTCAATCGTTTTTCCAGAAATTGTATAACTTTATATTCTTGCAGCAATTGCTTTTATTAATTGCTTTTCTTCTGCAAAAATTCAGACATGATTGCCTCTCCTTTAACTAACTTAATTTAGTTGGTTTACGGTTCGTGTCTGCATGTTAATCTAAGTATAAATGAGTATAATTGGCTTGAGCTACTACACAGTAAACCCGAACTGTCGAGACTTAGTATAAGTATCCGCCTTTATACAATAACACCTATTGACACATCGTTTTAGCGATTTGAAAGTTTCTGTGCCTTCTATATACCAACCTTTTAAGCAGGTGCTTCGCTGTAGTCCTTCTAGTTTACTTGTCTTTCTTATGGTTGTTTGATTTTTGTATGACACACATAGACACACAGACACAGACACACACAGAAATACACACAGACACAGACAGACACAGACAGACACAGACACAGACACACACAGACACACACACACACACACACACACACACACACACACACACACACACACACACACACACACACACACACACACACACACACACACACACACACACACACACACACACACACACACACACACACACACACACACACACACACACACACACACACACACACACACACACACACACACGACACACACGACACACACATACACACACAAATATATACCATGCACACATACATAAACACACACATACATTTATATATATATATATATATATATATATATATATATATATATATATATATATATATATATATATATATATATATATATATATATATATATATGCAAATTATATATTTATAAGTGGGTAAATTGGGACTTCCTTTTGATCTACCGACGACCAGGATTCGATCACCGCTGACCGTCCCCAGGATGTAGCTGGACGCTATGCAGACTATGTAAAAGATTAAGAATAGTTTTATCAAAAGATAGTCAGACAGAATAGTATGGCTTATATAAATATAAATATATTATTTATCTTTTTTGAACACGAGGCGTGTGAAAAAAAGTTCAATCAATGGAAATCTTAACATCTTGGAAGAAGTGCTACTGATTGCTGATTTGATCGTAAATTGACAGACGGATTCAGTTAAAAGAAGTGTGGTAAAAAGTCTGGAAGACTAAAAACCTTCTAGCACCGATAATGAACTATATTCCTTAGCAAATGTGCTAATGCCATGCTATCGTAAATGCATTTCAGCATTCAAATGACGTTGGTGTTTTTTATGTTTTATCATTACCATTTCTTATCAGGTCTTTTTAAATACACTTGCTTTCAGTTAGTCAAATAACGGTAATACTCACATTCCGTTTTATTGAGTAAAATATTAAAACACAACCACTTTCTTTTTATCAATTGTTTAAAATTAATGGCTGTATGCATAATATGTCAGACCGATTTCGGTTATAAGCATAATCCATCGGTGCCCGCTTGTCTGCTGAAGCTCGGTAATTAGTAATCTTTGCACCTTTTTCCATGGAGATAAGCAAAAACGATCGTTTATCTGTACCAACTGTTAATCAGCAGCCTTTCGGCTTACTCTGTTAAGGTTTACCGACAATGGCACGCTTTCTATCGCATCTTCCAGACGAATTTGACAGGTTTTCGGGAAGGTTAAACAGAGAATGACGTCATCGATTACTCATGAAGTGTAAATAGCGTATATTCTCCCTTTTAAATGAGCATACTTTTTACTGCATCGCATTTGTTGATGACATACAAAAGACCTACCACAAAACATTAACACCATTGTAAATGCATATATATTTCACTTTCGATTCATTAAAACTTTACATCTGAACAGTGAACTTTGCAATACCATGTAAGAAAAATGTATATTTTGCTTTTTAGGTAAAGAGTCTGCATTTTTTAAAATTATTTTGAGCAATGAACATATCTTGTAATGAAACTTATCAAAGAAATATGATTGAAAGGATTTTGGACGAAACTCAGAGGCTGAGAGTTAATGACATTAAATTTGAGCAACCAAAAACAAAATCGCCCATTGAAATGATACGTCTATATACATTTTCAGCTTATGCATATTCCGGTTATTTTCATTATTTAGACGGGAATGGAAATTATATATTCAAATAAGCGACATCAGTTGTATATCGTTTAATTTGGAACCAAAATATTTCCATAACAAAAAAGCCACCGGGCAAAAAAACTATTAAAATACATACATAACAAAGGTAATACACCCCAAACTAAACTCTAGATTGAGGCATAAGTATACGTCTTCTATATGACAAGATCTACAAGCTGGAATTCTTACCATGTTGAAGAGAAGATGGATAAGTCTGGACCGCCTTTTAAACACGAAGACTGAATTGATGATGAGGCAAATTGTTTTTATCAGCTCTAAATGTTTATGATATAACAAGGGCTGAAGTCATGATACTCTAATGTAATGAAACATCAATGGCACATTTGACAAAGAAAATGGTTAAAATGAAAGAATTCTTAAAATACTTAAGGGGCATACAAAAAACTTTACCAACCGTTTGGAGTTTTAGTCTACTTAATCTAGACCCAAAGGTATTCCTAATCAAGAATACATTACTTTTGACCTTTTTATTAAAGTAGTATAAAACTATTTAAAACATTTAAAACTATTTGTGAATTTATTATAACGACCATATAAATGGAGTGTTTTACCAGGTTTGACGCAATTTAAATCGTCGTCTGCTTTTTCCGATTTCGTGCAGCTACACACCCCACCACCTGTGATGTAGTCTGCATGTACACCACGTAGCGTCTGCCTGTACACCGTCTTGAGGCTGCACTTATACCCTGTTGAGTCCACGTTGAGTCACAGTCCAATTCAGACTTGCATCTGATTTTGTTCAGTAGGTTTCCGGATGCTACGAGGAAATCCGTATTATTTCAGGAGCTTTTGAAGTTAATTCCACCCATCGGGGTTTAGGTTTAACTGCCAATCCTCCCGAGTACTTGAAAATGTGTAATCTGTGATACTTGGCTGATGCTGAAGTTAGCAGTATGGTAGAACCGGAACACAGAATTTTCTGTTGCCTTCAATGGAAGATAACCGAACAAACCGTTGATGGTATATAAGTTTCGGTTTCGAAATTGTTTTGCCTATGGCTTGCTTACTGTCACTTTTATTGGTTAATAAATGACAGATCCTGTCTACCAGCCATTCTACTTGCGCAAACCTAAGCCCGGTGCACCTTTCAATTGAATGTAAATGTCTTTCCAACCATTTGCGAATGCACATCAGTCAACATAGAGGAATAGTTTTGAAATGTTCAGAAAGTAAAAAAAAATATCTATATCTATATCTAGATCAATATCTACATCTCTCTCTCTCTCCCTTCATCTCTCTCTCTCTCTCTCTCTCTCTTTCTCTCTCTCTCTCTCTGCATCTCTCTCTCTCTCACTCTCACTATATTTATATATAAAATTTCACCTATTGAGCGTAAGTTTCATCACATAAAAAGTCCATTAAAATATATATTTCATTATTCATAGATTGTTTGCTTGGATTTTGTTTACCCTTTTTCTATTATAGCCATATGCAAATAAATTTTACAGGTATAGGTTGACTAAACTCGATGAGTAATTAAAAGCGCTACGGTATATATGTACAGTGCTATAGATCACTTCGACATATATTTTGAATGTAAAAAGTAGTTACAAACGTTTATTATTTCGCTTTCATTATAATTAAATTTACATAATGGGCTTTGCAAGACATTCAAATATAACGAAACCCGAAGAAAAGACATAAAAAAGTCACAACTTTACATGTTAACACGTGTGTGCATGCATTTCTACCTCCCAGTACCAATAAAAAGGCATATTTTGTAACGGTTGCTGTGCTAACGTTTGTATTAATGCATGGAATTATTAATTACCCAAAGGCTGGATTGCTTTGTTTCTTTTAAGTGTTTTTATAACTGTAACGTTTTCGAAGCATAAGGCTTGGCAAAGCCCGTGTATAACATGTATTATATATTTGAATGTCGAATAGATTATGTGGATAATACGACCATATACGTAACTAGTGTTTTAGTTAATTCTTTCCATGGAACTCATTATCTCTTGTTGTATACAGTGAGAATTGACTCACGATGATCACCTATCATTTACACGTGTTTATCTTTAAAAATAAGTAGGTATCTATTAAATACGATTTGCTTTGTCGAAACGGAAGGTAGTACAAAGAGTGCTAGAACACCATTACATTGATACTTAATAATAATATATGGACAAAACTTTACACGTTAATAATTTCAATCCATTTCACATACTATTTTTGTGTCAGCCATTAGTATTTGAAATAAAATTATTTTAATTCAATCTTGATCTTACGTTTTGGGTTTATAAAGCTTTAATATTTGTAGCCAGTACAAAATGTCGGAGAAAATATTATCCAGAAACAAAACATCCAGCGCTTCTTTGTATGATATGATATTCTTAAACAATTAGTTAATCTCTTAAATTGTAAATATTTGTCAACAAGTTAAAAGTATTGTAAAATCTGCATATTGTATTATCACATTTACGAATAACGTTTGGAAAGCTGTTGGGTTTGCTCTTTTTGTTTAATGACACATTGCAGATTTTGTCTTAGATTTACATTTGGATTGTATATAAATACCTTTGTTTTGTGCCTTTTCGAATTTCGGTATATGTTGCGATGCTCATAGGACTTTGTCATATTATCTTATAATAATTGTTGTTCGCTCAATCTTTCCTAAATGTTTTTTTGAAGCACAATTGCATTATTAAATAAACTGTTTGATAAATTTAGACAATATGCAATTCAAATGGTGCAGCATATGTTTTGTTTATGGAGGCCAATTGCTCGGTCATAATTTCAGCTCACTTTAAGTAAAAGTACTCATCCGATGTCTGTCGTTGTCGTTCGTCTGCTAACGTATCGCGCCTTTTAAATATATATTGGACGCCGTTTGGTGCTTTGCATCAATGTTTTTTTTTGTATAAAGCTATAATGAAGTTTTAAGACATTATAATTTTATAATTTGGGCGTTTTATTTTGCCATTTATACGAACAAAATATGTTGTCAGTGGTCTTGCATCAGAATATTTTATACCTAAAATATCGAGATGTTTCTCTTTAATTCCCTTAAGAGCAACAAATAAAGCACACATGAATACAACGGTGCTTCATTCGGAAAACATTTTCATTTAATTCAGTGCTTTATTATTGCTTCCATTCAAGCTTTGCATTTGTTGCTTTATGTGGGCTGTAGCTGTCTAACCCATTTTCTTCATCGTTTCATTGCTGTATTAAAATTCTGATGTAAAACACATTGCCAAGTGCGGTTTTAGTGGTCAAATGTATGCATTTTTACATTTGTATTGCTATAAAATCTATCTAGATGGCTGATTTTTTTCTTTCGTTAGTTGGACTGTTCCAAGGCGGTAACTTATGTTTTTTTTCTTTTTGTGTGTTATGTCTTGTCTCTGTTTTTCACATTTATATTTACCCGGTTTGCCTTTGTCCAGAGATACATTAAATTTAAATATCTGTAGAAATTTTGATAGGATCTTTTCTTATTTACCTATTAAAATCTTTCGTATATTTTCCTGTTATTAATCTAAACCGGTTATTAGAAATATATACAATAGTAGAAAAACGCCTAGAATATTTTTTTTCAGTAGCTTGTTTTTATTTTATTTGATTGAAGTCTTCAATATGCATTTGTATATTGTGATAAATAACATAAACAAAATCACCACTGAACAAGTAATATTCTATTACATCTAATTACAACTACAAATTTAAAGTACGTGTGTACATCATGTATACGAACATATATGATAATGAATGCATGTAATGTATTTTTCTGTAAGTCAAATGTATCTAGGTGTTGATAAAGTGAGAGCTATGATGATAGCATATCTTCAGCAGGAACGACTTTAGATTAGTTTTAACTTAAGTATTTGTATATCGGTCCGGTGGGGTTTGGCGTGCGCTAACTATTGTTATGTAACTCGGTGCCATCGTAAATAATCATTGCAGTCGTGTATTTCCAGAGAGGGATACATGATAATCCTCTTAGAGTAAAAGCTATCGCCAGAATTAACGACATGCACACACTGGCGCCTAGTAATATTTTATCCACAACACGCTGTTTGCTCGTATCTTTTACTGGCAATGTTTTGACTGTTGACACATTTCTACACAAACAGCACATAGATTCATTGATTTTGAATTGAATTGATATACTTTTCATTGTAGGTAAATCGGAAAAGGTCCTATCAACATTTCCACAAATCTTTAAATATAAGTCTTGGATTGTCATTATTTAATAATATGTATACGTTGGAGATTCAAGAAAGATGTTGATGGTACTTCTAAGTTCTGGATCAATAAATTTATTCTGTTTCATAGCAGTCGAGTCCTCAGTTATTAGAATTAATAGTTTCAACTAGAAAACAATATAATATCAACTGTTATTTAACGACACAAATAAAATGTTTGTTTAGTTGCTTGCTATGGAAACCGTGCGTTTGATTTGAAGTGCATTTGATTAATTAACTCTTATTATGACTTGGCTCTTGCTGTTGCATATGATTTTGTATCGTGATGCAAATTTCTTTTATCTCATATCTGACATTGTAAACATTAACGATCAATTTCTTGATTTCCGTATATGGGTTACAATTATTTGTTTTGCTGTCATTAATGCTAAATTAGGAAAAACAGTTTCATTATACTTTTATTAGATTTTACGCATTATTACTTTGACATTTTACAGACGTTAACATATTTTTAATTTAAATGTTTTTTTCTATGCTTTCTGACATTTTGATTATTTATGTTACGGGAGAACTGAAGCTGGTAAGTTTAAGTAAGCCAATAGGGACAGTATGAACAATTAGAAACGGTACTAGAGCTTAGCTATTGTCAAAGCAATTGTATTATTAAGTCTTTTTAATGTGCTAGACCATTTTTCAGTGATTTATCGTCTGGTAAGTGTAGGATTAACTTATACAAATCCGCTATTAAAGGAACTCGAGATACTACTTTAAGAAATCTAGTCGGTAAGTTTAAAAACCTCTCTATGCTACTCTTTATATAATTATTGCCATATCCAATCTTCAAAATATGCATGTTTATAAAGAATGTTGAGAAACGCAACTTACTTTATATTAATACCTGAATGGCACATAAAATATTATCTAAAATAACAAAATGCTAGTATAAAATGTTACATATTACACAAAGTTAAACTATTATGATCTTTACATTTTGATTAAAATGTCAATACGTTCTCAAAATTCAATAGGGACTATGAGAAAATAACACCTCGAAATGTGGAACTGTAAAAGCATTTATTTAAATTGCTGCAAATACCGATCTATAAGTTTGTTAAGAGTCCCAGAATTGAGTGCTTTTGACTAAGATGCTCACTAAGTACTCGTTCTTTTGATTGCTAAAGAGTTTACTTCAAACTTACTGAAAATCAACATATTCCTAAGTTTATTTGAATGCTATTTATAGTACACTTAAGTAATAACACGTGAATGAGAATTTACTTGAAAACATAACGCACGTGCCTGCCAATCTGCACAGCTGTTGAAGCCGTTCAATCTAAGCAGTTTGTTTTCATTTTAAACGTTTAACTTGGTTCCCAAATATCGTTATTAATGCATTTTACCATCTGTTCTTCAATATTCCCCAACATATTTAATGGGGTTCCGATACTGACTATATAACTTGACCAGTCGAGTAGGGTCATGTGATTTTCCTTAAATCACCTTATGGAATGTCCTTGCCTTGTGTTTCGGGTCGCTCTCCTGCTGGAAAATCCATTCATTTCCATACAGCACATGTGCTGTGGGGAACAAATGTCCTTCAAGGATGTCTGTGTACATGTCACTAGTCATGTTATTGTCGAATATACAAATAAGGGTGGTACCAAGTGAGGATACCCTAACCCACACATGAAATTTAAGGCTGTACTTTTGCCGTTGGTACAATGGTCTCTGATTTTCTTTATTCCAAAGCTTTTGGCACTTTGGATACAGCCATGTAAAACTTTCATTTGCGAATATAACGTTCTCCCAGTTATAATTTTTTGAGCTAGACGCCACTCTAAATGTCTTTTTTTTGTTCAGGAGAGAGAATGGGAGAAGGAATACCACGGGTTTTCACCCAATTCAGTTCATGTAAATTAGCCCTTACAGTCTTTTTACAAACATGTTCAGTTCCCCTTTTGATCAATTCAGTTCTGGTGTTCTCCATGCTCATGCGTCTGTTCATAGAAGCGATAATCCCCAGTCTTATTTTGTCACCAGCTGTGAATTTTCGTAGCCTACCTGCTTCTTTTTGTTGCTCAAAAGCTATCATTCCTTTTAATACGCCGAATGAAACGATACATTGTAGATAGAGGTATATCTGCTATTTCAGACAAACCTTGTGTGAATACCTTGTCCTGGGTCTTTTCAATTTTTGTATATGTTGCTCATAGGACTTTGTCTTATATATTCTTAGTCATGATCACAACAATGTTACTTGTGCATTGTGGTGGTCGTAAAAAATCGACCCGTGAATGTAATCTATGTTGTCATTTAATTCATCCTATAAGGATTGTTACGTGTATTTCCTTTTATGGACATTGGACTTTAGTTCATCAATTCCATCTCCATATGAACAGGATGCTACAATCATTAACTATTATCTGGCCATTTTTTACTTGATTTAAAAAGTTAATGTCATTTACTATTAACGTGTTTTGTAGCTTTTCTAATCGAAGTAATAGCTATATACCTTCAAAACACTTATTTTTGTATATGTTGTATCTCATAGGACTTGTCTTGTAAATTCTTATTGCGCCGAAGTAATTCGTTTTCGTATAATTCCATATTATTCATATATCTTTCTTTTTTTTCTTGAGCTGACATTTTGACATTTTTAACATAATTTGTTTGTTCTCCAAGGGAGATTACTCTAATCGACTAAGTTAAGTATGTAGAGCTATCTCCCTTAACCCTTTGTCCCCTTACATGACTATATATTGATGCGTACAAAATATATGAAAACAACTTTAAACAACAAAAATCCTCAATAATTTCTGGTCAAACTATAGATCTAAGGTAATGAGTATACCATATTTAATGTTTTTGCTAAATTCAAGCCTTTTTGTCTTCTCTCTCTCTCTCTCTCTCTCTCTCTCTCTTCTTTAAGTTGCTCATTAATTAAATAAAATCTTCATATTTCAATGATCTCTCCACCACCATCTCTCTCTCTCTCTCTATCTCTCTCTCTCTCTCTCTCTCTCTCTCTTTTGCTCTCTCTCTCCTCTCTCTCTCTCTCTCTCTCTCTCTCTCTCTCTCTCTCTCTCTCTCTATATATATATATATATATATATATATATATATATATATATGCAGGGGATATGTTGAATATACCTCTACTTTTACAATTAGAAAACATGACAAAGTCCTAAGAGTATTTCAACATTTATTAAAGCCTGAAAAAACAAAGGAAAAAGATCGTGACATGCCAGTCAGTTGTGACAACAAAATTATGACGAAAATTGATATAAAACCTAACGGTATTTACCCTGAAACGGTCGGTCGGCAAAAGAATTTTTTTGCTTAAACCTGCTCTACAATGAACTTTTTTTGAGAATTTTAATCGCTATTGATGATTATAATTTATATAATTTAGTTATAATTTAGTTAATAGGGTTCAAAAAGGTGCCTGCTAAAAATGACTCCCTAGCGATGTTATGAAATAGCATTCAGGAATTATGTAAAAAAAACGCGAAAAGAAACAAGCTCTCGATATTTAGCACAGGACCTTTTCAAGATAACAAAATCTTACGTATCTTTTTAAATTCCCACTAAAGAGTTATCCACCATTTATTCTGGCACAAAGCGTTATTGCAAAAGTTCAACATCACTGAGAATTTAAAGCTTCTTGTTTACTGAATTCTTGAGTTTCATAAAGTGCAATACAAATCACAATTGATAGCCACTGTTATATATAGCATTGCTAATATCCTAGCACTACAGTAAAACCTCTCCAAAATGCACCGATTAGCAGTATCAACCTCTTAGCAGCAACACTTTTATTCCCCCCTATAAGTTTGATGTGCATTTTAACTTCTGAGCAGCACCTACTCTGAATAAAGTTAAACGGCTACTCAAATCTGTCCCTAAATTCTGTGATAACCTCTGCTGATAACCACCTGTGGGGCCTACTTTAGAAGTTTTACACTTTCGTTAATGGATAAGGAATCCTGGTTGACTGATTTAGTATATGGGGCTAATCCAGTGTCAGTGTGTTTGACAGGCAACCAGTTATGTGTGAACAAACCTGATAACCTGGTTTCAAAATAGTGCTCATAGAAATAATATTATCAGATAATTTGCAAAAGTAACTAAATGTGTTTATTAAATACACAAATAAATTATTTACGACTTTGCAAGAAGTGAAAAAGATCACGATTGCTCTTTATCTGCAGCTTACAATTGAAATTTATTGTGACTCAATATTAATGCATTCATCTACTTTCATATTTTAGTTCTCGGTGTCATAACGAATCTTTTGAATTATTCTAGGTAAATAAGAAAAGGTCCTATCAAAACTCTAACAGATATCAAAATTTTAATCTACCAGTAGACAAAGGCAAACAAGGTAAATGCAAATGTGAAAAAACAAACACAGAGACGAGACATAACACACATAAAGAAAAACCATCAGTTACCGCATTGGAACGGTCAGTCGGCAAAAGGGCCAACTGGGATGCAGGAATAAACCTGACCCAACTAATACGGTTTTAAAATTGTGTTTCAAATTACACTGTGCAAGCTTGTATGCTCTTCCAGTTTTTATATTTCAGCAAAAAAAACCCCAACTTTTTGAATATGTGATACCATATTTTGATATTATTAAACATCCATATGGTAATATTGAATTAAATAATGATTTATATAGGGTATTTTAACTTGGCATTAATGACGACCTCTGCACAGCAACACCACTCAGCAGCGACAGTTTTCTGTGCCTTCGCCAAATGTTGCTGTGCAGAAGTTTTATTCTTTTTACTTATTGTCTTGCTTGCAGTTTGTAATAATGTTATTGAATATTTTGATTTTGTTATAAGAATCGAGTCTTTTTTAGCTAATTTCTGTTATAAAAGTCCTAAAAGAAAATCGCAATTTTAACTTCTATAAGTATTTAGTAATAGTCCTCATGTTCTTATATTATTGCTTCCAACTATACTATTAGGATGGAAACATATATGCATTAGGGCATGAGTCAACTCGTTAAACAACAATTGACCATTTAAGTCAAGAACTTGCATTGCTTCTTTATTAAATAAAGATTGACCAGGCGGTCGAGGCTACAGAGAAGCGTTAACTTAAAGCTGTTATCAGGAGAGTCACAAGTGAAATTTGGTTTCTCATTTCCAACGTCATTTCCTAAAACATCTTCAGCAATTCCCATAACACTATACGTGAGATGGCCCGTAAGTTATTCCTTATGGATATTGCCTTTCATTATATAAAATGATTATGCAAACACGTAATATATCTCGTCATGTTGCTGGCACTTACCACTAGACCCAAAGGTAATTAAAAAAAATATAATTTAAATGAAGTTTTAGTTCTTTTTCTAGTGCGTATCACTCGAACTAATTAGTTTAAAGCAGTTTGTATGGTTTGTCTTGGTTAAGAATTGCTTATCGTCGTGGCTGCTTATCTTAATTTTGACCTATATGCAAGGGTATATGCAAGCTTAAACTTGATGATTACCAAAACGTCTCCTATTTAATGATAAAAATCAAATAACGCATCATATAATCAACCAAAACTATTAAAAACAAATAAGGCCAAAAATGATAATAACAAATTAGGCATCTTTTAAACAACCAAAAATGATAAAAAAACAAATAAGGCTTCATATAACCAACCAAAGACGATAAAAATAGATAATGCATATAACCAACCATTTAACATATAATGTGTGAAAAAGTGTGCATATAGTAGGCTGCTACCTTATTTTCCATTTTTTAAGTACAATAGAAGCTAGTTAACAAGCGATGAATATGGCCCACCTTTTTCTTACCAGTCTGAAAGCTTCTGACTTGTTTTATGACTTGTCATGACCAGTTGGTCGCTTTTCCGATTGACCGTCCCAAGGCGGTAACTGTTGAGTTTTTTGTTGTTGTTAAAATTGCATATCACAGATTTGTTCTTACATTAACATTTGGATTATATGTGAATTTCTTTGTCTCGTGCTTTTTAAAACTTTGGTATATAGGACTTAGGTCGTATGTTCTTATTGTTGAGTGTTATCCCTAACGGCTATTAGTATATGTACTAAAGGTATTGATGAACCATTAAAGTATGATAATCTTGAAGGCATTGATGAACCATTATAGTATGGTTATATTTACTGTACATGACCAATTAGTAACCATTTAAGATGAGCTTTACAAAGATCCAGTTTCTCATATTTAGTGATTACAATAAAGTACTGACAAGTTTGCACGCATTTCAACAACATGGTCTTATGTCTAATAAAAACGTTGAACCTGGTAATACACATTTATTTCCGTACATTAATTTAGCTTTAATCTAGCATACACAATTATTATTATTATTATAATCATTATATATATATAATTGTTTATACTAGATTAATGCTAAAGTAACGTACGATATTAAATGTTATATTATATATATAAATGTGTATATACAGAAAGAGAGACAGAGATAAAAGAGAGAGACATAGAGAGAAAGACAAAAAAGAGAAATTGCATTTAAACTATGTTCACAGTAAAAGGGAAGATAATAAGATCTAATAAGAAATTAAACAAATTCAGATAAAAAAAAGTTCACTCAACAGACATATGTCATTTTATTGCAGCAAAGGCCAAAATATTTCATTTATTTTGTTTGAAAAGTTATAAAATTTTATGTTTAACAAAATGTTGTACCAAGAATCAAGATTGCAACCATATAAACACAATTAAAATGTTTTCTTGAAAGTTAAAGACGCTTTTACAGATTAATTGGACACCTTTTCTATTTGATTGTATTTCCCCTAATGCGAATTCAATTCTATCTGTATAAGTTAAACCTCTTCTTCTTATCAAATCAGTGTCACAGAATCTGTCTACTATGGAACTTTATAAGTGACTTAATTTCCGTCGACAACGACTTTGAAGAATGTAATTAGTAGTATTGTGCAGTTTAGACAGAGCAAGACAACGCTTAATATAAATCATTTCCAAAATAGCAAAACTGATTTTCAAAATTAGTCTTGAGAAAGGCGCTGTCAAGACAATGATAAAAAATTACCTTATCTAACAACTACCATACTTTGAATACTTTCACCCTTATGCAGTTATAAAGGCGTCCTTGAGTTTTTTTCCTGACCTTTACTGTAAAAAGACACATATTAAGTCCTCTTGTTGCGAGTAAATATCAGGAATTGCAATGGAAAATCAGTTAGAAAGGCCCAATTGAACAATGCGTTGTAATTACGAACATTCATAATTGCCATGTAAACCCAAATACTCCGAATTGTGAATTGGAAATAGGAAAGGTCCTATAAGAATTACCAACAACATTTTGACAAAGGCAAACAATGTGAATGTAAACGTGTCAAAACATTGAGACGAGACATAACACACACACATTGAATAAACACAGTTACCGTTGAACTGGCAAATGGAAGGCGAAATGTAGATGTTTTTATTTTTAACACAAATGTGAATCTATTTATTATTTTAAAAGTAAAAAGTTCCAATAATAACGTTTCAACTCCTACGCATGTCTTTAAAGAGACGTTTGCATATAAACATGTTTATGTTTCAACGCCTGCATAATATATTTAAATTCATTATATAACTTTGGAAAATTTAAGATAAACCACTTTTTAAAGGTCGAAAGTATCAAGAAAGTCAGTATTCCAAGAACATTATAGATATCAATTGAAAGGTTAAATAAATGCTATTGAAAGGTCCATGGACGATGAATATAAAATCGGAAGTATCATACATATATATGTACAAACATATTAAAACATACGTATCACAGATTAAAATACCAGAAGCAGTAATCTCAGTCACTAAGCCGAAAAAACAAGCCTTAGTTGTGTTATGCTGTTACGTATATTATATTAAAGACATTTCAGACAATAGTTCACATATTTCTGAAAAGTTTTTGTACATATAGTAACCTAACACTATTTCACAATCAGCAGAAAGTTTAGAAAACCGGTATCTATAATTCCTGTCGTTATTGTCGTTTGGCACTTTTGTGATATGTCGGGAAATGCCTCTTACCTAAATTCAATGTTATCACTTTTTATTTATTATGAATTGTTTTAAAATTGTTGCTTTGTAGTAAATCTGTATTTCGATTTTTTTTATATTTTCTTTTCTTTCCTAGCTTTAAATAATCGTAAAACGAAATTGCTATTAAAGTGCGAATGTGTCTCAGGTTCCGCGTCACATATGCAAAGTAGACTTCCTTATATTCAACTGATCGCTAAACTTGATTAAGAGAGCGATAATGACAATAACATCAAACGACTTTATCGATAATATAGTAATATTTGACCAACTAATGACAAAATAATACAAAACATGACACGACAATTAGTATTGCAGCGTATATTACATTTTAAATTTTGTATTAGTTATAAAGGGAGACCAATAATGAGAAAATAACATTAAATCAGATAAAGTAATTTAGGTTAAGAGACTGCTCTACGAGCTTAAAAGGAAAAGAACCAGAAACTTTAAGAGAAAATCAAAATCAAAGGAGAACATACGGAGATGTAGTTTTGGAAGAAAATAATACATACTAGACATATGAATTATGTCACTTATCAGGGGGATGATACTAGAAAGGGGCATTGTGTCATTTATCTTAATAATGATATTAGAGAGGGGCATTGTGTCATTTATCTAAAGGTAAGTACGAGAGAGCGATGCAATGTGTCATAAATCTGAAGGTAGATACAAGTGGGACATATTGATTTAATTATCTAAAAAATAGAAAGAAATATTGTATCATTTATCTGAAGGTAGATACTATAGAGATGCATTGTGTCAATTATCCTAAGTAGATTCGAGAGCGAGAGAGAGAGAGAGAGAGAGAGAGAGGGAGAGAGAGAGAGAGAGAGAGAGAGAGAGAGAGAGAGAGAGAGAGAGACAGACAGAGACAGAGACAGAGACAGAGAGACAGAGAGACAGAAGGAAAAGAGAGAGAGAGACATTGTGTCATTTATCAGGTGGAATATACTTAACGTATTGTGTAAAATTCATGTTTAACTACAAACTGCTTTCAGTCATTTATTAGAAGGTAGATACTAGACATATATTTCAGGTCAATATGTTATCATAACTATGACATACGCATTAAACTAATTAATATTTTCTGCCACGGTGCGTTTTGGTCTATGGTTAAACTAAGCCTTATTTATTACTACATCAGACGAAACCTTGACTGTAAACTTTCCCACTAAATAAATTTGTCAATCTCTTACTTATCGAAAACTTGACATCAATGAGATTTTTTAAGATGTATTCTTTAAAAATACACAGATCGATGGTATTCAAAAATAGTTAGGCGTTTTGGGATATGTGTGACATTTAAACGTTCAGCTTAAACGCTGGAATATCTAAGTTTTGAACTGTGATCCATACTCGTCACTGTGCTACAATATCTGATAAGTATAGTGTAATAGCAGTTGACTGCAATATTTCACAACCCTCACAAGCGATGATTAGCTTTCTCATTGAAAAATGTCAAATGCTTGATTTCAGAGCTTTGTATTAATGAGTCTTGATTTTATACAAACTGTATTTAGATTACAGTATTTCTTACATAGCCTGTAGTCATAGAGACTGTAATGCACAATAGGAATATAGCAAGGTATAATGACCGAAAGTTAGAGATTAAGAAGTATCACTGGAATGAATGTATTGACCTGGATATGAAATTACCTTAATTATGCCATGAGGGCTACCAATGCAAAAAGATTGTGAGTCTCACCTTCAAGTATGTCAGGCGGCAACGTTTGATTGCATGCCTGTACAAATGGCCGAAGTCAGTAACAATATGCGATTGCAACAATGAACATATGAACAAATAACACTAACATATGTTATTATAATTATGTTATTTCTGTGTATGTATTGCATGGATTGTGTGCTCCTTCTTTTCTTCTGTCTGCTGCTTTCCTTAACCTTTGTCCCTCGTACAACCACGGTCATGTAAATCTTATTAGACTAATGGATGACCTGGCATTGATCATATACTGAGATATTATTGATACATTATGACGAAAGATGAAATAAGTGTTGTTATGTGCTCGTGAACTTTAAAATAACTTTTTAATGCGACATGTATGTGTCACAATCCAGACATTGTTCCAAAGAAAAGAGTAATTATACTGATTTTAACATTTCCCTGTTATCTTCTCACGTTTTATAGTTTATCTTTGTTTTAGTTAAGCAAATACACTTTGCGAATTCATGTGATTAAGAATATGTACATGTTTCAATATGCCTTTAAACCGTTTGCTCTCTTGCCTTCATTCTAATATGCATTTCACTATAGTCTTTGAACTGTCATTCTTAATTATCTTTAAATCGCCAACAGAACTGTCGATCTAAAACAGATTGAATCATGCCTTACATCAAATTATATTTGCGGAATGGAAAATTTACCAAATTTAACATAACTTTAAGAATTAAAATAATCTTCTGCAGCATCTAATTTCTGAAACAAATAATGTCTTTTAAACGACGGAGCAGTTATCATGACGTATAACGAGTTTTATATCTCATCTTACAACGACAACCAGACTACAAATACATATATCCAATCCTATGGAGGAATGTCTATTGCTAATAAGGATCTCTGTCATAATCAGCCCTCCATTTACATAAGAGACAAAGTGTAATAGATAATACTTTATATACGACTCATATCTTGGCATTCTGGAACAGCTCGGTTCTATGCAAGGACATGCTTCAGACTCCTGTTGAATCTAGACTTATAATGTTAGAAACCATTTCTGAACATGACAATACTCATACCTTAACAGAGACAGCCTCAATCATAGTTTAAGCTATTAATATAACCTTACTTATGCCAAAGGCTGTAGTTTGCTACAATTGTATGTTATCTCTTGGCTGATTTTATTCAGTGTAGATACATGGTTAATAGTAATTAACTGAAGTCAATATATATATATTGTTTAATATTTTTGTTTTTGAAATACATCGCAACTATCATTATGATCACTATAGCGACGTCCTATTTTGGTGGAGCAAGACCAAAGAACGTAACCACCGCCACATGACAGGTCAATTGGAAGACCTTCCCCAAGTAAGTCCTTAACCACATACAGGACTCGAACCCATGTGGTTGAAAGTTATGCATTCAGAAAATTGAAAGAAAGCTAGTCTACCACTAAGTCACATGTGCCAAAATATATATTGTATTAATTGTAAAAAGAAAAAATAAGGTATAAGCTGCAAGAAAATGTAGCGCATGTGTCGAAAAGTAGGTCACTGCAAATAGTTGCATGTATGCACTCTATCAGGACACGCATTTGTGAGGTACTGTTAATTCATTCTTGAAAAATACCTCACTGTACTATTGCAATATTTCTGTCCATTTTTTGAGGGATCGAAACTATTTGAACACTCTTCATACAGCACCCAAAGAACATGTTTACCAACAAATATCAAGCTTCTAGCTATTGCAGCTTCCGACAAGAATATTTTCTAAGTTGTCCTATAAAACATTATATGGAAAATGACCACGTCATGGAGGCCATGTTTTTTTAACTGATCGTAATTCTTAGAAGTATCTTTATGCAGGAACACCAAAGGAACATGTCTACTAAACATACACGGCTCTACCTCTGGTAGTTTCTGACACGAAGATTTTCTAAGCTTTCCGATATAGCTTTTTTTGGAAAATGGTCACGCTCCTATCGGCCATGTATTTTGACGGATCAGAATCATTTGAACAATTTTAATACAGTGCCTTAGAACAATTATACCAAATATCAAGACTCTAGCTCTTGCAGTATCTGACAAGAAGATTTTCTAAGTTTTCTTATATAACCATATATGAAAAACTGTACACTCCCCTGCCTACTAAAGCTTCTGAGAAGTTTGGCTGAATTTGGCAGAAAAAAATGTAGTTGAAAATGTCGGCGGACGAATGACGTCGAAAGCCGGTTGATGGACGCCGGACGTTGGGCGATCACAATAACTCACCCTGGGCATAAGCTCAGGTGAGCTAAAGCATAATGATCATTACACTTCGGATACAAAAATACATTAAATTGCTATTACAAACGCTGTCTGATATGCCAGTATCTTATGCACATGCAAAACAAATTTTGCTATGAAAACTATTTATCTTTGGTACTTTTTACATTTAACCTTTCAAGAGTCGTAAATTTATCATTGCATACATTTGTTTCGACTGCATCTTGTACAACATAATAAAATTAGGCATTAATCAATTAAAATACGTATCAAAAATACAGATGATCAATGTTCTAAATATGACTTTTCCCTATTTGTGCTATGTCCTGTGGCCATCATCCCATTATTCTTGTCGAATTTGCAATAAACTGTCTCTGTATACTAATTACCTTTGTACTATTTTGAATACAATTCTGTGGAACTCAGAGGATCTTGTCATTTATTTTTCTATAGATGATCCAAGCAATGTTGCTTGTGAATGGTTGTCGATATAAATAATCTCCCAGTGCATGCTTTCTGTAAAGACATAATAACATGATGTACTATCAACAGGGGCACGACTGTTAAGTCCACTACTTTGGTTTTTATCTGCATTATATTTATTAACGTAATGTAAAATCAGTGTGTCGATCTGTGGTATGTATTGTTACATACAATGCAATCACTTTTCTTATTAAAGCAGTTGTGTTAGGAAGTGTAAAGAAAACTCATATATCTTTTTGGGGTGAATGTTTTTTCTATATCAAAACGAATACCTAAAGCCTACTGATTTAGAACATCACAAATTACAACTTGAGAAAACTGCAAGGTTACAATGATGAAACAGTACTATTTAAAATAGTTTATGAAAGGAAAAAGGTTACCGAACTAGGGAAAGTAAGACAATGTAAACACTTAATAGAACTCTAAAAAGATGGCTATAAATGCAAAAGAGAGTGACCCACATCTAGGGTCTTTGGAGGCTAAGAGAGAACATACAGAATACAGGAAAAAGTATTTAATCAGCTATGCAAATTATTTGAAAACACAACATAGAGATAAAACGAGAACAAGGAAATGCCATTATTAATTTACCATTAAACGGAATAATACTATGGAGGAATACTGGATTTTTTTTAATTGATCGATAAGCAATGCTTGTTTCAAACAATCTATTTAAGAAAAAAAGTTTAAAAACTGCAATCAACATTCGTTTCCTTTCATAATGTAAAAAACGAACAAAAAAGTTTAATAAGTACAAAGAGTTCCCAGTTTCTAAAGCTTAATATATTGTTGTAAATCCATTTTTAAAATGTAATATGTTATATAAAAGTGGATGGGTCGCATTGCATGATTAATAATTTGATTTCTAATTAAATTTCATGCAAAAACTGCTTTTTATCTACCGTTGTTCTGAATCCGCTTCTGTACAGAGGACTGTGTTATGTATGCGTTATGTAAAATGTGTATCTGGTGAGTTCTGGTGAGGGTCCAGTTTATGTTATTATAATCCCTTTTTAGTGAAATCACCTTAATTTATTGGGTTTATTGATCAACTGATCGAGGGAATGAAGTTAGTTGGTTTTGCAAGGAACTTTATATTCTGGAACATTCCTAGAATTAGACTTGAATGTTCATACTTTGGACCATATTTACAATAACTCTAAGTAAATGACAAATACATGTTCTTTTATTACAATAATGTAGGAATTTATTTATTTGTCAGAGGCTTAAAGGTAAAATCATCTACTTGAAACTCCTGTGACTGCTTAGCCTACTACCACGTGGATCTTTCAGCTGTCCTAAGGTGCACCGGTGGTTCTACCCAGACATTTGTCTGGGGTCTCCCTCCACCAAAACAGCTGAACTTCGCTATAATGATCATAATTGATCGCTGCTGCGATAGATCTCAAAAACAAAACAAAACATTTGTTTTTACCATAAGTTTGTTAAATATAGGATAACAGATGACTATGTCTCGATCGATTTTAAAAGGAAATGTGGGTTTTAGTCATGTAATTGACTTTGTAAAAAGGGTATAAATAAAAAAGATTAAAATCTGATTATGTAAATGTTTTGTTTTTTGTAGATTTTTGGGGGAGGGGGGCGTGGGGTTGGAGAGGTGGGAGAGGTGAGTTGGGTTTACTGCACACAATCACTTGACAGGTCATACGGCGCCAAAAATGTAAATGCAATAAACTGGGAGAATTGGTAAAGAAGATAAGGTGTATACTTAATAGAGCATACACACAACACAAGAAATACCAGCGTTCTTGAAATAATTAATTTTAGCTTGTCACTTATATAATTGAGAACACATGATAGTTTTTGTCGATTAAATTAAGATGTCTAAAATTGTTAACCGTGCTAATGTAAAACAAC
Organism: Sinonovacula constricta; assembly: GCA_007844125.1. Taxonomy (NCBI): domain Eukaryota; kingdom Metazoa; phylum Mollusca; class Bivalvia; order Cardiida; family Solecurtidae; genus Sinonovacula; species Sinonovacula constricta. The sequence continues at coordinate 45,689,404 of CM017571.1, forward strand.
TTGAGGTATTAGATATGTAATTAATCTCATGAATATTGGTGTAATGCCGGCATTTAGCGTTTTACGATGTTACATGTTCGATCATTTACAACAACAGCCGGCCTTCCGAGAATTAATTCACCCGATTTTAGTTTTCCAATTTCTCTAATGAAATCTTCGAGTCAGTCTTTTTTACTCCAAAATGGCGACTAGGAATTGCGGTCATCGAGGAAGATTCGTCTAAAAAAACAAAATTAAAGCAAAGAAAGAAAGAAGTGTGTTCTTCACATCTTTTTGGAGTATTTTTATTTAGAAACGCATACTCTAAAAATGTAGAAAACAAATGAAATTACCGTGGTTTCTTTATTTTTTATTCATCCAAATTATTTAAAGGTCAGATTTGAGGATGTCGACCTAGTACATAAAAATTCGCAAAACTTAAGAAAGCTGAGGTGAAAAGTTGTTAAAATTTGGAAAATAGTCCAGAACACAATGTGGAATAATGTAATTTATCTTTTGTCAGGATTCAATTTAGACACAAGTACACATCTAATGCCTTAATAAAATGTAAATAATTAAAACAACAGCATTGTTCTTCCCCAAAAACGAGGAAGTGAGATACAAACATGAAGAGAACATTAGGAGGTTCATGATGGTTACATTGTTAAAGTGTGCCGTTAAACCCAAAATACAAAAATACAAATACATTGTTAAAGTAAATTCAGTCACTGTGTCAAAACCTACCTCAGTCCTTTTTAATTTAAATATTAAAGACAATAAAAGAGCCACTGATAAAGATGATCCATTTTTTAAACCTTGGCTCATTCTTGATCTTCATTTCTGACGCCTTTATTTTGCTGAAAAATACCAACTCTGTGAGGGCGTTTTTGTGAAAGGAAGACGGAGCTGTTTCAGAATGTCGTTTAAGAAACAGCATGGGACAAATAGGACGTCAATGTTTTCTGAGACCCCGTTTACATTTGCTAAAATAGGAAACCAACGCAAGTGCTTCTCGCAAACAATTACCATGACATGAAAAGCGTTTAATCTATATAAATAGACACAATACTGCAAAGCCAAATATTCGAACATTGGGTTTAAAGTCACTGGAGATATTTTTGAGTCTCTCTTTTTTGATACCACTGCAGCGTGAGGCTGTGACCAGCCAGCTAGTCTCACCCCACCCAATTACTCTTACCTTCCTCCAACCCATTTACCTCACACTGGGATCACAGTCTGAAGTCAGATTAAGTCGCATTCCATGTCCCAATGCCTTACGCGAATTACTGTTCTGACAATTGTATATTCGCATGCACGAGTTGCTTTAATATGCTTAGGCTTAGAATGTAAATGAGATGGAGTTTGCAGGTATAAAATAAGAAAACAATGTAAATGGGGAAGTGTTGCAATTTTGCGAGTTTGTAAGTGTTGTGCTTAAAGACAAAGCAACAACAAATGCTACAAAAATAATTAAAAAGTTTAAATATCGTAGAAAACAAATCGAATTAAACAAAGGGCAGTCGTTGCACTTATAGTTCAACCGTGAGGTGTGTGCTGGTGTTTGCTAAAAAGGTCTCGTTTTAAAACTAAATTAATATTGCCGTTCCAGCAATTGTACCGAATCGTCAACTGGCTACTCCTTATTATGTTCTAGGAAGTTCCTTAAAAATCCGGTAAAGAGAGATTGTGAATTCTATGCCAACTGCACTTAATGTGGATCCAGACCGAATTGTTGATGCATGCTACACAAAAAACATTTTCATAGCAGTTGATATATAAGTGTAGTATGTTTAATGGTAGAGTGTAGGAGATTTATCAAATAAAATGCTATAATAGAATGATGTTTAAAACTTTACTTAGGTATAACTGCAAATCAATTAAAACAGGCGTTTGCTTTAACTTTGAACGTAAGGTCTCATTAAAATATCTGACTCAGATTATGTTAAGTTTCTTAAACAAAGCTTCACACCTGGGATTTGATTTCTGAATCTGTGTGTCGCCATGTAATGATTAAAGCCTCTAAGTCAGTTTGAAAAACCCCCCAGATAGTTCTGGAGAAATCCTTTGGTTTATTGTCAGTGTAAAGTGCACTGAAAGTCCTCAATATAAAAATTATGAGATAAAGTTTATGATGTATGAGTGTGTTTCGTGTTTCACAAATTCGAAAAGTGAACGAAGATCTATCTATCCTTATCCTACATTTTCCGTTATATTTTAATCAAGAATGTCCAGAGAGAGAGAGAGAGAGAGAGAGAGAGGAGAGAGACAGAGAGAGAGAGACAAAGAGAGAGAGAGATAGCGATAGAGAGAGAGAGAGAGAGAGAGAGGCAGACAGACAGACAGACAGACACACAGATATAGAGAAATTATTTGAAACAGAGAAGATTTAAAAAATGAATTAAAATATATAAAAAAAAGCTGTATCTCATATAACTTCTGATGAAGAAGAGCTAATTTATACAGGTAGATAATAAATAATGTGTAAATGATCACAGCTCAAACAAACAAAATTACCACAGGACAAAAAAGAATTAAAATGAGTATTTAAATCAACAATCAATAACATAGCCTCAATCCTTTTTCAAGAAATTGTATGGCTGAATATTCTTGTAGCAACAGTTTTTGTTAATTGTTTTCTTCTGCAAAGATTACAGACATGATGGTCTCTCCTTTTACTAACACAATGTTTAATGTTCGTGTCTGTATGGTAATTTAAGTATAAGTGAGTATAATTGACTTGAGTTGCCACTCAGTAAGCCCGTAAACATGTCGGGACGTGGTATGCGCCCTTATACATTTACACCTACTGAAACATCGTTTTAGCGATGTGGATGCTTGTGTATGATTTATGAACCAACCTTTTAGCCAGGCGCTGCGCTTTAGTCCCGCTGGTCTAATTGTGCATTTTTACGGCTGTTTGAAACAATTTTCTGCGCGAATATGCGTATGTCTATATGCAAAACTGATACTCAAACTATACAAGAATTATTGCGGTAAGATTTGGACTTCCCATTGATCTACCGAAGACCAGGGTTCGATTCCCGCTGACCGTTACCGGTATGTTGCTGCACGCCATGCAGTCTATGTTGAAATGCACTGATCGTTTATTTGCCAAAGGTGTGAAAGTCTGACAAAATATTATGACATAGCAGTTATCTACTACATAGGTAGTTTTTTGAACACGAGGCGTGTGAAAAATAAAAAGTTCGGTCAATTGAATGACTTTTATCATTTGTTATAAAATTACCATTTAGGTCATTATTTCACAATTGATTCCAGTTAATCTAATTTTACTGAACAAAATATTGAAACACTACACCTTTTCTGTTTAACCGTTGTAAAGAATTACTGGCTATAAGCAACCAGGTGTCATACCGATTTCGGTTATAGGTTTAATCCATTGCTGCTCACCTTTTTGCTGAGGCTCAATAATTACTTTACCTCTGGGACAATCTTGGACTTTTTCCATGGGGATTAGCAAACACGGTTGTTAATATGTCAACTGTTTGATCAGTAGCATGTTGTTCTAATGTTACGGTCTACTGACAATGGACCGCATTCTATCGCATCTTCCCAAAGAATTTCATAGACTTTCGCGAATTTTAACAAGTTTCAACAGTAAATGACGTCATTGATAACTCTTTAAGTATTGACAGTGTACTAACCTCCCATAAGGAAAATAAGGCATATTTAAATGGTAGTATATTTGTCAATAAAATAAAAAAATAAAACAACACGACCAACAAAACAAAAAGCAAAAACAAAACGTTTACATCACAGTAAATGTAGATTTAATTTTCCTTTTAATTAATTAAAATTTAACATCTGAAAGAGCACGGCGAACTACCTCGTAGGAAAAAGGTGGATTCTTTTGCTGTCACAAAACAGAATGGCGGCCCTTTGGGAAAATAATCCCTTTTAACTGGATTTGAAGGTAAATTATTATGAGCTCTGTAATTATCTTGTTATGAAAATTATGAATATATGACTAATTTTTTTGAAAGAAACACGGTGGCTGAGAGTTAAAAAATAAATTTGAGGCAACCGTTAGCAAAATACGCCATTTGAAATGGCACTGATAAAATGATTTTCCGTTCAACGCATATTCCGGTTATTTTCATAATATGGAGTGGATTGGAAAGTTATGCATGCAAATAAGCGGAATCAACTGTACATCTTTTTATTCGGAACTGGACTATTTCAGAAAGACACAACAAAAAAGCCACCGAAAAAAATCTGTACACATATATACTTAACACTAGATTTTCTAGTCTTTTAAGCATAAGTGTATTTCTTCCGTTGCTTGCTAGATATACATTCTAGAATTCCTACTAAAAATACCTTTGTTGGGGAGAAGAAGGAAAAGTATGGAGCGCTTTTTTAATCATCAAAAATGCATTGATGATGACAAGGCAAAGGTTTTTTATATAAGCTATGAATGTTCAGGATATAACAAGGGCTAAATTGAGAGACGATCAATTTCATTACTGGACAAAGAACATGGTTAAAATGAAAGAATGCTTTATTAGTTAATGAACGTGGCATCAAAATGACTTTACCGACTGAAAAACGGCGTTCGGTGTTCATATGCTGTGGGGTATTAGTCCACTTAATAGACCAAAAGCATTGTTAACCATAAACATTTTGCAACATCAAATATGGACTTTCTTGGACAGTGCTCTATATTAAATTGGAGTCATACACATTTAAAAACTATTTGTGAATTTATTATATCGACCAAACAAATGCAGATACCTAGTTAGTCGCAATTTAAATCGTCGACTACTTTAACTGATTTGCGCAGCTACACTGTCCATAACATATAATTCAGTATGCGAGTACACCGCGGCGACTCTGCACGTTCACCGCTTTAAGTCTGCATGTAAACCAAGTTGAGCCTGCAAACCCACCGCATTAGGTCTAGATATGCATGTACACTGTCTTAAGTCTGAACGCACACACCGTTGGGTCCAAGTTTACTTAATGTCCTATCTGCACTTGCATCTGATTTTGATCAGTAGGTTTACCAAGGCTGCAAGGAGATTTACCCATCAAGTTTCGAGCTGCCAATCCTGTCCAATCCTTGATAGGGTAATATGATATACTTGGCTGCTGTTGAAGTTGGCAGCAATGTTTGAACCTGATCAAATGATTTGCTATGTCTTACAATCGAAGAAAATCGAACAGACAGTAGATAAAAGCAAACCAAAAGGGCCACATTTGTTGTCAGCAATGATTTAACGTGATGAGCTACAGTGAAAGGATAAATAAAATTAGTTTTAAAAGCATTAAAACAGTTAAACTGTGTTTGCTGAATATAAAAGACAAAATGCATCTTTGAACTTAAAAATGCCATATATTTAATATATATCTATATTTCAGAAATCTAATATTCTTTGTTTATAACTTAAGTTGTTTTTTGCGTCATGTTTGAACAAAAATGCGTTTCGTGGTTGTTTTGTTTTTCCAAAAAGTACATGTCTAGATATTTGTCACTATCCTCAGTTTTTAATCTTATATTTACTTTTTATTGTTTAAAAAGATTATTATGTCAGCAAAACTACTTGTACAAACCTAGGCACCTTTCAATTTAACGCAAATGTTCTTTCGGACAAGTGGCAATGCACATCAAACAACAGAGACGAATACATTTGACTAATGAAAAGTTTCAAGAAGTGAACGCAGTATATGAGGCAGAACGCATGTCCTTAAAACTGAACATGAGTAAGAATATATGACAAAGTCCTATGAGCATTGCAACATTGAAACCTCATTTTTTGAGGTTAAATTACGGTTTCCACAGCCCCAGGACATCTTAGGATGAAGCGTCAGTGTCATCACATAAGAAAACTATTAAAATCTATTTCACAACGTTTCTTGGCTTGGATATTTGTGGGTTATCTATTATAGTCATAGTTCATTTAATTTGACATGTGTGGGTTAGATCAAGGCTGTGGCAATTGTTAATGTTGTTAATATCTATGAATTACAGATAATGCATTTATAACGTAAACACAAAGATGATTTTATTTGTAGCCCATGCCCCGTTTAAATAAGTAAATCTACTTTTAAAATATAATATAAACGATAGTTACAAACGTTTAGCTGTTTTGCTCTTAAAAAGCTTTAAAAGTACATAATAGGCATTTATGAGAACAGATTTGTTGCGCAAATATTTTGGAAATAAGATATTTCTGCAACGGCAATAAAAACAACAAAAGTCACAACTTAACAAGTAAAATCGTGTGTGCGTGTTCTGCCTCCTAGCGTCAATAAAACGAAGTACCTTGTAACAGCTGTTGTGCAAACGAGTTTATTAATGTACGGAATTATTATTTAATCCAAGGCTAAAGTTTATTTCAAAATTTATTTTATTACTGTAACTTTCCAAAGCCTAAGGCGCGGAAACCTCGTAATGGAAAGTACAATGAGTGCTAGAGCACTGTCTAACTCTACTTAATTATTATATAATGACAAAGATTTGCACGTCAATAATTTAAATATATGTCACCTACTATTTCGAGTTAGCCGGTTAATATTACAAATAATAAATATCATAATTAAATCTTGATCTAATTACGTTTCTGGGTTCGTATCCAGTACGGAAGGTCAGAGAAAGTATCATTCACAAACAAAGAAGCAAGGTTCTATCTGTATGCTTGTACGATATTGTTAAAATTTGCCCAGTTTAATAAAGTATTTGATGTACGATCTGCTTTGCTAAAAGATTCTTCTATCAAAGCCTTTACCATATTGGTTCTAGTCCGGGTTATATGAATTATTACTATTGCATTATTTATCTTTCCCACTATGCATCGAAAATGGTTCAGAATATGTTATGTTCATCTAACGGCCAATTGTTCGACTTTTTTTTCCAGCGCACTTTAAGTCAAAGTAATCATCGGATTTCCAGCGTTGTAGTAACTTATTGTGTTTTTCAATAAATACTTGACGCCTTCGGATGCTTTGTATCAATGCTTTTTTGTATACATAATAAAGTTTTTAGACAATATAATGTCGGATCCAGAAATGTGCAGTTACCGCACTACTTGATAACACCATGCGGTCCCAGTGCACTCTTTTTACGCAACCTAGGCATCAGCTGAACTATTCTATGAAATGTTTTTTACAGCCGATATTTGTACATATATCATTTATGTTTTGACACACCGCCGTACTGATCCGCAAGGTGATTTTTCGTCACGTAAGAGACCGTGACACGTGTGACTCCGATGGAATTTGGCGGTAACATTCTGTACAGGCGTTCATTTCTATGAAAGATTGGGTTCAGATACAACGGAGCAATTGGTTTTCCTACTCCGATGTTGAGTAACACTGCAATTAATACTATTGCGATGTCCGTTGAAGTATTATTTCTTCGCTCATGTTCAAGTGTTCACTGTACTTCTCAGGCGGGGCTTATATTTATCCTATTAACGACAATTTGTCTTCATTGCAGCCATTTACACAAAACATTCATCAGACAATGAGACATCAATGACGTCTTAAACACTGGAACAAACAGACGAATATGTTAGAAATAAAGAATATTTGCGCACACTTTGGTTTTTGTACGTATGTTTAAGGTATAAGCTTAAAGCTTCAATAACGTCATATTCGTCCCATATTATGGCAATGTGGGGACAGTTTCATTTGTTATTTAAACGAATAAATGTTGTCATTTTGTTGCATCAGAATATGTTGTACGTTAACATATCGTATACCAAAATTGTTTCAATATAGGATACGATACTGTTTCTTAATATCTTAATAGGGGTAGGCGGGCAAGAATCGCTTGGAAGTCATACAAAACCATTTGAAATACATGGCTAAAAATATCCATAACAGAGTCAGAATTTGGGATTGAAACTTTAACGGTATGAGGCTCTTTTGCCTTTGGCAATAAATCAGGTTTGTTAGCCTGATCAAAAGTGTCAACTTCGACACAAGTCTGTGGCATTGACTTGAAATTGGTGAGGCCTGTTGGTTTGTCCCCAGCACTAGACTGCTTCTCCTTTAACTTTAAAAAGTCAGAAATGAGGTGACCAGTTTTCTTTCAGTAATTGCGAAGTAGCATTGGATAAGGTATTTCGTTCACCAGACATTGCATGTGGACTTCAATTGGTATTTCTTGTAGTGCTAAGTGTAAATGTGATGTTTGGTTGTGGAAGAAATGAGACTTTGTGAGTCAAAGAATAGTCATCAGGCAAACGAGCCGCTTCTTACGTTTCAACTTGCTTTTTATCAATGAAGTCCTTAATGTCAGGATGGACGCAGCGTTTAAACTCTTCAATAAGCATAGGCTGCCGTAATTTTGCATGGTCTTGTTCTATTTCTTTAGATGAACATCATCTGTCAAATAATTGTGTTTCTAGCAAACACAACATGTGCTTGATTAGTTTATTTTATACAATTCCTAAATTTTTGTTTATATGCCTCAAGGTCCAGTTTGTAGCCTTTAGTGATGTTATTTTTGACAGTATCATAGTTAGAACACTGTTTCATGCTTTACTGTATGTAGAATTACCTAACAGAACAGTTTGAAGAAGTAAAGTCCAGTGCTCTTTTTGCCATTTCAAGTTATCTGCAACTTTCTCAATATGTAAAAAAAATTGTCAACATCCTTTCCTTGAAATGGAGAAACAAGTCTAATGCTTTTGACACATCAAATGCTTCATTTGGAATGGGTGTCTGATTTGCTCTTTCCAGATTCTTCATTTCTAACTGAAACTGCCTGTCTCGTTCTGTTTCTTCCCGCTCTCGTTTTCTTTCTCGTTCTAATTGCTCCATTTTCTTTTCTTGAAACTGTTACATACTCGTTGTTTCATTAATATGTTGACGTAATGGGAAAATTTTTGGGTACCCTAGGTGTTGGTCTGGAAATAGACTAGGCTGTTGTTTTAGGATTTATTTAGCTACCGATACAGGGATGGCTCACGCCACGACCACTGTCAAATTAGGTCTGCCGACCACGTGCACAATAAAGGCAAAATAGTACATAATTGTTACAAACATATTATTAAACAAACACATAAATAATGTTTATAACAACATCTAAATGCATTTATGTTACCAATATGTAAATAGACGAGGCGGTGGTTTTAGGATTTATTTAGCTACCGGTACAGGGATGGCTCACGACACGGCCTCTAGTCAACTTAGGTCTGCCCCGTGCACCGGTCAGACCCCACCGCAGTGCATCATGGTAAGTAACGTTTTAGTATTTTAAAGGGGTAGCTTGTAAGGTAATTTAAAGGAGGAGCTTGTAAAGTAGGTTGAAGGAAAAGTACCAAAGTTCCAAATGATAGTTTGTAAATAGTTAAAGGGATGTGAAAGAAAAGAAAGGTAGTAACATACACGCAATACAGATGCTAATGCATATATAATTATACACACATATATAAAACCTATTCTTACTATAGACGTCCCAATACTAACTATGACACAACTTTACCCTTTGTAATTCTATTCGCTCTTCTCTTTCCATTGTTAATTTCTCTAATTGCAATTTTAATTCTAAGCCCTGGTCTGACACATCTTTCTTTACAAATGACACAAAGTAAGATGAAAGTATGTTGTCGTCAATTAAAATTTGAATAAGCAATTTGCAAATAGCCTGTTTTTGCATGGATGCTTTAATTCCAGGAACATTATAATAGGCAGCGATGTCGAGCAAATCAGACTTTTCGCCACATTAAAATCCTCCTTGGTAGGCGACTTTACAAACGTTTCCCAATTAAATTCCATGTAGCTTTGCTGGCTTGTAGAAAAGTTTGTTTCAAATCCCGGACGATCCCCCAATTTCTTTTTTACAACCGCTGTCCGCTATTTAAGACACGTTTACTAAACGACGAAATGGTATAACAAAATAACAAGTCAGCAACAAACTAGTATAATGATGTTTTATTTTAATAAACAATTAAATTTATGGCGAAACAAAATAACAAAACAATATCAAATAAATCAGACAAAATTTGAGAATGCAAAATAAATGTTAGCATACAGTTCTTCCATTTAGAAAGTGTTCTTTTAATAGTCCAATTAATAATCCAATGTCGAATAATCCTGAACAGTTTTCGTAGCTACGCACAGATGAAATAATCCAAAGGTAGAACAATACACGATTGTAATAAATCAATTCCAAATCCAACACTTTAATATTTATATCACTGTAGAATATAATAAGTCCACGTAAGTTCCAACACAGAAAGGTTTAATATAGAAGCTGCACGTATTTCCAAAACTATCTGTCAAAACTTTATGTCAAAACTTCACTTAAATCGGCTAACAAATCCCTTTTATATACCCAAAGAAAGTCTAGAACGCAGAAGTCTCCAGAATCATTCACTAAACCCAGTTAACAAATGAATTTTCTAGCATGATCCTTTTTCTTTCTAGCTGTTACGCGAATGCTACGTCATGCCAAATACGCCATTAATACTACAATGGTAAACAACCCCTCAACCTGACTAGCGTAACCTTAAACGCCGGTGTACTACTTTACATAACACTAGATATTTTGTATGTATATAAGTTCATTTTTGCGTGTTATATTTCGTCTCTGTGTTTTTGTAACATTTATATTTACACTTACCCTGTTTGCCTTTGTCTAGAGGTAGAAATTTAATTTAAATATCTGTGACTTTTTATAGAGCCTGTGCTTATTACTTACTTATGTTTGTATCCAATTAAGTAATCATGTACCACAAAGTAAAAATGTTAAGTTAATAATTATGGTCTTTTTATTGTGGTCAACAATCTAGTACACTTTTAAAATTCCGCGGGGACTTTTATGACAATTAACGAAATGTAGAAAATCATTTATAATTTTAATTTTTCTTCAAACACATTGTTTGTTACGATCCCAAGAATTGAGTGTCTATGTCTGTAAAATGTATATGCTTCCGCCCTAAACTGCTCACTAAGTACTCGTACTTCTGATTGCAACAGAGTTTACTTCATAATGACAGAAAAACATACACCTAATTAGTTTTTACCTGAAGGCTGTTTATAGTACACTTAAGTAATAACACATGAATGAGAATTTACTTGAAAACCTAAGGCACGTGCCTGTCCAATCTATGCAGCTGTTAAAGCCTTTCAATTTAAGCAGTTAGTTTCTATTTCCAATGTTTTACTTTGTTCTCAAGCAAGTATCATTATTAATGCATTTTATCACCTATCATCCATCAATCAGTTCTAAGATTATGACCTTCTGAAAGTTCTTATAATGATAACGTCTTTGTGTTAGATAGCACACGTCATTAATATCAGCTTGCGTATGATAAGTTGAGATTGCTTCTGATTCAAATTTATATACGAATTAAATTATGTATGAAAGATTTAAGCGAAACAAAAACAAGACATATATGTGGATGCTAGATGTAAGCTTATGAGTATACAATATTTTGTGTGTGCTATATATACGACATTAATGTGTATGTCACATTAAACTTTTATAAAACATAAAATCACGTTGTTGAAATGCGCTGCAAAACACCTGTCAGTATTCTATTGCTTTCACTGATTATAGGTTAGTAATTAGTCATATACAGTAAATATGATCATGCTTTAATGATTCATCAATGCCTTTTTAGTACTTAATAGCCGAACGAGGTAACATTCAAGTCATGGAACAAGTCAGTATGATTTCACACTATTGGAAAATAGTGGGCCTAAGTCGTCGCTGGTCTGCTACAATTATAATAAACAAATGGAAATAAAGGCGTTTGCCCACACTATATTTATGACTGGTTGGTTAAATGATGCGTTATTTGTTTTTATCATTTTTTGTTGGTTATATTGTTGTTGTTGGCATATTTCTGTCTCAAGGGACAATGGAGTCTGCACCTGAGTATTTGCTTTGGTGCGGGGGTCGGGGGATGGGGGGTGGTGGAGCAGTGATAAGGTAAGTTCTCTCCTGTTTGCGGCTTTGCGCTAGATTTTTCTCATTCTCCTTCAGCCTGCTTGACATCGGTTTTAACATCAATGGCTATATTATGCGTTATTTATTTTATCATGTGTGTTTGGTTATATGATTTGTTATTTGTATTCTTTTACGCTTAGCTTGCTACATTTTGTTAAAAACCCAAATGCTGAATTCAATGGTTTTTAGCTTTACACTATACATGTAAATGCTGAATTCAATGGTTTTTAGCTTTACATATACATGTTACATGTCAGGGTTGTACTTATAAATAGAGACTGAGCAGCAAATAGTGTAGATCCTGATCAGACAGCTCTCTTCTCCAAGCCTAAGCCTTATCAATATGCCATTAGCAGGCTAAGAGTTAATTCGGAATGCTGCCGGAAAATTTTCAAATAAGAGTCGTTTCGGTAATCATCCGGTCTGAGCTTGTATCTGCCCATGTATGTTGGCCAAATGAAAGATAAAGCATCCACGACGATAAACATATTTTAACCAAGAAGCACTTACTTCAGCGAACAACGATAATACAAACTAAACTCATTAGTGTGAGTGGTACGCACTAAAAACAACTGTAATTTCACTTAAATCATATTTTATTCATTACGTTTTGGTTCAGTGGTAAGCGCCAGCAACATGATGTAAATATACAGGCTGTTTGTATAAGCATCTAAAATAAAAAGAGATAATAAAAGAAAGCGAAAAGGAATTGGTATGTATCACCAATATTTGTTTTATTTTGAATTAGCCAAAAGCTTATATTTTTAATACAGCCATTTATTTATGTTACTAGGAGCAAAGGTAAAAATTGAATATTAATTAAAGAAAGTCTGTCGAATTAATTTCAGTCATTCAAGTAGAGATTAAGAAAGTCGACAACTCATATAGATTAAGATATTTTAAACCGACGTTTAAATAGATGAGAGTATGCTTATTTGCTAAAATAACATTTCTTTTTACAAAGGTGCGTGCATCCTACAATTTGTTTTGTATTAATTAAAGTTACATCTTGCTAATAAAGGCAATTTTATAAAAGTCACATCTTCTTATTATACACAGCCATACACGCACACACACACGATTTTTCACAATAAAATCGGGGACAAATACTTATTGATATTTTAATCAGAAATGAGATTCACACATTCATTGATATAATAGAAATGACTCAAGATTACTATAAGTTTACGCTACGAAGGTTCTAGCCCTTATGAAAGTAGATTGTTTTTGTCGGCTAAAATAAATTTACAAAAACGGCGAACTATGTCAATACGCGTATATGGCTTAAATACAAGAATTATATAGGTACGGGAGGCCCTAGGTTCGAACCTGGGACGCAACATACCAAATAGATAAATAAGTCGCAAAACATGGTTATGGTATTCTTCCCTGGCTAGCGCTCAAGCAAATACAATGGTAGTTCCACGACTGGTTGGCCCGGTGTGAGGATAATGTGAATGGATGTGGTATCATGCCAGGTGTTCACGGTACGCTTTACACAGTGAAGGCAGCACTATATCTGCTTCAAGTGGACAACGTTCCGGGTACTGAAATACTGTTTGTGGGACGAAAAACCCAACAAACAAACAAACAGGCCTTATATTATACTATCACCTGCGTTCGCCAACTTATCTAGAATGCCATTATTTACGCCACTAGCTTTATCTTTACAAATGGCACATAACTGCGCACAAATTGGTTTATTTTGCGACAATTATACTCTACTTTCCCAGCGGCTACTTTGACACGTTTAAATCCATATTTTGACACGATTTGTAGTCGATGCCATGTAAAATCGAATACTTCATACGAACAGCATCATCAAAATAGCTATTGCGCAGTGTTGTACGCAAGAAATGGAAGGCAGCTATCGACAGATGAGTGAGATACATTGGACACCGACTTAACGTGTCTTTGAAGTTAATTATAGGTTTATAGTTGCACATCCGAAGGTAGAAATTTAGTATTTAAAATACTCTTTGAAAGTAGGCATATATCTGCAAACATATACGCATTCCAGAGGAGCCAATATGTAACGTTTTAAACTACCAAAGGAATAGATGTCGCTCTAGTGACAATAATTGAGTCGATGGGGTGTTTTTTAAAACAAAATAAGACACAGCTTGTGCAAAAATATAAGCAGCATTGGCATGAACAGGTTGCCAGAATATATAAACATTGTCAGGTTAACTAATTTGCTGGTTCATCTCATCTGGAAAACAAGTAAGAATACATCTGGTTAGTAACGCCTTTATCTCGCTAATAGGCAATGTAAAACGGATGAAGTAAGCACTGATGTAGCAGCGAAATTACAAATTATTAAATACAACGGTAAAATCGTCGTTTCCCTTTTATATATCAGAGTTAGAATCTTCATATTTTCAAGAGAATTGTCCTTTAAGCTAACAATTACGACATTTGTAGCGAATGATATCATATAAATCGCCTGTTACAGATTACTTTTTGCGTCACTTGTACGGATGTTACCTTAAACATTCCCGGAAACTACACCCGAGGTTTTAATGTTTCAATGGTTTTACAAACATGCTCGTTCGTGGACCTTGCTCGGCTGAGATGTTTAACGATCGTCCTAGTAAAAAATTCAGGTCTATCATAAAAAACGAAAGTCACAATAAAGTAAATTGGAAAATAAATTGTTTTCTATTGTTGACTGCGGGTATTCATTGTAGCATCACAACGCTGACGTTATGTCCGAAGAGTTATACACTTCTAATTATGCTAGAAAGCACAATTCATGTAAATAAACAAAGATGTTAAAAATTACTGAATATGATCGAATGCATTTCCGTTATTCAAACACAGTCACCCTTACTGCTCCGGTTATTTTCATACGACCTCATGAACTGTATACTATTTAATTAAGCCCACTTCTCTCACCCTTGAAGATGATTAATAAAATTGATGTAACAACAGTTTTGATCAGGTGTGGGGGTGTATTATGATGTAACACATCTGGAGTACGCCATATTTAAACGAGGCGGCCATTAGCTGACGTTTTGGAATAAGATTAGAACACGAAAAGTGAAATATTTTAGTAACCAGAAGCGCTTTTTGGGCGCGGTAAGTTTGACCCTGCAAGCAATTACATGTGTGCTGTGGTAGACAATGGCAAGAGTTATTTCGTAGTAAATGTACAATGTACTGGAGCTTGGAAAGTAGGCAAGTATCCAGCTGCAAATAAACATCTCTTCTAAAATAAAGTTTAAACATTGAGACAAAGGTTGCATCAGTGTCACTAACATGTGATAATAGAAACAATATGATTTAACAATCAATATTTTCTATATGGTTTTAAAGTTTAGCTAAGTTAGATCTAGAACAAATGCTTATATATGCTCCCTGATTCTACCGAAATAAACTGAGTTAGAAATTAATAACTACCTATTACACACATGTGATCTGACTCTCCAAATACCTACTGAGCCAATCTTCTTGGCACGCCATGGGTAGCTTTGGAATAAGATACTGAGACGATAACACTGGCCTATGTCATTACATCATCTAGTTCTTAGCAGCAGAAGTCCGTGTGGCGAACTATCGCAAATATATCGCAGTTAATTAGAGATATTCGTACGCGACATTGTTCATCGATCACTCTGCAATGAATATCTGTATTACACGATATACCGAACTTCCAGTTTTAATTGATTACAATATTAATATCAACATTTGAAGCATGCCTGGACACAATGTCTCCTTAGACATACATATTTGTTCCGTATACGCCCTATTTCTTTCCAGGCTTAAATAACAGACAGATAGTAGTTAAGGTCATGCTGGGTAAATTCTGTGTGCTTGCGATCTCCAGCAAACGACACCACCCCAAAACAGTTTTTTATGGCAAGTGACATTTTACGTCACGAAAAACATGGCGGACATCAACAGTCAGGCTTACAAGTGTGTCACATAGGGTGTGTTAATAGATGGAACAAAGCAGATATGACATTTCAAGGAAGTTAACTATTCGTTTCCAATACAGTGTGGATTTTCACAGTCAAGTTCGCTGACCTAGATATACCGACTGAATAAAAAAAAATAAGCAAATATTTTTATGTAGACACAAATATTGTTTCTAATTTTGACCTTTATGCCTAATGATATTCAAGGTTTTCATCTGCTCCTTCCAAAAACATGATGCCGACGTCAACGTACACGTTTTGGCCCTCTTGTATTTATATGTATAATAAATAACAATTTCTATACAGTATAGTCATTTTGGAAAAATAAATAAAACCCAAGACAAATAAACAAATTCACTAATCAAAACCAGAGACAAATGTACTGCCTTTCTGCAGTCACCAATAATTCACGAACAAAATTAATATTATCCAATGGAATCATCACTAACTGGCGATACTATTATACGATATATTTACTTACATTGTTTAACTGACTAAAAAGTCATAAAGTATTGCCTTTAAATCAGTTGAAGAATAAGCAGCATACACGATCGAATTTTTGGTACAAACCATACTACGGGGTCTATTCAAGTCAGCTTAACCGTCTAACCCCAGGCTAAGCCGAAATGCCTGCGGCGGAGGGCCTATTATTATAATTTCAGTCTAAAAGATGCACCGTCGTTTTGTTTCTGGGCTTATAAGCAAGACAACAACTGTTTTAGGCCTTTTACTTCCGCTCCATTACAACCAGAAAGAAAATTGTTGTTTGCTCTTTATCTTGTATTTTCGAAGATGGAATTGGTTTATATTTGTTTCTTTATATAGTTCGGTATGCTTCTTTCTGTCGTTTGCAATTCGCGTTGTCTTAATAGCTGCCTAGGAAGTCCCTGTCCCCCAAAATAGGAACCAGACCCTACACCCAACAAGACCCGCCGCACCCAAACCGCCATAACCAATAGCAGCATAGAACTTCAACAACTAAACTGCCCTCGATAAGATACGATATTGCCGATCCTCGGCACACCGACAGCGAAGAAGAAGAAACCCATTGGAAAGAGGCTGGAACCACACTTCCACCTGTCGCAGGGAACAGGAAAGGAACCTTTCTTGGACGCATGGAATATACAAACTATGGTAGTCAACTGCTTACAACCTGTAGAACAATACCCATAACGAAAAACAGGATACATAGCAAACACCAATCTACTTTCTGGTTTAAAGACTGCCGAACGCAAAAGGCTGAAACAGTTTTTGCTCGCGTATAATATACCCTATGTTTCAGGCATTTCGTCGGGGTGAGGCGCTGAATTGATATAAATAGACGCTCCCGATATGGTTTGTGCCATAACCCTTACCGTGTATACCACTGAATGCTATTGTATATTATTATATTCGTGCTTAAAACTTTGTATATACACAGATATATTGCAATGTTGAAGAGTTCAGATGAGAACAAGTTAATTTCATAGTAGGAAATTTAGTAAAACAGGAGCATAAATAACTTTTTACTTATTAACAACATAAACATATTCTTCGTAGCAAATAGTGGCCCATTAATAGCAAGGTTTACTAACAAAAGGATTAATTCATTGAAATATTACTGCGCATATAGGGACAAGGAATTATGGAACAGCATGACATCTTTAATGCGCAATACTAAACAGATATCACAGTGCATTATCGAGTGAGGCAAACACTTCGAGAGGAGATATCTACTCTGAAAGCACATCCAAGATGCTGTTGAAAACCACATATAACAATTACGAATATACTTTGGGTTGGTCATTTCTTGAGGGTTAATTTCCACTTAGCAAGTTTTCCTTCATATTTGTAATCCTGGTGAAAATTATTCGTACATCGCCAATCTATTATCAGAATTGGACATAGGCGTATATGTCTTTAAAGGCTCATTCCCATAGAACAGTCTTTGCTTCTCTAATAAACACCAAGAGGCATCGAGAACACGTACCTTACTAAAATGCCCATGCTTGCATTTTTATTTAACTGACGTGTTCATGTGAATATAGCCGAAACTTTAGGTGGGTTGACAAGAAGATATTGGTACTACTCTTTTTATAATTGCACGCTTTACGAATTTAACGGGCATACTAGGTTCTTGTCTAGGTCTCGCTGAATAGCTGACATTTTCTTCATAGCCTGCTCCGAAATCGTCACAATAAAAGTTATTCTATTAGAGGCACCTGTTCGTAGAACGGCTCCACTTGTCCGCTGTTTGTTGTACATTCCCAGAAGATTTGTGACCATATCCAACGAATCAATGTCCTTTCTAGACTACTCCTTGGTTTTCTTGGCACACACATCGTAGGCATAACGGGTTAAAAATGAAGAAAAAAGTATTATCCACAGCGTTGACGGTTTGCCCCAGCAGAACAAAAGCCACTATCGGAGTTCAATAATGCTGAATGGCTTTGAACTGAACTATAAACACTGCAAATTTGTCAATGGTGGTAAAGAGAAATCGTTTCAGTGAATGACACTGTACTATGACAGATCGAGGGCTAGATTTAACTCTTTAACTCGGGATAATTTGGTGTGTAGCCTTTAAGACTTATGATTTCTATGTAATTTAACAGGAAGATCGCCATCAGAAACTAAATGCCTTTAAGTAGCAAAATGAAAAAAATGGGCGCTAAACCATTCTCAATAAAACGATTACCATTTCTGATCTTGCATGTTCATGTTTAAAGTTTACAATCGAATCTAGTTATTATGTTGCCACCTGCTAGTAGAATAAACAACAACAACAAACAAACAAAACAACAACAAAAAAGAGTTAAGATGAAATTCATTAACTTACAACATTTTTAATCAAATTAAAAACAAATGACTCGGTCTTCAACAACAACAATGTTCACTGTTGTGCTTTCAGCAGCATGTATTTATAGGTTCGAGGCACATACATGAATGATACGTATAATTAATAGTCATTTTCACTAGCGTATTTTATTTTTCTCCGAGCAGTACTTAGATAACAAAATCTGTGTTGATATTCTCCCTGATGGATGTTTATACTTTTAAGAATGGGTTCATTCAATTGTTCCAGGATAATCGATTCAGAAAGCTTGAAAAACAAACTGATGACAATCTTAATACCTAATCACTATAGGATTTATCTCTGCTTTTATTACCTCCTTTCCGTATTGTAGCTATAACACCAATTTCGTTTCAGCAGGGACAAAAGAATTTCGATAAATAAAATAATGTTTCCTAACACTTTACTTTTGTTAGCATTAATCACTTGTTGACACTCAAGCTGATCGAATATACATACTTTTCTCTTAGGAAGGGTCTTTGAGTTTGTTCCTTGTTCCTAAATTTTAACAGAGCGCTAGAACGTCATAAATTAAACGACAAATCCCTTTTCTGAAATTTCATGTTCATGTTTTTGTAATACACTTGTCAAATTAATGGATTTTATCATATTACTACCTGCAAGTTGATAAACAAAAACAAGACGACTGAAACTCACACTTACACTTTTCATAAGATCGTTTTTAATAATCTAAGACAAAAAACATGCTACAATTATTTATATTTTGTTATTAGAATTACGATTTAGTTTTTATGTAACCAATACCACTGCATTTCTTCAATGTAGTCATAATGGTGACTACTAGATACTATCTGTTAAATCGACTACCGTTGTCTTATGCCCTTTCAAGGTTAGATATATGTTGCGGTGCTCGTGGGACTTTGCCATATATTTTATTCTTATTCTGCCTTAATCAACAACAATGTTCACAATGTCTTCAACAGCAAGAGATGCGAATCATATCAACGCGCCGTTCATGACATACAATAGACAAACAAGAAGCAACTAATTTTTCAGCTTTACTATGGCAAAGGTACATCATAAAACATTAAATTATCCTGTTCGAGCAACACTCGGAAAAGGTCTTTTTGATTTGCATCTTGACTATGGTTTCTGCTAATGTACTGTATATAAATATCAAGCGATATTGCCTACAGCGATGGTAAGTAAAAAAGTGATCTTCCGTCATGAAAGGCTTGTTACATAAATGGACAACTCAATATTAAGTCTGTTACATGAAATACATTTCAATGTCCGCAGTATCTTATCAAAAGCATTACACATGTAATAGCTAGGAAAGAATGGAAGTTGAATTTATAAGAATTCATTACTCTCGCCCTGGTCCTTAGGACTTCCATAGTGACTGACAATATTGTACAGTTATAATGGAGCTACTAGAATACATTCCGGAAAGGTTTTAATATAAAGCGATATCTCATCGAAACAACTAGTATCGGAAACATATAAGACATCAATAAGGAACAGACCTTTGTAGGTTTGATTCTTATGCTATGTACTCATTATATCATTATATTCAGGTCTGTATTTATTACTTTGCAAAGATTACGAAAACGACTATTTTAATTTGATAACTGTTTCTGGATATTTGGAATAGATTTCATTGCTTTCCGTCTTGGTCTGAACAAAAATAACACTATTTTAAATCATTTAATCGATGATTATTGAGTATTTGTATAATTGTCTTTGTTCCATTCCAGTTTATCTGAAGTTACAAGTTAATGTAGCGTTTCCAAATATTGTTTGTAATGACGAGGGGTGTGTTATAACAATTATAAACAAATGACAAAATATCGCATTTATACCATTTGCAGTAGAAATTTATTAACTAACTTCTAACAGAAGCTTTACTCAACGATGTTAGTGAACATAATGATTTAGAAACATTCTGGATAAATGACACTGCTTATATAAAAACATTGAAAATGATAAGTCCGAATAAAGAAAGTTTTCTTCGAAATACACTTTATGCAGCCCGCTTTATCCGCACATATGAGATCGGATACATCATATTAAGGCCTATTTAAATTTAACAACAAAGTTGTTCATTTATTTTATTTATACATTATCTTTATTAGTGTAACAATGATTTTCTTCCATACAACAAAACAAGTATAAACACATTTAAATAGAGTTTGACGGGCGTAGAATAATAAATTCCAGCTGTATTTAGTCCCTTGACTGAGAGGGCAAGAATTTGTAACCTTTTTAATCGATCCATGATACGTCGGTTGGTATTCGGATTAAAAGCATTTCTACTACAAAGATGCATCACGTGATCTGTTTGTGCTATATGTTAATCACCCTATACATGTAATAAAACGTTAACAATGCCCCAGAAAGTCTGCGAAGATGGGTAACTGGCCTTAAGGGTACATCCGTATTTACTACGCTCTGGTGTTTGGTTAAGAGGTCGTCCAAGTACACCGTAACAAAGTACAGAAACTACGGAAGGCCCCCACACAGATGTACAGAGGAACTGCAGATCCAACGTTTACACTAGACGTCGGCTAATTCGTATAACGCATTTAAAGTGAACTTTCAATTGTTTCCCAATATTTTCCTGTAAATCAAAGGTTTCCTAATTTGTTCACAATGCCTGTGTGACAGATAGCGTCAATCGTCATCTGTTTGATCATGACACGCTACATATGCTTTGCTGACAAGTTCTGTTTGATGGTATATCGATTCTTGAAGTTTTCTTGTTTCCTATCTTTCACGACATTGAAACATGAGGCTTGTCGCTCGGGTGGCGTAAACAATTGTCAGGACTACTATTGCTTTTTTTAAATGTTGCAGATTGCATAATCGCGGCTGAATTTTCTATACAAATACTTTCAGCAAAGTATGGTTTTAGACTGAAGTTTCTTTAAAATATTCACAAACACAACACAAATTGGTGAATGTACTTTTTGTACGTTTTTCCGCCTTCGACCTTTCAGTTCCGTGATTGATTAACAACAAATTGAATTACTTATTACTGCGACAGAAGTTTTTATTAGTAGTTTTTACATTCAATTTTTCTTAATGTCAGTAAAATTTAACCATTCAATACTAGGTTTAAAGTGAACAGAATTTGTCAAGAGGATGCTTATGTTTGTTATGCAATTATGTGAGTGCATGAAAACTGTTATACCGTCTCCAGATAACTGAAATACTGTTGGTGGGACGATAAACCCAATAAACAATAAATCCAATTGATAAATCGCAGGTTTAACTTTATTTTTTGTTCTATTCTACGCGCGGGATTAACGCAGTCCAATCTTTTATAATCGTTATCTTATGACCGAACCTGGTAGCGCTATCGGTAAAGCGTCGGCTCCAGGAGGCCGCGTGATCGATACCGGTAAGCGACATACCAAAGTCGTCGAAAATGGTAGTGGTATAGCTACCATGCTAACGCTCAGGCAAATATAAGGACAGTTCTTCGACTGGTTTGGCCCGGTGCCTGAATAATGTGACTCTATACAGAGTAAAGGCAGTACTTAATCTGCTTCAAGTGGACAACGTCTCCAGATAACTGAAATACTGTTGGTGGGACTATAAACCTACTAAACAAAAACAAACTTGTCTTATAACTTGAAGGTGTAACGTTGGTAGAATCTTTCAATTTCGCAAAGTGAACAGTCGTTTGTCTATATGTGCAAAGCTTATGGTACATCTGACACTTTCTTTCCACGTTTAAATATTAACTTACCTTTAACCCCCGCCCCCTCCCCCCTCCCGCATTTTTTCTCAAACAACCAAAAAATAAAATACTGCTAACTGACCAGATATAGCAAAAGTTGGTTATTGTTGCCCTAGATCTCTGACAGTAGTAGCATATTGTGCCAATCACTAACACTAATAGGCCATTCTCGTCTAAGCCGGAGCAGCATAGTAAGCTAGTTTTATCAAAACAAAAAGGACACAATCATTTATTTTGACATATTTTGTTTATTAACTACGGACTATAGCGCTTTGTAGTCGTCCTTTATATTAAGCTGAAATTCCAATCGTGCTTATTTACATGTTTAGAAAGATTTGACATTTGGAGCGATTTCTTCCCGATTGGAACTCTCTTACCATATAGGTAATGTTGAAGATTATCTTTAATTGGACTAAAAGATGCGTTCTAAATGATTCCTAAATTCTCATAAACAAAGATCTTGTAACATATATTTTATAGTCAAACTGCCAGATACCATAACAACGAAAGAAACTCTGTTTAGGAGATGAATAAGAATATATGACAAAGTCCTATGAGCATTGCAACATATACCAAACTCAGAAAAGGCACAGAACAAAGGTATTTCACATGCAAGCCAAACGCAAAAGTAAGAACAAATTTGTGATGAGTCGTTTAACTAAAAGAGCAAACCCGACAGTTATCGCTTTGGAACGGTCAGTCGGCAATATGGGACGACTTGGATACTTAAACCGGTTTAGAGAGATCTCACCACGCACATCCTGATGGGTTTCTCAAATGCAAGCAATGAATAGAAGACCGGTCTATTTGAATACAAAATGTAGAGCATTTTTATCTTTTGATCTATTACTATCAAGACTAGTTTGCATTTAACTAAATATTGCCAATTTGTTCTCTCTTTAGCAATACTATCTAATCACCAATTGACATGGTCTTGGCAGTTGTTGTAGGCGAGATTAGATTTACATCAGAATTTCTTGTGGAATGTTGACATCATGAAACTGAGTGCCAAATGTATATGTATAAATGTATATGTAATAAGAAGACATGTCTTAACTGAACTGGCAAACACTTGTTTGATGTCATTTCGAACGACGACATACTATATACCTATAGAAATGAAATCAATTGTTAACTAAAAGCTCGTAAATGTAAAAAACAGAACCAAACCGTATAATGAAAATGTGAACTACCACTAGTCAAAAGCCTAATACGAATAATAAAATGACTGTTACTTCAATACAAACAATGCAATTAGTCAAGAAAGAGTTTTGCAGCCAGATAACAAGATATCAATTCATTTTGATAAAATAGCTAAGTTTGAATGTTAGCTCACCGAAGGTTACCGAGGAAGCGACTATTGTAAGTGTATGTAGATGCCATGCTTTCTTTAAAGCCAGTACATGGTTCTACTATAACGATGCCCTTTGAAACTCTAGAAATATGTGGAAGAAATACATAATATATATTACCACAAGTATACAAATTTGAATTACCGCTAGACATAGGCACATACAAATTAAAATACGAAAGACGAACAAATTGAAACTGGATTTTGCAAACGTTAAAGAAAATAAGAATACAATGTTTATACTTTTATACCAGAACTCTATTTTCCGCTTATAAACACATGGATATTCTATATAATTGCAAGTTTATGGAGACTTTTACAATTTCATTGCAGTTCTTGTGCAAAAAGAAACAGTTACAAGTCCTCCTTTAGCACTTTCTACAATTTATAAATGTATAGCCAGTGGAAATTTCAGACTTGTGGAGGAATCATCCAACAATAATTATAAGTTAAATGAAAAAAAGCAAATGTGCCAGAAAACATGCATTAAAAAGACGTTAACTTAATGCAAAGATTTCCGTTTTAACTTTAACTCCATGTTGCAAAACATGTGTTATTTACATCTGAAGTATATTCCAGTTCAGACAATGTATCATGGAAGAAACAGTCAACATAGCAATACCTATTGTAACTTCTTCACCATTGCAGCCTTAGTAACATTAAGACATACATGTCCTCCACCAAGACATGCCTGACTTGAAGTATTCATTAAACGAGCCTTTAGTAGTTGAACATCTCATAGGATGAGTACTCGAAAATGTATGCTTCCGAATGCAAATATACGAAAACACGCGTAAATAGATAAGTAGAGGCTACTCCTCAAAACGTTTAAACGAAAGCAACAGTTGGAAGGTCATTCGGCAGAAAGACCGACTGTGGGTCTTACACCTTGCATAGGAAACACTATAACCTCGCACTTCCTGATAGCTTTTCTCTAAATCAACAAACATACAATTAATACAAAGAACCACGACTGGTTTGCCCGGTGTCAGCATAATGTGACTGAGTATTGTTTCATGCCATGACGGGATGATATACACAGTGAAGCCTAGTCTATATCTGCTTCAATTGGAAACCGTCTCCAGTTAACTAGAATACAGTTGGCGGGACGATAATCCCAATAAAAACAATATTTAAAATCGAAGTAAATGAAATGAAATGGACATACTGACAGAACATCGACATATTCAGAGGAAAACCAATAGTTACAGTCATTGAACATTCAATTGGCAATATGGCTCACTAAAAGATAATTTTCTTAGAAGCTACACAGTTAGTTGGTAATGATTTCTTTTTTCCAGATTTAATGTTCTTTCAACTTTTACGTTGTTAGTTACAGAAGTATTGGCAGACTAGATCGATGGTTATTATAGATTGCTTTAATTATACAATGCTCCTAATGGTTGTCATCCAAATGTATCAGATAAACGAAGCACCAGTTTCTAAGTAAAATGATCAGAATTGATTATGCGTCCTATATTTGCATTGAACACGAATATATTGTCTTTTAAATGACAGCATGTGTCGACCTTGTGCATTTCATAAACAGTTCGCCAATATGAATTGTGAGATTTGTCTAGACGATATCTCAAGTTGCTTTGTGTTGTTATACTACATAAATGCTAGCAATGCTGTGATTTCACCTTGCTGCCGGGATTGTTGTTTGATTACTGTAGGGTTCCAATGATTGACACGATTAAACTTTGTAAGGAAATAATATTTATTGTGGTTTGCAACTCACGTTATTCGTTTCCTAAGCTTGGATATGTCATATTAAAATATTATCACAAGACAATTGGAAATAAAATGTCTCGAGAGCAATGTAATATATTGCCTAAAACATGAATACATGTGGAATGTGTTTAAAATGTTTTTTTCGATAATTGCATGTATGTGAATGTTCGCACCATAATATAAAAGGTAAAGATGTAGAAGATATTTTTTTTTACTTCTTTTCAAGTTTCAAACTTCTGTCTAAGTATAACACTCTCGTGTTTCTAATTAAAACTTTTTGCCTTAAGTCAAAAATACTACTTAATTAAAGAAGTTTTTAAATAACAGCATCGCCTTTGTTAATGCATACCATTTTGTAGTTATTTTCCCATTTCACCCAGGTAAACGACCTCTTTGTCTTGATCGAAATAAACAATTTCTAATGAGAGGATGTCGTGACACTTTGTGTTTATTTCAAATATTCAGCCTAGCCTGATAACAAAATAAAGAGCAGGCATCTGATTTTAATTGCACAACTTGTGTATGATTCTTAAAACATGTGTATTTTCATTCCTTTATATCCTCGTGTCTAAGGTCGCACCAATAATATTTTAATAATTCATATATGATGTTCATAAGACACATTCTTGGTGTCGGCTTGACTTTATAATTAATGCCGTAAACCGATTGAAAAGAGTAACCCCAGTTATATTGTCCGCATAACGGCTGAATCAGCTTAAAATACATGATTTAAACAGCATACGATACTGTCGTATTTTATAAAAGAGCTACTTTGATTCTGACAAAAAAGGAAAAAAGATGCAATTTCTAAAAGTTGTTCTCTCTACTAAATATCACATATGGTTAAAATACCTTATAAGAAGCAGGAAAAGGTGGTTCATTTACGGCACAGAAGTTAAGAAGAAGTATAATAATCTCACTTCACCGGTTTCGGATGCACGATTCTAAGGTTTCTTAAATATTGTTTTAGTCAGCATATAGCAGCGCACTGCAGCAACTGTTTATAACAATAGATGTTTATCAGAAACATGTTGTCATACATGTACACAGCTGCAATGTATTATAGGTATTTTATATATCCGAAATATCTGCAAATATGATAGTACTACTAGTATGTATTAAACGTTTCGTCATGAGTATGATGTTTTTAGATTACTGGTGTCTACATAACTTATAGTGTGTTTGTTAATTTGAATTACAGCTTGATAGTTATCTGAAATTCATTTAATTGATAAATGGTATTATAAATACATTGTATCAACGATTTAGTAATTTCAATGGAGAATTGATCGAACGCTTTAATCATAAAACCGTTTAAATATAGCAGCGTTATTATTTACAATGATAATATCATGTCAAACCAAACATTAGGGGAAAATACAAAGTAAATGAGGTTTCTGTTGATGGCTGCTAGAATATATTGCTGTTAGAGTTGTTCATGCCTTTTTTATCGTTTTC
Source organism: Sinonovacula constricta (assembly GCA_007844125.1). Classification (NCBI taxonomy): domain Eukaryota; kingdom Metazoa; phylum Mollusca; class Bivalvia; order Cardiida; family Solecurtidae; genus Sinonovacula; species Sinonovacula constricta. The sequence continues at coordinate 45,716,311 of CM017571.1, forward strand.
ATTGTTTTCAGTTATATTTCTTAATTTTTAAGAACATAATCAGACATTGTTATACATAAGTTCTACTATTTACTTTTCCAGCAACATTCATTTCCGAGGCGTGTCTCGCTGGAATAAAATAAACTCCAAAATGTTGACCTTGCCTTACTTTCATAGAAAATACAGAATGCCATTGGATTTACAATGCTGTTCGAAAGATAACAGGTCATGAAAAGGATGTCGACGTTGTAAAGATACCAACAAACACTTGTCGGACCAGAAACCGAAGGAAGTGCTCCATGCGAACAGGAAACCTGGAACAAGAATTTGTTAAACGTTAGGTTAATGCTAATTACATCTATTTTTTGGTTGCCGAGGCTTTTATCTACTGTAAATACTGTACATATGTTCATTATATCTGTTTAAACTCCCGATGCAGGTGCTTACTGTTAGTTGTGTCACTTTGACGGGATACTTTTATTTACACTGTTTGTTTGATAGAAAAACCGTCAGGAAGTGCGAGGTTGGAGCGCTCCACAAACCAGGTTTAAGCACCCCAGTTGGCCCTTTTGCCGACTGACCGTTCCAAGGCGGTAACTGATGGTTTTTCTTTTTGTGTGTTATGTCTCGTCTCTGTGTTTTTGTCACATTTACATTTACCTTGTCTGCCTTGGTCTGCAGGTAGATAAAATTTAAATATCTGTGAAAATTTTGATAGTACCTTTTCTTATTTACCTATTCATTAACTTTCAGACATGATGCAAATTACGATATGAGAGTCTTCATACCAGCAATGATACCAATGGTCAAGTGGGTACTTCTATTCTTAGTCCGCGGAAGTCCCCTGTTGAAACCTCGGAATAGAGAACTGGATCTTTCTCTAACGACCGCACCTAAGGATCATGCAACATATATCAAGCCCTTGAAAATGACCACACATTAAATTTTGATCCAGCACACGATAAAAATAAAAACAGAAGTATAAATGTAAACGTACCGAAGTTCTGGTGAAACCGGTTTATAAAGCCTTTTCCTTAACGTTGCTGAAGCATGTCTTAACTATGTAAGTACAAATACCTATACATATATCATAAGTGAGTATACTTAAAGTAAACGCCTGCATTGGTAGTAAATAACAGGGCAACTACTATTGTTTACAAACGTTATAACAGTTATAACGATACTGAATATATAAATATACATATAGACACACACCCACAATGTAACCTCTATATTCATGAAGATAGTCATTTTTAATATAATAATTGGCTGATGGTTACAACCCGAGCATATTGCTTGCAGTTGGCTATTTTTCAGTCAATAACTTTAATCGTTATCGGACAGGGTATAAGAGACTACATGAATATGGCGAGTGAAGGTCGTAATTTGTACAGTCACTTTTGCAATCCTGTCATTTTTCCTGTCTTTATGCCCTTAACGTGAGATAGCACGGCAGGTTTTACTCGGATATGTTTGCCTCCATTATTTAGTATTCCATTTGCAGATAATTAGGCATTTACAACATTGCAGTTGGATCTCATTGCTCATAATCATTTCACAATACTTCATTTTGGTTGGTTTAAATAGTTTTCTAAAATTCGATAATTTCCTTCGTGTTTTCTTTAATTAGCACATTTGAATTTCGACATTTGACGCCACTGCCTATTCAGAAAAAGAGACATTTCTAATTATATGTCATTGCTTGGACTGTTGCACTTCAAAATACTTTCTCTTTTGGAACTGTGGCCGATGTATTTATCTCTTTAATTATTAAACATCTGTTAACAGTTCACTGCAGTTATTATTTTACATTTTTTTTTGTATATATAGTGTTCTTTCATTTCATTTTGACTCCCTGTAAAGGTGCTTGCTGTTAGTTATCTCACTTTATGATTCACATTTACACTGTTTATGAGAAAACAAGAGTGAGGTTAGAACTCTCCAAATACATTTGTACCAGGATAAAGAATCCCAGTTCTTTCGCCGACTGAACATTCCAAGACGGCCACTGTTGATTTTTTCTGTTTTTGTGAAATGTCTCATCTCTGTGTTTTTGTCACTTTTACTATGTATTCCTTGATCCAGTGGTTCTTATGTGTTATTTCTTACTTTTTGTAATTTTAACAACTTAGTACTTAAAATCTATGCTCCTTAACTGTTTTATGTCTCCAATAATTTATATTCTGAATTCTGAATGTAATTTTATATTATATTATATTGCATGCCTGTGAATTCTTGATAGTTTGAAATGAGTGATGAGGCGTAAGATGAATGTACAAAATTATAACTTTCACATGGATCTACCTGCCTTATATTATCGTTTAATTGCACTGTCAAATAACAGTTTTGGCATAAGCAGCAGTCTACCAAACAAAATATCTGCAAATATTTAAAATAGATTCTGAGTCGAATTACTTACTGTCCGATAAAGCAGCAGCCATTCTACTAAGGATAATGGCAAGGAATGTGTAACTGGGCACAATGCACAGAAACGGAATCACAAATAGCGCCAAAAGATACAGAATGAGTTATATCTGAAATTATATAACATCGCCCATGGAATAGCTTCATAGAAAACGTATTATTTAAGTCAATACCCTATAAACAAAATCAATTAGTACCGCTTGACTGTCAATAAAATGCCCCAATCAATTGTAAATAAAGGGTTTAAATAAAAAGCTGATCGTAATCTATCTTTGTCTTTGTTTACTTAACCCATCTTGATTCCAGTGAGATTGTATTTTCCGTAGATCATAGCTCAATCACAGACTGGATGACCTAGAATGGTAAAGACGCCTAACTCGTGAAGGCACCAACTAATTGCCAGACTGCCGAACCAAGAGCAGACATTCATGCCTTTCTGGAGACTGAGCCCTGCAATTAACAAATAAGCTTTACCACTACTACTTATGATTTCTTTCGTCTGTAAATATTAAATTACACAAATAATAAATTATGTGGTTAAGACATCGTCATAAACCTTATAACATACACCATAAACTGAAAGGAAAATAGTATTCCATTATACTCTATTGGAATTTTATGTATATGCAATTGAGGTTTTCATGAAAAAAGTTTGGTCGCCACTGTTTAAGCCAATTATGATTCAGAAACATTAAGTATTGATTTGTCTTTGTTGAGGAATACCTTTTTTCTCTTTTTTTCCAGAGACGGCCAAATTGAATGGTGTGGAAATAAGTGTTGGACTTTTTGAGTCGCGACCAAATGATAACCTCTAAAAGAAATGTAAATGCATAGTTTATTAGGTTTATTTTTCTAACAGAAGTATTCATTTTGAAGACGGGTATATGTATATTTTTGCTACTCAATTTTTACAGCCTATATAGAATTGCAAATGCCAGTTATGCCTACTTTAACTTTATTAATTCAACAATCTTATTATCTATACCATTTTTAGTATACATGAACAGTCTTAAATCACCATTTCTGCACAACAAGTTTAATTTCTAGAACTTTCTGGCATCCACAATTTAACTCGCCGCCTGAAGCTTGCGAATGACCAAGGCACGGTCCACGCGTGCCGCCGCCAGTATGTAAGTAAAAGCCATGCAGACCGTTTTGGCCATGGTCTTTTGGAGTTTGCTATCGTACCCAGTGGCCACACATTTTCGAGGACGTCCAGGTATCGAGCCATCCACTGAGATGGGCAGTGCGTCTAAGAAGCCAGTCAGACTGTCTGTTAACATAGATATTTGCAAAAGAATTAGTCATAAGAAAATATGTTTTATAAATAAATAGGAAATTTAAATAAATAAATGATAAATATTATACTTTGTACATCATGTTTGACATCAGAATATTTGCACTGATCTATTACAGTATAACCTTAATGGTTGCATTAAGACACATATTATCTTTATTTATAATAATATCTAAGCGAAATAAATACAATAACCGCACTTATAATGTTGAAAATGTAAATACGATAACCTGACAACTTGCAGCTGGATCTAGAATTTGTGAGTAAATGTGCCTTCTTTGGGCATCTAAAATTTAAAGCGAGAGAAATGTCAGTAGAAATCAATTAAATAAATTAAGATATTGATTTAGCATGGTAATGGCTAGTTCAGTAAAGTGTACACATCCAGACAGGTTACTGTTCTGTCACATAACTTGTCGAGACCAAAACACGTGTGTTACTTAGCCAATCGAAGTACAATATGTAACAATAATTTCACACCACAAGGTCTACGGATATATTTTAATAATTAAGTTTTATCAATTTTATTAAATCCGATCATATATTTCCCTAAAGAGCACTTCGAGGGTGCATATGTTTGATTGATGTGTACATTACTGACTCGTTTTATATTAAATTTCTTAGATAATTGGGTTTGTTCTCAACAATCATAACAATTTCCAGAATATATTGCTTAAAAGTGTAAATTAAATCGGACAAGCATTAATTCTGGAATGTGATGCACTTACATTATAATAATAATATTTCCCCAGGTAATGATTCTGGTAAAACAACAACTGAAGCATGTTAATGAGGTGGTATTTATCCAAAACGAATATGGATTGGTGGATTTAGTGCACTTCTGTCATTTGATGGTGTAAAGGGCAACATTCTGCCATTTAATGGGGTACATTTTATATAAGGTCGATATTTAGCCATTTGGTGATGTAATATCTTAGTAAAAGACCTACACTATACCTTTAGGTTTTTGTAATAAATTTATTACGGTTGATATTATAGCCATTTGATATTATACTAGTATTGTAATATCTTTATAATAAATCAAACTTCTACCTTTTGATTGTGTAATATATTTATATAAGGTTGATAATAAGCCATTTGATATTGTTATATCTTTATAAAGATCGACATTCTACCCTTTGATTGCGTTATATATTTATATAAAGTTGGTATTTAGCCAATTGATATTGTAGTATCTTAATGAGAGTTCGACATTCTACCATTTGGTGGTGTATTGTATAAGTATATAAGATTGCTGATCACTCGATGCCTAGAGGGTTTGATTCATCGATAGTCTACGGGATTCTTTTATAAGTTAAAAAAATTAATTGGTACAATTGTAATTAATGTGTCTAAATCTCGTTGTAAAGGTTAAGATTACATCACATCGCTTACGTGAGGGTAGTGATATTGTAAATTTACAATTAATCTCTACGCCGGAGTCAGTTTCAGATCACAGTTACCTCTGTCTTAATGGCATTGGATTTGATGAAGTATATTTGAACGAGTTTGTTATATTTTAATTTTGTTTCGTATATAAACCGTTACAGGTGAATTATAATGCTAAACGCTAGTGAAAATAAATAGAAAAAATATTTTGATATTCCACTATTTACATTATAAGAGTTTACGTATTTTTATATTGACACCAGTATCGATGTACACAAGCATGGCGTACAATATGATCACATGTTTTCCGGAGCGGGTAACTGTGGCACAGCGAAGCATAACCGATGTGGAGAATGTCACTGATTAAATGTCATACATATTGTTATATGTAAGTACTCCAGAACGCCTTCCACACTAGGTAGTTCAATATGAGTTTTTGTTAACTCTATCTTTCCCTTATTTTCGGTCATAGACTTTCTCTTTTAATGACGGTATATTACGTGCTTACCGTCTTGTAACTGCAAATAATCAGAAACATATGTTAAATGATCGATGTGCAGACTAAATAACTGTAGTCAATACCTTCTTGAACATATGTAATATAGGCATATATAGTATAAATTCTGTCTCATTTACTGAATTTAAGGTATAAGATATAAAACATTTATAAAACAGTCAGATGATTTTTTTCATTTTCCCCTTTAAAATTAATTAATACCAGTTAAGGTCTAAATTATTAGATACAGTCGTACACCTTCCTTGATAAGTGTTTCACATCCCTAACAGAAAATAAGAATTAAATTGATTAATTAAAAGGTTCTTGCTTAGTACTCACATATTAACTTATCATTCATTGTAATGATACTTTCAGTTATGAAGTTGTGTTAAATTTGTATTCTTGATAAGTTAAACATCGATTTCATCTCCAAAATACAACATACATTGTCAATTAACTTTTGTTCAATATACATGAGTTATTGATGCTGGTACCGATATTACGTTTAATATGGACTAGAAAAAAAGCAATCGCGATGCATCAAAGGGATTTTCATTAGCATCCATTTTTCTTTATTGCCTATTTGCTATTGACTTTTTCAATAATGAAACGGAATAATTCATGTTTTGTTGATGTCATTCTTAACATGTATTCGAAGGATATCTCACTGTTCGTTTGTAAATTTGATTTCAAGGTAGGTAGACATTGCGTCTAATTTCTGGCTTCAGAGCCGTACATTTTATCAACTTAAATCTAAGTTATTATATCATAGGTTTTACGTACCTGAAATGTCATCTGCTTATTGTGTTCAATTTGTATTAAAATTAGCATATCACGTTCAATTTATTTTATATACCGACTTATTCCAATCTTAAAGCAAAGACATCCGTCAGAGTGAAAATCCACCGAACTTGTAAGCGGCCTTTTGAATGAAGTTATAAGACATCTGGTTGCTAGATAAACCTTACCTGTTTAATCCTTGAACTGTTATTTTGTGATTTTGTTGAGTAACATGCTATAAGTACTCAAAGTAAATCAAAAACTGTCAGACACATTGAGACGAGACTTGCAAACAGCCTCGAAAATGCAAAATCGGTGCGGGCTGGAATTTATAAACAAAGCCCTTACGTTACTAGTTATTTTGAATACATATAAAACAGATCAAGAGTTAGATAACGTACATTTAAAGCCGAGTAACGACGTCATATGATAAAAATGATTTACAACGTTCACCACATAAACGTCTTTGTTTTCGGATGAGAGGAGTATTGTTACTGTTACATTGATAAGGTCCAAATATTTTGTTGAGCATCCGTGCATTTGGCACTTTTGTAACATCTAGTTTCTTCCAAAGAAATTATTTGAAACAAAACAACATTATTAACGCAAATGTTTGAAATGTATGTTTTGCATTATTTACTATTGACTTAACTAGCGACGGCTATGTTGAGAAAGAGGATGTAGAGTCTGGACCGCTTGTTATATTTCCCGATGGCGACGATGACGGCGAGGTTAAGAACGACCATCAGGACTCTATAGATCCAGGATAGAACCAGAGCCGCTTTCAAGTAAGCATGAAAAGTGTAACGATCATTGATCTAACGGGCAATATCGTACACGTTAAAATTGTATGATAGTATTAGTTCTTTTCTTTCATTACGTATCACAAGGACCTAATTATCTAAAAGGTTTTTGGTTTCAAATACTGTGGATTATTCTGAAGTCTGAGTACCAAAGTCTACACGCACACAAGTACATTGCGTTATTAATTCAAATGTTTAACACATTGAGCTAAAACATTGTAATAATAATAATAATAATAATAATAATAATAATAATAATAATAATAATAATAATAACACATAGTCTTTGGTAGAAAGTACCTTGTTAAACTGTAGCGCCAGTGTTTGGTATCAACGCTTGAAACTGTTTATTTCACAAATAACTTAAACACCCCAGTCGGTCCATATTGCCGAGTGACCGTTCCAAGGCGGTAACTGTCGGGTTTGCTCTTTTCGTTAAATGACTCATCACAAATTTGCTCTTACTTTTCGCTTGGCTTGTATGTGAAATACCTTTGTATGGTGCCTTTTCGGAGTTTGGTAAATGTCGCAATGCTTATAGGACTTTGTCATATATTTTATTCATGATCACAACAATGATACTTGTGCAGTGTGGCGGTCGTAAAAAATCTCCCCGTGCATGAAATGTTGTCATTTAATTCATCCTATAAGGATTATTACGTGTATTTCCTTTGATGGACGTTGGACTTTGGTTCTTCAATTACATCTTCACATGAACAGGATGCTCAACCATTTATTTGTCTCTGGTCATGTTTTGTTTTTATAACTCAGAAAGTTAATTCCATTTATAGTCAACCATTTTTGTGTAGTTTTTCAAATCGAAATAATACCATATTCTTTTCTAAACACTTTGTGGACATTATCTTTCAAGGACGTCACTTTTTTCGTCATAACTTATTATAGAAAATATCAGCGCTTTTTCTTTTCATTGCTTGCATTTGAGAAACTCTTCAGGAAGTGCGAGATTAGAGCTCTGTAAAACTAGTTTAAGCACCCCAGTCGGTCCATATTGCCGACTGACCGTTCCAAGACGGTAACTGTCGGGTTTTTTCTGTTCGTTCAATGACTGACCATAAATTTGTTCTTACTTTTCGCTTGGCTTGCATGTGAAATACCTTTGTTATGTGCCTTTTCGGTGTTTTGTATCTGTTGCAGACTTGACTTTAAATATATCCCAGACATATTCATGTTCGTGAAGCCTTGCTTAATAGGATAATTGTTAGGAAAAAACTGCGAGTGTCGCCAGTAGGCGACTCTACCACCATGTCAGGGGCAATATGCAGCATCTGTTATGTATCTGAATCTTAAGGCTAGACTAACAGGGGAAAATACATTTGTTTTGTTTCGCTAAATCACAGGGACCTTATTGATAACGTTGCGGTTATTATTGATGAAAGAACCCCAGACAAATGTCCGTAGGACCACCGGCGTAGCTTTATCATCTTGTTCTCCATTTCTGTAGTTATGCTATTATGTACTACGTGCAAGCAACCGGTTTTTATTTGTAATAAAACCCCACACAGTCTTTTTCACTGTAATTAAAGAAATCTTCCAAATGTATTTAATACTTCTGTTTCTGTTTCCCTATACGTGTGCACTTTATATGATATCATTCAGTATATCCACAGCGAAATTTGTCTTAGGGATAAATGACTACACAATATGTCTAATGGTCAGCCCTGTTTTATATGGGAAATTAACATGTTATGTCTTAGTAGAATGAAATTAATATTGGTCCTACTTCTTCAAAAATAAGAAATGTCATTGTCTTGAAACTGAAAACTAAATCGGCGCTTCAAAATATGCTTAAGACACTGTTTCATTCTATTTAAAGAAAGCAATAAATCACATTTTAAAAGAGCTTTGCACAGAATGCATCCGGTTTTGATGGATTCTATTAGACTCCCTTGGCATTAACGGCTTGGTTGGATTGTCAGTGATATTGGTTTTTTAGTATGTCTGATGACGTCTTAAGAATACATCAGCAGTATTATAGTGAATTTACACTGGGTTATAAAGTCTACGAAGTGGTATATGTGACTGTTGTAAACTATGACATTGATATTTCTAGTGTGAAATTACGAATATAATTAAAAGTATAGGTTTCCTCTATCAGTGTTGGTGCGTTCTTTTTCAATTAATATTTATCATAATATGTGTATATATAGAGTTAAACGATTGATCTACATATACTAGCTTCCAGTGTAGACTCGTCTGGAATGAATTTAACAGACATTACTCTTTGTCATTTATGTCACTTTAAAATTAGGATAAACCCTAACATAGAATTTTTAAATATAGAAATAAAAATAAACACTAGCTCGTCAATACTTTAATGTTTGTTGTTGTTAAATCTACTGCTGGTAACTGATTTGTTGGTTTGTATAACCCCAGATGTCTTATATGTATCATTTGTATACATAATTTAATATTTATCATTTGTATACATACATTTGATATGTATCATTTGTATACAAACATTTAATAATACGAATGTACTTGTCAATGAAAGATGTTATGAAATGTAAAATGAAAGTACATTCAGATTAGTTTTCATTAAATAAACTAGATACGTTAAAATATTTTATCCCATGTTTGTTTCATTAAGTAAGAAAGGTGTATACATTGTAATTTCAATGTCATTGTCATCTCTGGGACTTATTATTGCTTTGGAAAATCCAATGACATAAACCAAATGAATGTGCACTCTTTATATTAAGATCTCGAAAATTGCATGCCATCTGTAAAAATATACAGTTTTGCTTTTATTGTAAAAGGTTTCGAATTCCCTCCAGATGTTTGCTGGCACTTGAGTTTATGTTTGACTTACATCTATCACGATGCACTTGTTGTTTGTCTATTGAAGTTCTTTGAAGTTCACTTCAGTCATAGCAAATTAATGGGTTTGTAGTACAACAAATAAGGGCTGTCAGGAACCAACATAATTTTTTTCTGTTTTAGTAATTTTAACAGTCCGCAATTATTAGTGTACTTGTTATAATAAGTGTGCTTATGCCAGCTTGAATTATGTTGAAAAATATATTTTATTTATAATTATTATGACAGAATGACCTCTCCTATTATAGAAAACTCACTAAGAGAACACGTTTCATTTACTGACAAGTTTCTTTGAGAAAATTTATCTTCACCTGCACCTGGCATCCACAATTTAACTCGCCGCCTGAAGCTTGCGAATGACCAAGGCACGGTCCACGCGTGCCGCCGCCAGTATGTAAGCAGAAGCCATGCAGACCGTTTTGGCTAGGTCTTTTGGAGTTTGCTATCGTACCCAGTGGCCACACAAATTATCGAGGACGTCCAGGTATCGAGCCATCAACTGAGATGGGCAGTGCGTCTAAGAAGCCAGTCAGACTGTCTGTTAACATAGATATTTGCAAAAGAATTAGTCATAAGAAAATATGTTTTATAAATAAATAGGAAATTTAAATAAATAAATGATAAATATACGTTGTACATCATGTTTGACATCAAAATATTTGCACTGACCTATTACAGTATAACCTTAATGGTTGCATTAAGACACATATTATCTTTATTTATAATAATATCTAAGCGAAATAAATACAATAACCGCACTTATAATGTTGAAAATGTAAATACGACAACCTGACAACTTGCAGCTGGATCTAGAATTTGTGAGTAAATGTGCCGTCTTTGGGCATGTAAAATTTAAAGCGAGAGAAATGTCAGCAGAAATCAATTAAATAAATTAAGATATTGATTTAGCATGGTAATGGCTAGTTCAGTAAAGTGTACACATCCAGACAGGTTACAGTTCTGTCACATAACTTGTCGAGACCAAAACACGTGTGTTACTTAGCCAATCGAAGTACATTATGTAACAATAATTTCACACCACAAGGTCTACGGATATATTTTAATAATTAAGTTTTATCAATTTCATTAAATCCGATCATATATTTCCCTAAAGAGCACTTCGAGGGTGCATTTGTTTGATTGATGTGTACATTACTGACTCGTTTTATATTAAATTTCTTAGATAATTGGGTTTGTTCTAAACAATCATAACAATTTCCAGAATATATTGCTTAAAAGTGTAAATTAAATCGGACAAGCATTAATTCTGGAATGTGATGCACTTACATTATAATAATAATATTTCCCCAGGTAATGATTCTGGTAAAACAACAACTGAAGCATGTTAATGAGGTGGTATTTATCCAAAACGAATATGGATCACCTGCGTAACATATCGATCTCAAGCTTGAATCAAGCTAATTCATTATTCCGTTGTTTACACTATTGACGTCACATTTAAATAATAACGAAACTTATCCATTTAAGTAATATATGAGAACATATTCCATAATTATACTATTACCACCATTGTTTATTGAGCACCATTTTGGAAACAATAAAGAGAAGATTGTATTGATAGAAAACAATGTCATGATTTTATTTTCATGCTCTATATGCTGTGTTAACATAAAATTGAGACAAAATATGATCAGAATGGCTGTTGTGGCAGATTTGACGAATCTGGTCTCTTTATTTACAGCTTGTAGCCAATGGTATACGTGTAATAATAAATTACTTCAAACTATGTGTATACACATTTTCGCTGTTTATCGATAAAACATAAAATTACATTTAATGACATAGCAAGCACTAAATGTATGATAAAGAAGATCTTCGTGGATTCCTGAAACAAACCTAGTACTTGTAACCATTGCTATCACTACAACTTTGCTTACAGAACATTTTCTCCAGTAGCTTCTTCAAACATTGAAGTCTTGAATCATGACAGAATGTGTGGAATACGTATTTAAAAGCGTATAGTAATATGCAAATTAAATAAAGTCACAATAATGTTATCTTTCTGATCTTACTACTGTAAGACTTTACCTGTAATTAATAAATAATTATTTTAGCGACTTCAGAAGACGAATAAAACCACTAACTATTTTAGCATCAATGTAACTATAAGCTTCCTTCAATTTTCCATTTGAATACACGAAATCAATTGATGTAATTGTACACATAGTTATTTGTTGTTTACCTAGCCTCGATGTTATCCCATTTGTCCTTTCACATTCTCTTTATACACGAGCACACGATGTATAATATAAATCAACTCAATTTCTGTATTACACATTTCACTTCTATCAGTGACTAAATTTATCATCTCTATAGGACACAGATTTCCTTTAAATTGCAACATAATGCGATATTTAAATTAAGTGCTCTTAATTTCCAGATAGACTTTATTACATACGTTAATATTTCAGTCTCAGTAACTTGGCTGCCATTTTCAATCCAGTGACGCATCTATAGGATGGACATCGCTGTAAAGACATGATGGGTTGTCGGTAACAGTTGTTATGTGCAGGACTATGGAAGATAACTATCGGAAGTTGAGTTGATTGATCGGCAGCATTGTGTTACCGAGCATCGGGACGACAATTATCAGCTTTCAAAAAAGAGAACACAGTAAACGAAGATATTTTAAAAACACTTCATAAATGTTAACATGTGAGCACAGTATGTTTCTTTTGGCATCAAGCTTTTTTTTCAAAGAAATAAATGATTCCTGAGAAAAGAAAACCGTATCTACAAATGGGGTTGGTGTACATGGGATTGATAACATGACATTGAACATAAATTATCTACATGAATACAACTTATGTTTATTGTTTTTGCCGACTGACCGTACCAAGGCGGTAACTGCTGGTTTTCTCTTTGGTTGTTATGTCTCGTCTCTGTGTTTTGTCATTTTACATTTGCCCTGTATGCCTGTGTCTAGCGGTACTTCAGATTTAAAAACCTGTGGTGAAATCATTTTTAGATTGTCATACTTCATAAAGTATCTTATGTTATTTTTTTTTGCTAAATTAGGCAGGAAAGTGTCTCCACTATTCTACACATTTTGGTAAACAAATGCACTTTGAAAGTAACGACGGGGGTTGAATTAGCTTGTTGTGGACACAAAGGTGTAGAAACTGATATAATCCCATAAGAATTAACCCAATTCTCGAACTTGGTAGTTTCCAGATCAGTTGCGAGGAAACCACACCATTTAACACCATATACTTTCTCACCCCGCTTTATCTCGTATAATGTTGACGTTAAATTGTGTCCGTGTTTAGTGGAATTAGATGTAAAATGTTGACATGCCTATTGAAAGATATTTGTCACATTGGCTACATTCGTACTTGCTAGTATGGAGAGCATAAGAGTAATAAGATCACCTCTTACTTAGTTCCAGTATGCCGTTTCAGCTACTTAATACCTATCTCTCTTCTAAACACATGTGTGGACATTATTTTTCAATGACGTCACTGCTTTCGTCATAACTTGCGAAACCAAACCGTCAGCGCTTGGACACTTACTCAAACTGGATCAGTTTTCTTATCATTGCTTGCATTCGAGAAACCCATCAAGAAGTGCGAAGTTAGAGCTCTGTAAAACTCTGTTTAAGCACGCCAGTCGGTCCATATTTCCGACTGCCCTGTTCCAAGGCGGTAACTGTCGGGTTTGCTCTTATTGTTAAAGACTCATCTACAGATTTGTTCTCACTTTTACATTTACAAGTTGCAATGTTCATAGGACTTTGTCTTATATATTCTTATTAAAACATACGTAAGTATGTAAGTACGCAGTATTATCGCTAATACATACATATAACAGACAAGAATCAATCTGCTTGACTTACCATGAAGACTGTCGTCGTAACAGTCAACCTGTTGAAATCGGAATACACATGAACACTCTTAAACGCAAGGTTTTTATCAATGTCTTTAAGTGAATAGTAAAACATAAATCGAAGTCCCCAGTGGCCGAGCGAGTCGCGGACTCCTCATTATGTGGGTTCGAGACTAGGTCAGGCGGGAGCTTTATTTGTTGAGGTCCTCCAGGTGATCTGCGATGCACCGAGAATCGTTCAACACACAGTATTGTGGTTAACCTAAAATGATAGCTATATTGTCATCGGCATATTGTTGTATTAAAAGCAAAATAAAACCTCGAAACATCGAAAGAAGAAGGACGTCTAGGGAAATCAAAGAACCATATGAAAGATTTGAATTATTTATGTTGAACATTTTTTAAAATTTTACGTTTATTATAATGCCTTAACAGGTGTGCTTTTAGAATAAGTTCAAATGAGTTCATTTAAAATTCATTAGTGTGCAGAGATTAGAACGTTAACACAAATAGTTCTAGTTCTACCATCGCCGAAGACACGCCGTTTTTGCATGTACTATATACACCGTTTTCTGTTTTTAGTTTTTATGATATCAACATCTTTATTTCAGGAACACGCACTCTACACTTAACTGTGGATTTATGGTAATTTGTCGAAAGAAGGTCGGATGTTAGAATAGAGTAGTGTCAACAGTCAGTAACGATCCTCTTGCAACATTTTGTTTTGGGCACGGCATTGAGTTCATTGTTTGATATTTCATACTGCTGTTATTAAACGCTGTAAGAAATGACTTTTCGGTTAATTTGTTTGACGTATATTCAAACTACTTTTGCTACCTACTTTTTTTTTAAAATTCTACATTGTGCATAATATATGACAATTGCTTACTATAATTTAAGTGCTGACTTAAAAAATAAAATAAATAACAAAATGGCAAAATAGTTTGACTCTGATACTTAAAGTTATATACATTTAAGGGTGAATCCCGAAGTTATCATTTGTCTTATCCCATTTGTTATCGGCCTAAACTATAAATATGTATGGACAACTGTAGTGTTTTATCGGATTAAGGTTATTCCAGTGAACAATTACTTTTACAAATGACTACGATTATTTCGTAGTATATTTTATTAAAAAGCAAATTAGGGTGTAACTGTTTCTACAACGCTTTTATAAAATTGCATATTTTCTTCTTTTGCAAGATTTCTTATGTGTGTTCCCCTTCGATTTCCTCAATTGCAATAGTGTAACTTGCGTACGTCAGTTTTATGCTAAAACCCGATAGAATTACTAAATATATTTTACCAACACGACTTATTACTTAACGTATTGTAGCATTTTGTAATTTAGAGAGCATTCTATTCCTTTTCCGGGTATGTCAAAATCACTATACAGTTTGGTCATGTCTTTGTCCAAAAATGTTACATTGTCTCTCTCTTTTCTCTTCTGATAACATTCCCAGTTCATCTCGCGTGAGCTGTTTTTTATATTTTTGGCATTGAAGTTATTTAAAGATTGCCCATCAATTCAGTATACATCTAACTTTTGGTTATAATGATGTTAATTAATTGTAATTCACCTCACCTGTCTAGGTAGACACTATGTGCTGACTACTCCTCAGTCCCTCGACGAATTGGTCGTTTCTCTGACCCGGTAATCACTCACATTACTCAGTTTTTTATTGAATGATTGTTCTATTTCCAATATTAGTGTTGGGAGAATGCCTTAATATATACTTCCATGCAATGTTCAAGAGTCGATCCGAAAATACGTAGAATTCATTTATTAGACAAAATTTTAACCCTCGCTTATTTCTATATGTTATATTAGGTACACTTAAATTTCTGTCATCTCTCTGATCAAAGTACAAATAATTATACAAATAAAATAGCTAGGAAATGAAGTTGTTATGTACTCTACAGAGCACGCCGGAACACTAGTACTGGCGTAGCGAAGTTTTGACAGCGTGATAAGTCCTGTTTAAATTACGCGGATTAGCTAAATATATGCAACCGTGCCAAGAGTATGCGTTAAACTGAAGACAACGCTATTTCTGATATACTCAGAAAGAGGACACATTCCGGTACCATGTCCCGTCATTCATTTTAAATAAAGGTCATGACAATAACAGAACCAATGACCTTACAGCCGGGATAGTACATATCAAATAAAAAATGAGGCAATATAAAACAGCTAATTTTAGATGTTTTCCTGCTTGTAATCATTTTGCCGACCAGGATATACCTGTTAAAAGTGATCTATATAATACCATGTCTCGACGCAGTGTTTATTTATAACTTGACATTGTACTGACATGCAAGTAACTTGGCCGTGTGCTTTTCTTTAATTATTATATATATGCTGCAACAACCATAGGCTCTTGTGATGTTTTCGCATTTTTGCTTGTGATGGTTTTTCCAAGGATGGTGCCACCTTCCAGATGGTATCATTTAGGAAAACTATTAGAAAAGACCACTCTTCTTTATTATCAAAACGTCTTCATAGACGACGGGCCAAGTCAAAACACACGTTTAGTTTGTCTAGCATAATGGTTCATACACTCCCGTATGAGTCTGTGGCTTTTGCATGTTGTCACGACGTTATTCTTTAATAAAATATTGATGTCACTATTGTTGACGTTATGATTGGATTTCATGTTTCATGCACATTATGGAGAATGCTTGTAATCGTAACTCTACAACGACGTTTTTTTTTTTTTGTCTTTAGGAACGTTGGTTATATTTACTTGATCGCTTTTTTATTTATAGGTAAATGTGTACCTGACACTAAATGACCTGATAGTTCTATATCATGCATTTTATGGTAGTATTATGTCTATGTTACATCAAGAAACATCAATGGTTTTTAGTTTACACTTATGTCAGTGAAGTACAAAAATGAGAAGTGACCAGAATGTGAAAGTGAATAACAAATTATTGGTATATAATTAAACGTTAAATGGCTCGTGAAAATGATCTTTTTTAGACTAAGGTATAATGATTAATGATGAAAAAATAAGTTGTCTTTTAATTAGCAGGAAAACCTATTGCAGCCATGTAAAGAACGTGCATGGCAGTCCTGATATTTTCTTTTGTAAGAAACATTTTTGTAATTTATTGCATAGGCTTCCATGCGAGATCCTTATGAACGCCACTGAACCCCATGGGTATTAGTTGCTTGAATGGAAGTAGACCAGTTGTACAAAACGTGCCAAAACATTGAATGGGCGAGGGCGCAATCGTTTACAATAAAGACAGAAGTTATGCAGCGCGGATCTTTTAATAATCGTAGGTTAGCATTAGTGCCGGTTTATGATTCCTGGATGTATACTGCACTTAATGGAACAAAACACTAGTAGACAGACAGTGCTGATATAAGTGTGTGGAAGGGCTGTTTCGATTCTATATTCTCTATTATCAATATCCAAATACATCTGGCCTTCAGCACAAAAATACAACACTTGTGAAAAAATAAATATTTTTTTAAAACTTGTACACAGTCTGTAAGTACATGCTCTAGAGCTTTTTGTAGTGGGGAAGTTTCTCTGATGAAACATGTCTTGGCAAAGGCAAACACATTGCTTTTGATGATACGCTCATACTGACATATCTCTGGCACAGAAAAACTTGATGTTTGTAAAGCAAGAACTATGTTTTCCTAGTAACTTTGTGATATACTATCTAGTAAGTGTTGTTTTACTTGTATATCTGTCGAAAGCATTTTGTTTCTGTTTCATCTCTATCACGATCACGTTGCAGACATGGGTTTGTTAAACTTTATCATTTTAAAATATAATTTTAAATATGGTTTACTCCTCTGCAGTGTTATACAAGAAGCATTTTTCTAGGCAGTTGTTGTGAAATAGATGCGAGCTACGGTGGAAGTTCATGTCAATAGTAGAATACAGAAAACACGTAGCCAAATAATCAACGAAGTAAACTTGTGTACACAATTTAATGAAACTAACAACAGTTTATGTATTTCAGTCTCTAATGGCACACATTATTAACAGAAAAAATGATATGACAATTGGTAAATTCCAACTTGAATAATTATGAAACTAGACAGCAGTTACATAAACTTACACATTATTTGATGTAAAACGCATATATGACAAGGCCCTAGTGACTCTTGACATACATTTTGTCTTTTAAAAATTTAAGTATCCTGACCTGTTTTCAAAAAAAATATATTTGCAATTTTTACGCTAAAATTGTTTTTTTTTTTAATATGTGCTCGTTAACCTAATTTGCACACTTGGTTTTAATCAATACAAGTTTAGAATAAATATTGCTTTTTTATTTATTATCGACAAAAGCGATTGACAATGGAAAAGATCTATGCAAGTTCCACCATATTCTACAATTTCAGGCGAATGTAGAAGCAATCACAGGTAAAACCGACTTAAATCAGATAGACGAGACATCACAACGAAATCATTCTAAAAACCCAAACAAAGACGGATTGTTACACGTAATCGAGTATGGATGCTAAAGGCTAAATATAAGTTCACGTTTGTTTGCTTCGTGATTAATCAATGAATAACATGCAACCTTATATAATCTGTAAATATGTTCGCAGTTGGATAACAGAATCTCGTTTGAAAGAAGACTGTACTCTATCGCTATAAATGACTGGCGATGAACGATAAACAAATGATGTCGAGGCGGCAAAACAGTCTGTTTGAAGTTGATGTTGATGCCATGATAGCACGCACAGCATCTAGTATCTACATTCTGATGAATGACACAATGCATTGTCTCCTTAGTTTTCATTTTTCTATTTTCTTTCAACCTGCCATGTTTGTTTAGTCGGATCGCAGTCTCTCTAAGCCTGGATTGCTTTGTCCGTACAAGATAGTAGCCCATTGATACTCCATAGTGTTCAACTATTTGTTTGTAAAATATCACCGATCTCTACATAAAGTCATCTGTCTTTATTCAGACAATAAGTTAACGTGAAAACCGTTTGCCTCTTGTGTCTTATCTCGACCTTCTTCTAACCAGAGTCGTGACATTTTGTATTGACACTCTAAGTATAGATTTTATCTCAGAGAAGACAAGGCTAGAAATTCAAACATAAAAAGAACCCTCTGATAATGTACCATGAGGATTTTGAGGTAAAAGATGGGGATACAAGAAAGCATTGATGTAAAGCATTAAATGTCTCCGTCGGGAATCTGTCCAACAGTGACAGGTACATTTATACAAATCGGCAAAACAATAGTAAAAACTTAGGTGTAAGAGCTTTTGAAAGACGTCCAACTTTGTGTGGGCGATCTGATGTTATCTCGCCATAAAACTATTTTAGTTTGTTTGCATTACTATCTACGTGGTTGTTATAGTCTCATACATCAAAACATCTACAAAAGTCCAAATGGATTGTTATGTTAGACATTAGATAAAGTATGCCTATTTCCCTTTTCCCGCCAGCTTGTAAAACAATACAGAAACAAGTAAATCATATTTAAGGAAAACAGCGACTAACAACAATAAAACACTGCCTTAAGTTATTTAGATTAAAATAAAATAATATTAAGATGTAAATAATAAAACAAGATCCTATTAGAATTATTACCGATATTAATATGCAACCTACCTATATACAAAGGAAACAGGTTAGAACTTAAATTAAGTCCAAACTTAATGATTTCATGTGTGCTTGAATATGTATAACACATAAAATAATAGAAAAAGATATACATTTTTGCAGACAAAGTAAAATACAAACAATAACTGTAAAGTACACGTTTTGAATCTCAAGGTTGAAAATAAACTAGATTTTTGGAAATAGTTATTAATTATTAAAAGAACGATTAAGAGGAACGAATAGATATTTTATTTTAAAAAAATAACATCAAACATTGATGAGCAGAAAACAATTTAAAATGACAAGTTCAAGTCGAAAAAAGAGACGTAGCTACATTTTAAATTAAAACAAATATATTATTTAATTCAACAGACTAATTTAATAATTACAAAAAAATGTAAATGCTAATGCATATACCTACCACTTTTAGTTGCTTCTAGTACTGCATGAAGTCTTTCATAGGACTTTTCCATGATTGATTATATATTGACACATATTGACGCCGCGGTCATGCGCGACGACAGAAATGGCAAAACCTAGATCTTGTAGTAACGTGCTGTCTTGGGCACGAACAATTCTATTTAGACGTGTTCATCTTACATCGTCGTAAAAGTTTAATTTAATCAAATAAAGCATATTGAACTTAAACAATTTTAAGTCACTTATGAGGATGCTGAACCGCACTTTAGTTGTTTATATTCAACATGGCGCCATTTATTAGGACGTTTTAAGGAACAATTGCATATAGAGGCTCATAGTCACCGAGAATAAACACAACTGCGTCATGAATTGATTGATTAAAAGTTTAATTTAAAACGCATAAACAGTTTCATTTGCGGGAGAGTTGATGCAAAGAAAACATTTTTGTCTAAATTTTAATTGTTTAATTTTAGCTGATATAGAGCAGCCTTCACTGTGTATAGGATGCAGAGAACACCTTGCATGCTACTACACCCAGTCACATTATCGTGACATCGGGCCGATGAATCGAGAAAATACCCCTATAATTGCTTGAGATTTAGAAAGGAGCATTATCACTATACGTTGAAGGACTTTGTTCTGTCATGGCCCGGGATCGAACCATATTTAGTAGGAATAATGAATAATGTCTAACAAGGCTAAAAGTCAAATATAAATTTTGACAAAAAACAAATTGGTGTTTGTTTTATGTTTTATAGATATATTTCTTCAACACCTAGTTTATGGATTTTTATCTGTACAATTTTCTAAAAAAAGAGAAGTTGAAAACAGGAAACTCATAAGTTTCATTGTCCTAATTATCTTTTCTACATAATGGTTTTCTCCATAATCACTTTACAATGGCCTCTTGATATGTTCTTGGCTGCTGTTGCGAAAGAGATAGGAGTTACGTCGGACGTTTTTTTGCGCCAGGAGCCAAATATCCATGCAAAACACAAAAAAGAAATATGAAAGTGAATCCACGTGCAAGAAAAAAAAATGCCACATTGAACTTTCATTGAATTAGAAACTGCATCAGCTAGCCTTCTTTGTGTCGTTTTGCGTGCTGCCTTTTCTTCATGTATATTGACTTGGTTAAATTATAGGTTAAGTATGATTTAAATAATTGACTAAGTGTAAGTTTATCTTTATCATTTGCTCAAACTAATTCATTTTTTAGTGTTTTTCGCTTTTATAACGTTGTCTGCCTGATATTGAATACATGTATGACTCACCGATCATAATCGTAATAACAACAGGCGCAAAACATTCCAATTAATGACATAAAACAAACACAGTAATTTACCGTCAACAAGGTTAGTGCTGCAGTCAATTTGGTTGATGTGTTATAGTTTCAAGGCCGTAACTGTTGCTTTTTATGTGAATTTGTAATATTTCCAGTCTTTGTTTTTCTCAATTTGTGTTCAATTCGCGTTCGTTGACTAGTGACGGCTGAAATTTCATTGTATGTCTTTATTCACCCATGACATTGTCTGCTAAAATATATAGTCAAAGTTATTTTTCAATTAAAAGGTTTTTCAAGTCAAATCATATAAAAATAACAAACCTTGAAGTTAGCTGAAATGTATAAGAATGTTAGACACCTGGCAACAATCTTGCTCACACCGGTAAGGTTTGATATTATTGAAAAGGGTAAGAGCTATGTTAGACTAATTTAATCACCCTAGATGGTTATTTGTCGTCATTGAATTATTCATAATCAAAACAGTGTTACTTGTGCAGTGTGGCGGTGGTAAAAATCTCCCCGGGCATGTAATCTATGTTGTCATCTAATCATCTAATTCCTCCTATCAGGATTGTTATGTATATTTTCTTTTGGACCTCATGGCATTAAATGATGTCATTAGATTATTCATTAACACAACAGTGTTACTTGTGCAGTGTGATAGTGGTAAAAATCTCCCAGGGCAAGTAATCTATGTTGTCATCTAATCATCTAATTCCTCCTATCAGGATTGTTATGTATATTTTCTTTTGGACCTCATGGCATTAATGATGTCATTAGATTATTCATTAACACAACAGTGTTACTTGTGTCGCAAAAAATCTCCCCGCGCATATATTCTATGTTGTCACGTAACTCTTCCTATCAGGAATGTGTCGTATATTTTCTTTTGGACGTTATGACATTGTATGACGTCATTAAATTATGGACTGGTCAAGGTGGTAACTGCAACGACTTCTCATTTTGGAAATGGCTTCATCCAAGTGTTTCATCACTTTTAAATTATTTTACTCGTGTTAACTTTCGCCTTGTGCTAATTTTATGTCTGATATATGTTGTATTAGTCATTGGACCTTGCAAATCCTTTGGTTAGTTCTTACCGATATGATTCTTACACAAAAAGCCTTGAAATTACTACCGAAAGTATTATTTGAGATAGTCATGACACACGTATTATCCAGATGCTTAGATATAATTTTAAAGAAGAGTAAAATGATTTTTTTTTTCATTTTATCATCTGAGAACAGCGTGTATTTGAACATTTGTACTTGGAGGTTTACAGTGACTACGATGAGTAATTATGACACAAGCACATAATAAAACTAAAAACCGCAGCTATCAGGGAATTACAATCGGAGATTGTTTGATCCAATTATGAAACTTTTATGAACCCTAATTAAATACATAGACTTGCTTACATGACATTGTATGAAGTTTACTAGCAGTATAAAATTTGGTGAACAATAGCCTTGTCGCCTGCCGTTTTTTAAGAGTATTGTAAACGCTCCGCTTGTGTTCTTTGAAAGAAGTCGGATTACTTGTTAAGTATTAAATCTTTTTAAGAAATATGCCACAGCCAATGTTTCTTAGATTTCATCTACAAAAATTCCATTACAACATTGTCTTATAATGATTCGTTTTCACCACTATGCAAATACACAAATTTGTGTTATATATCGTTGTTTCGAAGTGTGATTGATGCTGTTATATGATACGTGTAAATAATTTATATTAATTATTTGCAAAGACCGTTATTATAATGTATTCAATCAACTCGAATTAATACAAATGCCAATGTACGTGTCCTAAAGGCGCTGCTACTTCTTTACTTTTCAGCTGACATAGCCTTGTAATGATAATCAGTAAATGATAACGCATGCTGTTTTACTTAACTGGTGTGCGTCTTATTTGGCGGGACATGTATGTGGATTACGTAAAGTGGTGTGCGTCTTATTTGGCGGGACATGTATGTGAATTACGTAAAGTGGTGTGCGTCTTATTTGGCGGGACATGTATGTGAATTACGTAAAGTGGTGTGCGTCTTATTTGGCGGGACATGTATGTGAATTACGTAAAACACAATACTATTGACGACTATATTAGACATTTCTAATTTTATCAACAAGAAATATCTAAAAGCGATATGCCGCGTTAATAAGACATCAATTAATGCATTTTCTTGTTTTAATTTTGTTGACGTTATTGTTTGTAATTTATCAGAAAGTGAGATTTTAAAAACCAAAAACCAAAGGTTTATACATTTTTGATACCTGTTACTGTCTCTGTTTGCGCTTCTTGAGGCTTTTTGCTGAATAGACACTGTCAAGATGAAAGGGTATTTTATTATATACCTAAATACCGTAGGTCAATGTTTTTTTATTACGTATGTATTTTAGAAACAGTACGATATATGTTATTACATGGAATGTCTACCCATGCTAGTCGCTCTTATTTTCATTCGGTCTGACCTTGCGTAAGCATTTGTTAACTCATATTTTACAGAAAACGTCAGTGACAACCAAACTAATGAGAGGAATGTAAGCCTTTCTTGCAAGATGAACTAGATAATAAATAAAAAAGAAATGTTATTATTGCTGATATCTGAAATGTGTTCTGCAACGTTTTCAAAATGTTTTACCTATTTAATCAAACTTATTTATTTAATCTTAATATTCTTTCTTTCCCAAATTAAACACGACATTGATCCCTTAAAAACAAATATCGGCGTCAGAGCAGACATCACCGATAACGGATAGCGGGATCTCAAAATTAAGTTGCCACGTGGTTTTATCAGTTTATAAACAGTTATCTCTTAAACGTGGCTCAGATAGGCAATACCTGTTTGCAAAGACGAGTTGTTTAATTTATGCTTAACTGTTTACATGGCATTTTTAGGTAACAATGACTAGCTTAGATATTTGAGAGAAAATCTTGAAAAGGTCCAAAACTGTTTGACACAACTTTTAGGAGAGATAACACGCACGAGTAAAATTTGCAAAATAAGATGCTACAATTCCAAGCAATTTAGTAATATTTTTATTATAATTCAATATTTAATAGTTTGATGAAATACAAGATTTGATGAGGATTTCAAGTCAGCGATTCCTACCGCCTGGCCATCGATTTATATTTTACTATTCACTTAAAGGCGTTGACATAGACCGTTGACATAGACCTAGCTTTTATAGAGTGAACGTTAAGTTTGCATACTGATGTCGGCATGCTGTTTTTCTAGATCTTTGTTGTAACAACAAAATGAATTATTATATCATGAATTATTTTCATTATACATGGTTTAGCGTCAACTTTAGAGTCTTGATGTCCATCATTTAGCATAAAGAGTACAAAATTAATTTATTCTATCATCAAATTTTCCAGCTTTACAGTCTTTATAGGTTGTTTATTTAGAAAGGCTAACAATTACAATAATATTCATAGAGAAATACTACTAGTAGTTTAAATTCTTCTAATCGTATTGCAATTATAACCACATTATCTAAACGAAAAGCAAACGCCCGTAATGTTAGAGCATATTGTCATAAAACCTAGAATCATTCTTGACCATACATCCAAAACTTTTCAACTTATTTGTATTCATTTTGGTCTTTTTTTATGCACGATCTTGTTCTTAACCCATTGGGACTTTGTAGCTTTTTTTCTCGTCTAAGGAGTAATTTTCTGTGAAAACTTTTATGCAAAGACATACATCAACGTATTCCTTGTAATAAACAGTTTTTATTAGTAAACATTTTTTCTGATTCTCTTTACTTGAAAGCCGATAGCGGTAGACCCGTGTCTCGGTATCGCAAAGCTGTCTTCCAATCAACTCCACTATCGATAGAGGTATTTTCCATAGACCCGCACATAACAGCATCTACAGCTACCATGTCTATACAGCGACGTTCGTCCTATTGAAGCGACACTGGATTGAAA
The DNA here is from genome assembly GCA_007844125.1 of Sinonovacula constricta. NCBI lineage: Eukaryota > Metazoa > Mollusca > Bivalvia > Cardiida > Solecurtidae > Sinonovacula > Sinonovacula constricta. The sequence goes on from CM017571.1 coordinate 45,741,391, forward strand.
ATGACAGTAAATACACTCTATGTGAGACTGAAGTTTTCACATATGTAATAATTGACACTTGGAAATTACTGGACGTTTAGTTTAAATGTCGCATTATTTTGCAATTTTACAGCAATCTTCTGTCATTTGTAGATGATAAATTCAGTCGGAGATAGATGTGAAACCTAAGATATAGGATTGGAGTTGTATTATATTATACAGTTGGTGTTCGTGTAGGGACGGGCTGTGAAAGGAAACACTTTGTTACATGGATAATATATAAAACAACAATGAGCTATGTCTACAAATAATTCAACTGATATTGTGTTTAACAATGGAAGTTTTAACGAAACACAAGACAGTTCCACTGATGCCAAAATAGTAAGTTTTTTGTTTTTTATTTTACCCTAATTGATGCTGTTGAAATAAGTATTTACTCACACATGAAAATACCTGATGGTAGTCAGATACTGAACATTTTTGTGATTATATTAATTTGACTATACGCATTTCAAATATGTTAATATTAACCTAGATGACATTATTTAAATAAAATCTATTGGTAAACTTGTTCTGTAAGCAAAGTTCTAGTGATAACAATGGTTAGAAGCGCCACATTTGTTTCAATCAACCATGACAATCTTTGTTATTATACTTTTAGTGCTTGCTATGAGAATTAAATGCATAAAAAATATCGGTAATATATATACTAAGCTTGAAGTAAATTATAGTTCTTTGGGTACAAGTAGGTATAAAATTTAATTAAACAGAACCCGAATCAAATCTGTCTTGCCTTCAATAAAGGGTTCATACTTTTTCTTATTTATGTTATACGAATAGTTCACATCATATTGAGCACGAAGAAAAACCCATTGACATTGTATATACATATCAATAAATAATGGTGTCTTTGTATAATTATGGCATCTGTCATCAAGTTCTAATATCTTACATGAATGCACTAGTTCCTTATTCAAAACTGATATTACTAGTATAATACGAAATAATAAATCAGCTTTATTCTAGCTTGAGTTTTTTCACCATGAGCTTTCTGAGAAAAATGCCGAATTTAAATCAAAACAATTATAAATTTATATTATTTGCAACATTATTAAAGAAGACATATGCAATCATCAGTAGTGATATTTTCGAACCGTTTAAATATCCTTTATTAAAACAGAAAACTGACATTTGCATTGAAAGTTCTAGACAGCCCTGCAGACAGTGACCTTGTGTGTTACGTTACATACCCATTTATCAGTTACAACGGAAGTAAATTTTAAAGACATTCAAAAGATTACACGTGTATGGCGATACGCTTTAGGTTAAAGAAAAAAGCAATTTTCAACACTTATTTGGAGGAAACTTTATACAATACATTTAAAGGTTTTTTTTTTATTTTCAAAGAAAAGATTTTTATAATAATAAGGTAATACTATGTTTAACGTAACTAGTCATTAATATAATCGTACAAATATCTGACATTATCATTCAGTTCGCATGTCTCAACGTCGTTTATTTACACCTTTATGCGTATCATTTCAATATTACAAAAATCTATGTTCGATTCAAACCTAACTTTCCACTAACGCAATTGATCAAACTGCTAAACAGTGTTGTTAGAATGTACAACGCAAACTATTCAATGAAAACACTATTTTAGCTATACATACAAACATAGTATGATAAGCATTAATATAAAACGTAGAAAACATCAACCATGATACGGAAAACCTATACTGTGCATACAATTGTGTTGTAATTGAACGTAACTAGCAACCGATCAAGGTAATACTTTAAAACAAACTGATATACCATTTATTATATATTTTTTTACAATCCTAACGTTTAAAAAACTTGCTTTCAATTTTGTGCAACGTCATTGCAATATTGCTAATGTATTCTAAGAACGTCATAATACATACTTGAAAACCTATTCTTTGCTTAAAAATAAGTAGTATCTGAACGGAACGAGCCACTGATCAATGTCATAGATTACATCAAACTGATATGACACTGCTTAGATTTGATAAGCCGTATGTTTGGAAACTGGCTTCACGTGTACATTCACTGTATTATTACTAAAGTTTTCTTAGAACGTCATCAAATATACTTTAAAGCCAATATCAATTCGATCCAACCAAGTCGCTGATGCTACAAAGTCTAATAAAACCCAATAAGACAGGATGCATTCTGCGCAGAGCTCTTTAAAAACATGATTTACGCATTTCCTTAAATAGAATGCAACAGTGGATTATGAATGTTTTGAAGCGCCGTTTAGTTTTCGGTTTCTTGTAAGAAATTTAAAAATATTTTTTGAGTAGGACTGATATTTATTTCAATAAATATCTCATGTTTATTTTTAATAAAGTACCGTTCGTTTGCCACTGAGTATACTGTGTAGTCAGAGTCAGAGGATTATCACGTAGCTACCTTATGAAATGGAAAGCAACGCACACAATAAATAAATCTTGACGACATCACTGAGTTACGTAAGAGTATTTGACATGTATTAAACATCAAGGTAAATGTTGTCTTTGCACTTTGCTTAATGCTATCAAAAGTGTGTTGCATGCATATAGTAAACACAAACAGAAGAATTAAACACTATATTGTGTTCGTTTTTTTCTTCCAAAATAAGAACAATATTATACTTGCACACAGTACATGGTGGCATGTCTAAAGTATGTAAAAATATAATTGAGGATGAAAATACGTAACCACGACACAACCTTAATTTGGGTTATTACCCTTAACCTCTGATGAATGAGCTAAACATTGTACATTGTTCAAGGTATTCCTCCTTTAAGTTTTATGTTGCATCTGGACATTAAGTAATTAGACGTTTTAAGATGACATTCATAGTTTGGTCTATACGAGTAACGCATCTGCTGAAGGAAATGACACGTGTTCACATACTTATATCTAGACTACTGATTATATGTTCAGCCCTTTTACCTTAAGCAATTTATCATATGTATACAAAGCTCAATTGCGTCGCTATGTTATAGGCTAAAACTGATACATGTTTTACTCTTTCCCACTTAATGTAAACTTGACAACATGGTATAATGATAAGACTATTATTGTTCACATAAAAAGGATATTTCATTAAAAAAGCTTCAAATACACGCATAATGTTTTAAGCATCGTAATATAACGGTTTGTTCATATATGTTTTCGGAATTAATTAGTCGATCTTATCTTGACAAATTAAAACGATCAAAACAGTGCTGAATAAAGCAGAACACAACTGATATATATATATATATATTGAGAGAAACGGGAAACACTAATCACTACTGTTTAGAAATATAACGACATCGGGGCAATAAATGATTTATATGCAAATATGCAAATGCAAATTTGTAGACGAGAAATAAATTTGCTTTAATGTTTGTCATTTATCTAGCCAGCTAGTCAGGCTTTTAGGCATATAGTTGAAAGTTTAAGTATAGTTTATAGTCTTATTTCACGCCAAACCACATTCAGCCGGACTTTATAATTGTACCCTCACCCCCCCCACCACCCCAACACACACACACGCGCAAATTTTAAACGCTCATCATTGTAAATTATGTTATTAAACTGGTTGTTTTCTGTGTTGACAATTAATAAAATGACAGCATATTTGACAATTTTATAGCCACAGACTTTTACTCTTGTATATATACAATTACATGACTTAAAAATTCATTAACATAAACGTGTGGGTTATCTTTCAAGTCTATACAGCTGTTTAAGCGTTTGTAAATACCTAGAATTGTCATGCTTCTTACAAACATTATTTGTGTAGTAAATGTATTTTGTAGTCGGTTTTTATGACACATTGTCGCTAAATGGATTGTCATTAATCACAAATATTCCAGACATAACACAACTGTGGTTTCAGCACATAGATTGCTAAGCAAAACTGAAAGGTCAACACCATCGCAACAGAATTTATTGCAATATTTGAACAGGTCAAATAAGATTTACAAGGGTATACGTGTTTACAGTTGAACTACTACAAAACAGAGCAACAAAAAAGGTAAGCTAAATGTGAAAGTGCTAGAAACACTGAGATGTGTAATAAAACGTATAAAAGCAACAGTTACTGCATTGAAACGGTCAATATGGCGTAGGACCGACTGAGAACTGATACATGTTTAGGGAGAGATTCAACCTCCCAAATACGTCGTCATTTCAATTCCCTAGTTATTTTCTATTTCTAGAATGTAAAGTAATTAAAATCCTAAACAGACATAATATAGGGCGTGCTTCTGTCGCACAGTCTCTTTCGTTAATGATCACCATCCAAGTTTCTAAATAAATTGAACCTGATTGTACAATGTTAATAGAAGATGTCACTTGAAAAGCAATACATCTGGTCCTCAGACTATCAATCATATGACTGTTACAGCTGAATAGGCATGATCAAATTAGTTATTTAATCGTAAAAGAAATAATGAAGAATTTATTTAAAAAAATAATAGACAAAATCATACAGGGTATGTGTTTTATAGTGACAAAAACAGAGACGAGGCGTAACACACAAACAGAAAAACCAGCAGCTACCGACTTGGAACAGTCAGTTGGCAAAATGACCGACTGGTGTGCTTAAACCTGGTTTGTGGAGCTAACTTTTCACTGTTTGAAATCTCTACCTACTGGTGCGGAAACATAATATACAATAATGCCAAAGTTGCGGAGACTTACAAGTTCAGTACTTTTATATATTATCGACAAAAATGGGCACCCGTGGCGCGATGGTGCGACCGTGTGTCTACCAAGACAACAGTCTATGGTCTCCTTCCAACTATAATTAGCCTGACCTTGACAATACGCCCAGAAATATGTCGGTGCGATAAAAAAACAACAAAGGAAATAACATTTAAAACAAGAAAAAATAATGATTGTCTCAATGTATGAAACAACGTGTACACAAGCTTAGATAGTACGGATCCAGCCAACGGTAAAATAACGCTTAATTAATTTTCACTGTTCGTCTAGCTTTTAGATTCAGTCACATGAAAGATGCTGCATACTGATACGGGTGTGGTCTTTACTGGGTAGTAGGTTCGCCGACTGGCGAGACTCGCAGTTGAGGAAGAACCCACAGTGCACCGAAGATTTTTCCCTTACATTTGTTCAATAAAGTTAGATATTGCTACAATGAACATTCATGTGTCTGCGATATATTTAAAGAACAGTCTGCTGCAGCAAACAAACAAAAATATGTTTGTGTAATTAACATTTTCTAATACAAATTTTGAGAAACAGTAATATAAAGTGTAGTTAATTCTTTTATGAAATTGGTTAGACAGTGCTGAAGCTCAATATGTTTGTGTGCATATTAATATGATTGAGTACTCCAACCTACAAGTTTTCCAAAGCATTTGAAAACCCAAACCTCTTTAATGAAATTATTGTGATATTCCGTGAAAATTAATCGACTTATACGATCCTGGAAAAGTTTAAGTTTTTTGATGTCGATTAGGTCATTGATCGTTTTCACTTTCAGCGGTACTTGAAAGCGGCTCTGGTCCTATCCTGGACCTATACAGTCCTGATCATCGTCCTGAACATCGCTGTCATCGTCGCCATCTGGAAATATAACAAGCGGTCCCGACTCTACTTCCTCCTTCTCAACATAGCGATCGCAGGCAAGCCATTTATCTAGCCATTGTCACAGACTTAATGCTGAAAGAACAACACTTTTGAATTTTAGAATATTTTATGATAATTAAGATTAAAAAATTGCTATGTAAGCAGTACACTGGAAATGATGTAAATTTAAAGTAATTTGTATAAATTTCTTAACTCTAGAATTAGCTCATTTTCTCTCATTTAATGCTGGCAAATTTAAGGTGTTTAAAGTGTGATCAGAGCTGAATAAGAATAAGCCATTAGTAAAGTATGATAATTTGCACTTTAGAGCTTTTCAGTAGAACAATAATACACACCTTTCTATTACAGGTAGGACTTTAAGAAATATTTTTTATTAAACAATTGACAAACATTTGTGTACAATAGATTTATTTTTAAGAAACATTAGATAGCATGAACCAGTGTTTTACATGGCAATATAAAGTATTCAAAATTGTATTGCTGCTTATTTATTGGGTTTATCGTTCCACCAACAATATTTTAGTTATCTGTCCAATAGAAGCAGATATAGTACTGCTGTCACAGAGTATATCATGCCGTGAACACCTGGATTAATACCACACCCAGTCACATTATACTGACACTGATCCAACCAGTCGTGTAACTACCCTTATGTTTGCCTGAGCGTAAGCGTAATACCACTACCATTTAAACGACTTTGGTATGTCACGGCCTGGGATCGAGCCCGGGATCTCCCTTACCTGGAGCCGTCGCTCTATCAAGTGCGCTGTCATGTCCGGTAAAGTGTATTCGTCTTCAAAGAAATATACAACTAAAGTTAATGAAACTGATAACTCATAATTACATAAATCAATATGTTCTGCCACGTGTGAAGTTAGCGTTTAATAATTTACTTCTATTAGTCTATGTAACATGTTTTTAAAGTCTATGAAATTAGTTACAAAAAAGAGATGTAACATGTTTACATATGTACTTTAATAGCTATTGCTAAATCGATATCTTGACGCTTGAACTTAAATTGTAATTTTCTTTTACTAACATTTATCTCTTTAATATTTTTAATGACAGTAATTTTGATATACAAGTATTTCCAGTTGCGAGATTTTAGGTCATCGTATTTTCTAGACTGCTTGTGTAACCATTGTATTTGTTTAGACAAATTTTATTTCTTTTCAATGTTATATATAAATGTTTTGTGTCTTAATTCAAGCAAAGAGGCTATACGGAGTATGTTGGTGTAAATATTATGATATTAAAGAAGAGGTATATGGTGTAATATTTATATTTTATTTTACTGTTGATAATTTCTGATGTTTTAAATCTTTTCTTATGAATAAATCTTTTTTACAAATTTCTACGAAAACAGACCTTCTGACTGGCTTGTTAGACGCAGTGCCCCTCTCGATGGAAAGATCGCTCGCTCGATATCTGGGCGTCCTCGACGCTGTGTGGCCACTGGGTACGATAGCGTGCAAAATCCAAAGGACCGTGGCCAACACGGCCTGTATGGCTTCCAATTACATACTAGCGGCGACCAGCGTGGACCGAGCCCTGGTCGTATGTAAACCGATGGCCAGCTTCAGACGGCGAGGTTAGGTGCCTAAACAGTTCTTATTTCCCTCTGAAACCTGCATTTGTTGAGCAGAAACAATGATGTGTTATATGTTTACTCATGATGCTATAAATAGTAAAATTGTTTAGGCTGAATAATCATAACTGGTATCCTAAGTTCTGTATAGGTTATAAATGAATTCAGAAAATAAGATATATAAATTTCGTTAATGAGATTATCCTTTACTCATGACAAAGAATTTCAAAATAGTATTTAATCTGACCGTACCTAGGGAAACAAATTTAATTAGTATTCTTCAACTCAGTATTTCTAATTCAGCATAGTCCTGAAAAAGAAGAGCGTAAATTTAAAATCGTATAATAAAGCTGGAATATAATGAAAACAATAATATAATGAAATAATTTTCAAAAGTCAACTTATTTGGTATGGTGTAAAGATTATGAAAACCATGTTTTTATAACAATCTACAAAATCAACATCTTTTTGTAATAGATGTGGATCCCAATGGGCGCTTTAAAACAATTTTAAGCCGTCTTGCCTTGAAATGCTTGTTTGAAATGTTCATGTAAGCATGTGATTACATCTGAAAATATCAATAAGTTGCAGCGATAAAGCTTATTTGCAGTATCTAACTGCAGGACTCAGTCTCCAAAAAAGCATCGTTGTTAGTTGTTGGCTCGGCAGTCTGGTGAGCAGTTGTTGGTACTTATACGGGATGGACGTGTTTACCATTCGAGGTCAACCAGTGTGCGGTTTGGATATGATCTACGGCAAACGCAACCTTACGGGAATCAAGGTGGGTTAAGTCAATTAAATTCAACATATAACAAGATGTACTAACTGGCGTTGTAATTCAAGATAACAAACGTCAGCTATTTAATATATGCTTCTTAAATAAATCGATGGCAGTTAAACGGTACCAATCGGCTATGTTTATAGCATATTGACTTTTATGAGGCATTTTATATGAAGCTATTTCATGAACGATGCTGTTTAATTCCAGATATACCTAGTTCTCTTTTTCCTGGCGTTATTCGTGATTCCGTTTCTGTGTATTGTGACCAGTTACACATTCCTTGTCATTGGCCTCAGTAAAAGGGCTGCTGCTTCATCGGACAGTATGTAATTCGACTTTTTATTTTTAATACTTTTTATACTTTATACAAAGCACATAAGTACAATATGAAGGTATCATTTCTTTTACAAAACTGTGTGAATATTGCATGCAAAAAAGACATAAACTTAGAATAACCAATCACACAAATCATTTGCATAGTATGATCAATTAATACAGACCAATGTTCATTAATAGTCATCTGTATAAACAGTGTAAATATTATTTGTATTGTACAAAACTGAATATGCATCTCTCCAAATTGGTGTAAAATAAGCTTTATATTTTTGTAAGTACTCTGCACCTAGAATAAAAACATATTTTATATCTGGTATTTGACTAATAATTATTTGTAAATATTTTCTACTATTAACAATTGTGTTTCTGATCCTCAAGGTTTTAAAGTCTTTATGTCTTCTTTGTTGTCTATAGCTTATATTATGTTAGTTTTCTCATTACACAAGAATTTGCTTTTTTCTCCCACCCCACAACCCCCACCCCAACCCTTCTATCCATTTAGAAAGTGAGCGAATGTTCGCACTCTCCTCTTTCTTTTCTCTTAACTTTAATTAGTCATTTTGTTAAAAATTCAAGACTACGTGATGTGTATAAAGCTTCTTTTTGAATTAAGCACCGCAGTCAGTACTTTTGACGACTGACCGTTTCAATGTGTTAACAGCTGTTTGTTCCTTCTGTGTTTTGTGTGTTATGTCTCGTTCCTGTGCTGTTTTCACATTTACATTTACCATGTTTGCCTTGGTCTAGGAGTAGTATAGATTTTTTTTTTAAAAATGTGGTTATTTGATAAGGGTCTTTCCTCATTTACCTATTAAAATGATTGGTCTTCAATAGTAACCTGTATTTTGCCATTGTTTATATTACCAACATATTTTCTAGCATACTTTCTTATGCATATTTTAGTTTAACAATTTCTATCTCAGTGGTCTTTACATAAGATATATTTTTAAGCAATGAGTTTATTATCTTTCATTCTAATTTTATTGATTGTCCATATTCCTTGTAAATTCTTATTAACGAATCAGTCCGTTCTGAAGCCTGGTATGATATGCCATGCTTTAATATCTACTTATTACGAAGTTGTTATTAAAAAGAAATCTAGCCGTGCCTTTTATTCAAGTTCTTTTTACACCATGTAATTGTTTTTAACGTATCTCTCCAACAACCTACTAAATCAAGTTCACTAATTGCGTCTATGAACACATCTCTTGCTTTTGGTTTAATTATATCCAAGCAGGTAATCAAAGTAATCAATATCTTAATTAGGGGCTATAATAGTTCGCTATTATGCAGTATTATCCCATTTTTACTTGTTAGTTTAAGTGTATGATAGAAGTCCTATGTATCTTGATTTGGCTCATATAACCTCAAGTAAGTTAATCAATGTTATATTTCTGTTACATCGAGTAGTTGAGGATAACAAAATTTCCCACTGAGCTGCTGCTGCCAATGTTAAAATTTACATCAAAAACAAACTCTTTATTTACTTACTTAATATCACTATTTATAAAATGTGTATACTGTCAGAAATAGATTATCCATTGTTTTTCTTCAGATAATTGAAACCATCTCTTAGCTAACTTTTGTATCTAAGACCATGGGCATTCATAGAATAAACAGTAAATTTATCTGTTATTCTTCATAATAAAGTTCATTGTGTTTGGCTTTACTATAAATATATGATTAAGATCAAGCTACTAGGATTTATTACAATTACATTTACCAGAGCATTACCAGTGTTTTGTCCAAATGAAGAATATGAATCACATTGTGTTTCATCACCTATGTGTGGCTGGACTTTACGGTATTAGAAAGAAACACTATCACATCATCATCATTTTTGTTGTATTTTCTCTAAGTATGTTTACGTTCTTGGAATTATATTGTGGAGTCATTCATCCCTGATTTTAAACTAACGACTGGACCAGCAAGTACATGCTGGATATTTAATATGTAGAGAAAAAAAAATATACACATAAACCACAACTGCATAGCACTTTGTAATGTTATTTTTGAATATGGATAAAAATCGATTCATCCTTTGGTTGTATATGTTGAGTGTTTTTAGTTATATATCAAATGATTGAAATATTTATGACAGGCGGTATCCAAGGCGGTAACTGTCGGGTTTACTCCATTTGTTAAATGTCTCATCACAGATTCACTATTTTACATCTATTTGACCTGCATATGAATACCTTTGTCCTGATCCTTTTCAAATTGTGTTATATGTTGCGGTGTTTATAGGACTTTGTCATATATTCTTATTGCTAAAAGCACACACCCTTTTAGGAGTACATCCTCATGTTACTGAAAGGAAAACAACATCATTAAAACGCAAAGTATCTAAATTCTTGTAAGTAAATGAGATAAAAGAGGGGAAAAAATCCAGCAAGAAATGTCTGTATAGCATTTAAAAGATAAATTATTAATTAAAATACTTTATTTAAAAAGCAGCTTGTTTTCGTACTGACTGGTACATCAATGCTGTTTGCAAATCTGTAACAAATTGTCATAAATATGTGAGGGTTACCGTGTACATTATACATACACAAGTATCCACGGGACCTTTTACGAGGAAAATGTTTTTTTTAAAAAGCAGTAGTTATTTACTTTAAATGGTACAGTTTAAATGCGAAATTTGTTCAAATGCCAAGTTTCGAAAATGCCAATTAGATTCAATGCGGCCCAATCATTACACATATTCATATCTTACTTAGAATGTTTAACCCATTTTTTGTTGAACGAGTAAACAATTTGCATATAAACACAAGAAGTGATATAACTTACTTTCCTGAATTGAACCATTTGCTTCTTTGTCTATATCAAAGAGCATGCCATATTGATATGGTTCCTGGCTAAAGGGGATTTCACAATGGGTCATTGCTTTTTCTAACTTTATATACCTGCAAAAATATTTTCAACCGGCTTCGTGAAAGTTAAAAATTAGTAAGGCCTTTCTTAAACGAGCAAAATTTACAAGGCATGCACTGAAGACCAAATGGTTTCTTCTAGTGAGAAAAGTTCATATATTTTTAAAAAATTATGATGGGTTCCCAAGCAACATAGAATGAACAATGAAACTTCCAGTGTACAACAGCGGAGTTAGTTTTAAGCTAAGTTGGCGCAAATCGTGTTAAAAGAGTACGTTCGCACACATATATATTTATACACAGTTTCATTTAAGGAGATCGCTTATTTTAATTATAACTTCTTGGTTTCAAGATGTTTTGACTTGTCGATATTTCGAACGTTGATCAATATGGCCCGGATGTAAGAACTGATGTTGCTAGTTTCCGGCCTGCTTGAGTTATTACACTTCTGTATCCAATTTGAAATGGGCGCCAGAACAAGGCGATGCTAACGATTGGTCAATGCCGAGATATGGGTCACGCTACCGAGGGTTATATTTTTAGACATCGGAAAAACCCCTATGTAAACAAGTTGCAGATACGGATCAGGAGAATCAAAGAACATATTACAGCGTCGTATTTATTGAATTTGCAGGTTTATCTGTTGGTTTGTTAGACGCATTAGGTTAGATAATTTAGTCGTAATTTAGCTTAGGCGAAAACTTTTCCTTTACTTTAAAACGCTGATTTTACAAATTAAGAAGCCGGAGTAGGCTTCAAGTAATTCGGACAATTTTAGAAATAGGTCTTCTTCTCTGATAATTTTTTTATTTTAGAATTGTCTTCTGAAGGCTTCCATTTTGCAACGAATTTACACATGATTTTCGGCTGAGAATTTCCCCATTCGGTGTGCAATGCCAATATATATAGGTGTTAATTGCCTACTAAAACCATTGTTAAAACATTCAGTACTTTCTCAGTTGTGGCTTATAGTGATTAGTTTCCTGTCGGTCATGAATGCCATAAATTCGTATAGGGTTCCTTCGTGTAAATTCATTTGTAGCACTGGTCTGAATTAGTGTGCTATGGTTTATTGTTTTCAACATCTAACCGTCTTTTTATCTTCTTGCAGTTCCTTTATCTTTGTCTCTGTATAAACAGTTTTCCTTTCACTGCTGATGTCATTATCGCAATTTGAGTTTTTATTTATTCTACATGTTTTACTTCTTGATGGATTTGTATCTTTACTTCATTCGCTTTACGGTAATATTCTCTTCTGTAATCATTGTTATTAGTTTATTTTCGATGTAATCCTGCAATGCTACTTTTTTTTGTTGCTTGTCGAGACTCCTTTTGGGTGTAAAATGTTTGTTTAGGGATTGAGATATCTTGTCTAGGATTGTTTGTATCAATTGGATGTTTGCGGTCTGGCTCACCTTCGACATTATTCTTTCTCGCCGTTTCATTTGTCCTGTTGCAGGTATTGTTTCAAAAGACAATTACTGGTAGATGGTGAAGAGATATTCATAAATGGCTTGTATTAGTCTCAAAAGTGAGCTTGTACTAGTGGTAATAGAGGCATGCCAAGCTATGTGTTAAAATCACTCAATAATCAGACGTATATTGAGACCAGCTAATGTGCATTGCTTCAGACAGTTCAATTAATGTGATCTGTTTCTTGAATCATAGGAACTGTTGCGTTTTTTCATTTCGTGTACCGATCATACGAAATTGGAATATGGTCTGTATGACCACCTGTGGGAGTTTTATGTATTGAGGGAAGAAGGTAGGGGAGGGTGGATTTAGCCGGACACAGCCTCAGGCTGCAGATGGTATCAGGAGAGAGGTGGGCATTAAAGCATTACTGTACCAATGGCAGTGCAGTACGTCCATATGCATCAACTGTTTTACGACCTCTTCCTCTTTTGTACACTATCGCTTTATAATAAACTAATCAAATGTCAAACTGTGATCCCACAGCATTGCGTGACCTTTGAAAAGACTATCAAATAAGGCCATTTTCAATGCCTTTTATTCGTTGCTGTGTTTTTGCTACCGTTGCAGGTTCTAACTGTTAGTATAGATACTTTTAGTAATGTTCGTACTTAGAGTGTTTGTATTTGAGAAAAATAAGAACTATAAACCGCTCCCCAATTCCTTTTTGCGACTGACCATTCCAAGATGGTAACTTGTCTTTTTTTCTCCTTGTCATGTCACAGTTTTAGGTTTTGTGACTTTCACATTTACATTAACTTTATTTTAATTTTTAACCGGTGCTGGTTTAAAAAAAATTGTAGTTGAGGACCTTGATATATTTTCCTATTGCCTTAGGTGCGGTCATTGGAGAAGGAATCAGTCCTCTATCCCGGGTGTTCAACAGGGGACTTCCACGGACTAAGAGGAGAAGTATACAATTGACCATTGGAATCATTGTTGGTACGATGAGACCACTTTATACAGTTCAGCAACGGATTTTGTTAAAAAGTGATACCCCTCATATCGCAAGTTTAATTTGCATCACGTAAAGGTTATATAGCTGTACTATAATTAATTGGTTTTAATGTGCTTCTTTCCTTGTTTTGTTTAAAAGGGTAACTGTTGTCTGTACTTTCTTGCAACACGTGGTACACAATATAACTAGTTTTTAGTTTTAATATTTTCAAATTTCCAAATCATTTACATTTTGGGGGTGCCAATTGCAAGTAAACTTTCAAAGTAAGATACATCTGCCACAATTAGAATGCTAAACTAGCTTCAAGCCTTACATTTAACACATTCTTGTTCCAGGTTTCCTGTTCGCATGGAGCACCTTTCTTCGGGTTTCTGTTCCGGCAAGTATTTGGTGGTATTTTTTACAATGTCGACATCCTTTTCATGACCTGTTATTTCTGGAACAGCATCGTAAATCCAGTGGCATTCTTTATCTTTCACAGAAGGAAAGCAAGGTCTACATCTCGAAGTCTATTTTATTCCAGCGAGACAAAAGCCTCGGAAATAAATGGTGTGGAGGCCAAATTAAACATAAAGAGCCGAAATTATATATAAAAGTGACAAACTAAATGTCTCAATTGTCGGAATAATAAAAAAACAACCCTGAAAACAATGAGACAGTGCAAAAAGGAAAGTGCATGAGCAACAAAATTTCCAATTTGCAACACAGCCATCATAAACCACAAATATAATTTACTTTAAGTGTATGTTCCAAATGTTTGGTTTGACTGTATATTAAAAATGTCAAAATAAACTCTGGTATATTTTAACGTTGTGTGCTTTTTAGTATTTTTTCCATTGTCCATTGAAACTGCCCAGCCCTTGGAATTATCAGTCAATACAACACCTTCTCTAATATCATTTTATGAAATATATTCAGCCATTGGAATAATCGGTTGATACAATACATTTATAGTGTCATATTAAATTTCGGATAATAAATAAGATGTAGTTTAGATTAACAAACACACCATAAGGTTGTATGTAGACAACGGTTACCTATACAGACGAATCAAATGTCACGCGCAGACCAAACATTTATTTCAATCTGGTTCTACTGGTCAGGTTTTTCATATATCAAATGTCTATAAAATATTGTAGGCGTATTTATGTATGCCAAACATCTCTCGTAAACATCTACTCTTATAGACAGTTACTCAATACGTAAGGACAATGCTTTGCTCTGAATCAATAAAAACAAGTACAGTCCTATAAGAATGACCAATTTTAATTTAAATGTGAACTAAATCTTGACAAAGGGAAAGAGGACAACCTCAAACGTGACAAAAATACAGAGGCGAGTCAATACACACTAAAAGAAAAAAATGGACCTGGTAGCGCAATCGGTAGATAATGTGACTGGGTGTGGCACCATGCCAGTGGTTCACTGCATGCTATACCCAGTGAAGGCAGCACTATATCTGCTTTAATTAGACACCGTCTCTATATAACTAAAATACTGTTGGTGGGACGATAAACCCAATAAACAAACACATAAACAAAAAACAAAACAAAAAATCAGCAGTGACCGAACAGGATCGGTCAGTTGGCAAATGGAAAAATTGTGGTGCTTAAACCTGGTTTATGGCGCGCATCAGCCTCGCACACCCTGAAGGTTTTTCTATCAAACAAACCGTGTACATAAAACATCCCATCGAAGTGAGCCAAATAACAGCCAGCACCTGCATCGGAAACTGATCAAAGTAGTTTGAAATAAAACAGCCAAAGCGATGACGTATCAGAGCAATTTATTGACATCATGCATAAAATGCAAGAACGTCATATGTCAGACATGTCAAACATTAAATTATCCCCCCCCCCCACACACACACACACAGATAACCATCGATTTTTTAGGAAACAATCTAAACCAACAAAAGAAAAACTAAAAAACTTCGACTAAAAATATCCCGACGAAAATTAAGAATCGTACATCCCAAACCGGTGCAATGAGATTCTTTCAGTAACGATATATTTTTTTTTGTCATAGTCGCTAGCATGAGACACGTATAAAATGCGTGTAAATTGTAAGAGTGTAAAAAAATCTGATCAAAAGGACACTTTCACATCTAGGTGGACCGTATGGTGAAATGTAGCTGGGGTTACTATTTTTCAAGCGGTTTACAGCATTCATTTCACAGTGAAGGCGACATTCAATTTGTTTCTTGTGAACATCGTTTTTGTAATATGGACTAAGTCTTGACTAGTCACACCAGACATGAAGAAAATATTCTGTGAAAGACATTTGACTTAACAATCCGCCGAAGATTGTTACTGTCAGAAGCTCTATATGTGGTTGTTTGACTTGAACATATATAGAGAAGAAAAAAAAACGCACAAAGTATCACGCCATCCCGTCATTATAAATAGACGAACAAAGACAAAGCAGTCGTTAGCCTGGGTGAACTTGGGTAATAACCACAATATTGCATGTATTAACACGGACGATGCTGCCATCTCAGAAACTTGGTTATTTATCTCAGACACTTATATCAGCAATATTGTTGCCTTTGGTAAGAAGGTTACACCCTGTTAGGGAAAGAGTTCTAGTATCACGTGAAAACTAAGGCATATAAGACAAATTTGATCGATATAAAAGCTAAGCAAAGCTATTAAATCGATTATAATAAACGAAATAAATATCTTTTTGTCCCTTAAAACAATGGTTCAATGGTATGTTGCTTTCATCTGATGAGCCAGATGCCACAAACAACAACATAAAAGAATACGTAGTTACATTGAACAATCGCTAAAAGACAAACCAAGGTTTTACTAAATAAAAAAGCAGTTCTTCGTCTAAGATAAACATATTTTAAATAGTGCTGAAAAAGTCACCGCTATATATAAACAGCAATTGTTACTAGGAAAACGAGCCGATTGTTTCGTGATAAAAAGGTTTCGACTTTGTAAAGAAGCGGTTAAATCCACAACGTTTTTGTAAAGGTAGCACACATGTGCATAATTGTCGCAAGGAACAAAAGGACATATTTCAATCTTACGCTTCAACGTTTTCATGCGCTAGGCAGTTTATAAATTTGTTCTCTAGACACCCTTTCTGTAATTATCCTGTAATAGCAGTTTTCTATTTGACGCAACTTCGTGTGACATCTCTGGTCTACGAAAACTGGGAATTTCATATAATGTGCTTGCAAAATTAAAAGGCATACAAAGTTCATTGTATATACGATTCACCTCAATACTTTATCTTAGAACCAAATGTGTATGGTGAACCACAGCAAATAACATTTCGTAACAGCGTTTATTTGTGCAATCATTGCAACCCTACAGTAATCAGACAGAATTTCCTGCAGCAAGGTAAAACATAAATCCGTGCTAGCATTTATCTAGTATAAAAACAAAAATCTACTTGAGAGATCGTCTAGACAAATGTTACAGAACATTATGTCGTACCGATAACCATGTGTTAATTACAAGGTCGTCACAAACGGACATTTTAAAGATAATATATGCGTGCTTAGCCTGTTTAGTGTCCAATGTAAGACAGATAAGCAATTTTGATCCTTTAACTGATACTTCGTTAATTCGAGATGTTAATGTTATCTGAGACATTTGGATGATCAACAAGGTGTTTTACAGGTATTAGCACAAGCCTATAACAACAATCTGAAGGGTCTGCTTTTGTCTCGAAGCCAACGACATAATGGATAAAAATATTTGAATAAAAGGGAAATTATTGCAAACTAATTATGTAGCTTCTGTAAACAAACTCAGTTCGTTGGACCTATTGCCTATTGACCGCTCCAAGGTGGTAACTGTTGGTTTAGATCCGAATATTTTATAGTATGTGTATGTTTCAATTTCATTTTAGTTTGATTAAAACAACTGTATATATAAATTGACAGGTCTTTGTGTTAGTCGTATGTACATTGATTTAGAGATAAGCCATCAAGGAGTGTGAGGTTAGAGCGCTTCTTAAATCAGGCTAAAGTACCATGATTCGGTCTTTTTGCCGACTGACTGGCGTAACTGTTGGGGTTTTCGTTTTGAATGTAATGTTTCTGTTACAGCTGGCTTGCAGTGGATACATTTGTCCTTTGCCTTTTCAAAGTGTGATATATCTTGCAATGTGCATAGGACTTTGTCCTGTTTCCTTATTGTTACTAGAGTTCGACAATAAACTGCAAAGCAATTGTAAAGTTGACCGTAAGCACGTATTTATGTAAGGCGTCAGTGAGTTTTATAAATGGACAATATAGTTATTGTATAAAGAATAAATTGATAACAATTTACGCTCTGCGTAGTGTTTATTCTATAAACGTATGTTATATCTGTCTCAGTTATCTTTTGTATTAATTAACTTGTATATGCCGATGTCTATCCGTAGTTCAAAAGAAATAGTACTTAATTCTCTTTTAAATACCATGTTGACATTATTTTTCAAGAACGCACCTACTGTCATTTAACGACGTCCTAACTTATATAAGAAAACGTTAGTGCCTGGCCATTTTTAGTTAAATAGATTGTTTTTCTTTTATTGCTTGCATTTAAGAAACCCCTCAAAATGTGTAAGTTTAGAGCTCTGTAAAATCGGTTTACGTATCCCAGTTGTCCCGTTTTGCTGGCTGGCCGTTCAAAGGCGGCAACTCTATGGGTTATCTCTATTTGTTTAATAACTCGTCACAGAATTGTTCTTACTTTTGTATTTGGCTTGCATGTGAACACCTTTGTGCTGCGCCTTTTCAAAGTTTGATATATGTTACAATGCACATAGGACTTTGTCATATATTTTCTTATTGTGAAAAATATAATCAAATATTTCCTTTTCAATTCGTAAGGCAACTGAAAACGTCGCAGTAGAAACGTATGTCAGTATTACAGTGAGGATGACATCACTATTATTTTAATTAGTTGCGTATCCTTCTGTGAGTTAATATCTAGCAGATTTTTATATGATACGGTATCCTGTCGTCTGACTGCAATGCTCCAATATTATTATCCCAACAATTTAGACATATTAGATGTTTTTAACTGAAGCAAGTGGCAGCCATTCCATTATAAAGCCTCAGCATATTGCTGCTTTAAAGTTTCATTTATTTTATGTGATTGTTATCATAGAACATGTACATACTTTCCTTTTAAACATGCACCAATTTCCAATGTACATGTATTTTTTGTTTGTTTTATGTCTCGTCTCACTGTTAAGTGGTCAGTATTTCTTAGTATTCGCATACTAGCACCTCCGTTTAAAGCATGTTTAATTCTTAATAAATGTTAGTATTACCACTGGACGTTGCAATATTTTGGATTCAGAGCAGGTGCTTTGCAATTTTTAGATTTAATTTGGCATTCACGTGTGTCAAATGTAAGTTCTATCTTTTTAAAATGTATCTAACTGCATATTTCTGGATCAATTAATCAAACGTACGTTAAATGTGGATATACTAAAGAAGTAACAAAGACTGATGAAAAGATGTGACAAAGAGAATGTTCCAGTCTAGTTTATTCCTTTAAGCTGAATTGTTCACAGTACCACAGTTCACAGTGCAATATTTTGAAATTAACATTTTTGCTTGTTTTTAGTTAAACATTTATTTATTTTTTATTTGCGAAAAAGATTGATAAATGATTGAAAAAAGTAACCCATTAAAACAAGAAATAAACATGTTTTGCACTAATGAGTATTTATTTAATATGAGATTTCATTTATATCGGGATTGGGATTGGGATTAGCCGGCATTTTTGCCGATACTGCGCAGCGACATTTCTATCATTATAGCACAGGGGCACTTATGAGGTGCCCAGGGACTGAACCCGGTCGGTCCATTATACTGACACCGACGAGTCAGGCGTAATGCTGTCCCCTTAGCCCCGAGCGTTAGGAGGGAAGCCACTACTAACTTTAAAGTCTTTGGTTAGACCCGGCCGGGGTTCGAACCCGCGACCTCCCGATCCGCAAGCCGACGCTCATTTATATCGGTATGTAACGTGTATATAACGTGTATATGTGGTCATGCAAAATTCACTTAAAACATGTGTCAGTCAAGAAGTGATTTCATAATTTGGCTCCCGGTTTCCTGTTTTCAACTCTCGACAATAACTTCTGGTGTATGTCTTGTTTTGTTCCCAGCAACGTATCAGCACGTACTCGCACACCGATCAGGACAGAAATAGATCAAAACATGTACATACACTGTAGAAAGACATTTATATAACTCTGCAGCATGTAATTGTATTTTACCACAAAGACTGCAACAAAAGAGAATTCTAAATTTACCAACACCAAGTTTTCAGTGTTCTCGCAGATTTCTGTATTCGCTTGATATTTAAATGCAGTTGTCATCGTCATGACGCAGGTAAAATATCTTACATGAGTGTTTGCTCTAACAGAGTAAAATAATGATTGTATGCGTAAATGGCAGCATATCTTCTGTTTCTGCTCTCTTCTGTATACTTTGATTGTAAGTTACTCCCGAGAGACAACACGGTCTGTTATCTAAATTGCTTGTCGTGCCTGTTTTATATCCACAATAAATAAGTACAATAGTCTGGTCTGATTGTTTACATTAGTCTGAACAAAAAGAATGCTAAATTGCATTCACTGCCCGTTTGTCTGTCCAATGTCATAAGGTGCGGATTTATACTATTATAATCTTGCAGTTGAAAGTGTTGTTATCGAATGCCGACTCGTTTGAATATTTGCCTATTTAAAAGTCACCATCAAATACATTGAGCAAATACAGCTGTGTGGAGGAAGTTAAATAAACATTGTGTGAAGTTCTTAAGATTTCAAGAGCAGGCATGTATGTTTTTAATGATGAAAATAATATTACAAATAGTGTGATTAGTTTCAGCAACATCATTTTGTTTTTGTTTTGTTTAACAACTTGTATTCATTTAAATGAGAAGTGATAACATTGATAAATTGAAAAGTTATTATAAAATACGTAATCATGCAAGATAAATTTTTTTTATCTTTTTTCCATTCATGAATGGTTTAGTGCCCATTCTCCTTACCTCACTACATTAACAGAATTTAGTCTTTGATAATTTACTGAGACTCATTCTTATACCTAAAATAAAACATTCACATCAGCCACGCAGACAAATAAATCCAATTTCATGAATATTTGAGTCTTGCTATTGATCTTCACCGATAATCAACCGCCCTTTACATTTCTACAGCAAATATACACGGAAACATATAACGTAAACAAATAATTCAATCATTTACATTTATGACAGAAGACATGTTCTCGATGCATCTTGGTTTTCATTCGCAAAGTAAAGAAGTTATTGCTTTTAGAAGGGAATGAGCTATTGAAAATATACATTGACTTCGGTCCTTCGGGTTAAAACATTGCCAGCTTTCAAATTGGCAACATTCTCCTGAAGGCTACCATTGCCTCCGTTATTTATGCAAACAATCCACAGCATTCACCATTGTGTGAAAATGATTGTCGAGTCAAATGTAAAATGTATATTTTAACGGTGGAAAATCCAGCTACTTGGAAAAATATGTATTATTCTTACTGAAAATTTGGCTGGTAATCAGATGTGCATTATCGAACTTTCATTGAAAGATCAGATCGTTGACGATTAGAAAATCTTCGAATGTTGAAGATTTCTTAGTGAGATATTGCCGAACTTTTTTTTGTTATGTAATGGTGATATTTGCTGGTGATACACGCAAAACACGCAAGAACAGAGAACCTGTTAGAGATGCCTCTCGAGAATCATTTATCTTCATTAGGAATAAGTCTCTAAAGCAAAGATAGCCCAGTGGGACAAAGCCATTAAGCAATAAGCAATAGTTTACATAGTTACTGGTTTGCCTCCAGAGCGAAATCTCCATTCGAAGTGGTAACCGCTAATTTTTTTTATATTGCAATGCAACAAAATGTAATATTTTAAGAATTGCACATTTTAGATGTCGTGGTTTACCACCAGCCTTGTCTTTATATGAGCAGTTATCTTTCATAGTATTTTATTACTGCTTTCAATTGATCACATGATGCTGCGGCGAATATTTAATACTCTAGTCGTTAATACTTATGGTCGTTATTTTTATGGCCTGTCCACGCCTGTTGGCAATTTTCTACTTTGTATTTAGCTTGTTTGCTCACCTGAGGGCATGAAAATACAAAATTTGTAAATATACACCTTCAGCATAACAATACACACGTTAGAAAAAATGTTTGTGCCGATATTTACATATATATATGTTTAAATAATGTGTGTCAATATATAAATTTTCGCCATAGTAATGATTATTGCGTACCAGTAGCAGGGTGGTGCGCGTGAATGATTGAGGACTTCAGTCTCTGTTGAGCAGGTTTTGATTCATGCATTTGACTACCTTTTACTTATAAACGGTAATAAACACTTATAAATACTTTTAACTATGAACAGTTATTGTCAGTGTTTACTTTAACATTAATTGTGGCTTTTGGAATAATTTAGAAGTATATCGACCTTCAAACATAACGTCACCGCTGAGAGGTAAAACGCTATCTCCACAATTACTTAAACAACACCATTTACCTTCCGATTAACTATATTGTGCCTTCCAATTTTATAGCATGTGGGCGGGGCCTAAATGATTCTACATCTGCAGCAAATGTAGGGTCCACAAACATGCAAGTAAAACACTGAAATTATAAACATGACAAATAAGGCATTAGTACAAATAAAAATTACGCATAATTAGATTTAGCGACTTGCTGGTAAAGTTAAAATATTTTCCGTCAATGATATTTGTAATTATTACATTCCCATTAAAGCGACCTTGAAAAGAATGAAATATTAAAGAAATATTTCCTATAGTTTTAACAGTGCAACAGGTTCCATCATTTATTTAAAAAGCAAACACCACATTGTCATCGAATACAACGAATAAAACAGATCATTTCTGGATTAGTACGATGAGTCACACATTTATATTCTTTCTGAAGAAAAAAGACATCATAACCGTAGCACACGTGTCTATTCTTTCTGAAGAAAAAATACATCAGAACCTAATATGGATAATCCCTCTTCTTTTTAAATACCCTGCTCAACTAGTTACTTGCCACTATTAGTGTTTTTTTAGGAAACATTATCCGTACAAGTTTAACAAAATCTGATCTGCGACAGGCGCGATAAATGCCATTTTTGCTGCAGTGGTCGTAATTGTTAGCTTAACATAAGTTATTAACAAATCAAAAACATTCTATGGTAGTGATATGTGTGCTTAAAATACAAATCGATTTTACCAAGGTTTATTTGAGTTTATTATCTTGTGAAATCGCTGCTATCATATTGCTAAATACATCCGTTCTTTTTTTCATTTTAAGTTATTATTTATATTACGAGATAGATTGTCTGCTGACAATCGGGATTTGCTTACTTGATTTTAGTGAGGGAACTAACAGCGACGGCCATCTATTTATGTAAAGGAAGTCTTTCTGCATTTCTTCGTCAAAAACGCGACTCGCATGTATTTGCAGTAAACAAGCTTGTTGACTACTGTTCCTTTTTACACAAATAAATAGTTGAATTTAAATTAGAAACGTCTCCCTTGTGTAAGCAACTTAAAACCTAAAATTAACTTTTCATGCATACGAAAACAGTGTCAGTATTTCCCTTGAACACAATAAATCACTTAGCTATTGATAGTTATCTTGCATTCTTTCGTGTTAAGCACTGCGCTATAGCTATAGTGTTTTTATATTGATGTTGTTGCTATGATAGAAATATTCTATTTTAAATCGCATTGAAGACAAGCCGTGTGAAAATAGGGATTTAAACGAGTCCAAGTAATAGCGTGGAAAATACAGTATAAATGACGCAAAGTATACCAATTTGCACGCAATTTTGTGTTATTTGAAAAAATGAAGGCAATGACGTAAAAAAATGACATGCCAAAAGTTAGTATAGCATTAGGCTAGTATGTACAGTGGGTACGTATTGTCGTCTTCTTGCATTTTCAGCAAACAAAAGATTATTGATATTGCATCAGCCTTAAGTAAAGTAAAAGTTGATATCTTTGTCTGTACCACTCGGAATGATTAGTATATAGTAGTCTCTGTGATCCTTTGTCGTCTATTGTTTGTGTTACTCGTTAAATAGGTGTTTTTCGTCGCGAATGATTTATCTCACTGTTGACATTTTTACAAAGGCAGATGCAATATCATCCGGATGGTTATCATCTAAATGATTCTTATTTAAAACAATTCCAGACCAGCGATGAAGTAGTCCCACCATTTTCTCATCCGAAAGCATATGACTATTAATGACTTTATAGGAGTTTTGCTTTGTTGGTATATAACTGCTGAGTGAATTAATTAACCATTAAAACATGATTTGTGTATACAATTCTGCAATGTACTTTATGTTAAATAAAAGTTGAAAGTTTTTGGTAGATATAATTTACCAAACAATTTATGGATGATAACCAAACTGTTTCAAAAATTGCTTTCTTAATGTTAGAAAACCTATTATCTGTCGTTGCTGTAGTAAATACACTACTTCTTACGTCTGTAGACACAATCACTTAATTCTCGGGGATCATAACAAGCCTCTAACGTGTAATTGGAGGCAATTTATAATAATGAATGCTTAGAAGTTTCACATCTCGTTAAAAGTTTTCCGTCTCAGTACAATTATTCATTGAACTTTGAGAACCTTAATTAAATTGTAACCAAAGTTTGATATAGAAATAAAACAGAAAGAAAAATGGTGAATTGATATTTAAGTCTACCGTCTGGACTCCTAGAATAAACATTTCCAGTTCGTTCAATAGCGAATTTATAGTAAATCCTACACTAAACTTAGTATACATCATTACAAATAACTTACCATATACATTAAAATTCAGCTTAAACGACAAAATAACTTTTTGCAACAACGAGGTTTTTGTGCTCTTTTCAATTTTCCATAATTCGAAGAATGTCAATATTGGTTTAAACTAGTTTAATCTACCTTGATTTGAAAATCTTTTTGTCCATGAGCACTTTATTAATACTTTAGTAAAGTGTTAATCGCAAGCTTTTATAACTTATAAAATAATAAGTAAAATCTATACTATTTCACATACATGTATATAGATTATGATTTAAGACAAAAAAGCAAATATGCATACTAAAACAATGCTTGGAAAGTATAAACTGAGCCTTGATGAACTATCCAAACATGTAATATATATGTTTCTGTTTGGACAAACAACATTACAATGGCATATTACTTCATCTGTATGGCATAGATTCTTGTCCATTATATTATAACAAACTAAGACCATGGGAAGCATGTTTGGAAAGCATATACATGTGTACGTTACACATGATACTGCTATGCTCCGATTTTATAAGTTTCTCAGAGCGTTACAAGTACACTCGAAAAAAATATTTAACACTTCGTTATGTTTAACTAGTCTGTACACTTCAATGAAACTATTTTCTCGATTTACTCAATCAAATTACCTATATAAAAAACAACATTCTATTCTATTGGCGAAAAAATACAAAGAAATCATGAAATTAAAACCCTGCGGAAAGAATTATATGTCAGAAATGAGCGAGATGCATCGCGCTACACAAGACATTTGCTGCAATACTGATACAGAAACAACTCTTTAGACCGGCTTAATAAATTTGTTTATTGGCACATTTTCCGGATTAAGCAATGCTACACACATGGAATGACACGTTGTGTCGTTATTTATTACAGGAATCTATAACCAAAATTTACGTATGTTTTATAATTAAAATGATTATGTTTCGTACTAAGGACTAGTCTGCTATGAAAATAAATTGTTGATTTAGAACTTAAATGAGAACATCTACAATTTTGTTCAATATTAAATGTTTTATCAGTTTTTATCATTAGAGGAAATAAAACCACTGCGTAATTAAATGAATTCTATTAAGTCAATACACAATTAATGTAACAAGTGTTTGCTTATGTTATATTTTTGTCTGTGAAGTCGATTGTAAAATACATCAATACTTTGCCCGTTAATAATATAATAAATCGTGCGGTAGATTACATATCACTAATGCACTTTTGAAAGTTGAAAGACATGTTCTTGATTCAAAAAGTTAATTTCATTTACAATCAACTATTTTGTATAGTTCTTTTAATCGAAATAATATCTCTCTAGCTCTATCTCTTCACGATGTCGATATTTGTCAATGGCGTCACAACTTTCGTCATCACTTGTCAAAAAAAAACAACGTCAGCGCTTGGGCATTTTTATTCACATAGATCGATTTTCATTTCATTGCTTGCCAAGTTTAAACATGCGTATTGTATGTAGTCGTTTTTACTGAAGAAAGTTACTCTCTAAGAGAATCATGATGTATCCCACTATAGAAACACACGACTGCAATGAATATTTACGACATCACCGAGTTACATAACAGTGGATAGCGTACGCAAAACCTCACCGGGCCGGTATTAAAAACACAAAACAAATGTAAAGTCGTTTCTGTTGAAGACATGCTGTCTCTATAAAGATCAATATGGCACCAACTTAATGAAAGCACAGCCTTTGAGAAAGATTTGAGATAGAAAGAGAAATTCATTATGTGCACTCGTTTGTTTCCTCCAGATAAACAGAAAACATTTTAAGAAGACAGCTTCAAGACATACAAAAAATATCGAGTAAATCGTAGGTTGCTATATTACATTAAATTCCGAACATTGTGTGATGCTTGTGTAAAAATAACCTTGTATAACTAGAACAAATAGCATAAACTACTTTCAACGCATACTCTTACTTGTATAATATCACATGGCAGTAACTGTTGGGTTTTCTCTTTCAGTGACATGTGGCTTGCATGCGACTTACTTTGTGCTGTGCCTTTTCAAATTTTGGCATACTTTGCAATGCTCATAGTATTTTGTCTTATATTCTTCTTATTGTTGTTTCCCGCTACACCATGGCAACCGGATTTGACAGCCGACAATCAGCACAGTAATAACATCATGATGATAAGATACTAGACCTTAACAGACCACATGAAATGAAATATGTAAAGCTTGAAATTAGAAAGAATCATATATCATGATTTATTAATAGCTTAAAATGTAAGTTTCCGAATGTGGTACCTTTATATATATATATTTGCTTTATCTGATGCTGAAAATACTTAGTCGATCTGATCGTTTTCATTATTTGAAAAGGTCGAATATTGCAACAATACTGCTAGATAGCAAGGCAATTAAAGGGAATATCCCTATAGCTATATGAAAAGTATTAAGAAGCAACTCCAATGCCAAAATGTTATATCCATATATATGACATATAAAAAAATGCACATACATGGCCATAATCCGGAAAATATGATGTTATTGAATCTTTATTTTATCCATTTAAACTTGTATGTTAATGTCTAAGTTTGTGCAAAAATGTATTGTTTTTCCTGTCATGTTTACACTTTATGCCTTTGGTAGCTCAGATTTAAACATGGTAATTCTTATAAGGCACGGAAGGGTATTAATTGTAATATTTCTGAACTCTGTAGCAGGAATAAAACAAGTTACGTAAGATTAAACCCTGATCCAAATATATATATATATATATATATATATATATATATATATATATATATATATATATATATATATATATATATATATATATATATATATATATATATATATATAGTTTATTGTTTATTGGGTTTATCGTCCCAACGATAGTATATCAGTTATCTGGAGACGGTGTCCACTTGAATCAGTTATAGTGCTGCCTTCACTGTGTATAGCATGCTGTAAACACCTGGCATGATACCACACCCAGTCACATTATTCTGACACCGGGCCAACCAGTCGTGGAAGTACCCTTATATTTGCTTGAGCGTTAGCACGGGAGCTATACCACTGCCATTTTTAACGACTTTGGTATGTCGCGGCCCGGGATCGAACCCGGGGCCTCCCGTACTTGGAGCCGACGCTCTACCGATTGCGCTACCAGGTCTGGTATATATATATGTGATTACTATGTATACTTTTGTTCCTGTTGTTTAATGTGCATTCCATATAAAACCCACATCAACCTTACAACTGGGTTCGTCTTGTACCTGGCTTGAGGTTGACAATTTATTTTTTTAGGAACTGAGTTTAATCTTGGAGGCGTTTTCTTTAGGAGGTGAATCTTTTCCAAAGCAGTGCTTTCTAACAATATACGCCACACGAAATATGTGTTATGTCGAAAGTTGTAATTTGATAAACTGGAACAAACCAGTAATAACTGTGATTGATTTTATCAGAAGCTTATGCTTGCCGGCTTTAGACCATATTCAATACGGTATACAAAATGGTAAAGGCGTTGAAAGAGGATGATTATAGCAAGAAGACTGAAAAAAAAACTATTACAATATAATTAAGTCATACCCACTGCACATGGATGGTTTGTTTGTGGATTATTTCCCCCCTACATTCAATATTGTGTACGTCAAGCTTCTAGAATGGATTAGCAAATTACATCTAATCCAATTGGGTGTGGATGTCCTATGTCCACATAAAAATCATGTCAATGGATCTCCTCGCATTATCAGTGAACCTACTGAAAATTATCAGTTGCAAGTGTATATAGCACGGTGACTTAACTCGGCGCATGTGCAGAAAACATCACGGATGGTGGAGAGTGTAGCTGCGCGAAAAAAAAACAGCAAATGACGAATTATAGTGTTACTTACCAGGTCAGGTCACATTAAATATGTTATTTCCATATGTGCTTCGCAACTAGTACTTGGTTAAATATAAATCTGGCCCAGATTAAATGTAACATATGTAAAGTCATGTTGATGGCCAGTACAGTACCGTTAAAGGCACTGTTGTATTTTAATAACCATAACCATTCTCTTTGTCCAGTCTTCAATTTATTTTTTTATAATTTCATATCGAACCTCCGGAGCTGATTATCGTTCTTAGCCGTGTCGTCATCGTTGCCATCTAGATGTGAATCAATCGGTCCGGACTCTTCTACGCAACATGGCTGTCACCGGTCAGAATTCTAGCTCATACATCTATCGAGTCGTAGAAGACATGATTGCCTAAAGAAAGTATCTTGTAATGAGTGCTGCATCTTTATTATGAATATATATTCATATTAATTTTAATCTGGTTGATTGTTTTGTCTTTTTGAAGTAGTTGCGATGAACGAAGTATTTGAAATAGATCTGTTGGTTATAAATGTCAATGATAATGTACATGTTAATACTTCATCATCGAATGACCTTTTAATCCTTAACTGCGTTTACGATGGCATGACATGGACACACTAACTATGCACTATCGTTCATTATTTGTGTGATTATCGGTCTTTTAATTTTAAGACAATAATTTTATACCACACTTACAGTTATGCAATGGCTTTATCTGTCAATTGATGACAGTTTCTCGGTTAACGAATCCGGTCTGTAGACATATAATCAAACATACTGGGAAAGTGGAGCAATCTCTCTTACGTTTTCAAGATGCTATACTTTCCATTAACTGAACTAAATTTTTGACTCGCCTTGTATTCAATCAACGATAAATTATATACTATAGCATTCTGTCTATCAATCTTTTGGTAAAATTATCCTTACGTTGCGTGATATACTAGATTGTGTAAATAAAGCAGTGAGTAAATGAGTGAAATTAACTGCAACAGACCTCTGGTAGAGTCTAATGTACGTCGTATGTAAATACTGTATAACAGGTAAAGTTCGCGTGGTGATAAATTTCGCGTTTTTCGCGAACGACCTATATTCGCGAACATTTTCGACAGCGAAATTTTTTTACCAAGCCAAACGGTGTTCTGTCAATAGCTACCGTACTATTCACCAACCATGACATGTTTTATATGCTGTGTGTTATTCAAAATACGTGTATATGCACATGGGAATTATTGCAGAGTCAAGAATGAGCCTTGAATACATCGAATATAGCAATCGCCGTCTGATCACACCTGCAACATGCAAAAAGGTGACCTATTGTTAAAGGTGTGAATAATTATAGTATTATCAGTTAAGTGATCTGGAGTTTGCTACAAGTATTAAAAACTGACAACTGATGCGGTAGCTGTGACAACTTTTCACGGATATAAGACCGGTTGTGTATACAAAACCAATTACAGGTATATTTTACAGGTATTGCTTGACATAATTGGCCTACGATCTCTTGCCCTCGGGCGATATTTAGGACGTGTATATATTTCTTAAGCAGTGATCTCTAGTCAATTGGTGATTTTTATGAACGTGTTAATATTACGACCACCCCTAGAATTGGTTTCTCGCGAACATTTACTTACGCGAAATGTCTAAAAGTGTCTAAAATGATAAATTCGCGAACTTTTTGATGCGCAAAAATAAAGTGTTATACAGTATGGGAAAAATCCTTACAGATAGCATGCACGAGGAGATTATTTTAACCACAACCATGCACAAACACCATTATCTGGATATGACGTAGGAAAATACCAAGATCCTATGAGCTGCCGAACATTTATGCAAATTAGAACAAATGTCAAAACTATACAGTGACAGTTAAATGTTATTTCGACTGAAATACTGAGACGATGGCCAAGAGACATAGTACAAATAGGGAAAACATTGATCTTCTGTATTGTTGATGCGTGTTTTAACTGGTTAATGTCTCATAGTTTGATGTTTTGTACGATTAGCCGTGGAGATATGCATCGTACGTATCCCGTGCAAAGTGTACGGCTCTTTGACGGAAGGTCAAACGTATAAAACAAGTGCCCAAATAATTGGTTTTCCTTTTTTGCAATTTTGTTGGCATGTCCATTAGGTACTGTCATGTCAGACAGAATTTGTAATAAATAATGCTATGTATTTTACAATTCAAAAGGTATTGACCGTTAGGTTTTTGTTACAGTTTGTAACGTTCTCTATCTGGCATACACTATGGTTGAAAATCGACGCTTTTAAAGGGAAATATGAAATGGTCTATTGCGAATTACAGAGTACATTTAAATTTGAATTACCACTAGAAAGAGTCACACACAAGTTAATGAAAAAAGGAAACAAACACATAATATATATAGATTTCTAACCTCTAAAAACAAATATTTTTTATAATTTTAATCCCTTTCATCGGTTGTTCATTTCAACTATACACTTGTCGAGTCTTTATAAAGATTTATAAAATATACCTGATATATTTTTGAGACCTAATATAGCAAAAAAAAAGAGCGCCTAAACAAAGTTGGCAATGCACGATGACGGACTAATAATAATTTACTAACGTATGTCAGTTGCAAATGGTTGTTATCTTCTCTTTAAACAGTCGTCATAATTTATATAAGTTAAGTATGTACATTATAAATGGAATAAAGATAAGTAGTGTTTAGTAATCCATTTAATAAGAACATGCTATGTCGAAAATAGTATAAAGCAGACGAACTTTACGCAACTTAAATAACTGCTAACTGCAATGGTCATGGATAATGTCTAAAACATTCTGACATAGTGAGTCTTTTTGACATTGTCGTATTAAACCAATGCATACTTTTGCAAATTAATTTGTAAAAGCCAATATGACAGCCTAAAATAATTGTTAAAATCATGATGTTAAACAGGTGGATGCATCACTTCTGTGTCTGTATTTTTATATTCCAATAAACGTCAATAATATACTTGAGTTGACGTAAACATAATATGCCGAATAACAAATAAAGTTTTTTTCTGCAATCTAAGCTTTGCAGCTTCGATTTTGGTGCAATGTTTCAGATATTCGTTTTCTCTAAAGAGGTACCGTAAAACGTCGCAATTCAAAATATCTTTTTTGTCCAATCAATTTCAATATAAATCTGTCTACACTTTAATCTTATTATAGAAATATAAATTAAATCAAAATTATTATCAAAACAATTCGCCTAGAAACGTAAGCAGATGCGTGATTTTCCATAAAGCAAAATATTATTTCAAAACGTATTGTTAAGGTTTGGTAAATTTCATTAAACACATCAAAACATTGGTAATTGTTTTATCAGTTGCAAAAGTTTATTCGTAATTTCATAGTTTGCGCAGACTTCAATGGCATATGTTATAAGAGAGATGAGAGTTAATGCAAAGAATCCATGCAAAACACGTACTTTTCTGAAGTAACATACTGAATATTATTGCTGAAGTTGCTTTTCCTACACTATGACTATTTAAGCCATTTTACAGGTATTAATAGGTAAAGAAGAAAAGATCCTATCAAAGTTTCAACAAATAATTAAATTTAATCTACCTCCAGACAAAGGTAAACAGAGTAAATATAAATGTAACCAAAAACACAGAGACCTCATGATATACCTGATACACACTTGGAAGTGTTCTGCATTTTATTTGCACGTATGACCCTAATA
Organism: Sinonovacula constricta; assembly: GCA_007844125.1. Taxonomy (NCBI): domain Eukaryota; kingdom Metazoa; phylum Mollusca; class Bivalvia; order Cardiida; family Solecurtidae; genus Sinonovacula; species Sinonovacula constricta. The sequence goes on from CM017571.1 coordinate 45,773,328, forward strand.
GCCGATGTCATTTCAAATTAGGAGCACACATCAATACTTCTTATCATTTGAGTAATGGCTCGTTCCAGCCTTTTTTATGTCGCATGTTAATTTGTCTACATCAAATTTTAGTCTCTGATGTAATTCTAATAGGACCATGCTATTTTCCTTTTATGTAGTTCAGTCTCTGTGGCTATATGCTTATGCTACAGGTCTGTACCAATATGAACTAAATATTGAAAATCTAAAAACAGTATGTTTAAGATAAAGACTCATTAATACAAGTTAGTAATACTAGACACTTGTCAATGAGGAAACATATCATCGCCGGTAAAGTTTATGACAAACAAATAACAGTCAACTGCTATTTTGATTATACGAAGCAAACTATAGGGTATGGATGCAAGTTTCAAAATTCGACGCTTAAGATGAACATTTAAAAAGGCAAACATATTTCGAAAATGTCTCAATACTGAAGGTTTATTTCTTACAATTTCGTTGATTGGATTGCTGCATTTCTAAAGAACTAATCTCTATCAATTTAATAACTGTCAAGTCCACAGCCATTTTGTCTGATATAGGGATACAAAAAGGTATGGTTCAATCGTTGTCCATAGACTATTAACAAGGCACATTGTGGCAGTAAAAACAGGCAAGCTGTTTAATGCTTATATCATTTTGAGCTGAGATGTGTGTATCAGCCTTCTGATAAATGACTATTTGCATCCAGTATATACACCTAGATAATTTCTGATAACTAACTATGACAACATACAGTAAGTATCTTCTTTTATATTAATGAGATAAGGTAATTCGCTGATATCAGGCGTCAAATAAATGATACAAGGCATTCCTCTAGTATCAAGCTTCAGATAATTGACATAATGCGTCTAGCACTTTCAAATGTATAACTTTCTTCCCAAACAGCATTGACTTGTGTACTGCTCTGATTTACCTTTTCTTTGAGAGTTTCTGTTTCTTTACTTTTTATTTATATTGCTGTCTCTAATACTGTACTTTCTGACTTCCGTAATATTATTCTCATTGTTCTGGTTTTTTATGTAATAGATCAACAATACAAATAAAATTTTGATTTATGATGCAACACGCATTGTCTTCTATTCTTTTATTTGTCGGCTGATGGTATGGCATAACTGTTTTCCTTTTAAAGTCGTTTGTAGATATTGCTATTAATAAAATGTGAACAAGAATCGTGTTCAAATTCACAGAAAGAAGAGCTTAACTTGAAACTGCTTTGCATGTGTGACAGAGAACATGTGCAACATTCGTGCTTGCAAATTCGTTTTACGATTATTTAGAACTTTGAAGGAAAATAAACTAGGAATATAATCCGAAATACAGATAGTATCCGCATAATTTATGTCAAAAAAGTTTCATAATAAAATAAATATGGTAACTTTAACTTCAGGTCTTTTCCAACATTATATATCGAAAACAGTCAGGATTATATTTTCATAAACATACATAACAAACGCACTGTTCAGATCATGAAAATATCTGCCTAACTCAACAACCTTCATTCTTTGCATATTTCTGTTTGTGTATTGTTTTGTGTATTGTTAACGGTGCCCTCGAATCTTTTCCACTGACATTTGTTGTGAAAAGAGACACAAATCAAATCCTATTGCAAAATAAGAATGGTTAAAAAGTCCAAATTAAACACTGTTTTTGTTGCGTAATTTTGATAATTCATGATTCATAATTCGTAATTTATAATCGCCATTTTAACCGCGTGTCTTAAATTGTGAAAACCAAATTTAGCAATTTCTCATTTCTAACACTGATGTAAATCTAGTTTATTTCGTTTATGTATAAAAATGACAGCAATACATATTCAAACTCCGAAGTACGCCTTTTAAAGAGAGGCTTGAAAATAAGTCTTGTTTTTTTCTAAGGAACTGTAAAACTTGCAACGCCTGCTTTTTATCAGTTTCTTTTTTAAAAAATGTTTCAGGCAATAAAGGCTTATTTAAAATGACGAAAGTAACACGAGGGTCACTATTTCAGGAATGAATTAACTGTATTCATGTTTATTGACCGTTACCTTAAATGATGTTGAAACTTTACATAATATATAATCGTACAGACAAAGTATATCAGATTAAATAACCGGTACCGTAATCACATAATAATGAAGTAGTAAATGTAAACGTTTACATTATTTTTGTTATGTAGGTAAGCATATTTTCTATAAAGAACTTCAGAATATTTATCCCTTTTACCTTTTAAAAGTGCCGGTATAGATGATAACCTTAAATAGCGAGTATCTGTAAAATGCTATCGTGATACCCGTGTAGACCTAATCTACTCCCTTGCTTTGCTTTGATTAAATGGAAATTACCGACTTCATTCTTCAAAGTCGTTGTCGACGGAAATTAAGCCACCAATCAAATTCCAAAGTGGACAGATTAGGTCATGCTGATTTGGTAAGAAGAAAAGATTAAGCGTGGTTAGATAGAATCGAATCAGTAATATGGGGAAAAAGTATCAAACAGAAGGACTTGTCAATTAAACTATTTCTCCTTTACGCGTCTAATTGTTTAGATTAAATTCATTTAAATCTATTCAGATAATATGTAAAATAAATTTAGTATATCTAAATAGTATTCTATGAGACTAATATGTTGTTTTCGATATTTTAAATAATCCCAGTTTGCCGCAATGGTATGTTTTCCATTTACGGGCTACTAACCAAATGGTCTTCTCTTTTGTCTCGTTCTATCTCTGTTTTTGTGTTGTTTTTTTAAATATTTTACAATGCCTAGTAACTATTTGTTGTATTTTTGTTATTTTTTATATTCTCTCTTAGCATTTTAAGTTCATAGTTTCTGGTCTCTCTATAACATTTTATTGTATTATTGTTGTTGAGTTTCACATCGTCTTTTTTACATGATACATTTAAAATGGTACAGCTATCATTATCATTAACCTATTCAATTTTCTCAAGTAATTTGCAATGCCCTATATCAGCATGCTTTAGTTAAGCGTTAGAAACAGAAATAGCATTCACTCCAAAAGGTCCGACACCTTACACTTCCTAGCAAAAATATTTCAATAAGTGACACAGAAATTACCATACTTTATCTCATTTTACGATCGCTGTGAAAATGCCGTCGAGGTAGTAAGCAACAGTTTGTCTGTATCAAGTACATTTTAGAAAACCTCACCCTTGCTTTGGGAAAATTGAGGATGAGCAATGGACATTTATGCAAACACTAATGTTTTAGTCTAAATAAAGACGACTTTGAACCCGACCTCAATTCTTCGACAGTATTAACTATTTTAAAGATAGTTCTCATTGTTTAGAGCTGATAACTTGGGTGAGGCTAAAATATTATCTCAACGGTAAGTGGTCACGTGATTTTCTTTTATTTTTAAAATAAAATAAAATGAATGTTTATTAATTTAGAGCGTGGAAGTGGAAGTGCGAGATACCTTCCACAAATCAGGTTTTTTTTGTCGGCTGACCGTTCCTAGATAGTAAATGCTGAGTTTTTGTGTGTTATGTTTCGTGCACTTTTACATTTACCCTGGTTTTCTTTGTCTAGGGGTAATTCAAGTCGGATATATGTGTTATTTCTAATATGACACGTTCACACTCCCTATTTATATAGCAAATACATATGTGTAATGGCGTATTTGTGCAATGCTGCACTTGTACCATACATGTTTGACATCATTAAAGTGCTTTTTGGCATGACTTTTAGGTACTTAAATTATTCGGTTAATATAAAAACATCTGGTTAAATATGTTAAATAATACCTTAAATAGATGATTTTTAAATCTTTAAATCGAATCATCTCTTTGTCGTCCTGCCTGCCTGTCTGTTTTCTATCTGTCTATCTATCTGTCTGTCTATCTATATGTCTGTCTGTCTGTCTGCCTGTCTGCCTGTCTCTCTCTCTCTCTCTCTCTCTCTCTTTCTCTCTCTGTCTGTCTGTCTGTTTGCCCTGTCTGTGTGTCTGTCTGCCTGATTGTCTGTCCCAATCTTATATTAGAAACACATACAAATCCCCATTTTAAGATAATAACGTATATCTGCTGCATTTAGTAATCATGCATGTGTACCTGGTTACTCGCAAGAAAATCAGTTTGACTGATGAACCAAGTGCTTATGTTTTTCAGATACATTTGTTATAACATTAAAGTCATCTTCATCTAGACATCTTTAATTAAAACTGAGGATCAATAGTATGAAAACGTCCAATTGTTTAGGTAAGGACATTTTTTTCTGTCTAGACAGGTGGATCTGATTTATAACACATAATGACACCGTTCTGTCATCTGGTTAAAAGTGTTTCTTCCTATCATGTAAGGTTACATTGATGTCACATCAACGTACATTTCTCATCAAATACATAACTGATGTCTTTGCGTAAAAGTGTTTGAATATCAGTAAAATTCTTTCTGAGTGTCTCTTGTCACTCGCTAAGTATGTAGGCTTTTGTCTGGCTTAACAGGATATTACGCAAAAAATAATCGCGTTATTCTGTCATTGGATCTTTTTTTTTCGTTTAGCTAGGCAACGTGGCCGTTAGCCTAGGACAAATGATAAAAAAAAGCAAGAACTAAAAATAACAGACTTTCAATGAGACAATCCGTGTGATCTACAAAATCATTTGTTGTCATCCGTGTCCTGATATAATACATTAATAAACTATTTGTTTAAACTGTTGCATACTTATATTACGTACTTCACGTTTAGTCCCAGCTTATACCTTATTTTAGACATTTAAAATTTTGTTGTTGTTTTTTTCCAGCTGAAACATTGTATTTTGGTCGCCCTTGATGTAGTGGCAGATACCGCAATGTAATTTCTCTGACTTCATAGTCTTTTAACGCGTAGGTCCGAATTCCTCATGTGTCGAAGGATTAATGGAAAATACTTTCTAGCTGACAAACGGTGTGCCAGTGGTTTACGACATGTTGATTTTTTTCCAGAAAAGCTGGCCGTAACTATAAAGACCACAACTTATCACTGCGATGTTTTTAATAGCAAAATACAAAGTATTTATCTTTAACTATTTACTTTTTACCGGGTATTAACTTCCACAAGAGTAAATATAAAGTCCAATCACGATACCATAGGACCGATCAAATTATTTGTTTGATCAGAGAATCAGAAGTGGTGTAGCTTACCTCAGTGCCATTCTTGATTGCAGCTGTCGGCCAATGTTGTTACGGGAAACTAGCTTCTTCTTAACATAATTAGGTTGTCGTTATTGTTATTTTCGTTATTAAAATATGGGAATAAAACGAAAACCAAAAAAAAGCAACCTTATTATATATCATCATGATTTATTATAAAACATCACTTCAAAAACAACAAGTAATGTGACAAATAACTTTTTAGGACAGAAAAATATGATAGTTCTTACATGTAGGTGGTAGTATCGATAACACTATTAAAGCGTAGTCGACAGATACGGATTACATTTGCCAACTGAATAACGTTCAACATATGGCGAGCAAGCAATCTTCCTGGAATATACACGATTTATACCTTTACTTAATTTACTAAATACAGGGTCAACACCAGACAGTCAACAACGGGCCTATTGTTTGTCGCAGTCATGATCGCCGTACTAATTAGCGGAGCTGCTTTCACTCATGGAGGGTGCAAACATGGCATCGCGTGTCGTTATTCGTAAAGCTGTGTAATTAAATGCATAATTGATTCAAGGGATTGCAACAATAAGCAAATCAAAAGTGTCGTAGTAGTAGGCCGTACATTCGTTCGATTGTAATTCGAAGTATCGTAATTGAACTGTATAAATAATAAACTAGCAAACAAACAACTTTTTGAAATATAACTATTATTTCAAAACGTATTGTTAAGGTTTGGTAAATTTCATTAAACACATCAAAACCTTGGTAATTGTTTTATCAGTTGCAAAAGTGTATTCGTAATTTCATAGTTTGCGCAGGCTTCCATGGCATATGTTTTAAGGGAGATGAGAGTTAATGCAAAGAATTCATGCAAAACACGTACTTTTTTGAAGTAACATACTGAATATTATTGCTGAAGTTGCTTTTCCTACACTATGACTATTTAAGCCATTTTACAGGTATTAATAGGTAAAGAAGAAAAGATCCTATCAAAGTTTCAACAAATAATTAAATTTAATCTACCTCCAGACAAAGGCAAACAGAGTAAATATAAATGTAACCAAAAACACAGAGACCTCATGATATACCTGATACACACTTGGAAGTGTTCTGCATTTTATTTGCACGTATGACCCTAATAGCCGATGTCATTCCAAATTAGGAGCACACATCAATACTTCTTATCATTTGAGTAATGGCTCGTTCCAGCCTTTTTTAAGTCGCATGTTAATTTGTCTACATCAAATTTTAGTATCGGATGTAATTCTAATAGGACCATGCTATTTTGCTTATATGTAGTTCAGTCTCTGTGGCTATTTGTTTATGCTACAGGTCTGTACCAATATGAACTAAATATTGAAAATCTAAAAACAGTATATTTAAGATAAAGACTCATTAATACAAGTTAGTGATACTAGACACTTGTCAATGAGAAAACATATCATCGCCGGTAAAGTTTATGACAAACAAATAACAGTCAACTGCTATTTTGATTATACGAAGCAAACTATAGGGTATAGATGAAAGTTTCAAAATTCGACACTTAAGATGAAAAAGGGCACAAATATTTCGAAAATGTCTCAATACTGAAGGTTTATTTCTTACAATTTCGTTGATTGGATTGCTGCATTTGTAAAGAACTAATCTCTATCAATCTAATAACTGTCAAGTACACAGCCATTTTGTCTGATATAGGGATACAAAAAGGTACGGTTCAATCGTAGTCCACAGACTATAAACAAGACACACTGTGGCAGCAAAAACAGGCAAGCTGTTTAATGCTTATATCATTTTGAGCTGAGATGTGTGTATCAGCCTTCTGATAAATGACTATTTGCATCCAGTATATACACTTAGATAATTTCTGATAACTTACTATGACAACATACAGTAAGTATCTTCTTCCATATTGAGATAAGGTAATTCGCTGGTATCAAGCTTCAAATAAATGATACAAGGCATTCCTCTAGGATCAAGCTAAGATAATTGACATAATGCGTCTAGTACTTTTAAATGTATAACTTTCTTCCCAAACAGCATTGACTTGTGTACTGCTCTGATTTACTTTTCTTTGAGAGTTTCTGTTTCTTTCCTTTTTATTCATTTTGCTGTCTCTAAAACTGTACTTTCTGACTTCCGTAATATTATTCTCATTGTACTGGGTTTTTTTTGTTATAGATCAACAATACAAGTACATTAAATTTTAAGTTATTATGCAACACGCATTGTCTTCTATTCTCTTATTTGTCGCTTGATGGTACGGCATAACTGTTTTCCCTTTAAAGTCGTTTGTAGATATTGCTATTAATAAAATGTGAACAAGAATCGTGTTCAAATTCACAGAAAGAAGAGCTTAACTTGAAACTGCTTTGCATGTGTGACAGGGAACATGTGCAACATTCGTGCTTGCAAATTCGTTTTACGATTATTTAGAACTTTGAAGGAAAATAAACTAGGAATATAGTTCGAAATACAGATAGTAGACGCATAATTTATGTCAAAAAAGTTTCATAATAAAATAAAAATGGTAACTTTAACTTCAGGTCTTTCCCAACATTATATATCGAAAACAGTTAGGATTATATTTTCATAAACATACATAACAAACGCACTGTTCAGATCATGAAAATATCTGCCTAACTCAACAACCTTCATTCTTTGCATATTTCTATTTGTGTATTGTTTTGTGTATTGTAAACGGTGCCCTCGAATCTTTTCCACTGACATTTGTTGTGAAAAGAGAAACAAAACAAATCCTATTGCAAAATAAGAATGGTTAAAAAGTCTAAATTAAACACTGTTTTTTTGTTGCGTAATTTTGATAATTCATGATTCATAATTCGTAATTTATGATCGCCATTTTAACCACGTGTCTTAAATTGTGAAAACCAAATTTAGCAATTCCTCATTTCTAACACTGATGTGAATCTAGTTTCTTTCTTTTATGTATAAAATGACAGCAATACATATTCAAACTCCGAAGTACGCCTTTATAGAGAGGCTTGAAATTAAGTCCTGTTTTTTTCTAAGGAACTGTAAAACTGTAAAAGCCTGCTTTTTATCAGTTTCTTTTTTAAAAAAATGTTTCAGGCAATAAAGGCTTATTTAAAATGACGAAAGTAACACGAGGGTTAATGTTTTAGGAATGAAATAACTGTATTCATGTTTATTGACCGTTACCTTAAATGATGTTGAAAAGAACAATGCAGCTTATAATTTCGAAAGTTCACTCCTCATAATATATAATCGTACAGACAAAGTATATCAGATTAAATAACCGGTGCCGTAATCACATAATAGCGAAGTAGTAAAATGTAAACGTTTACAGTTGTTTTGTTATGTAGGTCAGTATATTTTCCTTAAAGTACGTCAGAATATTTATCCCTTTTATTTTTTAAAAGTGCCGGTATAGCTAATAACCTAACTCTATTTTACAATCTGCAATGTCTTAAATAGCGAGTATCTGTAAATTGCTATCGTGATACCCGTGTAGACCTAATCTACTCCCTTGCTTTGCTTTGATTAAAAGGAAATTACCGACTTCATTCTTCAAAGTCGTAGTCGACGGAAATTAAGCCACCAATCAAATTCCAAAGTGGACAGATTATGTCATACTGATTTGGTAAGAAGAAAAGATTAAGCTTGGTTAGATAGAATCAAATCAGTAATATGGGGAAATAGTATCAAACAGAAAAACTTGTCAATTAAACCTTTTCTCCTGTACGCGTCTAATCATTTAGATTGAATTCATTTAAATTTATTCAGCTAATATGTAAAATAAATCCAGTATATCTAAATAGTATTCTATTATTTCTTTTACGGACTACTTAACAAGGGTCTTCCCTTTTGTCTCGTTCTATCTCTGTGTTCGTGTTTTTGAAATATTTTACAATGCCTAGTAACTATTTGTTGTGTTGTTTGTATTTTGCATATTCTCTCTTAGCATTTTAGTTCATAGTTTCTGGTCTCTCTGTAGCATTTTTTTATTATTGTTGTTGTTTTAGTTTTACATCGTCTATTTTTAAATGATACATTTAAAATGGTACAGCTTTATCATTAACCTATTCAATTTTCTCAAGTAATTTGCAATGCCCTATATCAGCATGCTTAAGGTCGGCGTTAAAAACAGAAATAGCATTCACTTCAAAAGGTCCGACACTTTACACTTCCTTGCAAAAATATTTCAAGCACCCCAGTCGGTTCTTTTTCCGGCTAACCATTCCTAGGTGGTAAATGCTCAGTTTTTGTGTGTTGTCTCGTCTCTGTGTGTTTGTCACTTTTACATTTACCCTGAATTTCTTTGTCTAGGGGTAATTCAAGTAAGATATCTGTGATATTTCTAATAGGACATGTTCACACTCCATATTCAGATAGCAAATACATATGTGTAATGACGTAGTTGTACAATGCTGCACTTGTCAAATAAATGTTTGATATCAATAAAAGGCTTTTTGGCATGTTTTTTTTGGTACTTAAATTATTTGGTTTATATAAAACTGTTGAATAATACCTTAAATGATTATTTTTAAATCTTTAAATCGAATAATCTCTTTGTCTGCCTGCCTGCCTGTATGTCTGTTTGTCTGTCTTTCTGTCTGTCTATCTGTCTGTTTGTCCTGTCTGTCTGTCTTCTTGATTGTCTGTCCCAATCTTATATTGAAAACACATACAAATCCCCATTTTAAGATAATTACGTATATCTGCTGCATTTAGGTAACATGCAAGTGTACCTGGTTACTCGCAAGAAAATCAGTTTGACTGATGGACCAAGTGCTTATGTTATTCAGATACATTTGTAAGAACATTAAGGTCATCTTCATCTAGACATCTGTAATCAAAACTGAGGATCAATAGTATGAAAACGTCCAAATGTTTACGTAAGGACATCTCTTATCTGTCTAGACAGGTGAATCTGATTTGTAACACATAATGACACCGTTCTGTCATCTGGTTAAAAGTGTTTCTTCCTATCATATAAGGTTACATTGATGTCACATCAACGTACATTTCTCATCAAATACATAACTGATGTCTTTGCGTGAAAGTGTTTGAATATCCGATATCTTCTTACTGAGTGTTTCTTGTCACTCGCTAAATATGTAGGCTTTTGTCTGGCTTAACAGGATATTACGCAAAAATTAATCGCGTTATTCTGTCATTGGATCTTTTGTTTTTTTCGTTAAGCTAGGCAAAGTGGTCGTTAACCTATGACAAATGATAGAAAATAGCAAGAACAAAAAATATCAGACTTTCAATGAGACAATCCGTGTGATCTACAAAATTATTTGTTTTCATCCATGTTCTGATATTATACATTATACGTTTATGTTCCAGCTTATACCTTATTTTAGACACTTAAAACTTGTTTTTCTTTTTTTCCAGCTGATACATTGTATTTTGGTCGCCCTTGACGTAGTGGTATATGCCGCAATGTAATTCCTCTGACTTCATAGTCTTTTAACGCGTAGGTCCGAATTCCGCATGTGTAGAAGGATTAATGGAAAAGACTTTCCCGCTGACATACGGTGTGCCAGTGGTTTACGACATGTTATTTTTTTTCCAGAAAAGCTGGCCGTAGCTATATTGACCACAACATTTTACTGCGATTTTTTAATAGCAAAATACAAACAAAATATTTATCTTTAATTATTTGCTTGATCAGAGAATCAAAAGTGTTGTAGCTTACCTCAGTGACATTGTTGATTGCAGCTTTCGGCCATTAGTGTTACAGGAAACCAGCTTCTACTTAACACAATAATGTCGTCGTTATTGTTATTGTCGTTATTGAAATATGGGAATAAAATGAAAACCAAAAAAGCATCCGTATTAAATATCATCACTATTTATTATTAAACTTCGCTTCAAAAACAACAAGTAATGTGACAAAAAAACATTTTAGGACAGAAAATATGATAGTTCTTATATGTAGGTGCTAGTATGGTAAACACTATTAAAACGTAGTCGACAGATACCGATTACATTTGCCAACTGAATAACATTCAACATATGGCGAGCAAGCAACTTTCCTGGAATATACACGATTAATACCTTTACATAATTTACTAAATACAGGGTCAACACCAGACAGTCAACAACGGGCCTATTGTTTGTCGCAGTCATGATCGCCGTACTAATTAGCGGAGCTGCTTTCACTCATGGAGGGTGCAAACATGGCATCGCGTGTCGTTATTCGTAAAGCTGTGTAATTAAATGCATAATTGATTCAAGGGATTGCAACAAGCAAATCAAAAGTGTCGTAGTAGTAGGCCGTACATTCGTTCAATTGTAATTCGAAGTATCGTAATTGAACTGTATAAATAATAAACTAGCGAACAAACAACTTTTTGAAATATAAATGTGGTAAGGTTGTAAGATTTGGTAAGGTTGTACTAACTATGCCTTTGATCAAGGATGTCAGCGTTCTTGTCATGCTTAGAAATAGTCTTTAACCCATTGGTAAAGATTCTACAGGTATCTGAAGCATGTCCCTATATAGGACCGAGTTGTTCCAAGATGCCAAAATATGGGTTGTCATCAATATTTCCCTAGGGACAGTATACTTATTCGCCGCAGCCTACAACGGGCAAAAGATCCACTTAAGACATAAGTTAAGTTAAGCATGTGGGAAATCTAAGGTTAAAGTTATGAGATGAGATATAGACAATCACGTTATACGTCTGTTTAACGGTTTTTTCGTTTAAACGATATTATTTGTCTCGATAGTAATATGCTGCAGTTGAGATTTTGTAGTTGAGTTTGCCTTTGTCTACAGGTACATAAAATGTAAATATCTGTGGAAATGGACCTTTTCTTATTTACCTATTACATTTACTCCATAAATTTAATAAAACATCTGTAATTTGTCCAGGCCGCTGATATAATTTGTTATAAAGCATTACTTAATCTTATATTTTAATATCAGTGTTTTCTGTGGAGATGTTAGGATATGCATAAAATTATACTTGATTATACTTATTTTGGTTTTAAATAAAATATAAAAAGAACAACAATATTTTTAGGGTAAAAACAAATTGCAGAATAAAATGGATTCTTATTTTAAATAATCAAGAAAATATCCTTTAATATAGACTAAGACAACGTTTTGCTTTATATTTATTAGGATGTGAAAGATATCTAAAACTGCCTTCACAACAGCAGCATAAGAGTGCAAGTTTCCGCAATAACGCTGGAAATTAGCCACTGACTGGAAGTTTCCTGATAAACGTTGCCGTGCAACTGTCAAATTGTGTACTGGGTACGTGCATGACCTTATTTTGATGTAAGGTTTAATTGATTTGATTTCATACATTGAGAACTCTAAATTAAAGGCCATGGTTAGTTGCATAAAAACGTCACACATAAAGAAATGAAACAATGTGAAGGTAAAATATGGCTTAATTTTATTAACACGTATCTTACTTTTTTATTAAAGTCACATTTAACTTTATAAACGAACAGTGCATAGTTTTCTGTATGGCGCAACTTTATATATCATGCTTTTTTGTCCGTAGCCTCGTCAATCCACTGCCAATCACCAGCCTATAAACATCGTGTGGTTTTAATTGGTTTTTGTTGTGCTTAAATACACATATATATGTTATTATGCTAATTATCGAACCATACTTTTTAAAGTCAGACGTTAAGTTAAAATAATAGTTTATAAAATGAATTACTGCATGTCGAAATACAGTACAAGTATTTATAACGATAAATGCGAAAGATAGAGCAAAACTCTAATATCATGTTGCAAGGCCCAAACGTCTTGTCAGTATTTAAAATTGTAATTATATTGGCCTTTAGTATAAAGAAAGAAATGTTCATTTTTTATAATTTATTGTTCAATTGTGTTTTTTCGTAATAAATGATTTACTTTAATGCTGGTCGCTTTCATTGAATATGTTTATTGATATCAAAGTTAGTGCATTGTAAAGAATGTCGGCTTATCATACCCGATGCTATCAGTCACCGTTATATCGAAAGAAGAATGTTTGTGTCTTCAGTATCTTGTTTTATTTATTTTTCTGTGAACATTGTATGACCATTGTATATTATGTATTGCTAAATTATGTCCTTTTGAAAATTTTAGCTACATGAATTAGCGTGGTTACTATAACACACCAAGACAGACACAGCATTACATTGTTTTCATCATCTTTAAAAAAACAGGTGGTTACCTTATCGATGTTTAACTGTATCCACTGTGCTAAATAAATATCACTGCCGTGCCACTCTGTCTACACCTGCTTTACTATATAGAAAAATACAATATCATTTTCATATTTATTATTCGTCAGTAGCGTACTTATCCTTATTAAATATATTGGTAAAATATTTCACGAAACACATCAAAACGGTGATAATTGTTTTATCTTTCGTAATAATATATTCTTAGTTTCAGAGGTTTTGCACATTTTAATGGAAGTTGTTGGAAGAGAGAAAGAGAGAGAAAGAGAGAGAGAGAGAGTGAGAGAGAGAGAGAAAGAGAAGAGTAGCTACAGAGAATAATACACGATAAGAAATATTTAAAATTACAAAAGCTAGTATTATTGGTTCATTGCTGAATGTCCTTGATGTAGTTGTCTTTCCTATGCTAAGGTTATTTTCTATTGTTTCATGTATTCAATTAAACTTTATCGTATAACTGACACACACTTTACAGGTGAGTCTCGCATGTTATTTACATGTGCATTCCACATGGCCATTATTGTATTTTAATTTATACCATATTAATTCCAATGATTATTCTTATTCTGTAAGTTGTGTTTTATTTCAGTCTTCATCTCACACGTATTTTTAAGTCGCATGTTAATTTGTCTTGTGCTAATTCAAAAAGAAGTGTACTACGGAAAATGACAACAATAAAATTTCAACCTTCTCTACGAGCCTATATAGAGAGACTGAATAAACTTTATCGATGTTTTGTGTTTTCACGAAACGACATTTTGCATATGTATCATCAAAAGCCTGCATTGTATCAGTTTTTTCATGTTTGTTTTGTTTAAGTTAAAAAGTAACCTTAAGGTTAAAACACTTAATATTTACAAGGTCCGAAATAACATGAATGTCGCTGTTTTGGCACGAATTATGTTGAAATTTACTGATATTAAATGACCTAACAGGTTTTGAATGTTTTAAATTACTAGTTAATTGCAGTTTATATTTTTATACGTATGCTCCATAACCGATGAAGAAATGTAGCATACGTTATATACATATATATGTACAGGCATATTTCCAGAATATATGTATACAAGATTAGATTACCATATCAGGAGCTGTAACCACAATGGCAAAGTAGAAAAACATACTTTTACATGAGGTGTGTTATGTAGTCTCGTATTTTCACACTATTTATCTCCTTTTTTTGTATAGTACATGCATAGATAATACCGTGGCTCTATTTAACAATCTTTAAAAATAGATGTTTCTGTAACTTCTGTTGTGTTTGTCATTGATCTAGATTAAACATTTTGTATGCAATGTCTGCGTTGATCAAAATTACTGACTTCATTCTTAAAAGTCGTAGCTGACGGAAATTAAGCCACTAACCAAATTCCACAGCAGACGGATTGTGTCATTTTGATTTGTTAAGAAGAAAATATTTAACCTACATTAAGATAGAATCGGATTCGTAATAGGAAAAAAGACATTCAACCAGACAAAGTTGCCCCTTAATCTAATTATCTTAAAACGGTCTATTTGACTTCCACGAAAAAGAAAGAAAAACAACATATTTTATTTTATTCGGATGGTAAATTTTGTCGATCTAATCGAATCCTAATGCAGCCTCTCAGTATTTTGTGTTAGATACCTTAAAAACATGTTAATAAATGCTAAGCTTAAGGAAAATAACATACATGTCTGTCGAAAGGGCTTTGTTAAGTGTTTTATTTGCTACTTAACAGAATGCAAACAGATCTTTAAAATTATCGTTGATTGATGTTGATAACTTTTAAGTTATTGGTATTTGAATTGGAATCACATGAGCACCTTTGTTTGCATATAATTTATTGTATTGCTTTCATCAATATTTTTTCATACTATCCCTTCTTACTTTCAGTCATACCATAGAAGCATTCAGTTTAACGTCATTATAATCCTTTTTCCTCACAAATGTCGGTAACTCAAAACCGTAATTTGGACTGTACACTGGAGAAATTCTGTTTTATTTTTTCATCTCCCGTGTCGTGCCCTTTAAAGGTGAAAGTTGAGTAATTTTCATAAGCATTTAGGCGAGATGGAACAAGTATTTACACCTTCTGGATATTGTCTGCCTTTATCGTATACAATTTGTCTTTTTCAGATAACCCCTAGGGCCTATTTTATTATTGTTTAAGTTGCTTTTATCTTGAAGTCGCTTCACAAACACTAAAATAGTGTTGTTGGCTTGGATGGTTTTCGAAAGTCAATTGCTTTTTTCTGTTTACATTAGAGGTTCTTTCAAGAAAAGAAATGCACATTGCTCAAATGACGTCATAGTAATTTGTCTATATTTAACTATATATTTCAGTCTATGTCATTTTGTAGCTTTAATTATACATTATCGCATTCTCTGTTTTATGTCCATCCAGTCCACGTCTGCTAACTTGCCAAGGCATTCTTCTCGTGTTCATAGTGTACGTATTTAAGAAAGTATTTCATTAGCTATTTGTCAAATAGTATTCTATGTTTAGTTAAATATTTGGTTATTCTCGACCTCAGCATATCTACTATTTGCACATACGAAGTAAAATGTGTATATGTAAAAGTAAGTAGATCACATCATGGTTTAGTTTTACCACTCTCGAATTATCCTAGTTACAAGGCAACGTGCAAATACAGACAGCACACATAATATCAACAAAAGTATATAATCACCGCAGTATTATTAGCCATACCGTGTGCAAAGACATCAGGTTACAAAATATGTATCATCAAAATCATAGCAGATACATATAATAAAACACAAATTTTGTTGTTTTGTTTCAATATTAGAAAGACGTATCTATATAATAGTGTGATTTGCAGAAGGAATGTACAAGGAAGCTCTTAATTGCTTTTTTATTTCTCTTCCATTTTTTTATGTTTTATTGTCTACAGTTGCAGTTGTAATCTATGTTGACTTTAAGTCCATCCTATAAGGATTGTTACGTGTATTTCCTTTATTGGACATTGGGCTTTCGTTCCTCAATTCCATCTCCGCATGAACAGGATGCTACAAGCATTTACTCTTATCTTGTTATTTTTTCCTTGATTCATAAAGTTAATTTCATTTACTTTTTACGTTTTGTAGGTCTTCTTATCGAAATAATACCTACCTCTCTAAATTATTTTTCAATTACGTCACAACTTTCGTCATAACTTGTCAAACAAAACATCAGCGCTTGGATATTAATTCAAATGGATCGGTTTTCTTTTCATTGCTTGCATTTGAGAAACCCATCAGGAAGTACGAGGTTAGAGCTCTGTAAAACCGGTTTAAGCACCCCAGTCGGTCCATATTGTCGATTGACCGTTCTAAGTCGGTAACTGTCGGGTTTGCTTTTATTGTTAAATGACTCATCAAAGATTTGTTCTCACTTTTACATTTGGCGTGCCTGTGAACACCTCGGCCCTGTATCTTTTCAAATTGTTGTATGTTTCAATGCTTATAGGACTTTGTCTTATATATTCTTATTAAAGCCATTTCCTTAATCGGTAAGTAACAATAACTTACAACGATTGCATTTAACAGTAGTTACATTTAAAACTGTAGAAGTAACTCTATGATCACTGTAGAAATGAAATAAAATATGATATCTTCTTACATTATTTCTGAGTACACCTATGAAACTTCTAAGATTTTAAGTTGCACCGCTATATACTGTGCGGCAGCCAGCGGAATTACACATAGTTCTCAGAAACTAATAAAGGAAAATTAACTAATTAACCTGCTAAAAAAAGCAACCGTTAACATTTAAAACATAATGTACAATCAATGCTAACCAGGTCTATTTAAATATACCGTATCTTTTGAAAAAAAAAATCATTTACCGATGATAAAATTATGAGAGAAATAAAACGTATTTTCTGTAATGTACAATTAAATATTCATGCAAGAAAGTCAAATAAACATGTTTTTGGAAAAGGTTTAAGTCTACTATGGTAACAATCTACAACAAACATATTGTAGACTAATTGTGCAAACTATATATAGCTTGTTTTCTGTTCTTTCCTTAACGTTTGTTTCCCTGTCTTAATTGATCTGTGTTGTCTTTCATATTTTTGAATATAGAAATACACAAAATATCCAGAGAATGTAAAAAGAAACGCGTGGAATTTTTGTGGAGAGCCATTATTTTCATAAATAGGAATTAGCGGAATTAAATAGAACTCCATTTTTGCTAATTAACTTCTATAACTAACTACCATACGTTTGTTTCTTCTGTTTTCATATACCTTGAAGGTTGTTCTATATTATGTTTGCCTTGGTCCAATATCCTGTATACTGTTTATAAGAAAAAATTCCTTCTCTATTATTTATTTAGTGTTTTTCATTTTTGCATGGATGACTGACGTTGGTGTGTAGATGTGTATAAATGTGAGACAACTCAGATTTCAATTTTCTCTCCGGCGTTGTTGCCATATATCTTTTCAATTAATTACCAATTACTGTTGAATTAAATTCATCATACCCGCATGAGAAATTGATACCGACCTTTGTTGTGCGCTCTTATTGCATTTACCACCTAGTAGTTCCACCTCTCTTCAGACATTGCACATACCTATGGTATCATGATTCACTGTGGTATGCCCTTTTGACGCTTCTCATTTTATCATTTTTCTTTTCTGTAGAGAAAACTGTACTTCTACTTGTTAAATTTATCATGTTCACCATAGGTAGTCTGTAGTCCATGTTGTATGGAAATCTTAGCATCATAGACTTTTTTTCAAGATAGTTATTTTTCAATGTCAGGATATTGACCCATTTAGACACTCAATTATGATATTCAATTAATAATAAAGTCAAGTCTGTTAAATTTTCTGTAATGGTTCATTTAGCAAACACAGTTACTGGCAATAACAACATTGGCAATATTTATCTTAAAAATGACTTTAGTCTGTGTTAATTCATGGTTATATAATTCACTCCGATAAACTTGTTAAAGCAGCGTCAGCAATTTTGTAATGACTTATGAAAAAATACTTTCACCATGTTAATATGTGTCTATTTTAAATCTTTGCAATCTCTTTGCACAACCAATAATACTAATATTTTATGTGTGCTTTAAACTCGTTTATTGTAATGTCAGAGAGTGCTGCGACAGATATATTTAGAAAATTGCCATTGGAATGATGTAATACATTGTCAGCATATTGGTTTAGATTTAGATTATACGAGTAATATGCTGGAGTCAAACAATAACACAGTGGTCTAATATTGTAAGAGGCTGTAGGCCGGGATTTATAAGGAGCTTTTGAAATAAGACATTAAATATTAAATGTGTAATAGCTTACAGGTTATTTTAGTACATGTACCAAAAATAATAATGTCTTTTATAACCATATATGTGCATATAATTTCTGGTAAGTTGGTTTGTCGCGATGTCCCACTCGGTAGAGAGTTTGTTGCCTAAATACTAGGGCATCCTCGGCCACAGCGGATGGCCGCGGCCAAGATCCATAGTATCCAGAATAACACGGTCTGGTTGGCTTTCAATTACATTGAGGCGTCAACCAGAGTAGACTGAGTTCTGATTGTCTGATGGTGAGCTTCAGAAGTTTAGACTATTAGGTTTTCTAGGTAATTACTTAAGCAAAGACATTACCACGATCTTAATGTGATGAAAGAGTTATTTATATAAGCGAATGAGCATGCGTTACTGCAATAAACACGTTCTAGATAGGTTTTGTAATTTTTTGTTTCATTATTTTCCTTCGAGAACAAGGTAAATAGAAAAGCGTCCTATCAAAACTCTAACAGATATGTAAATTGTTTACCAGTAGACAAATGGCAAACAAGGAAATGCAAATGTGAAAAAAAAAAAAACAGAGACGAGGACATAACACACAATAAAGAAAAAACCATCAGTTACCGCCTTGAACGGTCAGTCGGAAAACGGCCACTGAGGTGCTTAAACCTGGTTTGTGGAGCGCTCCAACCTCGCACTTCCTGAAGGTTTTTCTAGGCAAACAGTGTAAATAACAACATCCCGTCAAAGTGAAACAACTACAATAAGCACCTGCATCGGGAGTTAAAACAACTACAATGAACTTATATACATACATTACAACTAGCAACAAAATAAACTATAAAAAATGTACAGTAGATAAAAGCCTCGGCAACGTAAAAACAAGAAATCCCAAAACGAGATCAGTTCGAAATAAAACAGCCCATGCGCTGATATATTATAAGATATTATAGGAACAAATAAAACAGCCCAAGCGATGATATATTATAAGATATTATAAGAACAAATAAAACAGCCCAAGTGCTGATATATTATAAGAACAAATAAAACAGCCCAAGCGCTGATATATAACAAGATCAATTTAAATATGGCATATCCATGAATCATGTACATCAAGTGTTCAAAAGTGAAATGTAAAAAATACGAAAGAAAACAACGAAATCTAGAAAACAACCTACCAACAAAATAAAACGCTAGTATTGTTAAGAGCTAATAAGTTAAAAAAAAAAGTTCATGAAAAGCCGAGGATTTATCCGCAGTTGGCGCGCCGCCTATATATGGAATGCTGAAAAATTGTGTACATGCGAGCGGAATGTCCTCGGACATTTTCGTTCTAGCTAGAGAATGGTCGGGGGAAAATGGACAAGGCGTTCCGAATTCCGGAAGTTCCGCGATTTACACATTCCCAACGTACGGGTCCTATTTCGGTAAATGACGTTCTTTTTATATAAACTATTGCAAGTATGCAGAATTATTGTTATATGTAAAGTTGTTCTTTGTATAAAAGATTACGGACTCTGAAAATTCGTAATTTTCCGCGTAATTTCGTAGACTCCCGGAACACCATGTTACCGACCATGTGACCATAGTAAAATACCATGTGATCGCGACACACGGTTTGCAAAAATGGTGTTGAAAAGACGTGATCGCCGCGGTCGATTGAGCAAATCATGTCCCAAAAGCACTGTCAAAAAGGAAATTAATGAAAAACAAGATCATACTTATATTGTGAGTGACCGTGTTTGTGATTATGTGGACATTGAAAGTTCGCCTAAGGAGAATGAACGTTGGAAAATTGGACGCAGAATGGTGCAATTCTCCGTGCTGGTTGAAGGAGTTAAAATTGTGTACTTTATGTAGACTCAGGCCGATTCCACTGTGTCATTGGGGAACTTAAGAAAGGATGGGTGGTGGTAATTTATAAATTAAATGTTTAAATAGGGACTGTGGGACATGTGAACACAAAGCTTGGAACAGGTAAGAATTGATTTGCATAACAGATGCATAGAGCATCTGCAATCCAATAGATTATGTCATTTATTGATTTATTTTGTTACCTTGCCATTGAAATAAAACTCCAGTTTCGTACCCAAAACATTTCGTACCAATATGTGAGTTAGTATTTTTCTTATTTTTTTTAAACAAACTAAACATGTTTGCATTGGTATACAATATTTTTTGACATGTATACATTGAATTCACTTGTACAACTGCCTTTCAGTGGTGAATAGGTTCTCTTACTTTTTCACAATCTTCTGGACCAGTCAAACACTATTGTGCCAATAAATTTAACAATAAATAATTGTTTTAGAGGTGTACAGCATCCACCACCCAGTCTTTTTTACTGTTATGCTTACACAAATAAAACAGAATTGTTAGTCCCCGATACCAAGCTTATCAGTTCTTTTCTTTTACAGCTATGATTGACAGTCTGGGAGGTCCACAAAAAGTAAACCACATGTTAGCGGCACTTAACATTCCAACTATTAGCAACGACAATCTGAAAAAGTTGGAGAGACGGACAGAGAAGTCCATTGGCATTGAGAAAATCAGATCTCAGTAAGTTTATTAGCATAAATTGAGTTTTTAAATCAAAGACATGGTTTATTGGCTTTTTTACAACATTTTTGAACATCTCTTCAATAGATATTGTAGGACTTGTGATTAATATGGTTCAATAAAAAAAAAGAATTCATCTCATTATTTTCTACCAGCATCTGTGACTGAGATGACAATTATGATTTGTTTTGTGTGTGTTATTTAAGATATGAATTTTATTTATGCTTTCAGTTCATAATGGAAGAAAGCCAGATATAACACAGATGGCTGCCAGAGAGGAAGATAGTGGCAGTGAGTTTTCCACGTATGTGCTGCTAAAGGAACCTACTTTGCATGGAGTGCAACAGACAACTAGAATAAGTGTGGCAGATGGTGCTACGTATGTAAATGGGGCTACAGTAGAAACTGTTAGTAGACAATGTGCTGTTCACAAGTTTGTTAAGTGGCTGAAAAGGTTTGATCAAGTTGCGTTAGTGGCGCACAATCTCAGGAAGTTTGACGTCTCTATCCTTCTGTCAGAAGTGTCAAATATTAACAAGTAGGATTACTTTTTTGCCAATGTTGCTGATTGTGTGGATTCATTATCCTTGTTTCCTAAGACATACGCTAACAGAGGTAGCTACAAACAGGAAGGCCTGGCACGTAATATATTGTGCATTCAGTACAATGCACATGATGCTGTGGAAGATGTGCACACTTTGGTGAAACTCTTCCAGCATTCATGCACATTATTTCCAGATGTTTTCAAATTCTCTTGTTCTGTAAAAGCATTGTACCATCATCTTCTGTCGTCTTAGGAAAAGGCAGACTGCATTCTACCTTTACATCGAAAAATAGTAAAGGACAACCTCGTGTTACAAACACTAAAAGAACACTTGATACTTTAGTGCCTAACCCAGCTAATCTCTCAGAAAAAAGTACACATTAATTTACTTCATGCAGTGCACAGGAACTCTTGATTAGATGACTTTTTGAGTTAAACCCAATTATCAAGAATCAAAGCTGCAGCAGGGACCATTTGTCACATTCTCTGACAATACTCCTGTTATTGTTAGCATTTAAAATTTGAGAGGAAATAAGTTTCAAGCTTTTTTTAAAAAATAATTTCATTGTTTAAGTTTTAATAAAGGCGTAAGTTTATGTTTGTGAAGAAAGCTAAATATTTTCTACATATTTGTGTTTGATTAACTCCCCTGAAACTTGACACCATAATCATTAACCAGTATGTTGTGAAAGAACTATGTGGTAAAAGTTATTCTTTTTTTATATTTTGTCACTTATACAGTGTACATAATTTATGTATAGGTTTCTTAGGATAATTGTTTATAGAAATTTTTAGCTGGAAAATCACACATTTAAAAAGTAAACAGAAAAAAATCACTTGTGTTTTAGGATGTTGTTCATAAGAAAAATCCATTTTGCCTATTTTCTTATAGAATAAATCCAAGTAATTAATTTATTTATTCATTTGGCAAAATTATAGAGGATTTTGTGTCGTCAGTTGTTGTAATTTTTCAGGTAATATCCGAAACGAGGGGTACAATCTTAAAATTTACATATCTCATGTTTAAGCTGGTAAAAGTTGTCTAAACTTTATTTTTATATGTCTTATAGAATGCTTAACAAGAAATAGTAAAGACGATTATCAATTTTTAACATGCATTTCAGAGTCCGTAATCCTTAGTATGTTTATAAAACTTATAAAAACTATAGGTTTTTTTGTTTAAAATTTATTATTTTCTCTATTTCTAAAAATAGATCGATAGGGTCTGTAGTGACACGTTATGAAAAATATCATTTTTATTCACACACAGATGACAATCGTGGAATAGTGCAGTGGTTATGGACGTGTCCTGATGTTAACTATCTCCTGAGATCGAATCCCATTGCAATCAATTTTTTTCCGTGACTTTTTTCTTCTTTGTTTTTACATTAAATATAACAAACAAAACATTTAAACATACAAAAAATATTGATCAATAACAAATGTTCACGCAGAGGAGGTATTTTTGCTTTTTAAATTTCTAAACACTTATGTACATCTGACGGTTACACTTGTTAATGAAGACATGTATGTCCCTTTGTTAGGATTGTAGTTGTTTATATAAGTAGCATTATATACCAGAATTAAATTATTACAGTGATTTTAATGTTTAAATAATGATTTAAATCAGTCATATCTAAATTTCTCATAAATATTATTTTCACTGTTGCGTCGCCCTTTGATGCTTCGCATCAATGCTTTTCTTGTAGAACATTGGTATTACAATATAATCAAACAATGAAGATGCTACTACAACACATTACACTTTTCATTTGGAGTTTGTCTTCATTTCCATTCGTTCTTAGAAAAAATGTATTCGGGCATTTTTAGAACAGTATTTCTTATCCCATTACCTGAGTATAAAGTGCAAATAAGAGTTTAAGTTATGTCACTACTTTGTATCTAATGACATCATGCTTAGTACTGACAATCGCTTGGGCGTTTTTGTTTTAAATTCATATGCTTTCTTTAACATTTTCTCTTTGAGAAAACCCTGACACGGTGAAATGTACAAGCCCTGCAAACTTTTTAAAACACTCCAGTCTACATTCTGCCCCATGACGGTTGCACGACGGTATATGTTGCAATGTTAATCTTATATAATCTTATCCATAACATTTACAGAATCGTGTCTCTATTTGATTGTACACGGACATATATCCGCGATTCTCAGAATAATAACTCGAACCCAACCAACAGTGGAAAGAAATTGATAGCAGATTTTTAAATAAGTAAAGGCATTTACATTTTGGCCTCATTTTGGTTTCTGGTTCCTGTTTGCTTAGAGCGCGTACGTCAGTGTTCACCTACGGCAAGCGTTTGGCGAAGTATTCCACAAAGATGAATAATTTGCGTTTCCTTCAACTTAAGAATCAGCATCCTGAACCCAGTGGTATTCTTCATTAGTCACAAAAGGAAACAAACAAAGGACACCTTGCCATAACCAACTTTATTCCATCAAAATAAGAGCGTCGGAAATGAATAATGTGCAGGGCAAACCCATTTAAATTCACGAATAGCAATGTTCTATTTTCTGTAATATCTCAATTTAACGAAGATAAATAAAAGAAGTACCCAACGAAGAGAAAAATGTCATTGTTACCTATAAACAATATTGTAGCAATCACCGTCATCATCACTAGTGAAATCGTCAACTCCGTGAGCATAATTTTATTTCTGAAATCAGTGGCTACGTACCTTTCCCGTATCAAGTTGTTTGTGGTATTTTTACTTGTTTCACTAGACAAACAGACAAAAGGCGTTTTATATACGGATATGCGACTGACAATGTTACCACTTAGTAAGTTTTAGATATATGAAATGCGACAAGTTCTGCATATTACTAAGCCGATCTCGCATCATACAGAAACCGATATAACTAACATAATCTCATGCAAGAATAGACTGTATGTGATGTTACCTTTATGCTTAATGTATAATCTTCAACGCCTATATGTACATTAAAACATCTTAAATGTTTAAAGTAGTGTTATTTGCATATCTGATATTTGTTGCATTTCTCTTCACCAACAGCATTCTTCGCTGGAGCTTCACCACCGTCAGGCAAGTTGATGTCATCTTATAATATTATTCATTTATGATATCATGTTATGCTCTTAAGTATAAAGTATAGCATATAAGTGTATGTGTAACTAACACAAAAAATGATTACTTGTTTTATATTATATATCATTTATATTAAACATTTACAAAAGCGGCTAAACTTGCATTACTTGAAACTAATAATATGTGTACCCACTTTGTGTTGGAGCGCCAGTAACTGACTGGTTTGGGTCTAACTGCTTCGGTTCAACTCCAGATCGAAGCAAACATTCATATGAGGAACGATGTTTCTGTTGACTATTTTCTTTTCTTATGCAGTTTAAATGTATTAAAAAGGCATTTGTCCAGAACTTTGTATTTACATTTCCCTCCTTTCTAATATTTTCAATTTCTAATATAAGTGGTATTAATTTAATTTTTGTATTCGATAGTAATGTTCTCTTAATCTCATTTGTAACGTCATTATACTGCATTTGTTTCTACTTATCGCATTTTTGTTGTTTAATTGCAATGCGCTGTAAAACAAGAATAGGCGCCCCTGAAGTACTCAGGTTACCCTCAAGCAAATTAGTGGGATTGTCTTGTAGCCTTATTTCAATTGTCATAACCGTTAATGCATCATTATTTCTTGGTTCTATATATCTTTCTTTAAAAGTATTATTTAAATAGTGAAAACATCCGCCATTTTACAGACGAAAGTTCATAACAAGCTAGGAAACATTTTCGACACCAATGTAAACTTATATTCTTATATATTTATTTTATTAAGCGGCTATAGTCTGAAATATCTATATATTTCATCTCATTGAGCTATGTTTCTTACACTAAAGGAACCAGAAAAATAAGTGTGTCCTTTATACCGTTAATATATACCATCTTTTTCATACACACACTTTTTCAAGTCAGGAAATAAAATGATAAAAGAGAGTTCATGTTATATATCATTTAATCATTGATATTGAGTGAAACACACAAATGATAAATACCCCTCTCACTGGGACTTTTGCTGCCAAATTGTTACGATATAACTCTTTATGGGGAATGGGGCCACGATTTTGGCACTGCAAATAGGCAGAAGAAAAACAACCTGCTGTATAAGGTTATTACCAATTGGACGATACCAGAGAACAGATCCAATTTAATTTCAAAGTGTAGCCTGCTATTGTTGGTCTACTCTTGTCTTCATATGAAAACAGTAAGCAATTTAGTGAATGACAAAATATATCGGTAGCATTTTTAAAAGTATTACATACTATTTTAGGCCCAAGTTTTAACGGAAAGTAATATCGACATATTGAATTATTAAATTAGCTCCTTTCACTTCGATTATTATTCCAAGCAGTTGACTACACATTGAATCGTGTACATTTAAGGTTACCTAATAAAAACATAGCATTTATTTAGGAGTAAGACAATAAAATGTCCTGAGCCATAAAGCCGTTCACAACACTACTCTTGTATAACGTCAGTATGCATATGTCAATTCCAATCTATTTATTCCTAGAAAATTGTACAAACAAGCGTTAAAACTGAAAAAAAATCTGTCAAATCATGATTCAATTAAATCTGCACTTTAACTACAAGAATAACAAAAGGAAACTCATTAAGGTCAAACAAACTTGAGCACAAGAAAGATGTAAATAAAAAAATCTTAAAATTAAATCAAACTTCATATCAATATCCCTGTAATGGTGATTCCTATTTGCTCTTGTGTAAACAAAAAATACCAAATTTGTATAGTTTCAATGTTCTACTTTCTCTTGGCTTAGATCAGAATGTAATATTTTAACAATATTCTTGCAAAGGGTTTAAATAGAGCAGATTCTGTAGAATCTTTTTGACTGTCAGTTTAATAAATGAGAATTTAGGGCAATAAGCTGGAAGCCTTGAAAAAAAAACCTAATTTGTGTAATTTTCCATTGTTCGTTTTGAATATTGACTACAGATGAACAAGAAAAGGTCCTATCTAAATTACTACATATATTTAAATTTTAACTACATATTGACAAAGGCAAATAGGGTAAATGTAAATGTGAGACAAATCACAGAGACGAGACATAATACACAAAAAGAAAAAACACAGCAGTTACCGCCTTGGAACGGCCAGTCGTAAAAGGACAGGCCGGGGTGCTTAAACCTATTTTGTTGAATGCTCCAACATTGAACTTTCTAAAGGCCTTTAATCAACCAAACAGCGAAAAATAAAACTAACAACTGACAGAAAGCACCTGCTTCGGGAGTTAAAACTGATAAAATAAACTAATTTATAGACAGGATAACTAAAAATATAAAATCGACATATGTAAACTATGTATAATAGATGAAAGCCTCGGCAAGCGATAATTTCAAGCGATAAGAACACTTTAATGACGTCATACAATGTCATGACGTCATATGCAAAAAAGAAATCAAAAGAGAAATTTACAAACACGAAAGAAATCTTCGAATCCTAGAAAAAGCTCAAAACAACAAAACAAAATGTAGTATAGTCAGGAGTAAATAGGTAATTAGATTCAATTAAATATATATATAAAAAGCGGAGGACTAATCCGCAATTTGCATATTTTATAATAAAGGTACACAAAATCCCTACTGTACAATCTTACGTAAAGGACATAGAGACTGCTCCAGTTGTCTCACTTATATAGGGCACGACTGGATAGCTGAAGAGACAAGAAATCCAACAGTGACTGTCTAATTATGACTTTGTCATATATATACTTATTTAAGTCACTGTTATCGTAGAATCGTAAGTCACATATTTCTTTTTATTGTATTACCTAATATAATTGTTTCTCAAATTCTCAAAGTTCTGAAACAATAATTGACTAAGCCACATTAAGAATGCTGTACCAATGTAGGTTGGTTTTTTTTTGGGTCATTTATACAATATAATAGCTAAAATGGTAAAGCGGAAATTTTCGTAAGGCAGGAAAGGCGTCTAGAAGGGATTTAGATAAAGTGGAATTCAAAAGGAAAATGTTTGTCATTTTAATATAGAACGTGATTATCCTGTCAGAATGACATATGTTGATCAATAGCATATTAGGCTTTAGTCTTGCACAACTCAATTGAATTTACGAACTTTGAGGTTGTAAAAAGATACCAACATGTTGCCTATTTAACTGTATTTTATTCAGGCTTAAGCGAATACATGATATGTAACTTATTAATTCAGAAATAATAAAATATGTTAATCGGTTCAGGTTGTCTGCTACTAGTGGAATTCAAGATATCCGTAAGATATAATTTCAAATTCATGCAACGTTTGCTTGTCCATAATTTATATTTTCTCTACAATATCACGCTTAGCGTTAAATGTTTCACAGACCCCCATTGACTTGATGTCTACGACCAACAAGGGTCGAGTCATTACGGCCGATACATTTTCCCACGCAAAATATACAACATTTTCAGAGTTAAAGATAGCTGAAGTCCAGAAAAATGCTATTTATGCACGCGTGGTTTAACTTAAATATTTAGCATTGACTAATGATACTGCCACAGCCAGCATAGAATTGACTCGACCTTTCTTAAGGACAATAGTTATCAATGCCTACGTTGCGTCTAGTCACAAACATTGTATCAGATTTTAGACTTAATGTTTCATAAAACAAATGACAAGAGAGAAAGTTGCCACTTCACAACATGCAATTAGACACGACTTACCCGCTTCAAACACTTCAATCCTTGCCCTGCAGTAGGTGACTTGTCGGTTCAAAATGCGGAAAGACCTTAGCTAGATCTCAGGTCTAAAGGTTAATCTGAAGCAATGATACAACTTATCGGCCCAGTGCTTGGTCAATGTTACTGAGTTGTTTTATGTCAGGTGTTTACGGCATGAAATTCGACTAGCAGACAATTTCAATATCCGCTTCTTTTAACAGCTGCCTATTAAAAACCGTTTGTCTGTCCAATGTCATAAGGTGCGGATTTATACTATTATAATCTTGCAGTTGAAAGTGTTGTTATCGAAGGCCGACTCGTTTGAATATTTGCCTATTTAGAAGTTACCATCAAATACATTGAGCAAATACAGCTGTGTGGAAGAAGTTAAATAAACATTGTGTGAAGTTCTTAAGATTTAAAGAGCAGGCATGTATGTGATTAGTTTCAGCAACATCATTTTGTTTTTGTTTTGTTTAACTACTTGTATTCATTTAAATGAGAAGTGATAACATCAATAAATTGAAAAGTTATTATAAAATACGTAATCATGCAAGATAAAAAATTGAATCTTTTTTCCATTCATGAATGGTTTAGTGCCCATTCTCCTTACCTCACTACACTAACAGAATTTAGTCTTTGATAATTTACTGAGACACATTCTTATACCTAAAGTAAATCCTTCACATCAGCCACGCAGACAAATAAATCCAATTTCATGAATATTTGAGTCTTGTTATTGATCTTCACCGATAATCAACCGACCTTTACATTTCTACAGCAAATATACACGGAAACATATAACGTAAACAAATAATGCAAACATTTACATTTATGGCAGAGGACATGTTCTCGATGCATCCTGGTTTTCATTCACAAAGTAAAGATGTTATTGCTTTTAGAAGGGAATGAGCTTTTGAAAATATACATTGACTTCGGTCCTTCGGGTTAAAACATTGCCAGCTTTCAAATTGGCTACATTCTCCTGAAGGCTGCCATTGCCTCCATTATTTATGCAAAAGATCGACAGCATTACCATTGTGTGAAAATGATTGTCGAGTCAAATGTAAAATGTATATTTAAAACGGTGGAAAGTACAGCTACTTGGAAAAAACTGTATTATTCTTACTGAAAATTTGGCTGTTAATCAGATGTGCATTAGCGAACTTTCATTGGAAGATCTGATCGTTCACGATTCGAATATCTTCGAATGTTGAAGATTTCTTAGCGAGATATTGCCGAATTATTTTTTTTTTTGTTATGTAATGGGCATATTTGGTGCTGATACACGCAAAACACGCAACAACAGAGAACCTGTTAGAGATGCCTCTCGAGAATCATTAATCTTCATTAGGAATAAGTCTTTAAAGAAAGTGTCCAGTGGGACAAAGCCATTAAGCAATAAGCAATAGTTTACATAGTTATTGGTTTGCCTCCAGAGCGGAATCTCCATTCGAAGTGGTAACCGCTTATTTTTTTTTTATATTGCAATGTAATATTTTAAGAATTGCACATTTTAGATGTCGTGATTTACCACAAGCCTTGGCTTTATATGAAGCAGTTATCTTTCATAGTATTTTATTATTGCTTTCAATTGATCACATGATGCTGCGGCAAATATTTAATGCTTTAGTCGTTAATGCTTATGATCGTAATTTTTTATGGCCTGTTCACGCCTGTTGGCAATTTTCTACTTTGTATTTAACTTGTTAGCTCACCTAAGGTCATGCAAATACAAAATTTGTAAATATACACCTTTCAGCATAACAATACACACTTTAGGAAAAATGCTTATGCCTATATTTACATATGAATGTGTTTAAATAATGTATGTCAATATAAATTTTCGCCATAGTAATGATGATTGCGTACCAGTAGCAGGGTGGTGCGCGTGAATGATTGAGGACTTCAGTCTCTGTTGAGCAGGTTTCGATTCATGCATTTGACTACCTGTTACTTATAAACGGTAATAAACACTTATAAATACTTTTAACTATGAACAGTTATGGTCAGTGTTTACTTTAACATTAATTGTAGCTTTTAGCATAATTAAGAGGTACATCGACCTTCAAACATAACGTCACCGCTAAGAGGTAAAACGCAATCTCCACAATTACTTAAACAACACCATTTACCTTCCGATTAACTATATTGTGCCTTCCAATTTTATAGTATGTGGGCGGGGCCTAAATGATTCTACATCTGCAGCAAAAGTAAGGTCCACAAACACGCAAGTAAAACATTGAAATTATAAACATGACAAAACAGGCATTAGTACAAATAAAGATTTCGCATAATCAGATTTAGCGACTAGCTGGTAAAGTTAATATATTTTCTGTCCACGATATTTGTAATTATTACATTCCCATTAAAGCGACGTTGAAAAGAATGAAATATTAAGACAACATTTCCGATAGTTTTAACAGTGCAACAGGTTCAATCATTTATTTAAAAAGCAAACACCACATTGTCATCGAATACAACGAATAAAGCAGATCATTTCTGGATTAGTACACATTTATATTCTTTCTGAAGAAAAAGGACATAACAACCGTAGCACACGTGTCTATTCTTTCTGAAGAAAAAGTACATCAGAGCCTAGTTTGAATAATCCCTCCTCTTTTTAAATACCCTGCACAATGAGTTTCTTTCCTCTATTAGTTTTTTTTTTCGGAAACATTATCGGTAAAGTCCCTACAGGTTTAACAAAATCTGATCTGCGGCAGGCGCGATAAATTAACAACAGTTATTAACAAAGCAAAAACATTCAGTAGTGATATGTGTGCTTAAAATACAAATCGATTTTACCCAGGTTTATTTGAGTTTATTATCTTGTAAAATCGCTGCTATCATATTGCTTAATACATCCGTTCTTTTTTCATTTTAAG
Organism: Sinonovacula constricta; assembly: GCA_007844125.1. Classification (NCBI taxonomy): domain Eukaryota; kingdom Metazoa; phylum Mollusca; class Bivalvia; order Cardiida; family Solecurtidae; genus Sinonovacula; species Sinonovacula constricta. The sequence continues at coordinate 45,804,588 of CM017571.1, forward strand.
TTATTATTTATATCAAGGGATAGATTGCCTGCTGACACTCGGGATTTAACTTTCTATTCAGCAAATGTGTTTGCTTACTTGATTTTAGTGAGGGGAACTAACATTTTAGTTTCGTTACAGCGACAGCCATTTATGTATGTAAAGGAAGTCCTTCTGCATTTCTCCGTCAAAAAACGCGACTCGCATGTATTTGCAATCAACTATATATTTGACTACTGTTACTTTTTTACACATATAAACAATGTCGAGGTGAATTTAAATAAGAAAAGTTTTCCTTGTGTGTGCAACTTAAAACCTAAGATTAACTTTTCACGAAAACGGTGTCAGTATTTCCCTTGAACACAATAAATCACTCAGCTGTTGATAGTTGTTTGCATTCTTCCGTGTACAGCACTGCGCTATAGCTCTTGCGTCTTTATATTGATGTTGTTGCTATAATAGAAATATTCTATTTTAAATCGCATTGATGACAAGCCGTGTGAAAATAGGGGATTTAAACGAGTCAAAGTAATAGCTAGGAAAATGCAGTATAAATGACGCAAGGTATACCAATTTGCACGCAATTTTGTGTAATTTGAAAAGATGAATGCAATGACGTAAAAGATGACATGCAAAAAGTTAGTATAGCTTTAGGCTTGTATGTATACAGTGGGTACGTATTTTCGTCTTCTTGCATTTTCAGCAAACAAAAGATTATTGATATTGCATCAGCCTTAAGTAAAGTAAGAGTTGATATATTTGTTCGTACCACTCGGAATGATTAGTCTATGGTACCCTCTGTGATCCTTTTCCGTCGATTGTTTGTGGTACTCGTTAAAACGGTGTTTTTCGTCGCGACTGATTTATCTCACTGTTGACATTTTTACAAAGGCAGATGCAATATCCTTCCGGATGGTTATCTAAATTATTCTTATTTAAAACAATTTTAGACAGCATTAATTAAACATCCACCATACACATTGTGTGTGCAGTTGTCTGCTACCTCCGAAAGTTCCCTTTTTCCACTCGTATAGTACAATAGTAACAATCCAGCGATGAATTATTCCCGCCTTTTTCTCACCTGAAAGCATATGACTATTAATGACTTTATAGGAGTTTTGCTTTGTTGGTTTATAACTGCTGAGTGAATTAATTAACCATTAAAACAATATTTGTGTATACAATTCTGCAACGTACTTTATGTTAAATAAAAGTTGAATGTTTTTGGTAGATTTAATTTACCAAACAATTTATGGATGATAACCAAACTGTTTCAAAAATTGCTTTCTTAATGTAAGAAAACATATCATCTGTAGTTCGTGCACTTTTTTTTATTTGTTTCTGAATTTAAACTATCGATAGACATTGTTAAGATGTGTTAAAATCTGTCCAACAAGGCATGTTTTTTTAAGATAAGTTTCATAGTTTGAGTGTACCAATTTTGTTTTAAACATGCCATACATTATGTTAGTTCATGTGCCATAATAAAAAAAGAACATTTATGATGAGGCCTTATATTAAATAAATAATAACATTATGTCGTATATATTTTAAATTTAATATGCAGCAATTTGACCTAGCCATTCTTTTAAAAATATCTAACAAAATATCTTAAAGTTGCTTAAGCATATAATACCAGTTGACATACAGTGAAGGTAGCTCGCCCCATATCATGTATAAAGCTGCGTCTTCCTCATTCAAAATTGAAATGAGACTCTAAACAATTTAATATCGTATACAAATCGAATTAATTTTAAATCGATCATACTCATTTAATAACGTTTATTTGTTTACCTAAGATTTAAACAATTTTAATATCGTCTAATAATTTACCATAAATTAAGCAAATCTATTTAATGTCGTAAACAACTGGAAATTAGATCTGGCATACGCATTTATTATCGTTTATAAGTTCAGCTTGGATCTAACATACACACATAAATATCTATAGTAATTTAGCTTAAATCTTGCATACCCATGCAATATCGCTCATAAATTTAACGTAAATCTAGCACACACATGTGATCTCGATTATAATTTAGCGTTTGCATTCACATTTAATGTCGTTTATTGCTATTGTTATTGTAGTTTAGATTTAGCATACGACCTTTAAAATCGTATACTATGTTGACTTAAACCTAGCATACACACATAATAATTATGACGCACGACGCGAGAAAACCGGGCTTATGGTCAAAATTTTCATTTTTTTTGGTTTTAATGAAACATGATTTACTTATCATTTCTGATCACAAATTCGAAAGATTTTTCTGAATTGGCTTTGTATTAATGAAATAATAAGAATTTTACTGACCCATACTTAAGGTAGTTTTCTTAAATATGACGTCAAATTATTGACGTCATAATATCGGGATGAGTAACTTACTCATACAACTAAATTAAGATTTTAGCTAATATGGTTTTATTAAAGTTGATACTGAACTGCAAAATAGGGGTGTGTATTGTTAAAGTGGGTAAAGTAACAGGTTATAATTAGATAACATTTAAAAATATCAACTGAATTTTGGCTGACAAAGCGCTCGAGGTCAATTTTGCGCTGACGCTTAAACCGCCAGGATGAAACGCGGGTGGCATTTCTGTATTCCTAATCTTTTGCTGGGGATCCTTGAGTAGCATAAACTCCCTTTTATCATCATCTGGAGTGGTCCGCGAGATGATAATACCAGATTGTTCAGACGTGAAATTGAAGTGTTGATAATCTGAAAATGCATTTTTATCAAGATTATGTTAATATTTAAGTCTCGCCACAAATACAAATAAGATTAAATCTATGATGTTGTTTTGCGTATTTTGCCGTCCAAAAATTTTGATGGATGAAAATCGTAGATAACTGTTAGTGAAGTGAAACTACTGGCGCATCGCAGGCATTATCACAAGTGTCTCCCCTTCCGGGACGATAACCCATGCAGTGAAAGGTTGAGGCATTTCGAGTCTGTGAATCTAACCTTTCTGCTTAGAGTAGCTTTTTAATATAAACCCGATTGTTTCAAATTTTGTTTACGGCATATAACATCGACATACCGTATTCCCGGCAAAGCCTTGAAGTGTTGCCCAAGGAAACCATTGCAACCTCTCCAGTCACACCTGGGATACAAAACGGGCGAGTTGAACTGTGAGGATCGCTTCACAATGTCAGCTGGCTCCTTAACAGTCTTGCAGTCATTTTCTCGGCACTTAATTTGAGGTGGACAAAACCGGGATCCACAAGACAACTTGCGTGGAATAAGAAAAAAACTCTCGTTTAACATAATTTACATGCCTATTTATGTATGATCATTGGCTTTAACTCTACATGTATGCCTATTCCTGTCTGTTTTGTTTGTTTTGTTAACTACAGTGCATCGACTAAATTATCGTCATTATAGCGACGTCCAGCTATTACTGGTGGAGAAAAATCATGGCCCATGTCTGGGTAGAACCAGTAGCGCATTGCAGATCCGCTGGAAAACCTGACCACCTGAAAGTTTGTACCCCGATCGGGACTCAAACCCACAAGGTGACGGATTATGGAGTCAGAGAAATAGCAAGTAATCGATTCTAACCTTTAGACCATTAAACCACTGGCGTCCCCTATGTTTCAGTTTTTTTTTCTTTTTGTTGTTGTTGGTTGTTTTTGTTCCGTTTGTTTGTTGCAGATACCTCGTACCAATACAATTAGTGTCGTATTTGAAATAGCCAGTGTTTACTGGTGGAGCAAGATATATATATCCAGTGGTGGACTGTAGGTTAACATGAATACCTCCGGACATGAATGTTTGTCGCTTCGACCGAGACTCGAACAAACGGGTGGAACGGTCTGTGACTCTATGAGCTCGGCAACGGGCGCCCCTTATTTGCTTGTGAATACATTAAATGGAATGTCATAAGTGACTATAATACTAATAAATCAGTCGAAGGAAACAATTAAAACAAGTCCGTGTACTTGCGTGTTTAGATCTGTGTAGCCTCTATTCAATCTGAGTCTACTCATATGCGTAAAATATAAAGATTATGTAATCACAATATAATAAATAAATCTTACCTCTAGTTCCTCCTCCATTCTAGTTTGTTATCGCTTCTAATAATACAACAACATTCAGTTTCAAATACGTTAGCCTAAGCCATGCTGTCAAGGTCGTAGTAAAAATACTCGGTAAAAGTGACGTCATTTTAATTGTGGATTTCCCAGTGTTACGTCATAATGCCATAAGCCCGGTTTTGTCACGTCGTGCGTCTTATACTAATTTAGCTTAAATCTAGCATACACATTTAATATTTTATACTTATTTAGAATAGATATACCATTAACATTTAATATCGAGTAAAATGAAGCTCTAATCAATCATACATATTTTAACTAGTACATAAACTTAGCTTGAATTTAGAATGGGATCATCTAATTATACGAATCATTTAAGGTTTGTTCTTGGCAAAAAGTCGATCATATACAAGCTGAAAACGTGTTAAAGCTTTAAATCCTGGAACTCACTGATAGGGGATATAAAAGTACATTAAAAACAAAAATAAAAGATAAGAACCAGGCAAAACGTTGAAAATAAAACAAACTGATTATATTGCATTACTTCCACAGCTGTGTAGATTTGCAGGCACGTGCCTTGGGTTTGCATAACAAACCCGTGTATGTGTTTTACTTTAGTATATTTAAACGAGCATTTAGATATCCGTACTATATGTATGGCAATTAGCTCTTAGTTTAACGAGTACTTAGCGAGCTTTTTGAGGACAAATGCAGTACTTCTTATGTCTGTAGACACAATCACTCAATTCTTGGGGATCATAACAAGCCTGTAACGTGTAATTGGCGGCAATTTAAAATAATAAATGCTTAGAAGTTTCACATCTCGTTAAGAGTTTCCCGTCTTAGTACAATTATTCATTCAGCTATGATAACTTATAAGATAATGAGTAAAATCTATATTATTTTACATACATGTATATAGATTATGATTAAAGACAAAAAAGCAAATATGCATACTTAAACAATGCTTGGAAAGTATAAACTGAGCCTTGAGGAATTATCCAAACATGCAATATATATGTTTCTGTTTGGACAAACAACATGACAATGGCATATTACTTCATCTGTATTGCATAGATTCTTGTCCATTATATTATAACAAACTAAGACCATGAGTAGCATGTTTGGAAATCATATACATGTGTACGTTACACATGATACTGCTAAGCTCCGATTTTAAAAGTTTCTCAGAGCGTTACAAGTACACTCGAGAAAAATATTTAACACTTCGTTATGTTTAACTAGTTTGTACACTTCAATGAAACTATTTTCTCGATTTACTCAATCAAATTACCAATATTAAAAACAACATTCTATTGGCGAAAATAATACAAAGAAATCATGAAATTAAAACCCTGCGGAAAGAATTATATGTCAGAAATGAGCGAGATGCATCGCGCTACACAAGACATTTGCTGCAAGACTGATACAGAAACAACTCTTGAGACCGGCTTAATAAATTTGTTTATTGGCACATTTTCCAGATTAAGCAATGTTACACACATGGAGTGACACGTTGTGTCGTTATTTATTACAGGAATCTATAACCAAAATTTACGTATGTTCTATAATTAAAATGATTATGTTTCGAACTAAGGACTAGTCTGCTATGAAAATAAATTGTTGATTTAGAACTTAAATGAGAACATCTACAATTTTGTCAATGTTTCCAAGGCGATAACTGTCGGTTTATTCTTTTTGTTAAATGAATCATCACATATATGTTCTGTTACATTTGGCTTGCATGTAAAAACTTTGTCCCGTGCCTATACAAATGTTGGTATATGTTGTAATGCTGATAGGACTTTGTCATATATTCTTATGTTGAAGACTGCTGCAACGCTTTAGATGCCTTAAACGTTATTTTAATGACTTTTAAGTGATAATATGTTTATTATTATGAGACCCTTTGTTTGAGACATCAGTTTGGACAATTTTAAACAATGGTATGGTATTGAAGATAGAGCAGTTAACATCAACAATGACTTGTTATGTAAGACATTGGACATGTATATAGTAGGATATCATTACCATAAAATTACCTAAAATACTTGCCAAGTTTAAACATGCGTATTGTATGTAGTCGTTTCTACTGAAAAAAGTTACTCTTTAAGAGAATTATAATGTATCCCACTGTAGAAATACACGACTGCAATGAATATTTACGACAGCACCGAGTTACATAACAGTGAATAGCGTACGCAAAACCTCACCGAGTCGGTATTAAAACACCAAACAAATGTAAAGTCGTTTCTGTTGAAGACATGCTGTCTCTATAAAGATCAGTATGGCACCAACTTTATTAAAGCACAGCCTTTGAGAAAGATTTTAGATAGAAAGAGAAATTCATTATGTGCACTCGTTTCTTTCCTCCAGATAAACAGAAAACATTTTAAGAAGACAGCCTCAAGACATACAAACAATTTCGAGTAAATCGTAGGTTGCTATATTACATTAAATTCCGAACATCGCGTGATGCTTGTGTTAAAATAACCTTGTATAACTAGAACAAATAGCATAAACCACTTTCAACGCATACTCTTACTTGTATTATATTACAAGGCAGTAACTGTTGGGTTTTCTCTTTCAGTGACATGAGGCTTGCATGCGACTACCTTTGTGCTGTGCCTTTTCAAATTTTGGTATATGTTTCAATGCTCATAGTATTTTGTCTTATATTCTTTTTATTGTTGTTTCCCGCTACACCATGGCAACCGGATTTGACATCCGACAATCAGCACAGTAATAACATGATGATGATACGATAATAGACCTTAACAGACCACATGAAATGAAGAATGTAAAGCTTGAAATTAGAAAGAATCATATATCATAATTAATTAATAGCCAAAAATGCAAGTTTTTGTGATTATCTTTTCCACAGCAGTGCTTTCTAACAATATACGCCACACGGAATATGTGTTATGTCGAAAGTTGTAATTTTATAAACTGGAACAAGCCAGTAATAACTGTGATTGATTTTATCAGAAGCTATTGTTTGCCGGCTTTAGACCATATTCAATACGGTATACAAAATGGTTTAGGCGTTGAAAGAGGATGATTATAGCAAGAAGACTGAAAAAAAAAACTTATTACAATATAATTAAGTCATACCCACTGCACATGGATGGTTTGTTTGTGGATTATTCCCCCCCCCCCCCCACCCCACACCCCTACATTCAATATTGTGTACGTTAAGCTTCTAGAATGGATTAGCAAATTACATGTAATCCAATTGGGTGTGGATGTCCAAACAAATTACATATGTTATTTCCATATGTGCTGTCGCAACTAGTACTTGGTTAAATATAAATCTGGCCCAGATTAAATGTAACGTATGTAAAGTCATGTTGATGCCCAGTGCAGTACCGTAAAGGCATTGCTGTATTTTAATAACCATAACCATTCTCTTTTTTCAGTATTCAATTTATTTTTTATAATTTCATATCGAACCTCCGGAGCTGATTATCGTTCTTAGCCGTGTCGTCATCGTTGCCATCTAGATGTGAATCAATCGGTCCGGACTCTTTTACGCAACATGGCTGTCACCGGTCAGAAATCTAGCTCATACATCTATCGAGTCGTAGAAGACATGATTGCCTAAAGAAAGTATCTTGTAATGAGTGCTGCATCTTCATTATGAATATATATTCATATTGATTTTAATCCAGTTGATTGTTCTGTCTTTTTGAAATAGTTGCGATGAACGAAGTATTTGAAACAGAGCTTTTGGTTATAAATGTCAATGATAATGTACATGTTAATACTTCATCATCGATGACCTTTTAATCCTTAACTGCGTTTACGGTGACATGACACGGACACACTAACTATGCACTATCGTTCATTATTTGTGTGATTATCGGTCTTTTAATTTTAAGACAATACTATTATACCACACTTACAGTTATGCAATGGCTTTTTCTGGCTATTGATGGCACTTTCTCGGTTAACGGATCCGGTCTGCAGACATATAATCAAATATATTGGGAAAGTGGAGCAATCTATATTACGTTTTCAAGATGCTACACTTTCCATTAACTGAACTAAATTTTTGACTCACCTTGTGTTCATTCAACGATAAATTATATACTATAGAATTCTGTCTATCAATCTTTTGGTAAAATTATCCTTACATTGCGTGATATACTAGATTGTGTAAATAAAGCACTGAGTAAATGAGTGAAATTAACTGCAATAGACCTCTGGTAGAGTCTAATGTACGACATATGTAAATATGGGAAAAATCCTTACAGATAGCATGCACGAGGAGATTATTTTAACCACAACCATGCACAAACACCATTATCTGGATATGACGTAGAAAAATAGCAAGGTCCTATGAGCTGCCCAACATTTATGCAAATTAGAACAAAGGTCAAAACTATACAGTGACAGTTAAATGTTATTTCGACTGAAATACTGAGACGATGGCCAAGAGACATAGCACAAATAGAGAAAAAACCCTGTGTAGAACATTGATCATCTGTATTGTTGATGCGTGTTTTAACTGGCTAATGTCTCATATTTTGATGTTTTGTACGATTAGCCGTGGAAATATGCATCGTACGTATCCCGTGCAAAGTGTACGGCTGTCGGAAAGACAAACGTATAAAACAAGTGCCCAAAAAGTTGGTTTTCTTTTTTTTTTGCAGTTTTGTTGTCATGTCCATTAGGTACTGTCATGTCAGACAGAATTTGTAATAAATAATGCTATTTATTCAAAAGGTATTGACCGTTAGGTTTTTGTTACAGTTTGTAACGTTCCCTATCTGGCATACCCTATGGTTAAAAATCGACGCTGCTTTTAAAGGGAAATATGAAATGGTCTATTGCAAAATACAGAGTATATTAAAATTTGAATTAGCACTAGAAAGGGTCACACACAAGTTAATGAAAAAAAAGGAAACAAACACATAATATATATAGATTTCTAACATCTAACAACAAATATTTTTTATAATTTTAATCCCTTTCATTGTTTGTTCATATCAACTATACACTTGTCGAGTCTTTATAAAGATTTATAAAATATACCTGATACATTTTTGAGACCTAATGTAGCAAAAAAGAGCGCCTAAACAAAGTTGGCAATGCACGATGACGGACTAATAATAATTTACAAACGTATGTCAGTTGCAAGTGGTTGTTATCTTCTCTTCGAACAGTCCTAAATTATATAAGTTAAGTATGTACATTATAAATGGAATAAAGATAAGTAGTGTTTAGTAATCCATTTCATAAGAACATGCTATGTCGAAAATAGTATAAAGCAGACGAACTTTACGCAACTTTAATAACTGCTAACTGCAATGGTCATGGATAATGTCTAAAACATTCTGACATAGTGAGTCTTTTTGACAATGTCGTATTAAACCAATGCATACTTTTGCAAATTAATTTGTAAAAGCCAATATGACAGCCAAAAAATAATCGTTAAAATCATGATGTTAAGCAGGCGGCAGAATTTACTTCTGTGTCTGTATTTTTATATTCCAATAAACGTCAATAATATACTTGAGTTGACTTAAACGTAATATGCCGAATAACAGATAAAGCTTTTTCTGCAATCTAAGCTTTTCATCTTTGATTTCGGTGCGATGTTTCAGATATTCACATTCCCTAAAGAGGTGCCGTAAAACGTCGCAATTCAAAATATTTTTTATTTAATCAAATATATTGTTATTGTTTTGATGATCGCAAATCCACACATTTGTCAATTAATAAGGTTTTGGTAAATGACTGTTCTTGGACAAGAGCCTGAGATAACAATTATTTCTCATTAATCACTTCACATAAAGCGATGAAAAAACGAGTGTTTACTTTAGAGTTCTTGCATCGGGGTTTCCGTTCCTACTCTTGCTAAGAGGAATGGACTTGACTTGCGACATACAAGAAATGTCAGTACAAATGTTAAGGGCATTTTTAATTTTGCATGAATAGAAATAATGCAGTAGCATAATCTTTAGTCTTGTAAAGTAATAAACCTAGTAATTTGAAATATTTGAAATATTATACAGCAAAAATATAGTCGTTATATCACCGAACAAAAGAGGATAAACATTAAGTTGGCTTGTGTGTTATTATATCAACTTTGACATGCTTGTTATAGGTCTTGTGGTTTATGTGCGTTTTGTGAAATATATGACCGAACACATCTTGTTGAGTGTCTTTTATCACGAGTTGAACACGTGTCACCTTTCCAGGCTTCTGTCCAAGTAGGCAGGATATTACGCACAGAATGAGTCACGTTTTTCTTTCATCGAACATTGTCTAGCAAAGTCGAAGTGGGCGTTTACATAGGTCAGGGGAATAGAAATAACAAAACAACAAAAAATAACCAACTTATAATGAGGCCATCCGTGTGATCTAAAATTATTACAGTTCGCCCATGTCCTGAAATACTACATACATGAAACTATTACATATTTTTAGATTCCAGATTATACGTTATTTTAGACTATTAAAATTGTAAAATTATTTTTCAATTTATAAAAAATATATTTTGGGCCCATGTGGCATAGTGAAAGAATCGCCGCCTTGTTACTCCTTTGATAGTTTTGCCTTCCACGCGTGGGTTCGATTCCCATATATGGCAAAGATTTGAATGAGGAAGGAAATCCAGCTACTCTGCAGACAATGGGCCATTATTATTTATAATTAATTTTTCACTTTAAAACTAACGCTTCATCGCATATCAAGTGTCCACAGTGTGAAATGAATGTCAATATAAATATATCTACACTTTAATCTTATTATAGAAATATAAATTAAATCAAAATTATTATCAAAATTATTATCAAAACGATTCGCATAGAAACGTAAGCAGATGCGTATTTGTCCATTAAGCAAAATATTATTTCAAAATGTATTGTTAAGGTTTGGTAAATTTCATTAAACACATCAAAACATCAAAACATTGGTAATTGTTTTATCAGTCGCAAAAGTTTATTCGTAATTTCATAGTTTGCGCAAACTTCCATGGCATATGTTATAAGAGAGATAAGAGTTAATGCAAAGATATCCATGCAAAACAGTACTTTTCTGAAATAACATGCCAGTACTAATTACGTATTGCTGAATATGATTGCTGAAGTTGCTTTTCCTATAAAATGACTATTTAAGCCATTTCACAGGTATTAATAGGTAAATAAGAAAAGATCCTATCAAAGTTTCCAAAAATAATTAAATTTAATCTACCTCCAGAAAAAGGCAAACAGGGTAAATGTAAATATGACCCAAAACACAGAGACCTCATAATATACCTGATACACAATTGAAAGTGTCCTGCATTTTATTTGCACGTGTAACCCTAATAGCCGATGTTATATATTAGGTCATTCCAAATTAGGAGCACATATCAATACTTCTTATCATTTGAGTAATGGCTCGTCCCAGCCTTTTTAAGTCGCATGTTAATTTGTTTACATCAAATTTTAGTATCTGATGTAATTCTAATAGGACCATGCTAATTTCCTTTTATGTAGGTCAGTCTCTGTGGCTATATGATTATGCTACAGGTCTGTACCAATATGAACTAAATATCGAAAATCTAAAAACAGTCTGTTTAAGATAAAGACTCATTAATACAAGTTAATGATACTAAACACTTGTCAATGAGAAACCACATCATCGGCGGTAAAGTTTATGTCAAACAAATAACAGTCAACTTCTTTTTTGATTATACGAAGCAAACTTTGGGTATGGATGAAAGTTTCAAAATTCGACGCTTAAGATGAACATTTAAAAAGGCACACATATTCCGAAATGTCTCAATACTCAAGGTTTATTTCTTACAATTTCGTTGATTGAATTGCTGCATTTCTAAAGAACTAATCTCTATCAATCAAATAACTGTCAAGTCCACAGCCATTTTGTCTGACATAGGGATACAAAAAGGTATGGTTCAATCGTAGTCCACAGACTATAAATAAGACACATTGTGGCAGCAAAAACAAGCAAGCTGTTTAATGCTTATATCATTTTGAGCTGAGATGTGTGTATCAGCCTTCTGATAAACGACTATTTGCATCCAGTATATACACTTAGATAATTTCTGATAACTAACTATGACAACATACAGTAAGTATCTTCTTCCATATTCATGAGATGAGGTCATTCGCTGGTATCAAGCTTCAAATAAATGATACAAGGCATTCCTCTAGTATCAAGCTTCAGATAATTGACATAATGCGTCTAGCACTTTTAAATGTATAACTTTCTTCCCAAACAGCATTGACTTGTGTACTGCTCTGATTTACTTTTCTTTGAGAGTTTCTGTTTCTTTCCTTTTTATTTATTTTGCTGTCTTTAAAACTGTACTTTCCGACTTCCGTAATATTATTCTCATTCTTCTGGGGTTTTTTTATGTTATAGATCAACAATACAAATACATTAAATTTTAATTTATTATGCAACACGCATTGTCTTCTATTCTCTTATTTGTCGCTTGATGGTATGGCATAACTGTTTTCCCTTGAAAGTCGTTTAAAGATATTGCTATTAATAAAATGTGAACAAGAATCGTGTTCAAATTTACAGAAAGAAGAGCTTAACTTGAAACTGCTTTGCATGTGTGACAGAGAACATGTGCAACATTCGTGCTTGCAAATTAGTTTTACGATTATTTAGAACTTTGAAAGAAAATAAACTAGGAATATAGTTCGAAATACAGATAGTATACGCATAATTTATGTCAAAAAAGTTTCATAATAAAATAAAAATGGTAACTTAAACTTCAGGTCTTTCCCAACATTATATATCGCAAACAGTTATATTTTCATAAACATACATAACAAGCGCACTGTTCAGATCATGAAAATATCTGCCTAACTCAACAACCTTCATTCTTTGCATATTCCTGTTTGTGTATTGTTTTGTGTATTGTTAACGGTGCCTTCGAATCTTTTCCACTGACATTTGTTGTGAAAAGATACACAAATCAAATCCTATTGCAAAATAAGAATGATTAAAATGTCCACATTAAACACTGTTTTTTGTTGCGTAATTTTGATAATTCATGATTCATAATTCGTAATTTATAATCGCCATTTTAACAGTGTGTTTGAAATTGTGAAAACCAAATTTAGCAATTTCTTATTTCTAACACTGATGTGAATCTAGTTTCTTTCGTTTATGTATAAAAATGACAGCAATACATATTCAAACTTCGAAGTACGCCTTTATAGCGAGGCTTGACAATACGTCTTTTGTTTTTTTCTAAGGAACTGTAAAACTTGCAACGCCTGCTTTTTATAAGTTTCTTTTTAAAAAAATGTTTCAGGCAATAAAGTCTTATTTAAAATGACGAAAGTAACACGAGGGTCACTATTTCAGGAATTAATTAACTGTATTCGTGTTTATTGACCGTTCTTTTAAATGATGTTAAAAAGACCAATGCAGCTTAAAATTTCAAACGTTCACTCCACATAATATATAATCGTACAGACAAAGTATATCAGATTAAATAACCGGTACCGTAATCACATAATAACGAAGTAGTAAAATGTAAACGTTTACAGCAGTTTTGTTATGTAGGTAGGTATATTTTCCTTAAAGAACTTCAGAATATTTATCCCTTTTATCTTTTAAAAGTGCCGGTATAGATGATAACTTAACTCTATTTTACAATCTGCAGTGTCTTAAATAGCGAGTATCTGTAAATTGCTATCGTGATACCCGTGTAGACCTAATCTACTCCCTTGCTTTGCTTTGATTAAAAGGAAACTACCGACTTCATTCTTCAAAGTCGTAGTCGACGGAAATTAAGCCACCAATCAAACTCCAAAGTGGACAGATTATGTCATACTGTTTTGGTAAGAAGAAAAGATTAAGCTTGGTTAGATAGAATCGAATCAGTAATATGGGGAAATAGTATGAAACAGAAAAACTTGTCAATTAAACTATTTCTCCTGTACGCGTCTAATCATTTAGATTGAATTCATTTAAATTAATTCAGCTAATATGTAAAATAAATCCAGTATATCTAAATAGTATTCTATGATTTCTTTTACGGACTCCTAAACAAAGGGCCTTCCCTTTTGTCTCGTTCTATCTCCGTTTTCGTGTTTTTTTTAAATATTTTACAATGCCTAGTAAATATTTGTTGTGTTTTTGTATTTTGCATATTCTCTCTTAGCATTTTTGTTCATAGTTTCTGGTCTCTCTGTAGCATTTTATTTTATTATTGTTGTTGCTTGAGTTTCACATCGTCTTTTTTACATGATACATTTAAAATGGTACCATCCTTATCACCTAACCTATTCAATTTTCTCAAGTAATTTGCGATGCCCTATATCAGCATGCTTTAGTTCAGCGTTAGAAACTGAAATAGCATTCACTCCAAAAGGTCCGACACGTACACTTCCTAGCAAAAATATTCCAATAAGTGACACAGCAATTACCATACTCTATCTCAATTTACGACCCCTGCGAAAATGCCGTCGAGGTGGTAAGCAAGAGTTTGTCCGTATCAAGTACATTTTAGAAAACCTCACCCTTGCTTTGGGAAAATTGAGGATGAGCAATGGACATTAATGCAAACACTAATGTTTTAGTCTTAATAAAGACGATTTTGAACCCGACCTCAATTCTCCGACAGTTTTAACTATTTTAAAGTTAGTTCTCATTGTTTAGAGCTGATAACTTGGGTTAGGCTAAACTATTATCTCAACGGTAAGTGGTCACGTAATTTTCTTTTATTTTTATATATATATATATAAAAAATAGTGTGATTAGTTTCAGCAACATCATTTTGTTTTTGTTTTGTTTAACTTCTTGTATTCATTTAAATGAGAAGTGATAACATCAATAAATTGAAAAGTTATTATAAAATACGTAATCATGCAATATAAAAAAATTGAATCTTTTTTCCATTCATGAATGGTTTAGTGCCCATTCTCCTTACCTCACTACACTAACAGAATTTAGTCTTTGATAATTTACTGAGACACAATCTTAAACCTAAAGTAAAACATTCACATCAGCCACGCAGACAAATAAATCCAATTTCATGAATATTTGAGTCTTGTTATTGATCTTCACCGATAATCAACCGACCTTTACATTTCTACAGCAAATATACACGGAAACATATAACGTAAACAAATAATGCAAACATTTACATTTATGGCAGAGGACATGTTCTCGATGCATCCTGGTTTCATTCGCAAGTAAAGATGTTATTGCTTTTAGAAGGGAATGAGCTTTTGAAAATATACATTGACTTCGGTCCTTCGGGTAAAACACTTGGCCAGCTTTCAATTGCACATTCTCGGGCGCATTAAGCGGAACATGTTTTCTTGTTGTTTAGTCAGCTCTGTGTTTATTGCAATTGCATTACCTCTGCCTGGTCTGCAGGTCGATAAATTTAAATATCTGTGAAAATTTGATAGGACCTTTTCTTATTACCTATCTATTATTTATGCAAAAGATCGACAGCATTACCATTGTGTGAAAATGATTTTCGAGTCAAATGTAAAATGTATATTTAAAACGGTGGAAAGTCCAGCTACTTGGAAAGAACTGTATTATTCTTATTGAAAATTTGGCTGGTAATCAGGTGTGCATTAGCGAACTTTCATTGGAAGATCTGATCGTTCACGATTCGAATATCTTCGAATGTTCAAGATTTCTTAGCGAGATATTGCCGAATTCTTTTTGTTATGTAATGGTGATATTTGCTGCTGATACACGCAAAACACGCAACAACAGAGAACCTGTTAGAGATGCCTCTCGAGAATCATTTATCTTCATTAGGAATAAGTCTCTAAAGCAAAGATAGCCCAGTGGGACAAAGCCATTAAGCAATAAGCAATAGTTTACATAGTTATTGGTTTGCCTCCAGAGCGGAATCTCCATTCAAAGTGGTAACCGCTTATTTTTTTATATATTGCAATGCAATAAAATGTAATATTTTAAGAATTGCACATTTTAGATGTCGTGGTTTACCACAAGTCTTGGCTTTATATGAGCAGTTATCTTTCATAGTATTTTATTATTGCTTTCAATTGATCACATGATGCTGCGGCGAATATTTAATGCTCTAGTCGTTAATGCTTATGGTCGTAATTTTTTATGGCCTGTTCACGCCTGTTGGCAATTTTTTACTTTGTCCTTAACTTCTTAGCTCACCTGAGGGCATGAAAATACAAAATTTGTAAATATACACCTTTCAGCATAACAATACACACTTTAGGAAAAATGCTTATGCCTATATTTACATATGAATGTGTTTAAATAATGTATGTCAATATAAATTTTCGCCATAGTAATGATGATTGCGTACCAGTAGCAGGGTGGTGCGCGTGAATGATTGAGGACTTCAGTCTCTGTTGAGCAGGTTTTGATTCATGCATTTGACTACCTTTTACTTATAAACGGTAATAAACACTTATAAATACTTTTAACTATGAACAGTTATTGTCAGTGTTTACTTTTACATTAATTGTGGCTTTTAGCATAATTAAGAAGTATATGGACCTTCAAACATAACGTCACCGCTGAGAGGTAAAACGCAATCTCCACAATTACTTAAACAACACCATTTACCTTCCGATTAACTATATTGTGCCTTTCAATTTTATAGCATGTGGGCGGGGCCTAAATGATTCTACATCTGCAGCAAAAGTAGGGTCCACAAACATGCAAGTAAAACACTGAAATTATAAACATGACAAATAAGGCATTAGTACAAATAAAGATTTCGCATAATCAGATTTAGCGACTTGCTGGTAAAGTTTATATATTTTCTGTCCACGATATTTGTAATTATTACATTCCCATTAAAGCGACCTTGAAAAGAATGAAATATTAAAGAAATATTTCCTATAGTTTTAACAGTGCAACAGGTTCCATCGTTTATTTAAAAAGCAAACACCACATTGTCATCGAATACAACGAATAAAACATATCATTTCTGGATTAGTACGATGAGTCACACATTTATATTCTTTCTGAAGAAAAAGGACATCATAACCGTAGCAAACGTGTCTATTCTTTCTGAAGAAAAAATTTATCAGAACCTAATATGGATAATCCCTCTTCTTTTTAAATACCCTGCTCAACTAGTTACTTTCCACTATTAGTGTTTTTTTTAAGGAAACATTATCGGTAAAGTCCGTACAAGTTTATCAAAATCTGATCTGCGACAGGCGCGATAAATGCCATTTTTTGCTGCAGTGGTCGTAATTGTTAGCTTAACAACAGTTATTAACAAATCAAAAACATTCTATGGTAGTGATATGTGTGCTTAAATACAAACCGATTTTACCAAGGTTTACTTGAGTTTATTATCTTGTGAAATCGCTGCTATCATATTGCTAAATACATCCGTTCTTTTTTTCATTTTAAGTTATTATTTATATTACGAGATAGATTGTCTGCTGACACTCGGGATTTGCTTACTTGATTTTAGTGAGGGAACTAACAGCGACGGCCATCTATTTATGTAAAGGAAGTCCTTCTGCATTTCTTCGTCAAAAACGCGACTCGCATGTATTTGCAATAAACTAGCTTTTTGACTACTGTTTCTTTTTACACAAATAAATAGTTTAATTTAAATTAGAAACGTCTCCCTTGTGTATGCAACTTAAAACCTAAAATAAACTTTTCATGCACACGAAAACAGTGTCAGTATTTCCCTTGAACACAATAAATCACTCAGCTATTGATAGTTATCTTGCATTCTTTCGTGTTAAGCACTGCGCTATAGCTATAGTGTCTTTATATTGATGTTGTTGCTATGATAGAAATATTCTATTTTAAATCGCATTGAAGACAAGCCGTGTGAAAATAGGGATTTAAACGAGTCAAAGTAATAGCGTGGAAAATACAGTATAAATGACGCAACGTATACCAATTTGCACGCAATTTTGTGTTTTTTTTAAGAATTGAAGGCAATGACGTAAAAAATGACATGCCAAAAGTTAGTATAGCATTAGGCTTGTGTGTCTACAGTGGGGACGTATTGTCGTCTTCTTGCATTTTCAGCAAACAAAAGATTATTGATATTGCATCAGCCTTAAGTAAAGTAAAAGTTGATATCTTTGTCTGTACCACTCGGAATGATTAGTATATAGTAGTCTCTGTGATCCTTTGTCGTCGATTGTTTGTGTTACTCGTTAAATAGGTGTTTTTCGTCGCGAATGATTTATCTCACTGTTGACATTTTTACAAAGGCAGATGTAATATCATCCGGATGGTTATCATCTAAATGATTTTTATTTAAAACAATTCCAGACCAGCGATGAAGTAGTCCCACCATTTTCTCATCCGAAAGCATATGACTATTAATGACTTTATAGGAGTTTTGCTTTGTTAGTATATAACTGCTGAGTGAATTAATTAACCATTAAAACATGATTTGTGTATACAATTCTGCAATGTACGTTATGTTAAATAAAAGTTGAAAGTTTTTGGTAGATATAATTTACCAAACAATTTATGAATGATAACCAAACTGTTTCAAAAATTGCTTTCTTAATGTAAGAAAACCTATTATCTGTCGTTGCTGTAGTAAATACACTACTTCTTACGTCTGTAGACACAATCACTCAGTTCTCGGGGATCATAACAAGCCTCTAACGTGTTATTGGAGGCAATTTATAATAATTAATGCTTAGAAGTTTCACATCTCGTTAAAAGTTTTCCGTCTCAGTACAATTATTCATTGAACTTTGAGAACCTTAATTAAATTGTAACCAAAGTTTGATAGAAATAAAACAGAAAGAAAAATGATTTATTAGTTTTTATCATTAGAGGAAATAAAACCACTGCGTAATTAAATGAATTCTATTAAGTCAATACACAGTTAATGTAACAAGTGTTTGCTTATGTTATATTTTTGTCTGTGAAGTCGATTGTAAAATACATCAATACTTTGCCAGTTAATAATATAATAAATCGTGCGGTAGATTACATATCACTAATGCACTTTTGAAAGTTGAAATATATGTTCTTGATTCAAAAAGTTAATTTCATTTACAATCAACTATTTTGTATAGTTCTTTTAATCGAAATAATACCTCTCTAGCGCTACCTCTTCACGATGTGGATATTTTTCAATGACGTCACAACTTTCGTCATCACTTGTCAAAAAAAACAACGTCAGCGCTTGGGCATTTTTATTCAAATAGATCGATTTTCATTTCATTGCTTGCCAAATTTAAACATGCGTATTGTATGTAGTCGTTTCTACTGAAGAAAGTTACTCTCTAAGAGAATCATGGTGTATCCCACTATAGAAATACACGACTGCAATGAATATTTACGACAGCACCGAGTTACATAACAGTGGATAGCGTACGCAAAACCTCACTGAGTCGGTATTAAAAACACAAAACAAATGTAAAGTCGTTTCTATTGAAGACATGCTGTCTCTATAAAGATCAATATGGCACCAATTTTATTAAAGCACAGCCTTTGAGAAAGATTTTAGATAGAAAGAAAAATTCATTATGTGCACTCGTTTGTTTCCTCCAGATAAACAGAAAACATTGTAAGAAGACAGCCTCAAGACATACAAAAACTATCGAAAAAAATATCGAGTAAATCGTAGGTTGCTATATTACATTAAATTCCGAACATCGTGTGATGTTTGTGTAAAAATAACCTTGTATAACTAGAACAAATAGCATAAACTACTTTCAACGCATACTCTTACTTGTATAATATTACATGGCAGTAACTGTTGGGTTTTTCTCTTTCAGTGACATGTGGCTTGCATGCGACTACCTTTGTGCTGTGCCTTTTCAAATTTTGCCATACGTTGCAATGCTCATAGTATTTTGTCTTATTTTCTTCTTATTGTTGTTTCCCGCTACACCATGGCAACCGGATTTGACAGCCGACAATCAGCACAGTAATAACATCATGATGATAAGATACTAGACCTTAACAGACCACATGAAATGAAATATGTAAAGCTTGAAATTAGAAAGAATCATATATCAAGATTTATTAATAGCTTAAAATGCAAGTTTCCGAATGTGGTACCTTTATATATATATATTTGCTTTATCTGATGCTGAAAATACTTAGTCGATCTGATCGTTTTCATTATTTGAAAAGGTCGAATATTGCAACAATACTGCTAGATAGCAAGGCAATTAAAGGGAATGTCCCTATAGCTATATAAAAATATTCAGAAGCAACTCCAATGCCAAAATGTTATATCAATATATATGACATATCAAAAAAAAATGCACATACATGGCCATAATCCGGAAAATATGATGTTATTGAATCTTTAATTTTTTACCTTAAAACTTGTATGTTAATGTCTAAGTTTGTGCAAAAATGTATTGTTTTTCCTGTCATGTTTACACTTTATGCCTTTGGTAGCTCAGATTCAAACATGGTAATTCTTATAAGGCACGGAAGGGTATTTATTGTAATATTGCTGAACTCTGTAACAGGAATAAAACAAGTTACGTAAGATTAAACCCTGATCAAAAAATTCATATATATATAGTTTATTGTTTATTGGGTTTATCGTCCCACCGACAGTATTTCATATATCTGAGACGGTGTCCACTTGAACACCTGGCATGATACCACACCCAGTCACATTATCCTGACACCGGGCCAACCAGTCGTGGAAATACCCTTATATTTGCTTGAGCGTTAGCAAGGGAGCTATACCACTGCCATTTTTAACGACTTTCGTATGTCGCGGCCCGGGATCGAACCCGGGGTCTCCCGTACCTGGAGCCGACGCTCTACCGATTGCGCTACCAGGTCTGGTATATATATAATATATATATTATATATATATATATATATTATATATATATATTATATATATATATATATAATACAACACAAACATTTGATTCGATTTAATATTCAAACAGTGTTGATAAATTGCGCTTCTTGAAAATAAGACTCAATTTTCTTATAAACAGAATGTATTTTTGTTTTCATTCAACCATCGAAGTTCTCAATAAACATTACATATATGTGATTACTATGTACACTTTTGTTCCTGTTGTTTAATGTGCATTCCATATAAAACCCACATCAACCTTACAACTGGGTTCGGCTTGTACCTGGCTTGAGGTTGACAATTTATTATTTTAGGAACTGAGTTTAATCTTGGAGGCGTATTCTTTAGGAGGTGATAATCTTTTCCAAAGCAGTGCTTTCTAACAATATACGCCACACGAAATATGTGTTATGTCGAAAGTCGTAATTTGATAAACTGGAACAAACCAGTAATAACTGTCATTGATTTTATCAGAAGCTAATGCTTGCCGGCTTTAGACCATATTCAATACGGTATACAAAATGGTAAAGGCGTTGAAAGAGGATGATTATAGCAAGAAGACTGAAAAAAACTATTACAATATAATTAAGTCATACCCACTGCACATAGATGGTTTGTTTGTGGATTATTTTCTCCCTACATTCCATATTGTGTACTTCAAGCTTCTAGAATGGATTAGCAAAATTACATCTAATCCAATTGGGTGTGGATGTCCTATGTCCAAATAAAAATCATGTCAATGGATCTCCTCGCAGTATCAGTGAACCTACTGAAAATTATCAGTTGCAAGTGTATATAGCACGGTGACTTAACGCGGCGCATGTGCAGAAAACATCACGGATGGTGGAGAGTGTAGCTGCGCGAAAAAACACAGCAAATGACGAATTATATTGTGACTAACCAGGTCAGGTCACATTAAATATGTTTGTTCCATATGTGCTGTCGCAACTAGTACTGGTTAAATTTAAATCTGGCCCAGATTAAATGTAACGTATGTAAAGTCATTGTGATGCCCAGTGCAGTACCGTAAAGGCATTGCTGTATTTTAATAACCATAACCATTCTCTTTGCCATGTCTTCAATTTATTTTTTATAATTTCAAATCGAACCTCCGGAGCTGATTATCGTTCTTAGTCGTGTCGTCATCGTTGCCATCTAGGTGTGAATCAATCGGTCCGGACTCTCCTACGCAACATGGTTGTCACCGGTCAGAATTCTAGCTCATACATCTATCGAGTCGTAGAAGACATGATTGCCTAAAGAAATTATCTTGTAATGAGTGCTGTATCTTCGTTATGAATATATATTCATATTGATTTTAATCCAGTCTTTTTGAAATAGTTGCGATGAACGAAGTATTTGAAACAGACCTTTTGGTTATAAATGTCAATAATGTGCATGTTAATACTTCATCATCGATGACCTTTTAATCCTTAACTGCGTTTACGATGGCATGACATGGACACACTAACTATGCACTATCGTTCATATTTGTGTGATCATCGTTCTTTTAATTTTAAGACAATACTTTTATACCACACTTACAGTTATGCAATGGCTTTTTCTGGCTATTGATGGCACTTTCTCGGTTAACGGATCCGGTCTGCAGACATATAATCAAATATATTGGGAAAGTGGACCAATCTATCTTACGTTTTTAAGATGCTACACTTTCCATTAACGGAACTAAAGTTTTGACTCGCCTTGTGTTCAATCAACGATAAATTATATACTATAGCATTCTGTCTATCAACTTTTTGGTAAAATTATCCTTACATTGCGTGATATACTAGATTGTGTAAATAAAGCAGTGGGTAAATGAGTGAAATTAACTGCAATAGACCTCTGGTAGAGTCTAATGTACGACATGTAAATATGGGAAAAATCCTTACAGATAGCATGCACGAGGAGATTATTTTAACCACAACCATGCACAAACACCATTATCTGGATATGACGTAGAAAAATAGCAAGGTCCTATGAGCTGCCCAACATTTATACAAATTAGAACAAATGTCAAAACTACACAGTGACAGTTAAATGTTATTTCGACTGAAATACTGAGACGATGGCCAAGAGACATAGCACAAATAGAGAAAAACCCTATGGAGAATATTGATCATCTGTATTGTTGATTCGTGTTTTAACTGGTTAGTGTCTCATATTTTGATGTTTTGTACGATTAGCGGTGGAAATATGCATCGTACGTATCCCGTGCAAAGTGTACGGCTCTCGGAAAGTCAAACGTATAAAACAAGTGCCCATAAATAATTGGTTTGCTTTTTTACAGTTTTGTTGTCATGTCCATTAGGTACTGTCATGTCAGACAGAATTTGTAATAAATAATGCTATTTATTTTAAAATTCAAAAGGTATTGACCGTTAGGTTTTTGTTACAGTTTGTAACGTTCCCTATCTGGCATACACTATGGTTGAAAATCGACGCTGCTTTTAAAGGGAAATATGAAATGGTCTATTGCGAAATACAGAGTATATTAAAATTTGAATTACCACTAGAAAGGGTCACACACAAGTTAATGAAAAAAAGGAAACAAACACATAATATATATAGATTTCTAACATCTAACAACAAATATTTTTTATAATTTTAATCCCTTTCATTGTTTGTTCATTTCAACTATACACTTGTCGAGTCTTTATAAAGATTTATAAAATATACCTGATACATTTTTGAGACCTAATATAGCAAAAAAGAGCGCCTAAACAAAGTTGGCAATGCACGATGACGGACTAATAATAATTTACTAACGTATGTCAGTTGCAAATGGTTGTTATCTTCTCTTCAAACAGTCATAAATTATATAAGTTAAGTATGCACATTATAAATGGAATAAAGATAAGTAGTGTTTAGTAATACATTTCATAAGAACATGCTATGTCGAAAATAGTATAAAGCAGACGAAACTTACGCAACTTTAATAACTGTTAACTGCAATGGTCATGGGTAATGTCTAAAACATTCTGACATAGTGAGTCTTTTGACATTGTCGTATTAAACCAATGCATTCTTTGGGAAATTAATTTGTAAAAGCCAATATGACAGCCTAAAATAATCGTTAAAATCATGATGTTAAGCAGGTGGGAGAATTTACTTCTGTGTCTGTATTTTTATATTCCAATAAACGTCAATAATATACTTGAGTTGACTTAAACGTAATATGCCGAATAACAAATAAAGCTTTTTCTGCAATTTAAGCTTTTCAGCTTTGATTTCGGTGCGATGTTTCAGATATTCACATTCTCTAAAGAGGTGCCGTAAAACGTCGCAATTCAAAATATCTTTTATCCAATCAAATATATTGTTATTGTTTTGATGATCGCAAATCCACACATTTGTCAATAAATAAGATATCGTTGATTTTGGTAAATCACTGTTCTTTAGACAAGAGCCTGAGGTAACAATTATTTCTCATTAATCACTTTACATAAAGCGATGAAAAAACGAGTGTTTACTTTAGAGTTCTTGCATCGGGGTTTCTGTTCCTACTCTTGCTAAGAGGAATGGACTTGACTTGCGACATACAAGAAATGTCAGTACAAATGTTAAGGGCATTTTTAATTTTGCATGAATAGAAATAATGCAGTAGCGTAATCTTTAGTCTTGTAAAGTAATAAACCTAGTAATTTGAAATATTTGAAATATTATACGCCAAAAATATAGTCGTTATATCCCCGAACAAACGAGGATAAACATTAAGTTGGCTTGTGTAATTATATCAACTTTAACATGCTTGTTTAGGTCTTGTGGTTTATGTGCGTTTGTGAAATATATGACCGAACACATCTTGTTGAGTGTCTTTTATCACGAGTTGAACACATGTCACCTTTCAAGGTAGACAGGATATTACGCACAGAAAGAATCACGTTTTTCTCTCATCGAACATTGTCCAGCAAAGTCGAAGTGGGCGTTTACATAGGTCAGAGGAATAGAAAAAACAACAAACAAAAAAAACAAAAATAACCAACTTACAATGAGGCCATTCGTGTGATCTAAAAATGATTACAGTTCGCCCATGTCCTGAAAGACTACATACATGAAACTATTACATATTTTTAACACATGCTCCATTTTTTTAGATTCCAGATTATACGTTATTTTAGACTATTAAAATTGTAAAATTATTTTTCAATTTATAAAAAATATATTTTGGGCCCATGTGGCATAGTGAAAGAATCGCCGCCTTGTTACTCCTTTGATAGTTTTGCCTTCTACGCGTGGGTTCGATTCCCATATATGGCAAAGATTTAAATGTGGAAGGAAATCCAGCTATTCTGCAGACAATGGGCCATTATTATTTATAATTATTTTTTACACTTTAAAACTAACGCTTCATCCATATCAAGTGTCCACGGTGTGAAGTAATTGTCAATATAAATATATCTACATTTTAATCTTATTATAGAATATAAATTAAATCAAAATTTTTATCAAAATTATTATCAAACAATTCGCCTAGAAACGTAAGCAGATTCTCGTTTTCTGTTTTTGATGTAATAGATCAACAAAACCTTAAATTTTTATTTATGATGCAATACGCATTGTCTTCTATTCTCTTATTTGTTGCTTGATGGTATGGCATAACTGTTTTCCCTTTAAAGTCGTTTGTAGATATTGCTATTAATAAAATGTGAACAAGAATCGTGTTCAAATTCACAGAAAGAAGAGCTTAACTTGAAACTGCTTTGCATGTGTGACAGAGAACATGTGCAACATTCGTGCTTGCAAATTCGTTTTACGATTATTTAGAACTTTGAAGGAAAATAAACTAGGTATATAGTTCGCAATACAGATAGTATACGCATAATTTATGTCAAAAAAGTTTCATAATAAAATAAAAATGGTAACTTTAACTTCAGGTCTTTCCCAACATTATATATCGAAAACAGTTAGGATTATATTTTCATAAACATACATAACAAACGCACTGTTCAGATCATGAAAATATCTGCCTAACTCAACAACCTTCATTCTTTGCATATTTCTGTTTGTGTATTGTTTTGTGTATTGTTAACGGGTGCCCTCGAATCTTTTCCACTGTCATTTGTTGTGAAAAGACACAAATCAAATCCTATTGCAAAATAAGAATGGTCAAAAAGTCCAAATTAAACACTGTTTTTTGTTGCGTAATTTTGATAATTCATGATTCATAATTCGTAATTTATAATCGCCATTTTAACCGCGTGTCTTAAATTGTGAAAACCAATTTAGCAATTTCTCATTTCTAACACTGATGTGAATCTAGTTTCTTTCGTTTATGTATTAAAATGACAGCAATACATATTCAAACTCCGAAGTACGCCTTTATAGAGAGGCTTGAAAATAAGTCTTGTTTTTTTCTAAGGAACTGTAAAACTTGCAACGCCTGCTTTTTATCAGTTTCTTTTTTTTAAAAAAAAATGTTTCAGGCAATAAAGGCTTATTTAAAATGTCGAAAGTAACACGAGGGTCACTATTTCAGGAATGAATTAACTGTATTCATGTTTATTGACCGTTACCTTAAATGATGTTGAAACTTTACATATTATATAATCGTACAAAGTATATCAGATTAAATAACCGGTACCGTAATCACATAATAATGAAGTAGTAAAATGTAAACGTTTACATTAGTTTTGTAATGTAGGCAAGCATATTTTCTATAAAGAACTTCACAATATTTATCCCTTTTATCTTTTAAAAGTGCCCGTATAGATGATAACCTAACTCTATTTTACAATCTGCAATGTCTTAAATAGCGAGTATCTGTAAATTGCTATCGTGATACCCGTGTAGACCTAATCTACTCCCTTGCTTTGCTTTGATTAAAAGGAAATTACCGACTTCATTCTTCAAAGTCGTTGTCGACGGAAATTAGGCCACCAATCAAATTCCAAAGTGGACAGATTATGTCATGCTGATTTGGTAAGAAGAAAAGATTAAGCGTGGTTAGATAGAATCGAATCCGTAATATGGGGAAAAAGTATCAAACAGAAGGACTTGTCAATTAAACTATTTCTCCTTTACGCGTCTAATCGTTTAGATTAAATTCATTTAAATCTATTCAGATAATATGTAAAATAAATTAAGTTTATCTAAATAGTATTCTATGAGACTAATATGTTGTTTTCGATATTTTAAATAATCCCAGTTTGCCGCAATGGTATGTTTTCCATTTACGGGCTACTAACCAAATGGTTTTCTCTTTTGTCTCGTTCTATCTCTGTTTTTGTGGGTTTTTTTTAATATTTTACAATGCCTAGTAACTATTTGTTGTATTTTGTATTTTTTATATTCTCTCTAAGCATTTTAAGTTCATAGTTTCTGGTCTCTCTATAGCATTTTATTGTATTATTGTTGTTGAGTTTCACATCGTCTTTTTAACATGATACATTTAAAATGGTACACCTATCATTATCATTAACCTATTCAATCTCCTCAAGTAATTTGCAATGCCCTATATCAGCATGCTTTAGTTCAGCGTTAGAAACAGAAATAGCATTCACTCCAAAAGGTCCGAAACCTTACACTTCCTAGCTAAAATATTTCAATAAGTGACACAGAAATTACCATACTTTATCTCAATTTACGATCGCTGTGAAAATGCCGTCGAGGTGGTAAGCAACAGTTTGTCTGTATCAAGTACATTTTAAAAAACCTCACCCTTGCTTTGGGAAAATTGAGGATGAGCAATGGACATTAATGCAAACACTAATGTTTTAGTCTAAATAAAGACGACTTTGAACCCGACCTCAATTCTTCGACAGTATTAACTA
This sequence comes from Sinonovacula constricta, assembly GCA_007844125.1. NCBI lineage: Eukaryota > Metazoa > Mollusca > Bivalvia > Cardiida > Solecurtidae > Sinonovacula > Sinonovacula constricta. The sequence continues at coordinate 45,832,144 of CM017571.1, forward strand.
TTTTAAAGATAGTTCTCATTGTTTAGAGCTGATAACTTGGGTGAGGCTAAAATATTATCTCAACGGTAAGTGGTCAAGTGATTTTCTTTTATTTCTAATAAAAGTTTATAAATGTTTATTAATTTAGAGTGTGGAAGTGGAAGTGCGAGTTACCTTCCACAAATCAGGGTTTTTTTTGCCGGCTGACCGTTCCTAGGTGGTAAATGCTGAGTTTTGTGTGTGTGTTATGTTTCGTCTCTGTGCATTTTTTATATTTACCCTGGTTTTCTTTGTCTAGGGGTAATTCAAGTTGGATATCTGTGTTATTTCTAAGATAACACGTTCAAACTCCCTATTTAGCAAATACATATGTGTAATGGCGTATTTGTGCAATGCTGCACTTGTACCATAAATGTTTGACATCATTAAAGTGTTTTTGGCATGACTTTTAGGTACTTAAATTATTCGGTTAATATAAAAACATCTGTTTAAAAATGTTAAATAATACCTTAAATAGATGATTTTTTTTAAATCTTTAAATCGAATAATCTCTTTGTCGTCCTGCCTGCCTGTCTGTTTTCTATCTGTCTATCTATCTGTCTGTCTATCTATATGTCTGTCTGTCTGCCTGTCTGTCTGTCTGTCTGTTTCTCTCTCTGTCTGTCTGTCTGTTTGCCCTGTCTGTGTGTCTGTCTGTCTGATTGTCTGTCCCAATCTTATATTAGAAACACATACAAATCCCCATTTTAAGATAATAACGTACATCTGCTGCATTTAGTAATCATGCATGTGTACCTGGTTACTCGCAAGAAAATCAGTTTGACTGATGAACCAAGTGCTTATGTTATTTAGATACATTTGTTATAACATTAAAGTCATCTTCATCTAGACATCTTTAACTAAAACTGAGGATCAATAGTATGAAAACGTGCAATTGTTTAGGTAAGGACATTTTTTTCTGTCTAGACTGGTGGATCTGATTTGTAACACATAATGACACCGTTCTGTCATCTGGTTAAAAGTGTTTCTTCCTATCATATAAGGTTACATTGATGTCACATCAACGTAAATTTCTCATCAAATACATAACTGATGTCTTTGCGTGAAAGTGTTTGAATATCCGATATCTTCTTACTGAGTGTCTCTTGTCACTCGCTAAATATGTAGGCTTTAGTCTGGCTTAACAGGATATTACGCAAAAAATAATCGCGTTATTCTGTCATTGGATCTTTTTTTTTTTTCGTTAAGCTAGGACAAAGTGGTCGTTAGCCAAGGACAAATGATGGAAAATAGCAAGAACAAAAAATAACAGACTTTCAATGAGACAATCCGCGTGATCTACAAAATTATTTGTTGTCATCAATGTCCTGATATAATATATTAATAAAGTATTTGTTTAAACTGTTGCATACTTATATTACGTACTAAACGTTTATGTTCCAGCTTATACCTTATTTTAGACATTTAAAATTTTGTTGTTTTTTTTCCAGCTGATACATTGTATTTTGGTCGCCCTTGATGTAGTGGTAGATGCCGCAATGTAGTCGCTCTGACTTCATAGTCTTTTAATCGCATAGGTCCGAATTCCGCATGTGTCGAAGGATTAATGAAAAAGACTTTCCAGCTGACAAACGGTGTGCCAGTGGTTTACGACATGTTGATTTTTTTCCAGAAAAGCTGGCCGTAGCTATAATGACCACAACTTATCACTGCGATGTTTTTAATAGCAAAATACAAACAAAGTATTTATCTTTAACTATTTACCAATTTATTACTGGGTATTAACTTCCACAAGAGTAAATATAAAGTCCAATCACGATACCATAGGACCGATCAAATTATTTGTTTGCTCAGAGAATCAGAAGTGGTGTAGCTTACCTCAGTGCCATTCTTGATTGCAGCTGTCGGCCAATGTTGTTACGGGAAACCAGCTTCTTCTTAACATAATTAGGTTGTCGTTATTGTTATTTTCGTTATTAAAATATGGGAATAAAATGAAAACCAAAAAAGCAACCTTATTATAAATCATCATTATTTATTATAAAACATCACTTCAAAAACAACAAGTAATGTGACAAAAAACTTTTTAGGACAGAAAAATATGATAGTTCTTACATGTAGTATGGTAAACACTATTAAAGCGTAGTCGACAGATACGGATTAGATTTGCCAACTGAATAACGTTCAACATATGGCGAGCGAGCAATTTTCCTGGAATATACACGATTTATACCTTTACTTAATTTACTAAATACAGGGTCAACACCAGACAGTCAACAACGGGCCTATTGTTTGTCGCAGTCATGATCGCCGTACTAATTAGCGGAGCTGCTTTCACTCATGGAGGGTGCAAACATGGCATCGCGTGTCGTTATTCGTAAAGCTGTGTAATTAAATGCATAATTGATTCAAGGGATTGCAACAATAAGCAAATCAAAAGTGTCGTAGTAGTAGGCCGTAAATTGTAATTCGTTCGATTGTAATTAAAAGTATCTTGATTGGACTGTATAAATACGAAACTAGCAAACAAACAACTTTTTGAAATATAAATGTGGTAAGGTTGTAAGGTTTGGTAAGGTTTTACTAATAATACCTTTGATCAAGGATGTCAGCGTTCCTGTCATGCTTAGAAATTGCCTTGAACCCCTTTTGTAAAGATTCTACAGGTATCTAAAGCATGTCCTTATATAGAACCGAGTTGTTCCAAGATGCCAAATTATGGGTTGTCATCAATATTTCCCTAGGGACAGTATACTTATTCACCGCAGTCTACAACGGGCAAACGACATAATTTAAGTTAAGCATGTGAGAAATCTAAGGTTAAAGTTGTGAGATGAGATATAGACAATCACGTTATGCGTCTGGTTAACGGTTTCTTCGTTACAACAATATTATTTGTCTCGATAGTAATATGCTGTAGTTGAGATTTCCCTTTATTCTATAAATTATATAAAACATCTGTAATTTGTCCCGGCCGCTGATATAATTTGTTATAAAGTATTACTTATTCTTAGTTTTTAATATCAGTGTTTTCTTTGGATATGTTAGGATATGCATAAAATTATACTCGATTAGACTTATTTTGGTTTTAAAAAGATATAAAAAGAACAACAATATTTTTAGGGTAAAGACAAATTGCAGAATAAAATAGCGTTTTATTTTAAATAATCAAGAAAATATACTTTTATATCGCCGAGACAATGTTTTGCTATATACTTATTAGGATTTTTTTGACAAGTGTAGTCTGTGAAAGATACCTAAAACTGCCTTCAAAACAGCAGCTTAAGAGTGCTTGTTTCTGCAAGAACGCTGGAAGCTAGCCACTGACTGAAAGTTGTCTGATAAACGTTGCCGTTCAACTGCCAAATTGTGTACTGGATACGTGCATGACCTTATTTTGATGTAAGGTTTAATTGATTTGATTATGCATTGGGGACTCTAAATTAAAGGCCATGTTGCTTGCATAAAAAACGTCACACATAAAGAAATATAACAATGTGAAGTTAAAATATGGCTTAATTTTATTAACACGTATCTTACTTTTTTATTAAATAAGAATATATGACAAAGTCCTATAAGTATTGCAACATATACCAAACTCCGAAAAGGCACAGAACAAAGGTATTTTACATGCAAGCCAAGCGAAAAGTAAGAACAAATTTGTGATGAGTCATTTAACGAAAAGAGCAAACCCGACAGTTACCGCCTTGGAAAGGTCAGTCGGCAAAATGGACCAACTGGGGTGCTAAAACCGGTTTTACAGAGCTCTAACCTCGCACTTCCTGACGAGTTTCTCAAATGCAAGCAATGAAAGGAAAAACGATCTATTTGAATAAAAAAAATGTGCGAGCGCTGATATTTCCTATACGTTATGACAAAAGTAGTGACGTCATTGAAAAACAATGTCCACATAGTGTTTAGAAAAGAATATGGTATCATTTCGATTCGAAAAACTACAGGAAAATGGTTGACTAAAAATAAAATTGACTTTCTGAATCATGAAAACCAGTGACGAATAAATGGTTATAGCATCCTGTTCATGTGAAGATGGAATTTAAGAACCAAAGTCCAATGTCCATCAAAGGAAATACACGTAACAATCCCTATAGGATGAATTAAATGACAACATAGATTACATGCACGGGGGGGGGGGGGGGATTTTTTACGACCGCCACACTGCACAAGTAACATTGTTGTGATCATGAATAAGAATATATGACAAAGTCCTATGAGCATTGCAACATATACCAAACTCCGAAAAGGCACAGAACAAAGGTATTTCACATGCAAGCCAAGCGAAAAGTAAGAACAAATTTGTGATGAGTCATTTAACCAAAATAGCAAACCCGACAGTTACCGCCTTGGAACGGTCAGTCGGCAATATGGACCAACTGGCTTAAACCGGTTTTACAGAGCTCCAAAGTCACATTTAATTTTATATACGAACAGTGCATAGTTTTCTGTATGGCGCATCTTTATATATCATGCTTTTTTGTCCGTAGCCTCGTCAGTCCACTGCCAATCACCAGCCTCATCATCGCGTGGTTTTAATTGGTTTTTGTTGTGCTTAAATACACACATATATGTTATTATGTAAATTATCAAACCATACTTACCAAAGTCAGGCGTTAGGTTAAAATAATATTTTATTAAATGAATTACTGCTCGGTGAAATACATCACAACCATTTATAACGATAAATGCGAAAGATAGAGCAAACTTCTAATATCATGTTGCAAGACCCAAACTTCTTGTCAGTATTTAAAATTGTAATTATATTTGCCTTTAGTATGAAGAAAGAAATGTTCATTTTATTTTATAATTTATTGTTTAATTGTGTTTTTTCGTAATAAATGAATTACTTTTATGCTGGTCGCTTTCATTGAATATGTTTATTGATATCAAAGTTAGTGCATTGGAAAGCATGTCGGCTTATCATACCCGAAGCTATCAGTCACCATTATATCGAAAGAAAAAATGTTTGTGTCTTCAGTATCTTGTTTTATATATTTTTCTGTGAACATTGTATGACCATTGTATATTATTAATTGCTAAATTATGTCCTTTTGAAAATTTTAGCAACATGAATCAGCGTGGTTACTATCACACACCAAGACAGACACAGCATTACATCGTTTTCATCATCTTTAAAAAAACAGGTGGCTACCCTATCGATGTTTAACTGTATCCACTGTGCTAAATAAATATCACTGCTGTGCCACTCTGTCTACACCTGCTTTACTTTATAGAAAAATACAATATCATTTTCATATTTATCAGTATTATTCGTCAGTAGCTTACTTATCCTTATTAAATATATTAGTAAAATATTTCACGAAACACATCGAAACGGTGGTAATTGTTTTATCATCCGTAATAATATATTCTTAGTTTCAAAGGTTTTGCACATTTTAATGGAAGTTGTTGGAAGAAAGAGAAAGTGAAAGAGAGAGACAGTGAGAGAGAGAGAGAGAGAGAGAGAGAGAGAGAGAGAGAGAGAGAGAGAGAGAGAGAGAGAGAGAAGAGTAGCTACAGAGAATAATACAAGATCAGAAATATCTAAAATTACAAAAGCTAGTATGATTGGTTCATTGTTGCATGTCCTTGATGTAGTTGTCTTTCCTATGCTAAGATTATTTTGGCTATTGTTACATGTATTCAACTTAGCTTTATCGTCTAACTGACACACACTTTATAGGTGAGTCCCGCATGTTATTTACATGTGCATCCCACATGCCCATTATTGTATTTTATTATATAACATATCAATTCCAGTGATTATACTTGTGTATCATCAAAAGCCTGCATTGTATCAGTTTTTTCATGTTTGATTTGTTTAAGTAAAAGAGGAACCTTAAGGTTAAAACACTTACAATTACTTACAAGGTCAAAAATAACAAAATGGTCGCTGTTTTTGGCTCGAATTATATTGAAACTTATTGATATTAAATGACTTAACAGGTTTTGATTGTTTTAAATGACTCGTTAATTGCAGTTTATATTTTTATACGTATGCTCCTAACCGATGAAAGAATGTAGCATACGTTATATACATAGATATGTAGAGGCATATTTCAAGAATATATGTATACAAGATTAAATTACCATACCCGGAGCAGTAACCACAATGGCAAAGTAGAAAAACATACTTTTACATGAGGTGTGTTATGTAGTCTCGTATTTTATATTAACGACATTTCACACTATGTATCTCCTTTATTTTTTTGTATAGTACATGCATAGATAATACCGTGGCTCTATTTAACAATCTTTAAAAATAGATGTTTCAGTAACTTCTGTTGTGTTTGTCATTGATCTAGATTAAACATTTTGTATGCAATGTCTGCGTTGATCAAAATTACTGACTTCATTCTTAAAAGTCGTAGCTGACGGAAATGAAGCCACTAACCAAATTCCACAGCAGACGGATTGTGTCATTTTGATTTGTTAAGAAGAAAATATTTAACCTACTTTAAGATAGAATCGGATTCGTAATAGGGAAAAGACAGTCAACCAGACAAAGTTGCCCCTTAATCTATTTATCTTGAGACGGTCTATTTGACTTCCACGAAAAAGAAAGAAAAACAACATTTTTTTTTTCGGATGGTAAATTGTTTCGATCTGGTTTAATCGAAGCCTAATGCAGCTTCTCAGTGTTTTGTGTTAGATACCTTTAAAACATGTTAATAAATGTTAAGCTAAAGGAACTCTATTGACCACTGCTACAAAACAAAACATACATGTCCGTCGAGAGGTAAAGTGTTTTATTTGCTACTTAATAGAATGCAAATCGATCTTTAAAATTATTGTTGATTGTGTTGATAACTTTTAAGTTATTGTTATTTGAATTGGAATCACATGAGCACCTTTGATTGCATATAATTTATTGTACTGCTTTCGTCAATATTTTTTTCACACTATCCCTTCTTATTTTAGTCATACTATAGAAGCATTCAGTTTAACGTCATATAATCCTTTTTCCTAACAAATGTCGGTAACTCAAAACCGTAATTTGGACTGTCAAACTGGAGAAATCCCGTTTTTATTTTTCATCTCCCGTGTCGTGCCCTATAGGTGAAAAGGTAAATAAGAAAAGGTTGAGTAATTTGCATAAGCATTTAGGCTAGATGGCACAGTATTTACACCTTCTGCATATTATCTGTCTTTATCGTATAATTTGTCTTTTTCAGATAACCCCTAGGCCCATTTTATTATTGTTTAAGGATCTTTTATCTTGTAGTCGCTTCACAAACGAGTTGGCTTGGATGATTTTCGAAAGTCAATTGCTTTTATCTACTAACATTAGAGGTTCTTTTAAGAAAAAATGCATATTGTTCAAATGACGTCATAGTAATTTGTCTATATTGAAATATATATTTTATTCTTTATGTCATTTTGTAGCTTTATTTGTACATTATCGCATTCTCTGTTTTATGTCCATCCAATCTACGTCTGCTTAGTTGCCAAGGCATTTTCCCCGTGTTCATAGTGTATGTATTTAAATGAGTACATTGCATTAGCTATTTATCAAATAGTATTCTATGTTTAGTTAATTTTTTGGTTATTCTCGACCTCAGCATATCTACTATTTGCACATACGAAGTGAAATGTGTATATGTAGAAGTTAGTAGATCGGTCGTAAAAATCTTCCGCGTGCATGTAATCTTTGTTGACATTTAATCCATCCTATAAGGATTGTTACGTGTATTTCCTTTATTGGACATTGGACTTTCGTTCCTTAATTCCATCTCTGCATGAACAGGATGCTACAATTATTTACTCTTCTCTGGTTATTTTTTTCCTTAATTTATAAAGTTAATTTCATTTACTTTTTTTCGTTTTGTAGGTCTTCTTATCGAAATAATACATATCTCTCTAAATTATTTTCAATTACGTCACTACTTTCGTCATAACTTGTCAAACAAAACATCAGCGCTTGGACATTTATTCAAATGGATCGGTTTTCTTTTCATTGCTTGCATTCGAGAAACCCATCAAGAAGTGCGAGGTTAGAGCTCTGTAAAACCGGTTTAAGCACCCCAGTCGGTCCATATTGTCGATTGACCGTTCCAAGGCGGTAACTGTCGGGTTTGCTTTTATTGTTAAATGACTCATCAAAGATTTGTTCTCACTTTTACAATTGGCGTGCCTGTGAACACCTCGGCCCTGTATCTTTTCAAATTGTTGTATGTTTCAATGCTTATAGGACTTTATCTTATATATTCTTATTAAAGCCATTTCCTTAATCGGTAAGTAACAATAACTTACAATGATTGCATTTAACAGTAGTTACATTTAAAACTGTAGAAGTAACTCTATGATCACTGTAGAAAGAAAATAAAATATTACATTCGTCTTACATTATTTCTACGTACACCTATGAAACTTCTAAGATTTTAAGATGCACCGCTATATACTACTGTACGGCAGCCAGCGGAATTACACATAGTTCTCAGAAACAAATAAAGGAAAATTAACTAATTAAGCTGCTAAAAAAGCAACCGTTAACATTTAAATCATAATGTACCATCACTACTAACCAGGTCTATTTAAATATACCGTATCTTTTGAAAAAAAATCATTTACCGATGATAAAATTATGAGAAAGATAAAAAGTATTTTCTGTAATGTACGATTAAATATTCATGCAAGAAAGTCAAATAAACATGTTTTTGGAAAAGGTTTAAGTCTATGGTAACAATCTACAACAAAAATATTGTAGACTAATTGTGCAAACTGTATATAGCTTGTTTTCTGTTCTTTCCTTAACGTTTGTTTCCCTGTCATAATTGATCTTGTTGTCTTTCATATTTTTGAATATAGAAAAACACAAAATATCCCGTGCGCAGAGAATGTAAAAAAAACCGCATGGAATTTTTTGTGGAGAGCCATTATTTTCATAAATAGGAATTGGCGGAATTAAATAGAACTCCATTTTCGCTAATTAACTTCTATAACTAACTACCATACGTTTGTTTCTTCTGTTTTCATATACCTTGAAGGTTGTTCTATATTATGTTTGCCTTGGACCAATATCCCGTATACTGTTTAATGAGAAAAAAATCCTTCTCTATTATTTATTTGGTGTTTCATGTTTGCATGGATGACTGACGTTGGTGTGTAGATGTGTATAAAGGTGAGACAACTCAAATTTTCTCTCCGGAGTTGTCATATATCTTATCAATTAATTGCCAATTACTGCGGAATTATATTCATCATACCCGCATGAGAAATTGATACCGACCTTTGTTGTGTGCTCTTATTGCATTTGCCACCTAATAGTACTTCGCTCTTCAGACATTGCACATACCTATGGTATCATGACACACTGTGGTATGCCCTTTTGACGCTTCCCATTTGATTATTATTGATTTTTCTGTAGAGAAAACTGTACTTCTACTTGTAAAATTGTTCATGTTCACCATAGGTAGTTGTATGGAAATCTGAGCATCATAGACTTTTTTCAAGATAGTAATTTTTCAATGTCAGGATATTGACACAATTTGACGCATGATATTTAATTAATGATAAATGTCATGCCTGTTTCTGTAAAGGTTCATATAACAAACAAAGTAACTGGCAATAACAACATTGGCAATATTTATCTTAAAAATCACTTTAGTCTGTGTTAATTCATGGTTATATAATTCACTTTGATAAAATTGTTAAAGCAGCGTCAGCAATTTTGTAATGACTTATGAAAAAATACTTTCACCATGTTAATATGTGTCTATTTTAAATCTTTGCAATCTCTATGCACAACCAATAATACTAATATTTTATGTGTGCTTTAAACTCGTTTATTGTAATGTCAGAGAGTGTTGCGACAGATATACTCAGAAAATTGCCATTGCCATTGGAATGATGTAATGCATTGTCAGCATATTGGTTTAGATTTAGATTATACGAGTAATATGCTGCAGTGCGATGTCCCACTCGGTAGAGAGTTTGTTGCCTAAATACTAGGGCATCCTCGGCCACAGCCGCGGCCAAGATCCGTAGTATCCAGAATAACACGGTCTGGCTGGCTTTCAATTACATTGAGGTGTCAACCAGAGTAGATTGAGTTCTGATTGTCTGATGGTGAGCTTCAGAAGTTCAGACTATTAGGTTCTCTACATGATGGAATTCTAACCTCCATCTGAAAAAAAGATCTTGTGAAGCTGATAACAATTAGTTTGAATAATTACTTAAGCAAAGACATTACACCGATCGTATGTGATAAAAGAGTTATTTAATTATAATGCGAATGAGCATGTATTACTGCAATAAACACTTCTAGATAGATGTAAATTTTTGTTTCGTATATTTGCCTTAGAGATACATAGGTAAATACGAAAAGGTCCTATCAAAATTTCCACAGATATTTAAATTTTATTTACCAGCAGACAAAGGCAAACAAGGTAAATGCAAATGTGAAAAAAACACAGAGACGAGACATAACACACATAAAGAAAAACCATCAGTTACCGCTTTGGAACGGTCAGTCGGCAAAAGGGCCAACTGGGATGCTTAAACGTGGTTTGTGGAGCGCTCCAACCTCGCACTTCCTGAAGGTTTTTCTAGCAAACAAACAGTGTAAATAACAACATTCCGTCAAAGTGAAACAACTAACAGTAAGCACCTGCATCGGAAGTTAAAACAAATACAATGAGCTTATTTACATACATTACAGCTAGCAACAAAATAAACTATAAACAAATGTACAGTATGTACAGTAGATAAAAGCCTCGGCAACGTAAAAACAAAAATCCCAAACGAGAGATCAGTTTGAAATAAAACAGCCCATGCGCTGATATATTATAAGATATTATAGGGAAAAAAAAACAGCCCAAGCGCTGATGTATTTTAAGATATTATAAGAACAAATAAAACAGCCCAAGCGCTGATATATAATGAGAACAAATAAAACAGCCCAAGCGCTGATATATAACAAGATCAATTTAAATATGGCATATAATGCCATGACATCATGTTCAAAAAGTGTCAAAAGTGAAATGTAAAAAATACGAAAGAAAACAACGAAATCTAGAAAAAAAACCTAACAACAAAATTAAAAACGTAGTATTGTTAAGAGCTAATAAGTTAAAAAAACAACAAAAAAAAAAGTTCATGAAAAGCCGAGGATTTATCCGCAGTTGGCATATTATTGGCGACGCGCTGGAGCGCGCCGCCTATATATGGAATGCTGAAAAATTTTGTTCATGCGAGCGGATGTCCTCGGACATTTTCGTTCTAGCTATAGAATGGTCGGGGGAAAATGGACAAGGCGTTCCGAATTCCGGAAATTCCGCGATTTACACATTCCCAACGTACGGGTTTTATTTCGGTAAATGACGTTCTTTTTATATAAAACTATTGCGAGTATGCAGAATAATTGTTATATGTAAAGTTGTTCTTTGTATAAAAGATTACGGACTCTGAAAATTCGTTATTTTCTGCGTAATTTCGTAGACCCCCCGGAACACCATGTTACCGACCATGTGACCATAGTAAAATACCATGTGCTCGCGACATCCGGTTTGCAAAAATGGAGTCGAAAAGACGTGATCGCCGCGGTCGATTGAGCAAATCATGTCCAAAAAGCACTGTCAAAAAGGAAATTGATGAAAAACAAGATCATACTTATATTGTGAGTGACCGTGTTTGTGATTATGTGGACATTGAAAGTTCGCCTAAGGAGAATGAAAGTTGGAAAATTGGACGCAGAATGGTGGAATTCTCCGTGCTGGTTGAAGGAGTTAAAATTTTGTACTTTATGTAGACTCAGGCCGATTTCACTGTGTCATTGGGGAACTTAAGAAAGGATTGGTGGTGGTAATTTATAAATTAAATGTTTAAATAGGGACTGTGGACATGTGAACACTGTGGCATATGGAAAGATGGTCAGATGAAGTTTTGCCTCAAACACAAAGCTTGGAACAGGTAAGAATTGATTTGCATAACAGATGCATAGGGCATCTGTAGTCCAATAGATTATGTCAGTTATTGATTTATCTTGTTACCTTGCCATTGATTTAAAACACCAGTTTCGTACCCAAAACTTTTCGTACCATTATGTGAGTTAGTATTTTTCTCATTTATTTTTGTTAAAACAAACTAAACATGTTTGCATTGGTATACAATTTTTGACATGTATACATTGAATTCACTTGTACAACTGCCTTTCAGTGGTGAATAGGTTCTCTTACTTTTTTCACAATCTTCTGGACCAGCCAAACACTATTGTGCCAATTAATTTAACAATAAATTATTGTTTTAGAGGTGTACAGCATCCTCCACCCAGTCTTTTTTACTGTTATGCTTACACAAATAAAACAGAATTGTTAGTCCCCGATACCAAGCTTATCAGTTCTTTTCTTTTACAGCTATGATTGACAGTCTGGGAGGTCCACAAAAAGTAAACCACATGTTAGCGGCACTTAACATTCCAAATATTAGCAACGCCAATCTGAAAAAGATGGAGAGACGGACAAGGAAGTTCATTGGCATTGAGAAAATCAGATCTCAGTAAGTTTATTAGCATAAATTGAGTTTTTAAATCAAAGACATGGTTTATTGGCTTTTTTACAACATTTTTGAACATCTCTTCAATATATATTGTAGCACTTGATTAATATGGTTCAATAAAAAAAGAATTCATCTCATTATTTTCTACCAGCATCTGTAAATAAAGACAACTTGTGTGACTGAGATGACAATTATGATTTTTTGTGTGTGTGTTATTTAAAATATGAATTTTATTTATGCTTTCAGTTCATAATGAAAGAAAGCCACATATAACACAGATGGCTGCCAGAGAGGAAGATAGTGGTAGTGAGTTTTCCACGTATGTGCTGCTAAAGGAACCTACTTTGCATTGAGTGCAACAGACAACTGGAATAAGTGTGGCAGATGGTGTTACGTATGTAAATGGGGCTACAGTAGAAACTGTTAGTAGACAATGCGCTGTTCACAAGTTTGTTAAGTGGCTGAAAAGATTTGATCAAGTTGCGTTAGTGGCACACAATCTCAGGAAGTTTGACTTCTCTATCCTTCTGTCAGAAGTGTCAAATATTAACAACTAGGATGACTTTTTTGTCAATGTTGCTGATTGTGTGGATTCATTATCATTGTTTCCTAAGACATACGCTAACGGAGGTAGCTACAAACAGGAAGGCATGGCACGTGATATTTTGTGCATTCAGTACAATGCACATGATGCTGTGGAAGATGTGCACACTTTGGTGAAACTCTTCCAACTTTCATGCGCATTATTTCCAGATGTTCTCAAATTCTCTTGTTCTGTAAAAGCATTGTACCATCATCTTCTATCGTCTTAGGAAAAGGCAAAAAATCTTCAATCATTGACATGTCTGGTAGCCAGTAGTGTCTGTAAACTGCCAACAGAAGAACATTTAGCATCATCTGGACTCAACCTCGTGTTACAAACACGAAAAGAACACTTGATACTTTAGTGTCGAACCCAGCTAATCTCTCAGAAAAAAAGTACACATTAATTTACTTCATGCAGTGCACAGAAACTCTTGATTGTATGACTTTTTTTAGTTAAATCCAATTATCCAGCATTAAAGCTGCAGCAGGGACCATTTGTCACATTCTCTGACAATACTCCTGTTATTGTTAGCATTTAAAATTTGAGAGGAAATAAGTTTCTAGCTTTTTTTTCAAATAATTTCATTGTCTAAGTTTTAAAAAAAGGCGTAAGTTTATGTTTGTGAAGAAAGCTAAATATTGTTTACATATTTGTGTTTGATTAACTCCCCTGAAACTTGACACCATAGTCATAAACCAGTATGTTGTGAAAGAACTATGTGGTAAAAGTTATTCTTTTTTTATATTTTGTCACTTATACAGTGTACATAATTTATGTATAGGTTTCTTAGGATAATTGTTTATAGAAATTTTTAGCTGGAAAATCACACATTTGAAAATTAACAGAAAAAAATCACTTGTGTTTTAGGATGTTGTTCATAAAAAAAATCCATTTTGCCTATTTTCTTATAGAATAAATCTAAGTAATTAATTTATTTATTCATTTGGCAAAATTATAGAGGATTTTGTGTCGTCAGTTGTTGTAATTTTTCAGGTCATATCCGAAACGAGGGATACAATCTTAAAATTTGCATATCTCATGTTTAAGCTCGTAAAAGTTGTCTAAATTTTATTTTTATATGTCTTATAGAATGCTTAACAAGAAATAGTTAAGACGATTACCAATTTTAACATGCATTTCCGAGTCCGTAATCCTTAATATGTTTATAAAACTTATGAAAACTATAGGTTATTTGTTTAAAATTTATTATTTTCTCTATTTCTAAAAAATAGATCGGTAGGGTCTGTAGTGACACGTTATGAAAAATATCAATTTTATTCACACACAGATGACAATCGTGGAATAGTGCAGTGGTTATGGACGTGTCCTGATGTTAACTATCTCCTGAGATCGAATCCCATTGCAATCAATTTTTTTCCGTGACTTTTTTCTTCTTTGTTTTTTTACATTAAATATAACAAAAAAAAAACATTTAAACAGACAAAAAATATTGATCAATAACAAATGTTTACGCAGAGGTGGTATTTTTACTTTTTAAATTTCTAAACACTAATGTACATCTGACGGTTATACTTGTTAATGAAGACATGTTTTTCCCTTTTTTAGGATTGTAGTTGTTTATATAAGTAGCATTATATGCCAGAATTAAATTATTACAGTGATTTTAATGTTTAAATAATAATTTAAATCAGTCATATCTTAATTTCTCATAAATATTACTTTTCACTTTTGCGTCGCCCTTTGATGCTTCGCATCAATGCTTTTCTTGTAGAACATTGGTATTACAATATAATCAAACAATGAAGATGCTACTACAACACATTATACTTTTCATTTGGAGTTTAAATTATGTCACTACTTTGTATCTAATGACATCCTGCTTAGTACTGACAACCGCTTGGGCGTTTTTGTTTTAAATTCATATTCTTTCTTTAACATTTTCTCTTTGAGAAAACCCTGACACGGTGATATGTACAAGCCATGCAAACTGTTTAAAACTCTAGAGTACATTCTGTCCCGTGACGGTTGCACGACGGTATCATTATGGTGTTTTTGTAACATTTTCATTCAATTGCATACGTAAATCTGTGTCTGTTTAGATCGAAAGTTATGTTTTAAAACTAACAGAACCTGCTCTTATTGTCTTATACAAATAATGGAAAACACACAACATCTGAGTTTCTATAAAAGTTATACATCATTGCAGATCTGATTGTGACAAGAATTGGCTTGAAATTTAAAACTTACCACCGCTACTTTTACACTTGGCGTGCATGTGGATACCTTGGTCCTGTGTCTTCTCAATGTTTGTATGTGTTGCAATGCTCATAGGACTTTGTCTTATATATTCTTATTCGTGATCACTATAATGTTACTTGTGCAGTGAAGCGGTCAAAAAAATCTCCCCGTGCATGTAATCTATGATGTCATTCAATTCATCCTATAAAGATTGTTACGTGTATTTCCTTTGATTGACACTGGACTTTGGTTCTTCAATTCCATCTCCACATAAAACAGGATGCTACAACCATTTATCTTCTTGATTCGAAAAGTTTATTTCATTTACTATTAACGTTTTCTGTAGGTTTTCTAATCGAAATAATACCTATCTCTCCTCTAAACACTTTAGACATTATCCTTCAATGACGTCACTGCTTTCGTCGTAACTTGTCAAACAAAACGTCAGCGCTTGGACACTTAATCAAATAAATCAGTTTTCTAATCATTGCTTGCATTCGAGAAACCCACCAGGAAGTGCGAGGCTAGAGCTCTGTGAAACCGGTTTAAGCACCCCAGTCGGTCCATATTGCCGACTGACCGTTCCCAGGCGGTAACTGTCGGATTTGCTTTTATTGTTAAATGACTGATCACAGATTTGTTCTCATTTTTGCATTTGGCGTACATGTGGATACTTTGGTCCTGAGTCTTTTCAATTTTTGTATATGTTGCAATGCTCATAGGACTTTTTCTTATATAATCTTATTCATAACATTTACAGAATCGTGTCTCTATTTGACTGTACATGGAAATATATCCGCGATTCTCAGAATAATAACTCGAACCCAACCGACAGTGGAAAGAAATTGACTGCATATTTTTAAGTAAGTAAGGGCATTTACATAGAGTCCTCATTTTGGTTTCTGGTTGCTGTTTGCTTAGAGCGCGTATGTCAGCGTCCAACTACGGCAAGAGTTTGGCAAGGTTTGCCACAAAGTTAAATAATTTACGTTTCTTACAACTTTAGAATCAGCATCCTGAACCGAGTGGTGTTCTTCATCAGTCATAAAAGGAAACAAAAAAGGACACCTTGCCATAACCAACTTTATTCCATCAAAATAAGAGCGTCGGAAATGAATAAAATGGAGGCCAACATTAGAGAAAGCCATTTAAATTCACGTATAGCAATGTTCTATTTTCTGTAATATCTCAATTTAACGAAGATAAATAAAAGAAGTACCCAGGGAAGAGAAAAATGTCACTGTTACCTATAAACAATATTGTAGCAATCACCGCCATCATTACTAGTACAATTCCGTGAGCATAATTTTTATTTCTGAAGTCATTGGCTACGTACCTTTCCCGTTTCAAGTTGTTTGTGGTATTTTTACTTCTTTCACTAGACAAACAGACAAAGGGCGTTTTATATACGGATATGCGACCAGACCACTTAGTAAGTTTAAGATACATGAAATGCGACAAGCTCTGCATATTACTAAGCAGATCTCGCACCATACTCCTAACAGAAACCGATATAACTAACATAATCTCATGCAAGAATAGACTGTATGTGATGTTACATTTATGCTTAATGTATAATCATAAACGCCTATATGTACATTAAAACATCTTAAATGTTTAAAGTGAATTTATTTGCATATCTGATCATAATCGTGTTTTTGTTGCATTTTTCTTCACCAACACTATTCTTCGCTGGAGCTTCACCACCGTCATGCAAATTGATGTCATCTTATAATATTATTCATTTATGATATCATGTTATGCTCTAAGTTCGGATAAAGTATAGCTTATAAGTGTATGTGTAACTAACACAAAAAATGATTACTTGTTTTATATTATATATCATTTATATTAAACATTTACAAAAGCGGCTAAACTTGCATTACTTGAAACTAATAATATGTGTACCCACTTTGTGTTGGAGCGCCAGTAACTGACTGGTTTGGGTCTAACTGCTTCGGTTCAACTCCAGATCGAAGCAAACATTTATATGAGGAACGATGTTTCAGCTGACTATTTCTTTTCTTATGCAGTTTAAATGTATTAAAAAGGCATTTGTCCAGAACTATGTATTTACATTTCCCTCCTTTCTAATATTTTTCAATTTCTAATATAAGTGGTATTAATTTAATTTTTGTATTCGATAGTAATGTTCTCTTAATATCATTTGTAAAATCATTATACTGCATTTGTTTCTAATTATCGCATTTTTTTGGTTTAATTGCAATGCGCTGTGAAACAAGAATAAGCGCCCCTGAAGTACTCAGGTTACCCTCAAGCAAATTAGTGGGATTGTCTTGTAGCCTTGTTGCAATTGTCATACCGTTAATGCATCATTATTTCTTGGTTCTATATATCTTTCTTCAAAAGTATTATTTAAATAGTGGAAACATCCGCCATTTTACAGACAAAAGTTCATAACAAGCTAGGAAACATTTTCGACACCAATGTGAACTTATATTCTTATATATTTATTTTATTAAGCGGCTATAGTCTGAAATATCTACATATTTCATCTCATTGAGCTATGTTTCTTACACTAAAGGATCCAGAAAAATAAGTGTGTCCTTTATACCGTTAATATATACCATCTTTTTCATACACACACTTATTCAAGTCAGGAAATAAAATGATAGAAGAGAGTTCATGTTATATATCATTTAATCATTGATATTGAGTGAAACACACACATGATGAATAACCCCTCTCACTGGGACTTTTGCTGCCAAATTGTTACGATATAGCCCTCTTTATGGGGAATGGGGCCACGATTTTGGCACTGCAAATAGGCAGAAGAAAAACAACCTGCTGTATAAGGTTATTACCAATTGGACGATACCAGAGAACAGATCCAATTTAATTTCAAAGAGTAGCCTGTTATTGTTGGTCTGCTCTTATCTTCATATAAAAACAGCAAGTAATTTAGGGAATGACAAAATATATCGGGTAGCATTTTTTAAAAGTATCACATACTATTTTAAGCCCAAGTTTTAACGGAAAGTAATATCGACATATTGAAGTATCAAATTAGCTCCTTTCACTTCGAATATTATTCCAAGCAGTTGACTACACATTGAATCGTGTACATTTAAGCTTATCTAATAAAAACATAACATTTATTTAGGAATAAGACAATTAAATGTCCTGAGCCATAAAGCCGTTCACAATTACTGCTCGTGTATAACGTCAGTATGCATATGTCAATTCCAGTCTATAGGCGTAATTATTCCTAGAAAATTGTACAAACAAGCGTTATAACTGAAATAATTTCTGTCCAATCATGATTCAATTACATCTGCACTTTAGCCACGAGAATCACAAAAGGAAACTCATTGAGGTCAAACAAACTTGCGCACAAGAAAGAGGTAAATAAAATAATCTTAAAATCAAATCAAACTTCATATCAATATCCCTGTAATGGTGATTCCTATTTGCTCTTGTGTAAACAAAAATTCCAAATTTGTATAGTTTCAATGTTCTACTTTCTCTAGGCTTAGATCAGAATGTAATATTTTAACAATATTCCTGCAAAAATTTAAAAAGAGCAGTTTCTTTAGAAAGTAACTTTTTGACTGTCAGTTGAATAAATGAGAATTTAGGGCAATAAGCTGGAAGCCTTGAAAAGAAAACCTAATTTGTGTAATTTTCCATTGTTCGTCTTGAATATTGTACTACAGATGAACAAGAAAGGGTCCTATCTAAATTACCACATATATTTAAATCCTAACTAAATATTGACAAAGGCAAATAGGGTAAATATAAATGTGACACAAATCGCAGAGACGAGACATAACACACAAAAAGAAAAAACAATGCAGTTACCGGCTTGGAACGGCCAATCGGTAAGAGGACAGGCCGGGGTGCTTAAACCTGGTTTGTGGAGCGCTCCAACCTCGAACTTCCTAAAGGCCTTTCAATCAAACAAACAGCGAAAGATAAAATATCCCTGTCAAAATGAGACAACTAACAGAAAGCACCTGCTTCGGGAGTTAAAACTGATAAAATAAACTAATATATAGACAGGATAACTAAAATATAAAAACTATCAACATATGTAAACTATGTATAATAGATGCAAAAAATTTCAAAAGTGAAATTTACAAACACGAAAGAAATCTTCGAATCCTATAAAACAGCACAAAACAACAAAACAAAATGTAGTATAGTCAGGAGTTAATAGGTAATTAGATTCGATTAAAATATCATACAAAGCGGAGCACTAATCCGCAATTTGCATATTTTATAATAAAGGTACAAAAAAATCCCTACTGTACAATCTTACTGTAAAGGACATGGAAACTGCTCCAGTTGTCTCACCTATATAGGGCACGGACTGGATAGATGAAGAGACAAGAAATCCAACAGTGACTGTCTAATTATGGCTTTGTCATATATTCTTGTTTAAATCACTGTTATCGTAGAATCGTAAGTCACATAGGTTTTTTTGTATTACCTAATTTAATTGTTTTCTCAAATTCTTAAAGTTCTGAAACCATAATTACTAAGCCTCATTAATAGTGCTGTACCAATGTAGGTTTTTATTTCATTTTTTTTTGTTAATCATGTTATTCAATGGCTAAAATGTTAAGGCGGAAACTTTTCATATGACGGGTAGTGCAGTCTAGAAGGGATTTTAGTTAAATGGAATTCAAAAGGAAAATGTTTGTCATTTTAATATAGAACATCATTATCCTGTCAGAATGACATATGTTGATTAAATAGCACTTTATGCTTTTAGTCTTGCACAGCTCAATTGAAATTACGTACAGTGAGGTTGTAAAAAGATACCAACATTTTGCCTATTGAACTATATTTTATTCAGGCTTAAGCGAATACATGATTATGTAACCTCTTAATTCAGACAATTAAATATGTTAATCGGTTCAGGTTGTATGCTACTAGTGGAATTTAAGATATCCGTAAGATATATTTTTTTTTAAATTCATGTTACGTTTGCTTTTACATAATATATATTTATGTACATTAACACGCTAAACGTTTAATGTTTCACAGACCCCCATTGACTTGATGTCTACGACCAACAAGGGTCGAGTCATTACGGCCGATATATTTTCCTACGCAGAATACTATATTTTTAGAGTTAAAGATAGCTGTAGTCCAGAAAGATTATATTTATGCACGCGTGGCTTAACTTAAATACTTAGCATTGACTAATAATACTGCCGCAGCCAGCATAGAATTGACTCGACCTTTCTTAAGGACAATGCTTACGTTGCGTCTAGTCATCCAGCATTGTATCAGATTTTAGACCAAAAGTTTCATTAAAACAAATTACAAGAGAGAAAAAGAGAAAGTTGCCACTTCACATCATGCAATTGGACACGACTACCCGCTTCAAACACGTCAATCTATCCTTGCCCTGCAGTAGGTTACACGTCGGCTCCATATGCGAAGGATCTTAGCTAGATCCCAGGTCTTAAGGTACATCTGAAGCAATGAATGAATAGATCTACAACTAATCGACCCAGTGTCTCGTCAATGTTACTGAGTTGTTTTATTTCATGCGTTTACGGCATGAAATTCGACTAGCAGACAATTTCAATATCCGCTTCTTTTAACAGCTGCCTATTAAAAACTGAATGAATATTTGTGATACAATAAGCTCCAGTTACATTGACACCGCTTGAAGATGATTTTGTATCAAAGTGAATCTAGTTACAAACACGTCTATGTTAAAGGTCTTGTGTTACATGTTAAACAAGTAGCAATCAGATGCAGGTCTCCATATTTTGTAGACAGGATATTTAGCAAAAGAAGCATTGTTTGTCATTTTACATTGCCTTCGATAAGGCATTACAAGTCGGTCTTTTAATGTCGAAAAATTAATCATAAAATTGCATACAACAACAATCGGACTACAATATACTCTTTAAGCAATTGGGCCATTTGTGTCATTTCAAACAGCATTAATTTTTAAAGAAATGTGAGTCATTTAAAAAATAAGAACAAACCCCACAGTTTACCCTATTGGAACGGCTTGTTTTATATGACACAATTGAGTTTACCCAATCTAATACAGAATACAACAAGATTGATTAGGCTTTGTGTTCATGGTATGAACAAAAGTAGAAGCAAAGATATGTTTGACAATCCACACGAATCATTTTGACGCGGTTTTGAAGTAACACACTGAATAAGTAGCATGCGTAATTCATATTTCACAGAAAAAATATGAGTCTCTTAGAACACTGGACTACTCAAAACTGACAACATTATATGTTAGCAGGATTTTGTTATAAGTGACACATGGTTCAATTCCTTTTACCTGGATGCGTCCGAATTATATACATTCTAGCACTTCTCGATTGTTGTGGTTGACCTACACCCTTTGCGTACAGAAGGCAATTTGAGGCATTATCACAAATCTTACACTGCATTTACCTATACGGATGACACGACAGCCGCCGAAAGAGAGTAGTAGTAGTAGTAGTAGTAGTAGTAGTAGTAGTAGTAGTAGTAGTAGTAGTAGTAGTTGTAGCAGTGAATGTTAAAGAAGTAGTAGTAATAGTGGTCGTAGTAGTAGACGTAGTAGTAGACGAAGTAGACGTAGTAGTAACAGTAAAGTAGTATTAGTTATTAGTAGCAGTAGTAGTAGTTGTGTTGTTGTAGGATTGTTAGGAGAAGCAGTAGAATTAGTTCCTTGGTTTGGTGGTTTATTTGTAGCCGATGGTGTAGTTTGCATGGCTTGTCATCGGACAGAAAGCATCAAACTTTCCTCGTTCTTCGTCTCGCTTTTGTTAAATTGTAGTTTCTCCATTTTACTTTTCCTATTAGAGTAAATAGTTATTTCTCGATTGTTATTTCGATGAACGAAACTGATATGAAAGTCGTCGGCTTCATGTCATTGCATGCGTATAATTTGTACATTTTAAGAAATATCCCACTATGGAACAAAGTAGATGAATATTATTATTAAGACCATATTACACGAGACTTCTATAGTCTCTCAATATGGCATTCATTTGAAAACGCAGCCGCCTTGCGCTTTGTAATTGTTTGGGTTCGAACCCCGCTTAACATAATGTATTTAGGCATATCGTGTTAAGATATTTAATATATTATTTGTAATTGTAGAATGTACAGTATACTTAAAAATAAACTCATTTAGAAGCTTATTCGGCCTAGTATTAAAATTACATGTATACTTCTACTTCTAATTGTTATATAACTTTAGTACACCAGACTATGTTGATGCTTGAGTGAAGTTTAATGTGATAAAACTAATATAATGTGTTTAACCTCGTCCCACACTGTGACTGAGTAAGGTGTGTAGAAGAAAAGCGATCAGTCCAATGGATTCATTAAGTGATACGAACAATAGAATTTCAGTGTGCACAATGTTTATTGAACACTAACTTGTATAAAATTAAACTGTTTATAGAAGGACCTGATAAAAGAGAACTGCCATGTTGTTGCTGCTAATGATGATAACGATGGTCACGATAAAGCCTCAGAACTATACCCTATTCTGTACATTCGTGTTAGCATTTGAATGCGCACTTTAAATTGCACTTGTTCTTGTCTCACTGGAAGAAAACAAACTCTGCATGTGTGTCCTTGCTTTTCTTTTATGAAAAATGAAGAAGGCCACAGGGTTAACGATGCTATTCCAGAAGTAGCATGTAACAAAAATGATATCAATGTTGTGAAAAGTTCCTCCAAACACTTGCCGGAAAAGGAAACCGAAGAAAGTGCTCCAGGCAAACAGGAACCCTGAAACCAGAAATAGGGACGAGTTACTAGTTGTTACAAAATCACGCGACGCCTATTTTAAAGCTAAATGAATGTGTATTCTTTTTTCGAAACGGAAAATATGAACATAGTTTTAAAGACAGGGTAAATTAAAATTATTAAAGATTATCAACATGAGACACTTCACAGTAAGCACCTGGACCGATAGTTAAAAACTGTTCAAATAATACAATTTACAAACAATATAATAATGGAAGAGATCTATTAAAATATGTATACACTGTACAGAAGATTAAAAGCATTGGTAAGAAAATAATGTTTAATATGAGAACAGGTTTGAATAAAAAAGTCCATATTGCCGACTGACCGTCTCCTAAGGCGGTAACTGTCGGGTTTGCTCTTTTCGTTAAATGACACATCACAGATTTGTTCTTACTTTTACATTTGGCATGCATGTGAATATTTTGTTCTGTGCCTATTCAAATTTGTTATAAATTTTGTTATATGCTTCAATGCTCATATGGGTTTGTCGTATATTCTTATAAGTGATGAAGGATAGAAACTAACAAATGGCGTCACACGATACAGATGCGGTGACGTTATTCGAAGAAGATATAATTGTCAATATTCTAACAAGAAGGAAAATATAACAGTTTAGCAAACTATCCACACCAACGAAACAAAATCTGAATCAGATAAAAGTAATTTTATTCAAATGGAAATGGCCAACACTATCCCGTTACAAGCTATTCATTCTGTGCAACCTCTTCTAAATGGTAAGTAGACTGTATAAATTAGGCGCGACTGATGAGATAAAGAAACATTATCCCAACAATGGCTGTCCAAAACATGGCATTAATAGGTAAGAAAGGGTCCGATCAAATTTTCCACAGATATTAAAATTTTTTCTACCTGTAGACAAAGGCCAACAAGGCAAATGTAAATGTGACAAAAACACAGAGACGAGACACACAAAAAACCCCATCAGTTATCGCCATTAAGTCACGGATTACATGTACACTGAACGACTATTCGACCGTCGTGCTTTTAAAAAGCAGTACAATATTTTGGCTGTAACACGTCAATTCTAAGCAATGACTAAGGGTTCAGAGGTTGTATTCCCCGAAAATAAATGTTCTGGTTTGTTTTGTAAATAAGTCAGAAAAAGAACATTTCAATAAACTTCGGCATGCCTTTTATCGCGTTTCGTAAGCTTTTATATTGCAAATACACTTTGAAGCACTAATACTACAGTACATCTTTAGTACAAACTAAGGCAAACTTATTAAGTTAAACAAAATTTAAAAAAAACACACAGCAATATTAAAGGTACCACGAGATGAATGTCCAACAATGTATGGATAATTCACAATAACAAAGTCGAAATCGTCTATTTTGTAATAGATTTTAGTATCGACGTCGTCGTTGGCAATTGGTGCTCTCAACTTCTAGAAATGGTACATCTTAATATTAAGTATTCGCTTTGTTAAATAATGGTGTGACGTTAAATTAAATGCCTCTTCAATGTGGCCTTGGGTAAGAAATGGTAGAAGGTTACTTTAAGCTATTCTTAAAGTAATATAAAACAAATCTACAGTCGATGGTGCACAGTTGGTTCTGACAGCGTTAACAATAACTTCTCAAAAACGTGTCACCACATTTCCTAAAAACGTATATCAAGTACAAACATAATGCTTTACAAACATAAAAAGACGTCCAGATCATGCATTTAACTAGAAACGAACTGGTAAAATGGTTTAACCATCAATGTAATAAGAAAATATGACAAAAGCCCTGTGTGCATTTGCCATATGTATTTAAAGTTACAGAACAAAACAAATCACGTGCAATCCAAATTTAAAAGTGAAAACTCATTAAACAAAAGAGCAATCCTAACAATCACCTCCTTAGAATGGTTTGTTGGCAATATGGCTTTAATTCATCCTATAGGGATTGTTACTTGTATTCCTATGGACATTGGACTTTGGTTCTTCAATTCCATTTTCACATGAACAGAATGCTACTACCATTTGTTCGTCTCTGGTCATGTTTATTCATGATTCAGAAAGTTAATTTCATTTATGGTCAACCATATTTGTGTAGCTGTTCAAATCAAATAATACCATATTTTTTTCTAAACACTTTGTGGACATTTTTTTCGATGACGTCACTACTTTCGTCTTAACTTATAGATAATATCAGCGCTTGGACATTTTGTATTCAAATAAATCGATTTTCTTTCATTGCTTGCATTTGAGAAACTCGTCAGGAAGTGCGAGGTTAGAGCTCTGTAAAACCGGTTTAAGCACCCCAGTCGGACCATATTGCCGACTGACCGTTCCTAAGAGGTAACTGTCGGGTTTGCTCTTTTCGTTAAATGACTCATCACAAATTTGTTCTGTGCCTTTTCGGAGTTTGGTATTTGTTGCAGTGCTCATAGGACTTTGTCATATATTCTTGACTGGGGTGCTTAAATGTTTGTTTTTTCAGAGTTAGTTACAATCTGATCTAAACAAACATTTGATAGTATTGCGGGCAATACAGTAGTCCCCTACCGGTCCCTCAAAAAGTTCTTTAATTATCATACGTTCCTGTTTATTGCCATTTATAATTAATTTGAGGTAATTTTGGTAATCACAGGATCCAGATTTTTTGTTGGACAAATGGACAGACAGACAGGGCAAATGTATAGTCTCCTCCCACCCAAACAGTAGTTCGGGTTCACATAGTTTTTTTTAATTCACCTGGCCTAAATAATTGTTAACTTATCATGACATTTATTTTGGCCTTTATTTAAGGTATGAGCACCTTAATGCACTATCATTAAGGTAAGTGCACCTGAATGCGCTATCCAAAGCTTCACGATTTTGCTGCATGGTCATGCTGTGACCTTGACCTTCAAGGTAGCGACATAAATGTTGTGCGCGACACGTCATCTCAATATGGTGATCATTTCTGTATTGTAATAACAAAAAGTTGTAAAATCCGACTTCAAATAACTAAGTTATGGGCCGGACACGATTTTGCTGCAAGGTCATGCTGTGACCTTGACCTTCATGGTATCGACCAAAATGTTGTTCTCGACACGTCATCTCAATATGGTGATCATTTCTGTGCAATAGTTGTCAAATCTGACTTCAAATAACAAAGTTATGGGCTGGACAGTATTTTGCTGCAGGGTCATGCTGTTATCTTGACCTTCAAGGTATCGACCCAAATGATGTTCGCGACATGCGTCTCAATATGGTGATCATTTCTGTGAAGTAGTTGTAAAATCAAACTTCAAATAACCAAGTTATGGGGCGGACACGCTTTTGCTGCAAGGTCTTTCTGTGACCTTGACCTTCAAGGTAGCGACCCAAATCTTGCTTGCGACACATCATCTCAATATGGTGATCATTTCTGTGAAAAAGTTTTAAAATCCGACTTCAAATAACGAAGTTATGGGCCGGACACGATTTTGCTGCAAGGTCATGCTGTGACCTTGACCTTCAAGGTAGCGACCCAAATTTTGCGCGTGCATATTGTACACATTGCTACGTATTAACATACCAAGTTTCATGCGCCTAGCCTTAATAGTTTTTAAGTTATCAAAGGATCCAGATTTTTAGCGGACAGACAGACTGACGGAATGACGGACGGAGGGTAAACCTATAGTCTCCTCCGGTGTAAACACCGGTAGGGGACTAATTACAGTACAAACTGCAGAGCAATGAGAGTTTAAAGTATGAAAGTTTTGGACTTCTGTACACTATTGACCAGAAAATGTTAAGGTCTTATTTTCATCAATATTTTTCAATGTGACTGCCAACAAATGCTTGGTAGTTAATATGGTTGCAACAAATTATGAAAATGGTAATTTTCAGGTATGCGAATAAATCTGTGTGTACTGTAAAATGACATTGTCATGTCAGCATCTTATTTTGAGGTAAATATATAACAACATAAACGACGAAATAAAACATTTTATATAATAAGTGCGTATTTTATCTTTAATGCAATATCTTATAGTACAATAATTAGTTTCGAGGTACCAGCAATGATGCCAATAGTCAACTTGATGCTCCTCTTCTTGGTTCTGAAACGTCCCCTGTTAAACACTCGAGAAAGGGAATGTGTGCCTTTTTCGTCATTTGTACCTTAAGAAAATAAGAAAACTAAATATACATGTTCTCTGTTAGTTCTTGTGTCTACTTGACTCAGCTAAAACACTCTTTTATTTGAAACTGTTACTTTTAACCGTCATCTCTTAACCCTCTTTTTGCATACTTTTCCGTGTGTCTGGTATATGGGTGTCAACTCTTTAGCTTAGTTTTTATATCGGTTAATTTGAATCCCACACTGTGCTGAAAATAGTTTTCTGTCAAGCGTAATATACTCATGTCTTTTGTAGATATATAATATAGACCATGAACAATGGTGCTAGCCACACCTAAGTGCCATATTATAATTATAACATGTATTGTTAAATCATTTTATTATTACAAACACACATCAGTTGCGTAAATACTTACTATAAGATAGATCAACCGTCCTTTTACACAGACTGATGACTAGAAGCGTGTAGCTGGTCACAATGCACAGAAGAGGGACCGCGAATAGCGTTAGGAAATAGAGAATCAAGTAAATCTGAAAAGGCAAACATTTCTGAGATTTTAGCAGCAAGAACTGTCGTTAAAAATATGAGGCTTGTAGAATGACTGCATCGAAAGATTATATGTTGTCTTACATTAGGAAATATTTGGACACAATTCAAACCATTAATGAGTTACAATAGAGAACAAACAGATCAACTTCAGTTAAACATAAAGGACGTAGAGCGCTTTCCGGTAAATTCTGTCAATACTTGATTAGATTAGTTTAAGCGTTGTGGAAGTTTTAACTGCGCTCATCTGTTTATTTGAAATAGAATTGAGCTCAAGGTGGGCGAAATTGTATTGTCCAGATTTAGGCCCCATTTACGTCTTGGTAAAATTGTTGACTTTTTTTCTTCCACCCTTATCACTTTGCATCTCTCTGCCAGATTAGGAAGCAAACATATGTAGTTTTTATATTGTTTGTTGTGAATGGATTTTAATTTATGTTCTTTTTCTAGATTTGCTTACAAAATCATTCCCTCATATGTGGTAACAATGTGGGGAAATTATTTTATATTTTAAAGCATCAGCCAAAATAATTTATAGAACGTGTTGGGCAACACTGAAAGAAATCGTTTCGGCTATCAAGAGCTGGATGTTTCTAGTAAAGCACAGCAAAATGAAAAAATAGGAAACAAGTCTTAAACGTGTTGGTTTGTAAACATTAATTATATATTTTATTAATTTGAGTGAAATAAATTAGGTAACATGCTTGCTTGTCTTGTCTAATGCTATCATTTGTTTCTAAATGATACTCAGTTGCAAAACACGTCTTCGAAAGAGGATATAAGATAATATTTGGAGTTTTCTTATCTATCAATTATATGCATTTTTGAATGTAGATTCAGAAGACAAAAATATCCCTCAATTCAAAACTGGATGGAGAATGATCTAGAAATGTGGCATACACTTCAACATTAAAGTATACAACCCATCAGTTGTGTTAACTTGTAATTTCTATATATTTTCTTTTAGACTTGATCGACCTTAACTAAATTAAATTAAACAGTTAACTCCAATGATTTTTATCAGTTAAATGTCAACCCAATTATGTGTATAATAAAGCCATGGTCTTTTTTAAAAGGTGCACGTGATTTTCTGTGTATTTTTGTCACAGAGTCTTTGTTCATACCGTTGTTTAGGGCCTTTTAATATAGAGAACCTTGTCACATGGTTGTATTTGGTAATCACAACAGTGTTCCTTATGCCATGTGGTGATCGTGAAAATTGCCCATATGTATATTCATTGTTGTTACAATGTATTATATTAATCTATCAGGTTTCTTGTAAAAGATGCTCCGCGTTTGATGTCTTTACTTAAGTAAACTCCATTATGTTGACATTCTATTTAATTCGTAAAGTTTCTAACAGCAATGCTCTTGCAAATAAGAAGATTAATTAAAAATGTCGCCATTACTACATTCCTATATCGTCATCAAATGGACTAGTTTGTTTTAAATTGATACGTTTTCCTTCCGATATTTGGATTTTGAAAGAAAACACACACAGAAAGTGCTATGTTAGAGCTCTTTAAACCCGTCATTGCACCCAAGTTGATGCGTATACTAAATTACCTTTTCGAGTCGACAACAGTTGTGATTTTCCTATTTTGCGATGATGTCTCGTCTTCGTGACGTTATTACTTTTACCTTGGCGTGTGTTTATCTTCGTTTAGTTCATTTTGCCACATGCTGCAATACTCATATGTTAAATAAGATATTGCGAAAGGTATTGCGAAAATATTAGATTTGCTGAGTTATAATATATTGAGAGTTGTTTATGTCTGTACCACAGACATGTGATTTACGTAAAATGCTCTGTAAAGCACCATGTTGTTTCTAAATTTAGTATGCCCAAACCTAATTTGTCACATACATACTTACTTTAATGCCTCTAAGATTGAAGTGTCCATAGATCATGTCCATACCACAGACCTGATGGTCTCCAATGCTGAACACGTCCATTTCGTAAAGGTACCAGCAACTGGTGACCAGACTAACGAGCCAACAGCTGATGACGATGCCTTTCTGAAGCATACGTCCTGAAAAATGCAAAACGACACAACTAGAACATCTCAATATTGAAACAAAGGTCTTTCCATATATTATGATTTAAACGAGTGTCAAAAGTTCAAAACGCGTTATGTGATAATGTTAAATTATTGTTGTGCTTGGGCTATGCATAGTCCAAAGCGATTATTTTAAACTGGTATTTACTGTAATGATTAATCAACATCAATCAATACTTTAGAAAATCTTATAACAGGGGAATGAGCAATAAGACTAGATATGATCTACTATTGCTTTCATAGTATTAACAACACGAGAAAGCGTACGACTATTAGTAAGGTGAGCAAGTGACAACAGACGCACCATGTATAAGACTGTTACAATGTTAACGTTTAGGAAAGACATTGTTCCTCTTATACGTATTCAAATTAAAAATTGTAAAAAGAATGAAGTTCTCATAGTTTAAATCCCTTAACAGTACAGAATCATCACATGTTCGCAATAGTATATCCAGCATGTTCAGTCTAGATGTAATCTAGATTTCCATGTGACTAGAGAATGTAATGTAATATTGACTATTTTATACGTAAATTGGCATTTAGAGCACGTGAAACGGGCTATGTGTTATGCTATCAGCACAGACCGATGGCGGTGGCGCCCGCCGTTCCTGGTCTTCGACCCTAAATCTTCTGCTTATCATATGACCCCTAGATTGAAGGCAGAGTTTTATCGTTTAAGAAAATATGGTTAAACAAAAACTATATACTGTATTCAAGTACAACTGTATTCAAGTTTTCATTGTCTCTAAGTGTGTCTAATATTCAGAAGCAGCGAAGGCCCCAGTGCTAGCTGCGGCTTTAATATTTAAACTAACCCCGTCGTCTGAAACTTGCCATCGGTTTAGACACGACCAAGGCTCGGTCTACACTGGTCGTCGCAAGGATGTAGTTGGACGTCATGCAAACCGTGTTTGCCAAGGTCCTCTGGATCTTGCACGCCGCTCTTCCCAGTGGCCACACATTGTCGAAGGTGCCCAGGTATTGAGCCAGGGACCTCTCTACTGAGTGGGGCAACGCGTCGATCAAACCCGTCAGAAGATCTGTTTGTATATAAACAAATAAAAATTATAGAAACAGTAAACACTATCACTGATTTAAGCTAATTTTTCATTGTTTACAAATAAATAACTTCAAATGAATATTCAGCAAAACTTCATACGTTTTGTAGGAAATGGCTGCATTGTTTTTTCTTTTGCCATGCTAGTACTTTTAGTATGTTCCTTCGACGGATAGGTTCACACATCAGTTTTTTTCTCAATGTAAATGTAGTGTTTCTCCTATATATCAAAGATATGCTAAGGACAGCATAATACAAGTGCATTTAAAATAGGATCTGTAAATAGCTTACCTGCGACTGCCATGTTAAGAAGGAGGAAGTAGAGTCGGGACCGCTTATTATATTTCCAAATGGAGACGATGACGGCGATGTTCAGGACGATGATCAATACTGTATAGGTCCAGGATAGAACCAGGGCCGCTGTAATGTACCGCTTAAAGTAGATACATAAAATTAAAAGTACAAAAAATGAGCATAAAATTTATGCATTATTATACAAATATATCCATACTATTATTCATTCAGGAACATGATTTTTGTACGAACGAAACTGTAAGGTAAATGCCGAACTTATACATGTAACTAAGTCTTTGTCATTGTCATATAAATATTTGACTGGTCTTTGTCTACTGAATCATGGTGAACAGATATATAAATAGATTGTTTAGATTAAACTGAAATAGTATTTCGTTTCTCAGTTTTTTGAGTACATCTGAAATAAGATTGATAAAAATTACATTTTAGGGCACATTCGCCATAACTGCCTCGTTAGAATGTTTCAGGACGGATTACTTATTTACCAAATAAGTGAGAAAGAAATAGACATAACATCCATGATTTAGATGCATAAGGTTAAATATTGTCTCTAGGTAACTTAGTATTCACGGTTATTTTCTGAATTTCCGTCCAAGCTGTGAATTATTGTCGCTAGTACAACATTTGGTTAGAATGATTTTCCGGTACTTACAGTGTGCGATCCCTACTCTGATCGAAATGAAAACAACACCACATAAATATCGAGGTCATGTTAATACAAAATCTGAGCTATGCGATGTTTAGTTATTAAGGTCTATGAACTTATATGCATTTTTTATGTAATGTAAACCAGAGCTTATACTGTTTGAGACCTCCATATGCTTACTAGATACATATACCTTCCTCCCTTTGCAAGGAAGAACAGCGTTCTATATCCGGCAGTCAAGGATCTAACACTGGGTCTTCCGGTATGATGAAGTAAACCTCTTAGTATGTCCGAATAAACAATTTTAATTTACATGCCATCATCATCATCATTATCATCATCATAATCATCATTATCATCATCATTATCATCATCAGCAGCAGCAGCAGCAAGCAGCAATAGTATATACTCAACTTTTTATCAAACCTCTTATGGCACAAATTCATTCATCGATATAAAATACGTGTTAATGTTATCTGTAAATTAAGAGTAGAGAAACATCGTCTTTTAGAAATACCTAGATGCGTGTAGACTTTGTATAATGAAATGTATAAAAGTCTTTTTTGTCTGTGAAGACAGCACCTATAATATGAACCAACGTGAACCTGGTGTGACTTTAATTCTATTATCAATCATCCGTTAATTAAATGGAATAAACACAATCAAATGTTTTTGCCTTTTTTTCTTTATGCTAACATTTCCGAAAGGAAAGGAGAAGGAAGTTCTACATTGCTGGTAGTATATCGTTTATTCAGAATAAAAGAGCATTTCACATGGAATTCAATATCGCAAAGATGAATAGCACTTTAACAATTCACATTTGATAGGTAAATTTGAGTTGTTAAAAATAGTAAAAATATATCAATAAAAATGTTTATCGAAATATGTGTATTTGATTTTATATAATACCATGTCAAGCCACAATTATTCAAGGATAGCACAAAAAAGAGCGAACTCTTATTTCCATTGTGGTCCCAATAAGTGTGGTTAACACAGAGAGGTTATCTTTAGTTGAAAGAAAACCTAAAAAACTTTGAAATTAAGATACTTAAAAAATATCACAAGTTCAATGGTTATTAATTGTAATTGCTATCATACGTTAGAAGTAAAACTACATAAAAATATCACAGGTTAAATATAATCACATATTAAAAAACAAAGAAAACTGGTACTTGAGATCGTATTCAGTATGTAGTATAAAATAATTACAAATCAATAGAATAGTTATATCACAGAAAGGTAATGCTGTTTAATACTGTTTTTAAAATGAATGGGGTTGGTAATAGCCCTTATGTCCGAAGGCAGCTGATTCCAGAGTTTACAGCCATTGTAAGAAAAAGACTTCAAGCCATGGGATTTGACCTTTGGAACAGAAAAACAACCACTTTTACTGAACCGGGTGTTGTGAGAGTGAACACTGTCTTGTGACACAAAATGTTCCGACATGTAATCTGGGACCAGCCCATGCTTGGTTTTAAAAACATGACACAGTGTTATTTGGTCAACTCTCTTCTGCACGGGTAGCCAATTGAGATCTTTAAAATGATTCTTAGATATGTGTGATCTTTGTTCTAAGCTCAACACAAACCTTATCATTTTGTTTTGAGTGACTTGCAGCTTGTTTTTCAGCTTATGTGTAAGACAATGGAACCAAAAAGAGCAGGCATAGTCAAAGTAGCACTGAATGGGCGAGGATACTAAACGTGTCTTTGTGTGTTCATTAAGAAAATTGTGCTTGCGGTATAGAAACATGAGTCTGGAGTTGACCTTTTGAATAACGGAATTGACCATTTCATCACAAGACAGGGAATTATCTAACAAGGCTCCAAGGTATTTGACTGAAGAGGTAGACTTAATGTCTGTACCATTACAAGAAATATTAAGAGAACTGCCTTTCTTTAAGCGAATTTTGGAACCAAAAAGAATAGCCTCAGTATTCCCAAGATGACGTGATAGCTTATTGTCTACTAACCACTCACTGACAGACTGAAGTTCTTTAGACAATTCCTGTTCTATCTGTAACCTATCTTTGCCAGTGACTATAATAGCAGAATCATCTACATACAACAGGAGTTTGTTATTGACAACTGCTGACATGTCATTAACATATATTAAAAACAATAGGGGGCTAAGGATTGGACCTTGCGAAACTCCACAGGTAACCTTGCTAAAAGAAGAATGAGTACTGGAAACATCAACCAGTTGTTGCCTATCACAGAGGTAAAATTTATATATATTATCTATCAACACACATATTAAATAAATTATATTTAAGTAAATTTTAAGTATTGAATTTTCTATAAAAACGTAATCTCAACCTAGCTGAAAATTCTAATTTGAGCGGACATCGATTAAGAGAAATGATAAGCAAATGCTTATGTGTTGAATCCGTTAATTTACTTTGCTTTCCAAAATGTTGAATCCCTAGGAGATTGCGGTGATCTCGGCTCACAGACATAAAGTCCCCAGAAGATTGCACACATATAAATTTACCGTACGTGTGATAGATCAAAGGAGAAATGTTTGCTTACATTATGAATAACGGGCAGATCCTTGTCTGGCTTAAAATGAAAACGTTTACATTCCCCATAATGGTTAAAGACTTTTACAGACATTGGCGATGTTGAAAATTGTACAACATTTTGTAAGATTCAGAACCAATTAGGTAAATATTCATGGAAAGCAAACATTAACTGCCATAATATAATTAATTGGGGTCGTTTTAACACAAAATACATGAACCTTAAAGGCAGTGTGACTTAAAGATAAATGTTTTACCGACACATTCAGTTTTGTAAGCCAATGTTACTTTGCAATGATAAGACGTTTTTCAAATGAAATATCCATCGTATTATTCCAAAAAGGTACAGTTACCATAATGAATGTATGTATACAAGCTTCACACAAAGGGTGAACTATTTGACAAAAGAATGAAAATTTGGAACTGTGTAAAGCAACAATTTCCATGCATTCATTTCCGCAATGATATCTGTCGTTTTGACATAACACTTCTTTTTTCTTTAACGCCCACATCTGACTTAGTGAGTGACTTAAAATAATTATTCCATGAAGGCCTTTAGAGTACAGGGGCTGAAATCAAAGTTTAAAAAATATATGTTTAAAAGTAAACGCCCTGTTTGAATTCGTTGCAAAACACTATTTAAATGATCGAGAGTATAAAGCTAACAGCTTTTAACGGGTAAATCAAAATATAAAAATGTGTTAAAATAACTTTAAAAACAAAGGAAATATACGTGAACTTTTTTCTATTTGCTCAAATTGTGATTTCCTTGAGGGAAAATTGAAGAAAACAATTATAAACAAACGACACTTGGTTATTGGCAAAATATTTTAGATTTTATATCTGCGCATAATCATGTGATACATTACGAGAGATATAAATTGCATCAGAGAACAGAATACTGACAGTTAAAATCACATCATATACAAGAACGGAAAGATGCCATGAAGTGACACGTTGTTTCAAATCACAGAAAATGTCACAAACAGTAATCCCGACGATGCATCTCTTAGCCTGAAGATATACCAGCGATATATTTCTTAAACAACCAATAAATAGCTTAGAGAACTAACAACACTACATCAAGGTACAGCAAAATGATCAACCAGTTTTATTGTTTTTACGTGTCAGTTTGCCATTAAAAACCTGCTCCTCGAATAAATACGAATAAATACATGCATTTAAGAAGTGTATAGTATGTTGTTGTTGTTGCTTTGTGCCTAATGTTTTTTACCTTTTTACATGCGGTTACTGTGTTCCACAAATGTATTTGTCTCAACACAAAATAAAACAATAACTCACCATTTCAATATAAAACTCTTCGATCTTGGATTGATCTGAACTTCCATTTCCATAGTAAATATCCATCGAATTGTTGACCGGCATGTTCGTCCTTCTATTTGTTTCGCTTTTAGAGGTTTTAATTGTTTCGTTTACTTTAATCTCTTAACAGTGTCCCCTTTAGTAACTATTCTCACTTATAATTTCACATATATCTATCATTGTCGACTGAAAATGCCATATATAAATAAAGCATAAAACAGTTGGTAAATTGTTATAAAGTGCGACATTTATACTGAACGTTCACTAATTTTTAAGCTGCTACTTTTAACAATTTTTTAAAGCCTGCGGCCCGTTAATTGTGAGCAGCTGTCATTTTCAATTAAGTGGCCCTTGCAATAACTGCACATCACTGTGAAGTGCAAAATTAAGAGTACTTAATCAACCATCTGACGCTCTGTAAGCGTACTACAGCGATAGCTAAGTGCGAAGTTTGGAGCAACAACTCAAGATAATCGTAAGTATACCAATTAGCCTTGACCTTTCATGGATGGGCTATATGATGATGCTTTTCATGATAACATAACTCAAGTAGAAACTGCTGGATGCAGTATAGTATAAGTAATGTAGTTGTTGTAGAATAAGTGGTAGTAGTAGTAGAAGTAGTAGTTGTTGCTGTTGTTGTTGTTGTGTTGTTCTTTCTGTTATTGTTGTTGTTGTTGTTGTATATGAAAATGAGGACAATTTACATTGGCCGCTGATACTGAAAAATTAACCAGGTTCACAAAATATCGCTAGTTTGTATGGATCCAAACCGACGTTAATAATCCTATGTGCAAGTATTTTGTGTACGTGCTAAGTCATAACAGATCCTACTATATCAAGTATATAAATAATGAGTAAGTACTCTGGAAAAATTGTGTGTGTGTGTGTGTGTGTGTGTGTGTGTGTGTGTGTGTGTGTCTTTACCGGCATGTTAAGCTTTGTAAGCCAATGCTAATTTGCAATGATAACCCGTTATTCAAATGAAACACACATCGTATTATTAAAAAATGTACAGTTAACATGAATAAACATGTATAGACCTAGGCTTAACACATAGGATAAAATATTTTACAAAGAAATGAAACTAATTGACATGCAATCGCTTCCGCAATGATAACTGACGTTTTGGCCAAACATTTCTTCTTCTTTAGCTTTCTTTAATGCCACATAGTGACTTAAAATAATAATACAAGGAAAAAACTCACAGTACACAGACGAAAATCGAAGCTGAAAAATTGTACTCATAAGTATACTCTCTGTTTAATTGGTTGCCAAACTTGATTTAATTGCTCGAGAGTATAAAGATGTACAGCTTTAACCGAGAAATTCAAAATATAAAAATGTGTTAAAATAACTTTAAAACAAAACAGGAGCAAACGTGAATGATTTTCTTTTTGCTTCAATTGTTATTTCCTTTGGGAAAAATGAAGTAAACATTATAATAAGCAAACGACTACAAGCTTATTTGCAAACAATATTTTAGATCTTCGCATAATCATGCGAATATATTACAAGAGATCAAATTTCCATCAGAGGACAGACTATTGGCCCTTAAAATCACATCATATTCAAATAGGAGCAAATGAAACTGTCCGATGTTTAAAGAGATGCCATGAAGTGGCATATTGTTTCAACTCACAAATAAGGTAACAAACCTTTGGAATGAGCCAAGAGATATCTTCCCAGCAATGAACCCGACGGTGCATCTTTTGAACTGGAGATACAGACCCGGACATTTTGGCTTAGCCTGGTGTGATGAGGCTAAGCCTCATTGAGGTGAATAGATGCTCCCAAAGATCGTTGGAACAAAATTCCCCCAATGAAGTGGCTTATTGTTTCTAAAAGAAGTGTTATATGTCTGCCTTAGTAGGAAAGCAAAATTGTTTGTTCTTCAGCATTTGAATGTTTCGGAATCCCAGTGATATCTAAATCATCCGAAGACGTTTACATATGGAGAATAAAGTTTTAGATGTAATGCGATATGTATCCAAAACACATGATCAACCACTAAAAGAACTTATAACACTACACCAAGATAAAGAAAAAATATAAATCAGTTTTATTTTTATTACTTGTCAGTTTCACATTTAACCCTGCTCCTCGATTAAACACATGCAGTTTGCATGGTATGTTGTTGCTGTTTTCTGCTGATTGTATTTTACATGCGGATATTGCATTTTATAAATGAATCTCTTCTCAACACAAAAGCAAACACAAACACACAAAAAACTGACCATTTTAATATAAAACTCTCCGATCTTGGATTGTTTTGAACTTCCCATACAGGTAGTCAATATCCATGGAATTGTTGTCCGACATGTTTGTCTGTCTGTTTTGCTTTTAAATGTTATAATTGTTTCCTTTCATATATTTTGCTCTACAGAAGGCACTTTAGTAACAACTCTCACTTAAAATTTTCAATACATCTGCCTCTGCCGACTGAAAATGACATATCTAAATAATGGCACCAAAAAGACTGTAAATCGATATAAATGTGACACTTATACTGACACCTATTCCCAATTCGGTATCTATATAGAGTGGTAATTTCAAATTTAAGACAGTTTTGACTTCTTTGTTTCCTTCAGAATATACATTCGTTAAGTAACATAAAAACTAGATACACAACTATATATCAGTAAATCAACAGTGTTATTGAAAAACGGTGCATTATCGGTAACTAGAACACATGACAATGTCATGTAAATATTGTAACATGCATGGACGTTTTAAAAGCGTTAGGGCAACAATTCGAATTCCAGTCAAATGTAAATATTCCAACAGAAAAATGACGAGGCCCTATAAAACTAGATAAAACCCAACAGTTATTGGAACAGTCATTCG
The DNA here is from genome assembly GCA_007844125.1 of Sinonovacula constricta. Taxonomy (NCBI): domain Eukaryota; kingdom Metazoa; phylum Mollusca; class Bivalvia; order Cardiida; family Solecurtidae; genus Sinonovacula; species Sinonovacula constricta. Next base: position 45,870,545 of record CM017571.1, read on the forward strand.
GCAAATGGACCGACTGGGGTGCTCAAATCCGTTTTACACGTTCAAAAAGAGCTATCTCAGAAACTGTGCAGAGCAGTTTACCCATTCAAATTTGTTATTATTACTTACAAATGCTAACTAACACAAGACTCGGTGTTTCTTTTGTTGCCAAAATAATTCAGGCACATCGGATTGGGATTGGTTTTACACTCAAAAAACATTTATATTGATTGGATCATTTGTCAGTATAATCAATGGATACTCCTGTTTCAAAGTGATAAGCTTTGTCTAATAAATTATGGCAAAGACATTTAACTAGAGTTTTGCTTCTCCATCATTTTGATAAAACAATGTCAATCAACAACAACAATCGGCCAATCACTTGAAACTGGATAGTAAGTTAGTTTATGGTTAACGCTTTGTTAAGATTTTTTTTACTTCCCGTCATTTATTTGAGGTTTCATATAATCGTTTAGTCATTTCTCTGATATACTTCGGTTCTGGTCAAATCAATAACATTCCCTCTGTTCAGATGATTTGTGGTATTATTTCCACTGCCTATAACAATTAAGTATAAGTATAAAGCCACAGCAGCCTTATATCTTACGGACAAACTAAGATAATGGCAGATAAATTATTATGAACTCCGTCATAAGTTATATTTAAGTGAAAGAAACCATACAGTGTCAAATGAATAAACGTACGGAGGTATTAATCATGGAGGAAATTACATGACATATGTTCGAAATAAATCAGCATTCTGTATTCATTATTTTAAATTTAATACTTATTGGTAATTTGCAAGAAAATACTGTCAGTGAAGAATGCCAGTAAATGCGTAAACAATGTCATTATTACTTAACAATTATTATTATTGTTATTATTGTTATTATTATTATTATTATTATTATTATTATTATTATTATTATTATTATTATTATCATTATTATTATTGTTATTATTATTATTGAAACTCTAATAGAAACTATATAGTAACCAATCAATGTTAAGATGACCTGCAAAGTCCCGTATAAGATATACATTATTAATAAGTCACCTTAAACCTGGTTGTCTTTTTGTTACGCGTTGTACTTCGTGAGTAAGTCACCTTAAACCTGGTTGTCTTTTTGTTACGCGTTGTACTTCGTGTAATAACCTTTACAATTTAAAGGCATTTTGCGTACTTAATTACTTATTTGTATTAACATATGACGTATTAAAAGGGCTACTTAAGCTCCTTTTAATGTTAACATATCGATTTAATAAAACCATATCTTAATTTTATTAGATGAAACTGTACAACACATGCAAAATAGCTCACAATTTTAATATTTTACTCTACTAACCGCAAACAATCTATAACAACAAACAGTCAATTATGTTTTGTGAACTAATCTTATAAAATACATTAATGATTAAATGAGGCATTTTCAAAAGGACAAAATGCGGGTGATACCGGGTCGACTGTATGACAATTAGGCAAAACCACGAAGGTTTAATGAAGGGAAATCGCTGAAGTGTACAGCCAATTAAGGGTCTTGATTGGTTGGTGGTCGGATTGATGTTCAATTGTGATTGGCTGATATCGCTAAGAGCGTTAATCGGAAGCCATAACATGTCAATTAGAGACATTTACTTATCAATACACAAGTGGCAATTGACGTAACGCTAGCGAGTAGATCGCTCCGCCCACTGAGTCACGTGACCAGTAAGCGAAAAACCTTGAACATCTGGTAAACACAAATAGTTGACATGGCGGCCTGTATACGAGACTTACCAGCCTATTTCGGAGAGCATTTTATGCCAAAACGATCGTCTCTTCGCCAAAGAATACATTCATTCAGTGCAGCTTTTTCGCAGATCTGCATTAGAAATTGATGTTAATTCTAGTGTGTTTCGATCACGCAAGAGTGAAAAGCCGCATCGAGTACACATCACATTTCGCAGACGTCGGTGACAGATGCATATTGTTCGTGCAAATCAGGGTAACTACTTTTTACTTACAATGAGTTAACATCGTTATATACTTTAAATATATTTATATAAGAAGTTATAAACTGAAGTAAAGTCTTTATTATGAATATTTTAGTCACTGCTGCTTAATTTTCAAAACTATTATCGGCCTCGTGTCATGTCGTACACAAATCACGCAATAAATGTACTAATGTCTAAAAAATGCCATCTTTTGTGAATGCTATAAAGATTTTTTAACGTAAATGAAATTAAAGTTATTATTAATAATTATCCCAGGCTTTAAGCAGCTACAATTTGTGTCCATTGAAATATCCATACCACCTTAAATTAATAACCTTAGCACCATATTTTAGCACTATATTTTAGTATATACTATGGATATCTATATATGTTCCATTTTTAAATCAGGATTTCAGGAGAGTGTTCACATGTGTTAGCTGTCATCCTTAAGCTGACGGATTGGTTGACCGAGGGTCTGACTGACATTCCAAGCCAGCCAGCATGCACCTCAAAGCCGCAACAAATGGGATAAGCCACGTGGGACCAAAATTCTCTCAGAGCCTGTGTCAAGAAAAAGGCAACCAATAACTCCAGTATTTATAGACAACAGGTATACCATTTATCCTATACTATGCACTAGACACAAAACACCGATTATTCTTAAGGAACATTGTGGCTTCCTTTTTACCTCTAGCAATTATGATGATGCTCCTTTACTTTCATAAAATTTCCACTTTAGAGTTATTGCATGAATGTCAAAATATAGACAAAAGCTTGCGATATAGCATCTGCTTTTGGATGGGAGGTTGCAGGTTCAATCCATTGCTTGTCTAACCAAAGACTTCAGACGTTGGTACTGAATGTCAGTGACAGTATTTATGGACCAGCCAGCTTTAGTAAATTGGCACCTCATACATTTTGTAAGTGCCCCTGTGCTTTAATGATAATGTTGCTGCACAGAACCACAAACATTGCTGGAAAATTCATAATATTGAACTAATTATATACATTGGTACATAAAGAATTTTATAACCTTAACTTAAATTCCCTTTCTAATATCATTTATAGATTTACAACACATTCAACATAATTCCAGGTTATACTTTTAACTGGACAAATCACATATATGAAATGAATTTTGGTGGGGTAATATATAAGAAATAAAAGTAATAAATTTAGTCATCTTCATCTGTATTCAATGAAAGTAGTTAATATTATGAACAACAGATATTGCATATATTTGAAATCTTTTGCCAATATGTATAGTATAACAGTACAAAAATATGACAAGATCAGATTGTCAATAGAGATTTCGATTAAAATACTTTTTATTTAAATTGCATTGCTTAACATATATCACAGAGTAAACATAATTTAAACACATCACATTTGTTTCAGGAAAGTACAGCAACTGGATAGTGACAAAGAACGGCTACAGTCAATGAACAATACACCACTAGGTTATCTGGCATGTAAACCATCAACAATCAACAGATGTTGGTCCTATAGATGTTAGCTGCACCCTTGCACATCAGGTAATACTGTTTTATACAACATATGCAGATTAATGAAGAGATGCAGATTAATGAAGAGTATTATCTTGTATAAGTAGTGGCATGAAACCTGTTAAAAAACAGCAACAAAACCATATTTGGTTAACACAAGGAAAAAGGTTAAGTTCCATTTTATGGTCCACTATTTTGAACTTCTTTACTCGAGATGTGGCTCGTTCAACATGCACTCGATGTTTAGCAATTTTGCTTGTCAAAGATATATCCGCTGCGGGCATTTGTTCAGAACAAGACGCAAAAGGTGGGATTATTAGTTCTAGACCAAGTGCCTCAATTTCAGGTTTTATTAAAAACCCTTTGTCAACCATAACACCGTCACCTTTTTCCAGACGCCCACAATCTATCAGTTCTTTCAACATATTCAGAAGTTCACACTGTTTGGTAATGTCATTATCAGAGATAGATCCAGAGTAGAGCATTGAAATAAAGGTAAATGACCCCCGTGGGTCTACTCCAACAAGCCCTTTTAATGTTGTGCAAGACTTGTAGTCACTGTACGTTTGGCTTTGTGTTCGCAAAGATGATGGTCGTTCAATCTTAATTTCGGTTCCATCCAAAATGATAAAAGTTCTTGGAAAGTCTTCCCTGAATTGCTTCGGCATCATGTCAATTATTTTTGAGCGTGCTGGCCAAATAGGCACTTCACCAAAACGATAAAACATAAAGTTAATCCACTGTCTAAAAATAGCACCTGTGTCTTGTGATGACAAACTGAATAAATTTCCAAGGTGGTGAAATTGTAAGTTCAGTCGCAGTTTTATAAGTACTAGCAAAAGCTGGTCTTCCACTTTCATCTTTGCTACACTACTTATTTTCTTTGTCATTTCAAATGGTAGTTCATTTTTATTTGGCACAAGAAATTGTAAGATGCAAAGGAACTGACTATAAACAAAACCAGTATAGTATTTGAAGTTCTTGATTTTTGATTCATTTACATTTTTAACAGAAAACAGGGCTGGCTTTTGTTTTTCATCCAATTCCTTCTTTAGCAAAGCATTTTCCCTGAACAGCTCCTCATACTGAAGCACACCCTGGGCAACTTGTTTTTCAAGATTACAGACTCTCTGTTTCAGGCTTTGGTTCTCAGCAGCAAGAGCTAATAGATCCATTGCATCAACTTCTGCAAAAGAGAAAAGTTCTATATATTAAAGTGAAATAAAACAAAACGAAAAATAAATACTTGTGTTATATTTCAGCTTCCACTCCTGCATCACGTTAATGAGCCATCATCAAGAGGTTTTGCCTGCTCTTCTGACTGGGTCTTCCCAACTGACAAATGTAATTGTAACACAGACCAATCATTACTTGTAGAAAAAAATACAAGGAAACAGGCAGGTTGTCAACTTTGGATAGAGGTGAGAAGGAAACGAATACCTTCTTCAAACTTTGGTAGAGTTATGAAGAGGAAGGCAAAAGTAACTTCGAAATTCATGAGAACAGCACAAAAGGCAGTGGCATAAAAACTACCGCTACAGATTATGGAACAACCAATGAGGCTGTTGCTGCTAACATGTATCAGAAAAAGACTGGTTTTCATGTTCATGACTGTGGACTCATGATTATTCCAATATTTCCCTATATCGCAGCATCACCAAACAGAAGAGTTTGCACTCATAATGAGACCAGTATTATGGAAATAAAGTGCCCATTTTGGTGCAGGGACCTGACCATTGCCAAAGCATTAGTAAAATGCATATTAGATGAAAGAGACTTTCATCTACATGAAGAGAATGGAATGGTTTGTGTGAAAAAGGGCCACAATTATTATTAGCAAATTCAGGGGCAATTACTCGTATCGAGGCTAAATGGTGCGAGTTTGTTACATACACTCGAAAGGACCTCTGCATTATAAGAGTGTACTGTGACCAAGAAGCAATGCAAGATATTCTTGTTAAGACATTTCATGTTTATAATACCTGGATGTGAATCTGTTTGTATTCTGACATCTTGTAATGATCCAATGGAAGCCTCAGCAGTGACTGGTAGTATGTTTTCGCTACTGAAAGAATAAACATATAATAGTTTACCAGATATTTAAAAGAATTAATGGACAATTAATTCAGTTACATTTTTATCTTGGGATGGGATGGGATTAGCCGGCATTTTTGCCGATACTGCGCAGCGACATTTCTATCATTACAGCACAGGGGCACTTATGAGGTGCCCAGGGACTGAACCCGGCCGGTCCATTATACTGACACCGACGAGTCAGGCGTAATGCTGTCCCCGTAGCCCCGAGCGTTAGGAGGGAAGCCACTACTACCAACTTTAAAGTCTTTGGTATGACCCGGCCGGGGTTCGAACCCACGACCTCCCGATCCGCAAGCCGCATTTTTATCTTTACTTACAAAACCTCTTTTATGCCACCAATACAATCAATTACAAGTTACATACGTGTAAGTACAATGCCAGTGCCCAAAGATTAAGGGATACATTAATAGATGATTAGATAAAATTTATTTCTGCAATGTTAATACAGCAAGAATGGATATAATCCACTATACACGATTTTCTTACATATTGTTGTAGTCTTGCATATATTTGGTTGTTTTTTACAGTCTTGTTTTATTTTAATTTATAGCTAAAGTTTTTTTATATATTTTGTTTTAAGTCCAAAATGTATGTTGACATGTTATTAAATGTAACAATAATTCTGTTTCAATATTGTTAATAGTAATTGTAATAGTAATAAACAATGAAAAATGCATACATTTCTTCTAATTGTACCCGTCTTCTTTTCGTTGACCCAACTTCTGCCCGTTGCTTTGGTGGTCTCCTTAAAGGGGTCCTGGTTTGTGTTGAGGCAAATTTATCGGCTGGCAATGGATCAGGATTTTCTTCAGTTGGTTTTCCTTCAGGAAAGTGCTGAAATAAAAATAAATATTTATTTCATATACATGTATTTGAATATAACTGAAAAATATAATATCAATTTTTTGGGACTGGTTTAAAAAAATGTGATTTAAATATAAAAAAAAAACTGAGAGGTACTATGGCTTATAAATAAATGTGTTGAATATCAGCTCTCCCTTAAGATGTCAGCCTGAGAGTCTCAGTTGGTAGAGCACCCGACTCCGGAGCAGGAGGTGGTGGGTTCAAACTAGAATCTGGTGGTTCTGGCCAGTTGATGCCTGGCTCCAAAAGGTCAAAGGGGGGGGGGGGGTAAATGAGCTCTACCAAGAGTCAGCCTAGGTAGCTCAGTTGGTAGAGCACCTGACTCCAGAGCAGGATGTTGTGGGTTCAAACATGTTGTGGGTTCAAACACCACGCTGGGTAAATGTTTATTGCATCTCTGTTGTCAACGGAAGTTTCATGAAAAGGATTGAAAAGAGGCTGAACAACGACTGCTTATCCATAAGTTAAGAATAATGGCATGATTTCCATAAAAAGACGTAAATATTTAAAAGTTGTGAAAAGTAACTTTCTAATTTAATTCTGGACAAAAATTATTTGGAAATAAATTCCCCAAATCGTGTCATAATGATAAAGACCATCGGGAGACCAGTGTGACGCTGCCATAGTCAAATAAGCTGATTATACTAAAAAGACTAACTAAGTATAGATATTAAAACAGTTATAAAAAAAACTAACCTTTGAACAAACGTATAAACTGTAATTCCCGTCTATCTTTTGTACGTTGAGCTGATGATGTTCGCGATTGCAAGCTCGGATCCATCTTTTGCACTTTTCCAAGTTTCTTTTCGGCTTCGGGAACGGAATAAATACTATGCCACCTAATAAACGCTCAGGGTAACGACTGTCTGAGTCACAAAGACCCCATTGACACCTTTTCACCATCTTTTCTACTTCACGCAGAATTGTTTAAAATAATCCGGAAATTTTGACAAGCGTTCGCAGTTCGAATGTCCAAGGAAAATGGCGACCGAAAAACAATAGAATCACGTGACTAAATGCTGCGCTCTGTATGGCCAGAATCTGGCAGCTCCAGCTGTCAATCAAAACTCGGCGTAAGGTTAATTACGAACCTGCTCGCCATATGCCTATGGGTGAAAGGGGAGGGTAAACAAAACCATTTGATGACGACAATAACTGTAATTGGCTAGTGTCAATATTACTTGACTGTTGATAAATTGATGAGGTAGCAACCAATATGTATATAAAGAATGATTAAGATTGTAAGCTCGGGAGTTTTAAGTGTGTTAAGTAAACCTATGACGAACAATTAAAAAGTATGAAGAGTGACAAAAACAGACAGTTATTGCAATTAAAGTTTGTTTGACAGTGATCTAGTTGTGCTTTCCAAAAATAAAAGAACTTCTGGTGGACTGTTATCAATAAGTATAGCCTTATATATTGTATTTATTACACACTATCCCGACCGAAGCTGGATGGAGTCAGTGTTACGTAATTGCTGTAGCTAATTGCCGCAGCATTGAACTGACATGTGTGTTTATTGTACTTTGGCAACTGTTTCCACAGCTGTATGGCGATGTGGGTGATGTGACTGGGTCTAAGTGGGAGAGGGGGCAGAGAGGGAGCTGTGCGCGGTAAGGTTATTTCAGGCTGTTAACCAGATGGCAATTCGTTATCAGGAGATATGGCCCACCCCCTCTATCTTAGAGCGAGCGCGATCACATATCGCTAGCGTCTTAAAGGCATCTCAAAAGCCTTATATAAGTGACCCCCCCCCCCATTTATTGCCCTGCCCAGCATGTGAGGGCATCTGTTTTCTGATAAGCCAGGCTGCCACAGTCTGTAACAATGTGTCTGTCACACAGGTATTGTTCAAGATCCAAGTGTATGTATGCTATATCTGGAAGTTGAACATAGTCATTCGCAGTTTGTAAAGGAAACAGTTGTGAATATACCAACTACGCAATCATATATATATATATATATATATATATATAAATCTTCATTTGTTTTCTTTCTTACTTTGTTGGTTGATTTTGTTAATTCTTATACATTTTGTTATTTCTTTTATTCTTTTAATTCTCATATATATTTTAAGTTATATTTTATTTTGATTTCTAAAATGTTACGAAATGTTTCTAACAAAAGCAATTTAAAAAGTCATTCATTGTCAGAATAATGTCCTTCAGACTCATTTTAAGTCATTTTGAATACTAAAACTTGTATCTCTCATGTATTTTCAAAATCAAATATTTAGCTATGAAATAAATACATAATCTTGCAGTTACAAAATTGACACCTTGTAATTAATGCAATAAAGAATTTGTAAGGGATCATATGGTAAACAACCCACATTATCACTAACAATAATGTTTGTGGCTTTGTGTAAAACTAGCCTACTGTCTCACATCCATACTAACAGGTAATTTAGTTTTGCATTAAAGGCATCTCGAAAGGAATGTGGTATCCCACTGAGCCAGGCCCCCACATGCTATGACCAGACCTGCTAATTGCTGGTCATCACTGCAGGGAGTCTTTAGCCAACATAGTACTAATCTGTCACAGTAATACCTCTGATGGGTTAATGCAAAACTAAGTTACCTGCTAGTATGGATGTGAGACAGTAGGCTAGTTTTACACAAAGCCACAAACATTATTGTTAGTGATAATGTGGGTTGTTTACAATATGATCCCTTACAAATTCTTTATTGCATTAAATACTAGGTGTCAATTTTGTAACTGCAGGATTATGTATTTATTTCATAGCTAAATTACTAATTTTGAAAATACATGAGAGTTACAAGTTTTAGTATTCAAAATGACTCTGAAGGACATTATTCTGACAATGAATGACTTTTTAAATTGCTTTTGTTAGAAACGTTTCGAAACATTTTACAAGTCAAAATAAAATATAACTTTAAATATATATGAGAACTAAAAGAATGAAAGAAATAACAAAATGTATAAGAAATAACAAAATCAACCAACAAAGTAAGAAAGAAAGCAAATAAAGATTTATATATATATATATATATATATATATATATATATATATATATATATATATATATATATATATATATATATATATATATATATATATAAATCTTTATTTGTTTTCTTTCTTTTTTATATATATAAATCTTTATTTGTTTTCTTTCTTACTTTGTTGGATGATTTTGTTATTTCTTTGATTTTATTATATATATATATATATATATATATATATATATATATATATATATATATATATATATATATATATATATATATATATATATATATAACAAATATATATATAAATCTTTATTTGCTTTCTTTCTTACTTTGTTGGTTGATTTTGTTATTTCTTATACATTTTGTTATTTCTTTCATTCTTTTAGTTCTCATATATATTTAAAGTTATATTTTATTTTGACTTGTAAAATGTTTCGAAACGTTTCTAACAAAAGCAATTTAAAAAGTCATTCATTGTCAGAATAATGTCCTTCAGAGTCATTTTGAATACTAAAACTTGTAACTCTCATGTATTTTCAAAATTAATAATTTAGCTATGAAATAAATACATAATCCTGCAGTTACAAAATTGACACCTAGTATTTAATGCAATAAAGAATTTGTAAGGGATCATATAGTAAACAACCCACATTATCACTAACAATAATGTTTGTGGCTTTGTGTAAAACTAGCCTACTGTCTCACATCCATACTAGCAGGTAACTTAGTTTTGCATTAACCCATCAGAGGTATTACTGTGACAGATTAGTACTATGTTGGCTAAAGACTCCCTGCAGTGATGACCAGCAATTAGCAGGTCTGGTCATAGCATGTGGGGGCCTGGCTCAGTGGGATACCACATTCCTTTCGAGATGCCTTTAAAGCTGCAGAAATACAACCTATGATAGTTATGCTTCTTGCCTGATCAAGTGTATATTCTGTCAAACCTACATTATTCTTCTAGTTGTTAAGGCTAATATAAGTTAATGAATATAGCCAATGAAAAGACTTGACCTATCAATAATCGCAAGGAATATGTCTCAACAACGAAGTTGGTAAAGAAAAATATTTTAAAAGTCACCGTATTTTTATTAGATGATTGAATGTTTTTGTTTTTAATACTTAATTGAAATAATTTTATATGTAGAAATGTATACATTCCTTATATCTATAAAATGGATAGACAATTTGAACAAAATGATAAAATCACAAAGAAGAATAACAATGTAGTTAATAAATTTCTTTTTAAAATTTATATTTGCTTTTAAGATTAAACTGTAGTTCTAAAGACAAGATATGAAATTATTTCCTTCTTTCTTTAATTGTTAATTTCCGCGAGAGCTATTTCAGTAAACGGTATAATAAATAAACTATATTTTTGTAAAACATTCCATATCCACTTACAAACATAATAACATATAAAAATCTAGCATGCAATCCTCAAACCACAACATATTAAGAATAAGAACCAAATTCATTGTTAATTATGAGGATGCAGTATATCGGAACTGTTCAAACTGTTAATTGCACATGTTCACCGTGAAATAATATATTACACATAATTATAAGTTGCTGTTCTTATAGGAATTTACATTTCAAGGCACAGTCTGATGACAGCAAAAGGATGCACATTGTTCAAATATTTCCGGGAACACAAGCTAAATAAGCCAGGAAAATAATAACAAAAGAAAGTACTGTAAATAAACCAATGTGATCGACAAGTTTGGTTTAATTACTTATATATGTGTTTCTAAGAAACATTACCTTGTCTAATGCACAGTTAGTTATACAATAACAAATGAGAAGACTCAGCATTTGAATATCAAACTTCATGATCTTTGAACCTTTATCCCCGTAGTCAATGTCCATTGAATATTTGATCCGCTTGTTTTGCTTTTGGTGTTTTTTACATATTTCTTTTTACATTTCTCCAAAAATGTTTACAAACCTTATAAATCTACTATAAAATTTCCGACTGAAATTAACATACATCTACATAACAGAAAAAAAATCACCGGTTATTTGTATAATGGGACAATTATATTCGGCGATCTGAAATTGCTACATTTATCATTTGTTTAAATCCTCTACTGTACATTTAGCCGTTGCAGCCATTTCCAATTCAATACATCTTGTATATGACGCGCAGCACACTCTAAACAAGACTGATCGTAATGTTAGGTGACAGAACTGTGGAAGGAATAACGTCATCTGTTTTCATTGAAAATGAGCAAATATCTAAATTGCCACTGATCTTTTAGTCACGTGACTCTCGATGTACGAAGGCATCGTTTTATATGGGACATTTTGTGGGTTATTTATCGATAGCAATATTTCAATATTAGAATTAGGATGGATATTTTGCAAAGCAACTTTCTTTTTTCAAAAAAAAAAAATAAGGCCATAATCTGGTCGGGATACAGATTTTTTATATCCCAACGCCTACCTACCAACTCTGTTGACTCGACATTTCTACTATATTGCTATGCTTCGTCTGGAGAAAATGTACACATACACTTCTATTTTGTGTCAATTTTCATATTGAATTAGCTTGTTTATACCTCCGTAAATAATATTTCTGCTGGAAATCTCAGAGGATCTTGCTTTTCCTTCAATTGGATTGGGCTTAGAAAAAATGGTAAATATGGGTAACTAGAATATTTTTCTTTTCTAGTATTCCTAAAACCGGGATTTATTAAGATAATGATAAACCTGAAAACAGGTAATGCTGTCATTAAAAGGACATACGAAACTTCCGTTCCTAGGTCGGGCTTGCTTTTTTCAACTTTTACTTTTCTCTTCTGAACTTTGTTCCTTTTACAAAATACGTGATCTCAACCTCTGTCTTGTGATTAGTTAAATTTGAATACATTGTTTTTCTCATATTTGTGAGATTATTATTTTCTGTACAAACTGATCCCTTGACTATGTAGGATCTGTTTAGCTGTTGAGGAATCTATCTCGTGTTCACATATGTCAAACTATAAATAGTCTGTTGTCATAACTGTAATATTTCTTCTAAATAATAATATTTCTTCAGTTGTTTATTCCCAATTTATTGTTTTATAAAATCCGTGTATTTACAATTATTTACATACACAAGCACATGTGAAATATAAAGCAAGTTGTATTAAATGGATATTCAATACGAGTACAAAATATTCAGTTCTTTATAAGAATTAAATATGTCATATGAAAATGAGAACATTAGCTCTTACACATTACACATTAAACACGATGCTTGTATTTGTATATATTTGTTGCATCTTGTTCTGTTTTTGACGCTAATCGTTACGGAAGTGCTAGACTCTAGCCCGCCGTTATAAACATCCGATGTGTTTGTTGACCTGCCGTTCCAATGTGGCAACCGTTTTGTATTCAATGCGTTATACATACAGTGTTACCGTTCAGGAAAACGTAGCCGACCTAGCAGAGTTCAACTATTACTTGCGCGCCAAGAAATAGTTCTAAGTATTTTCATTACAGGGTGTTAAACGAAAGAGAGTCGCACATTTTGATCCCGTAGCAGAGCACAATTATCTAATGTTCACTATACTATTTCCAGCTTGTGTAAACTAGATGCAAATGTGATTATGAATGCAACATAAAATTAACAACTTAAATACATAAATATCTATTAAAAACTATTAAAACAACTATTAAAACAACTATTTAAACAATTATTAGAACTATTAAAAGAGTACTATAAACAAACAAACAAAAACTCTTGTTATAATCAACTATCAAAAAAATGTAAATGTGATAAAAGTTCCTTACGAAAGAGTGGTAAGAAATAAAACAAAGCGATTGCGTATAAGAACAAATGAGTGAAAGCTTACAACAAAAACGTATAATAAGTACAATATAATGATAGCATACAACAAAAAACGTATCATACATACAACTAAATGAGATCGTACAGCAAAAACGTACAACAAGTTTAATTTAATGAGATCATACAAAAAAGTATTACAAGCGACGTCATAAGTCAGAATTAAAATGTAAAATTTAAAAAAAAACGCCACCACACACACAGACACACACACATACGAAGGAATCCATCGAATTTTCGAAAACAATCTAAACCAACAAAACAAAATGAAGTATCGTGAAGAGATAATAGGTGAAAAAAATCTAAATGTTTTGCTTAAATAGACGTAATTGTTATAAGTAAATCAATTATTACTGACATTAATGTTTCAAACTATGCAGATATGCAGTTTAATATTCACTGTGTGATAAGCCATCTTATTAAAAAAGACGTATAATCTTAGTTGAAATGTCTCTGAAGATTTGTCACATGACATGACCAAGGGCAGGGCGTGCGAATTCAATTAAAGTAGATACCTTTATAACATAAATGTAAACCGATTACTTCCATCGCTGGTTTGTAATTATCTTATATATCAATAAATGAATGCTTTGGGGCAATGGTTTGACAGCAAAATCGCTACTTTCCCAATAAAAGTACCATTCTTTTTCGATAAAGTTATTAATTGTGTATATTGTGTGTTTTCTCTTCTCGCAAAGCCTAATGGGATATGAGTTATTTGAAGTTGCTGTTGTTTAAAGCGCGCCGCCATTAATGAAATGCTTTAGATTTTGAAATAGACTTTTGTTGAAGTTATCACGCCATTCGTAACTCCTTGGCTGTTTCCGAAAAGGTTTTTTTTGTAAAAAATTGACCAGGTAGTGCAAGTTGACTTGCGGGATTAGTTTTTAAATGAATTGCTCAATACATTTAGATAATATGCAATACAAATAGAGTAGCAGATGCTATATCCTTTTAAAAGCTAATTGTCCGATCATATTTTCAGCTTATGTTTAGTCAAAGTATTCATCAGATGTCCGGCGTTATCGTTCGTCATATAACGTGTTGTCTTTTGTAAACATATTAGGCACCCTTTCATGATTGTTTTTCTAGTAACGATTTTGTATTCATTTTTATTTGTACTTAACATGGATCGTACCTAGTTAGCAAAAAAAAAGTATTTCTCAGCAGCGCTATCGAAAATTGAATGATCATCGTTTTATGACATTAAAATGGTAACGGCTGTTTTCAGAAGTGATCTGCCCAAGACATAGATTGTATTGTCTTCTTTTCATCGCTACATTTGTGTTAACTATATGTATCTCCTCTGACTCCGCGGCCTCTTACCACTATGGTTCAAGTCCTAGTTAGGACAAAGACTTGATGTGAGGTCTTCCAGTTGAAATGTTTATTCTGTCCAGTCATTTGTCTGAGTATTCATCTATAAAACAGCTGACCATCGCTATAATGGCCAATATTGTGTCGCTGCTGTTTTCTATAAAAACTATATTTTTTTTTCCAAAAGTGCTAGTACGACTACTTTCACTACTTCAACTACTATTACAATTTTTAGTACTTCTACTACTACTACTACTCCTTCCAGCACCACCACTACTACTACTACTACTACTACTACTACTACTACTACTACTACTACTACTACTACTTGTTAAAATACTACCATTACTACTACTACTTCTGCTGCTATTATTATTATTATTATTATTATTATTATTACCACCACCACCACTTCTACTACTACTACGACTACCATAAAACTAGAACTAAATACATAACCATTTTTATTAACTCTGAAAATTTTTAATTAATTTAAAAAAACTTAGAAGAATAAAGCGTACAAAAAAATGGCCAAACATAAAATAATTTAAGAAAATAATAATAAATGTTAACAATCTTATTATAGCTTTCAGTTAAACTGTAAACAAAACTAAATAAAACAGCAGTAGAAGTATCCTCTATTCAACCCCAAATATGTTGTACAATTCATCTTTGTCCTACCTACTTATCATTAAGTACCATTAAGAAAAAACATAACGTATTGCACTGACGATTACACATTACTCTTAATAACAAAGCGTGTGTTGTGCCTAAGTAGTCCTGTTTTTATGATGTACTTTAGAGGTATGTCGATATTAAATCCTCAAAAAAACTTCATTCAAATACAAAGAACCCCGATGAAATACCTTTTCACATACGTGTACATGATACCGGTTACTCGTGAGATGTTTTAAATATAGTTTGATATCTATCTCTTTTAACTTCAGTGGACTTTTCCAGCGTCGTAATGAGCATGAGTTATCTTCAATCTCTACAAAAGCTATTGGCGGACTTGAAAGAAGCGATTAAAATAGTAAAAAATGCAGGAAAACAACATAGACAACAATGTTAATAGACAGGATTTAGCTTCTGGAATTTTGAGTCAGCATGTATAAAAGTGCAATAAGTTAGATTTCATATATGCAAGCCGATGATTGATAAATCTCCTTAACTCTATATCGCAATATATTATGAGAATAATTTATCGAAACAACAGATTTTCTAAAAAAGTATACAAAGTAACAAGAACATTAACTGTATTTTAAATAAATAAATATATGTGACTGGTTCTATAAAAACAATCTGTATATTTATGTTGTTTAAAAACTATAACTCTAATTGACCTGCACCGGAAATCTTTCTTTGAGTAAATAGTCCCCATACTACAGCAGTATATGTCTTGGGTTCATCTAGATAAATTGCACATATAGTATCTACAGTAATGTATCCCCTTTCGGCTTTTCTAAAAGAATTACACATGTAGGATATACATCAGTATATCTCTTGGGCTCGTCTAGATAAAAGGCTCGTGTAGTGTCTACAGCAGTATATCTCTTGGGCTCGTCTAGATAAAAGGCTCGTGTAGTGTCTACAGCAGTATATCTCTTGGGCTCGTCTAGATAAAAGGCTCGTGTAGTGTCTACAGCAGTATATCTCTTGGGCTCGTCTAGATAAAAGGCTCGTGTAGTGTCTGCAGCAGTATATCTCTTGGGCTCGTCTAGATAAAAGGCTCGTGTAGTGTCTACAGCAGTGTATCTCTTGGGCTCGTCTAGATAAAAGGCACGTGTAGTGTCTACAGCAGTATATCTCTTGGGCTCGTCTAGATAAAAGGCTCGTGTAGTGTCTGCAGCAGTATATCTCTTGGGCTCGTCTAGATAAAAGGCTCGTGTAGTGTCTGCAGCAGTATATCTCTTGGGCTCGTCTAGATAAAAGGCTCGTGTAGTGTCTGCAGCAGTATATCTCTTGGGCTCGTCTAGATAATAGGCTCGTGTAGTGTCTACAGCAGTATATCTCTTGGGCTCGTCTAGATAAAAGGCTCGTGTAGTGTCTGCAGCAGTATATCTCTTGGGCTCGTCTAGATAAAAGGCTCGTGTAGTGTCTACAGCAGTATATCTCTTGGGTTCGTCTAGATAAAAGGCACGTGTAGTGTCTACAGCAGTATATCTCTTGGGCTCGTCAACATGAATGACACTTTCATTGTTAAATCAGTATATTTCTTGGGCTTTTTAGATAAATGGCACCTGTAGTGTCTTTTAGCAGTATATCTCTTGGGCTCGTCTAGATGAATGTAGAGTCTATAACAGTATTACCTTGGACTCATCTATATAAATGGCACGTGTAGTGTCAATAGCAGTATATCACTTGGGCTTGTCTTGATGAAAGGCACGTGAGGTGTCTACAGGAGTATGTCTCTTCGGCTTGTCTAGATAAAAGGCAGGTGTCTTGTCTAAAGCAGTATATCTCTTGGGCTCGTCTAGATAAATGGCACGTGTAGTGCCTTTTAGCAGTATATCTCTTGTGGGCTCGCCGAGTAAACTAGCACATGTAGTGTCTTTTAGCAGTACAGATCTTGGGCTTGTCTACATGAATGAAACGTGATATACAGCGATATATCTCTTCGGCTTGTCTACGTAATTAGCCCGTGTGGTGTCTAAATCAGTATATCTCTTGGGCTCGTCTAGATAAATAACACGTGTAGTGTCTTTTAGCAGTATAGATCTTGGGCTCGTTGAGATGAATGGCACGTGTAGTGTCTACAAGAGTATATCTCTTGGGCTCGTCTAGATAAATAACACGTGTAGTGTCTTTTAGCAGTATAGATTTTGGGCTCGTTGAGATGAATGGCACGTGTAGTGTCTACAACAGTATATCTCTTGGGCTCGTCTAGATAAATAACACGTGTAGTGCCTTTTAGCAGTATAGATCTTGGGCTCGTTGAGATGAATGGCACGTGTAGTGTCTACAACAGTATATCTCTTGGGCTCGTCTAGATGAATGGCACGTGTAGTGTCTGCAGCAGTATATCTCTTGGGCTCGTTGAGATGAATGGCACGTGTAGTGTCTACAACAGTATATCTCTTGGGCTCGTTGAGATGAATGGCACGTGTAGTGTCTACAACAGTATATCTCTTGGGCTCGTCTAGATGAATGGCACGTGTAGTGTCTACAACAGTATATCTCTTGGGCTCGTCTAGATAAATAACACGTGTAGTGTCTTTTAGCAGTATAGATCTTGGGCTCGTTGAGATGAATGGCACGTGTAGTGTCTACAGCAGTATATCTCTTGGGCTCGTCTAGATAAATAACACGTGTAGTGTTTTTTAGCAGTATAGATCTTGGGCTCGTTGAGATGAATGGCACGTGTAGTGTCTACAACAGTATAACTCTTAGGCTCGTCTAGATGAATGGCACGTGAAGTGTCTACAACAGTATATCTCTTGGGCTCGTCTAGATAAATAACACGTGTAGTGTCTTTTAGCAGTATTGATCTTGGGCTCGTTGAGATGAATGGCACGTGTAGTGTCTACAACAGTATATCTCTTGGGCTCGTCTAGATGAATGGCACGTGTAGTGTCTACAACAGTATATCTCTTGGGCTCGTTGAGATGAATGGCACGTGTAGTGTCTACAACAGTATATCTCTTGGGCTCGTCTAGATGAATGGCACGTGTAGTGTCTACAACAGTGTATCTCTTGGGCTCGTCTAGATAAATAACACGTGTAGTGTCTTTTAGCAGTATAGATCTTGGGCTCGTTGAGATGAATGGCACGTGTAGTGTCTACAGCAGTATATCTCTTGGGCTCGTCTAGATAAATGGCACTTGTTGTGTCTCTAAGCAATATATCTCTTGGGCTCGTCTAGATGAATGGCACGTGTAGAGTCTCTAAGCAGTATATCTCTTGGGCTCGTCTAGATGAAAGGCACGTTCAGTGTCTTTAACAGGATATCTCTTGGGCTCATCTAGATGAAAGGCATGTGCAATGTCTACAACAGTATATCTCTTGGGCTCGTCTAGATGAATGGCAAGTGCAATGTCTACAACAGTATATCTCTTGGGCTCGTTTAGATGAATTGCACGTGCAATGTCTACAACAGTATATCTCTTGGGCTTGTCTAGATGAATTGCACGTGTAGTATTAATTAATATTTGAAATTTTGAGCAAAGATTGATATATAACATAAAATAACACTTAACCTATCATTTAAATCACATTTAGCCTATCATTTAAATTCCACTAAACCTATTAGATGTAGCACACTTAGCCCTTCATTTGATTGCGTCATTAAAAATGAATGAAATAAAAAACAAGAAATTCACACAGCTAATGGATGCAGTTTGTAATGCTCTGGATATTCGATTTGATATTTTTGCGCACTCTACAAAAAAGCCTTACAAAATTTGTGAATTTATTTACCAGCTTAATGTTTGTGTTTTGCTTGAATAATTTGCCCCTGGAGACAGAAACTCCCGTCGCAACTCTTATCTCTTCATAAATTTAGTCATGAAAATATCAAGAGAACATAGTAAATGTAAGATGTAATAAACAATTATTTAACATATAGACAGGTAATAACCAAAATTAAGCTAATGTGTTTTCAGATTTGTACAATATCTTCAGAAAGTATTTCCGGTAAAGATAAATAACATGAAAAGGGTGTTTAATAGAGATATCCACAAAACGTAAGACGCATATTTCGTTGTGCTAATTAAAACATATGTTTTTAGTGAAACCAACCAAAGTTATTCTGCAAACAAATGTAACTGGTCTACGAACACAAAGAAGTAAAACGATTCCTTTCTCGACATGCCCCGTGTTTTCGGTGGAGATTAAATTGTTATTTTAATTTTATCGTTAAATAAGAATATTTTGCTTTGAACATCGAAGTAAAATTACACACTGAGCTATATCTACATGCGTATTTTCGTTCCATCAAACATTAGGACACGATAAGGTTAGTGGAACGGCCATGCTTATCATCCCTCGATGGATAGCCTCCACATTTTTTCAATGATTATAGCGAAGCCAAGTGCTTTTGTTGGCAGCATTTCCGAGCTGTTTCTCAGCCAACCCGCCTTCTCACAATATCCATTGATTTCAGCAATGTCTACACAGATATTACCAGAAAGCTTCTGAATTCAAAAGCACGTGACACGAGAATGTGTGCAGATCTTACATAAAGGCTGAATAAGTCATACAATTATTTCATTATAAAAGTCTTAACATAATACGTTAAATTGACATCGTCGTTCTCAAATAGAACACGCTTCTTGAGTTTTTCTTAGAATGTACAAATATCTTATAATGTTACCTATAATATTTGGTCCAAACTTATTTTCAGAAGTTAAATTCTTTTCTTCAATATCTGTAATTTGTGTTTACTGTCTCACTTAGAATTTGCTGCATTTGTCTACATTGTTTGTATCCGTCAAGAAAACACTAAAATGTATAGAGTGATGGTTTCTTAAACCTGACTAAAGAATTATGGACAGCTTAAAGATTATAAACAGAATACAATGCAACGCTCTCGCAGTCAAAACAATATTTTGACGGTCATTTTATTTTTTAACGGTTGGTTTAAAATCAAAACAATATTTCATTGGACATGTACTGTAGGGACAAAAATAAGATATGCCTAATTCAGAAATATATTTTCAAATTACGTACTTACATTTTTATTTGTACTATAGTAGAGAGGCATACTAAAACAATTATATTTTAATTATGTATTATTCCTTCTAAATAAGCGACAAAAGTCGGTAATGTCCGCTATAATAATGGTATAGCTCCCTTGCTAATACTTAATCAAATATAAAGGCATTCCTAGAGATATTTAGACTAATAGGTCCGATGATAGAATACTGTAAATGGACATGGTATCATGTCAGGTGTTCTCTGCATGCTTATACGACAGTAAAGGCAGTCTCATATCTGTTTCAAACGGACGCCGTCTCGAAATTATTGAAAATCTTGCTGGTGGGACGTTAAGTTCAATTGACAAATATTTCTTCTAATAAAATGAATAGCGAGTCTACTAAATTATATGTTTCGCTGTGCATGAATCTTGAATCTATAGGAAAATGAGATTCAGATTTCCCTCACGAACAGTCTAAATAAAACATTTCATTAAAGGGAGACAACTAACAGCAAGCACATGCATCGGGCGTTAAAAAGGATAATAGTATATACAAAAAATAAACATCCACATAAGCACAATATGTACAGGAGGCAAAATTGAAGTAAAGGCTCCGTAAGTTTATGTGTGGATGTGCAATAAAATATTCCATATATTTTGTACGATAATAAATGTATTTTCTATTTATATGGACATAATTGAATTGATGTCGATAACCTCGTCAATTTAAATTTAGAAAATTGATTCACTTTTTCCAATACGTACACAAATGAAGCTTGTCTATGGCATGCACTTGTATCAGCTATGACGTAAAGACGTTTATCTGCGACTGTAGACGAACATTATTAGAGTTGTAAATCTATTTTCACGCTCAATGCACATGATACATAATCAGACGGATTTCTTTTTGCTTAAATGACCAGCCCTGACTTCTCTGAGATACAATCTAAATTCAGACGGTCAATACTGAAAGTTACGACTCTGGTCAGTGGAGATCGATGTAAGTCACAAGAGGCAAACGGTGTATGTCTGGATGTATTGTCTCAATAAAGACGTATGACCATATCGAGGTGTAGGTAATGTCTTACTAACAAATAGATGTCATTAAAGTATCAATGGCCTACTAACTTGTAAAGACAAAAGCATTCAGAAAGATATACTGAGGTCCGATTAAGTGATGTAAAAATGTAACAAAAAATAATATCAGGGAAAACATGACAGTTTGAAAAAAAAAAGTTAACTGAAAACTAAAGAGAAACGCATTTAGTCATTTATCAGCATATTGAAGCTAGATGGCGCGCTATCATAGAATCAACATCAACCTCAAACAGACTGTTTTGCCGAACATTTACATAGGTTGTATGCAAGTGTTTTGTTCAATTCAGTGCAGTCTACAGCCCGGGATCTCGGAACGGTATTAGTGTTAGCTTATGACCATTCATATGACCACGTTGCATAAATTCCAGCTTTGTAATACACGATCGGACTTTAGACAACTTGAGGTTCTGGCAGGTTTTTATACGGATCTCACACGTAAGCCTCTGCTCCCAAGTACAAATATAATTTGGACTGCCATGTGCGTTCTGTACATTCCAAAGAAGGAAAATGAATTAATTTCTCAAGAAATGGACACATAAACGCATATATGTTCAATTTTATGCCATTGATTTGTTATCTGCTTTCATTTTCTATTCACTTTTCTTTTTAACTTGGCTGAGATAAAGGAGTGCGTTCAGTACACAAACATCTCGCCATTCAATTGTTAACAAAGTATAAAAAGAAAACACAAGTTAACATGGGACCTGACGACTTGTGTTTATTCCTTTATTTGTAAATTCCGTCGAGTTCTTTGATGTAATATTGACGTACACTGATGAATAAAATGCAACAACACACATGTATCAGATAATTGCAGGTACGTGTCGGATACACATTTTTCACCAACTTAAAATCGTGCAAATAAATATAAACAACGCCACTTCTAGCCATCTCTCTAGAGAAAAAGAAAGCAAATGTTACGACTGTAAATATCTTTCAGTTATAAAGTCACTGAAATAAAACTGTGATTTCTTCGATAAGTAAAACGCATTTAACTACTTCTTTCAAGTTGCAAACAGCCCTAATTAAAAAAATAAGTTATCCACCCCCCCCCCCCCCCCCCCCCTATCCAACAATTTTTCAACGATGAATAAATTAATACATTAAATAAGACATTCGAAAAGTTTGGAATATCTAAACATTTTATGATACTTTGACTCGTCTTTATAACAACTAACGTTAGCCTTACTGAGTTTCCAGGATAGTTAACATGCACTCATCCGGTCATAAATGATACAAATGTGCAAAATATGGTTTAGTTTTTTAAACGTAGCTGTCTAACATCATTTCACTTTTGACCGACTTACAAAACTGCAAACTCACGTAAAAAATCACAGCGACCTTCAATTTAGGATGACATCATATTCCTTTTTAATATCTCCGAACGTAACATTTGTCAAAAAGAGCACATGTATTAAAGTAAAAAACAACAACAACGGAAATTGATTCCAGACAATTCTGTTATTAATCATGCATAAAGATTTACCCTATAATTTTCAGGCCCGGATCCATAACGTTGTTTGGCTTCTAGAGATGCGTTTTAAAATGTACTTTGGAAAAAGGGATCTTTTAATTTATTTTTTTATTAAATTAAATCTGAAATTCTGATCTATATACACATACCATAAATGTAATCCCCTTTACAAATACCATAAAGCACAACGTTCTCATGATTACTGTATAACTGCTGCAATCTAAAATCACTCTTAACAGCAAATTGATTCAGAGGTTTGAATGTTAAGGTCAAGTTGACTTGTCGATGATAGGGGAAATAACAGATGTCAACATGTTTATTAAATGTAAAATGCTGTTTTTGTCAGAAAATGTATAATTGTTGTTACACTTTTATTTTAGAAATAGTTATCAAAATTTTGTGTTAATTTAAGCTTAAACGCCGCATATCCTTTTAATAGTATTTTATGTTTCACTCGATGTCATGGTTTCTCTTAGCTGCATGGGGCTTCCTAGCAAGAATAGCCAGATTTTCGAGCAACGATTAAGAGTTATTCATTGGACTGTTTTGCAATCATAAGGTATGAAAACCTGCAAAAGTCCACAAAAAAGTGTTAAGTAAAACACTTCTAATGATTTAAGCATTTTAGAAATAGAATTACAGGCATATATGTCATTACGCATGAAAGACGGAATTCAAGCGTAATGTCGCCATGGCATCTTTATTAAAGCATATCCATTACAATATGTAAAAGCCATAGACTCATAAGGGTGTGTATAAACCTTTATGATAAACAAATAGATATGTGTGTTGCCTTGGCGCCTCGACTTTAAAGTTACTTTGATAAGTCAAGAAGGGTTGCTTCATCTAGGAATGTTCTTAATCGATATCATCTGGTAGCAAAAAAAAAAGCGAAAATATGACGAGGTCTTATGCGTCATACAACATTTATAATAATTTAAAACATCACAAGACAGCTATATTTACTTGTAAGTAAAATGACATTGCAGATAGTTTCTTCCCTGGAATGGCCATTCGGCAAAAGGATTAACTGAGCAGGAAGACAACTCAAATTTACATTGTTTGGAAAGAGGGTACATTTTATATTGCATATTATTTGATTTGACATGTACTATCACAGCTGTATGGCACTGATTCTGTGAAAGTCATTACCTCTCTTTATAGTGCATGACCAGACAAAGTACCAGGATGTGTCCCTCATCTGAAATATATCGGAAACAGAGTTGTCTTCAGTCTATTTTTGGACCTGTTATAGATATTGCCATCAAACGAGAATTTTAAACAAGACTTATCAAGCTGGCAAAACGTAATAACGGAACAGATTTAGTTGGATTAAACACAAGAGAATGGCAAATATCCAAGGATGCAAACACACGGAAAAATACGCTTATTTTGGCCTTCAACATAAACATATATTATTTTTAAGCATCAGACCCAAACTATTTTGTCAGTTTGCTTTTTTATTAAAGATTGCATTTAAGTTAAGGTAAACAACTGTTGTAATATTGTTTTTAGTTTCCACAAACAAATAGCGGGCACTTCATTTCTGCAAAGCTTTGATTGCATCAGTTAAGATAATCAAACAACGAGCTCCAGATCGTGCCTCTTAAATTAACATACTGCAGATAAATCCTTCACTGACTCTCGACGCTGCTTAATTCCAACTTCCGATCTACTTCAATCATTTATCTTTAACAACCAACGCCTTCGAAACTAAACGACAATCAATTAAATCAAGACGTTACCATTATATGCACTGACAGCATAAAACGATATATGCAGCACATGCCTTTATAAGCAAAATTCAAGGTTAACTCATTTAAATATATTCTAAAGATACTCATTTAAAAGCTCCATTATAAACTTACATTAGAAGTCACTTTCAACATAAAATATATAAGTCTCTATTATGATCCTTTGATTCTCCGGGATGCGTTTCTTCCTTTGATTTTATTTATGTTTTGTTTGTGTTACATCACACGGACAAAATTATGGTGAGGTCCAGCTAGTTATCAGTGTACTAATGTCTAGATTGAACGGTCGCAGGTCAGCTGAAAGACCCCAAGAAATAATTGTTCACTTCCGGCTTAAACCCACAACATAAGGGACTGAAGACACTGGCGCCCTCGATTTATCTTCTACTATTCACTTAGAGACATTAAATAGATATAGCTTTATAGAATGTATGTTACATTTGTATATGGATTTTTTTTCTTGTTGATTATAACGACGACAGTATACAAGGTATACCGAAAAAAAGATAAGTTACAGAAATATATGTAAGCAAAGTGAGTATTGCAAGCAATGTATATTTATACTAATAATAGGCATGTTAACTTAGACGTTTTATTTATATCTGTATTGTAACACGTGGTCCTATCTACCATCTTGTATTGGTATTGTAGCCAATAAAACTGTAGCCAATGTGATAAATGGCAATTCATTAAATGTTGCCCTCGCAACTGACATCAAAACTGAATGTTAACGAATCATGTTATTTTTTCTGTTCAGTATTATTATCTACCCTTTTGTATCCACAACAAGCTGAACCAACCCGTCGTTATTTTCTAACTGAATCTTAGATACCAAAAATGTATGCATTATAGTTAAGGCCCTTTAACAGGCAAAGAAAATGTCTAAATTATTCTTCGCATTGCAATAATAAATGTTAATTAAATCACACTATCTAACCGAAAAAGCAAACGACTGGAGGCAAAACTTATATGAACATCATTTTACGTATCGAATTAAATTAAAGCCTTCAAAACATTTAAAAGTTAAATTCATGCAGATATGTTTGTCCTCGACCTAATTCGTGTTGTAGCTATCTTTTCCTTGTCTAAGAATCATTAATTTCCTTTGAAATCCTTTATATATAAAGTATTTGCTTTAAGAAACACTTATGTGTAAACAGTTATGCAGTTTTTATTAATAGATATTTCCGCTTTTTGAGATCTCTGTTCGTAAAAGCGAATAGCGGTAGCCCCATTTCTCGGTATCACAGAGCTGCCTATCAATCATCTCAACTATCGATAGAGTTATCTTCCATCGTCCTGCATATAGCAACACATACCGACTATATATCTTGAAAGCGATGCTCATCCTATTAATGCGATTCTGGGTCGAAAATGGCAGCGACCACACTTTGCGTGAGACTCAAGGTTTAATATATGTAGCAATGGCCACTTGGAAATTACTGAGTGTTTAGTTTAAGTGTCGCATTTTTTACTATTTATTTTTTTTTATTTTCTATTCTTTGTAAATAAGTCGTTTAATGGGGGATAGAAGTGAAACATAAAATGTAGAAAAAGAGTTGTATTGCATAATTTTTTGTGCTTATGTATGACGGTATGTGAAAGGGAATATGGGGTAACATAGAGTCTATAGAAGACAACAATGAACTAGGTCGACAAATAATTTAATTGATTTCTGTGGACAATGGATGTTTTAAAGAAGCAAAAGACAGTGACGTTGACGTTTTGGTGGATACTTGTTTTATATACCTAATTGAGGTTATTAAAGTTATTATTTTGTGACTAACGGAAACACCTCATGGTAGTCAGATACATAAAGTAGTATCATTAATATTCTGTTTTTATTTGATTTTCTTATTTTCATACGTTTTCCACACATTTTGTCATTAATCAAGATGCCATTATTTGAAAAAAAATATTTCTAAACGTTTTCTGTAAACCTGGTAATAACAATGGTTAGAATTACCACATTTTAGGAAACCATTAAGATCGTAACTAAATCTTTAGTGATTGCTTTGTCAATGAAACGAATTTTATGCTTTGCCGATAAATATCGTTAATAAACATAGCTTAACATAATTTATTATTTTTATTACAATTGGCTACATGTATAAGCTGTAAATAAAGAGACCAGAATCGTCTAATATGTATTTGACCGTCATACAAGGCTCACCTCTTTGTCGTACTTATGGTAAAGTTTACAAAATATTGTAGGTGAAAGGAAAATAGTGGCATTGTTCTCTATTTCTATAAGTATACTCTTATGTTTATTGTATCCCAAATGGTGCTCAATACAAATGATGGCTTTAATATATTCATGGCATCTCTTTTTAGGTTCTTCTCAAATCTTACGTAAATGCGTTAGGTCCGTTTTCATACTTTAAAGACCTAACTACCAGTAATAAAAGGGAATATTTAATTAAATTGATGCTAGCTTGAGATAGATATGTAATGCAAATGGTGATAAATTTGCTCATTAAAGCTTGTCAGCCAGTAAAACATTTTCTTTAACAGAAGAGAATCAGAACGTTTATGAATAAAAAACTTTGGAAACATAATTACAAAAGCACACCAAAACTGATAATTGCGAACCGTTTCAGAATCTCAAAAAGAAAATAAGCCATTTGAATAGAAGTTTCCTGACAGCTGTGCAGACACTTACCTTGTTTGTTGTATCACAGACCCATTAATGTGCTATTACTGAAGTGAATTCCAAAAAAAAAACTTCAACAGAGAAATAACTACACGTGTGTGGTGATACGCTTTAGCTTTAAGATAAATTCAATTGCCAACAGAAATCTGGCAGGAAATTTGAGCGATTTTGAGAGTAAAAAACCATACTGTTTATATTACGTGCATTTTAACTTTTCTGGTTACGTATTAATTTAAGTTAACAATAAATATTCATTCAATTTGCATTTCCCAACGTATATGCGTACTATATATAAAAGATATTGCAATAGGTTTAAAAGTGGACGATAAATGATTTCTGGGGTGTATGCGAACCTACAAAGTATTCATTTGTAGTGGTTCTAACAACTAAACTATATAACCAAATCAATATACCTTTTTACTGTATACAATTTCTAGTTTTTTTTTTCTATACTTGCATGTTCATATTGGGTTCTAACCTAACTTTCAAAAACATAAATGTTCTAAATGATAAAGAGCAATTTATATTAAATACATTTTAGAAGAGGTCCATCTGAAGGTATGTAATGTACAGTTTAATATTATTTATTTATTTGTAGGTAGTATTTAATACAAACATATTATTTTAAACAATAATACCAGATGTAAAAATGTATCAGCCACGATAAAGAAAACATTATTTGCATAAAAATAAGTAGGACCTGTGTTTTACTAGCAACTAATCAGAATGATAATTTACAACAAAGTGATATACCACAACTGTAATATTGCTAATGTCTCCTCAGAACGTCATCAGACATACAAGAAAACCAATATCACGACGATCCGACCAAGTCGTTACTGCCACTGAGTCTAATAAAACCCATCAAGTCCGGATGTATTCTGTGCAGATCTCTATTAAAACAAGATGTATTGCTTGCTTAAAATAGAATGAAACAGTGTCATATAAATGTTTGAAGCATCGGTTTAGTTTTCGTTTTCAATAGAAGTACGTGTCTTATTTTAGAGTCGGAATGATACTTATTCAATTATCCACTTATAACGGTAATGTTTATTTTCCATAAAATACCATTGGAAGAATATTGAGTCAACTGTGTAGTCGTTTTTCCTGAAGACAGGCGTATGATGAATGCAATGTTAACAAACACTGAATCCGTACGACATCCACGACTTACATAAAAGTATATGGCATTCATTATACGCAACAGGATAAGTTCTCTTTCTATTTCGATGTAGATATGCTGTCAAACGATTATTGGTATCAAGATATTATTGCTTTGGAAAGATTATTGCTTTGAAGAAAGTATTGCTATGAAAACATTATTGATGTGCAAAAGACTTTTGCTATCAGATGATCTGTGGATGAATTAAGTAAACAAAAACAGAAGTACTAAAGTTCATGTCTAAAAAAGACAAATGATAAAGGATCTACAAAAATAAATAGAAATGAAAAACATAAATACGTAATTATGGTCCAGAGGTTATTTAACATAAAGCACGTGTATTTCTAATAACGGGCATGTCTTGCGCTTGCGCTTTATGTTTTCATTTTTATTTATTTTTGTAGGCGCGGTTTAGTACACACCGACACTAGATATGTCATAGGGCAGTGAATACGATAAGGTTTATTGAAATAAAGAATGATAAGTTTGAAATTAGACTTAATTATAATGATATTCATAGCTTTGTATATACGAATGGCACAATTGCCAAAAGTGTTTTACTATTTCAATTACTTATATTCGAACAACAAACAGGTTTAAGCACCCCAGTTGGCCCTTTTGCCGATTTACCGTTCCAAGGCGGTAACTGATGGTTTTTCTTTATGTGTGTTATGTATCGTCTCTGTGTTTTTGTCACATTTGCATTTACCTTGTTTGCCTTTGTCTACTGGTAGATAAAATTTAAATATCTATAAAAAAATGATAAGACCTTTTCTTATTTACCTATAATAAATGGCTAATTTAACATTGATGGCTTTTACGAGAATACCTAAACATTATCAGATGCAGCCAGGAACTCATTATACCGCAGTTGAGCAACTAGTAAGATAAATCATATATACATATATTTAAACCTAACTGGTACCTCAACTGCGGTGTGATATAGGCCAAAACTTATACCTGTATCGCTTGTAGCAACCATAAACCGTTTTTCTTTATCTTGCCAGAGATAAGACACTTATTGTTCACATAAAAAGAGTTTGTTCAAAGGTTCTTGAAAAGAGAAACTATCATAATACATGTTCCGTTTTAAGCACGTAATATATCAGTTTGTTTCTATCTGCCGTCGGAATTAATTAGTCGATCTAATCTTGTTCTCTAATTAAAACGATAACATCTAGAAGCTATGCTGCAATAAAGCAACATGATAGAGAATGACTTGAAGGGGAACAGTCATTTTTGTACTGTTTTGATATATGATGACATCGTGTCAGTAAACACATTGATTTCTATGCAAATATGCACACCAAAGATATATTATTTAGTAGGCTTTGTTCTTTGTTTAGCCAATTAATCAAGTTTTAGGTATATGGTTAAAAGTATAAATCCACTTTCAACTGACTTCACAGTTTTACCCCCATAATGTTAAATGCTCATCATAGTATATTAGGTTAAAATATTAATTGTGCTGCGTGTTTTCAATCAATTGCAGCAGATTTGACACTGTTATTGTAATTGGATTTTACTGCAGTATATTCGAATAAACTAGTTCATGATTTTAATCTATGTTTGTAAACATGAAAGTATTAAATTTTGGAGTCATTTCCGCTGTTTCTTGTAGTATTCAGACATGCCAGAATTGTCATGCTTCTTACAAATTTTGTTCTTTAAATGTAGTTTGTAGTCGGTTTGAATGACATCGAAGCTAAATGTGTTATCGCTTATAGTCCATAAATGTATTATAGTGAGTCCCCAATCTACTAGAAATAACACAAATGTGGTTTTATTACTCAGATAGATCAGCAAAAATAAAGATTACCGCCATTGCTATAGAACTTACTAAAGAGCTTCTCAACATTGTAAAATAGGCAATTGCGAGCAGACCAAAAAGAATTCCACAAATTACACCTCCTTAAAGTTGAAATACCACAAAATATAGGAGCAAATGTAAATGTCACAGTAACACTGAGACGAGTCATAAAAGCAACAGTTACCGCCTTGAAATGGTCTGTCTCCAACGACGAGCTGAAAATGGATTACGGAGCGCTCTTACCTCTTAACAACATCATTTTTTTCATTCATTTGCAAAATTTAAAATAATAAAATTCGCAAATAAACATAACATAGTGCTGCTGTTGCACAGTCTATTACATTTACGATCAGTTTTGTCAAAATCACGCAAATATTTGTCTAAAAAAACTGATATTGATTGTGCAAGTCTTATTAGAAAATGTCAAAAGTTGAGAAGCAGAACATATTGTCCTCAGACTAGAAATCTTATAGCTATGATAGTTGAACTGGAATAACCAAATTATTCATTTAATTGTAAGTGAAAGAATGACAATTCACAATTCTTATAAAATATCAGAATGTCGCTGTTTTAAATGTCAACCTTTGTTTACAACAAAGTATAAAATATTACCGATTGTTATAGACTTTTTAGGTTTCAAAGTTTAGTACTTATACATTTTATTTGTTATCAATAAAACTGGTTAATCGGTATTTAAGGACATCGTGTATCCCTTTTTGTAGTGACCATTGTTGTCTCGTTTAAATGAAAATCATACAATTTTATCCTGTCTAATAAATCAAATTACACGTTTAGTAACTCCTGTATCAATGATTTAACGAACAGAACAGGTCATTGTGCTAATTTAAAATTAATTCAACTATACTGAAAATTTATCCTATTGTTAGTTGCCTATGACCTTACGGAGCGCCCGTTAACCAACCGACTTGTAACTCCTCAGCCCATCACCGAGTGGGTTTGAATCCCGGCAGGGGCAATAAATTCGGAAGGTTTGCCAATTTACCTACGGGACGTCTGATGTCTTCTTCGACCAATAATTACTTGACGTTGCCAATATGACCATTAGTGTGTCGGTGCGCTGTATCAAACAAAAAACAACTAACATTTAAACAAATTAATGTAAATAATGATTGTCACGATAGATCACATATTAATGGCTTTGTAGGCACCAGCATGTGCACAAGTTAAATAACGTTTAATTCAGGGGTTTTTGTCGCTCATTGTGTAGTCTTTACATTAAGATATTCAATAGATACTGCATACTGTAACGGAGTTGGAACAAGTCCATGTAACACTACATGAGAGAAAAGTACTAATACGATCCTGGAATTCTAACGAGCACGATATTCATTGATCATTTACATTTTTCAGCCGTACATGACAGCGGCCTTGGTTCTATTCTGGACCTACACAGTCCTGGTTATCGTCCTTAACAACGCCGTCATCGTCACCATATGGAAATTTAACAAGCAATCCCGAGTCTACTCCTTCCTTCTCAACATAGCCATCGCAGTTAGAAATTTATCAGGCCATTATTGCAGACTTATACTAATGCTGAAAGGAAAAAAAAAGCTTTTATATTTATAATTGATTTTGATACTTTTAAAAAAATATTTTTGGTTTCCTAAATGACGATTTGTTGAAAGTAATGCATAGGCAATGATCAAAGTTTAAGATCATTTGTAACAATTGTTACTTAACGTTTGTATAAATAGGTCATCTTACTGTTATTTAAAATTGGTAATGTTAAGGCGCGATCATTATTGAATAAAGATAAAAATTACTAAAAGTATAGACAGTAGGACGATAATTAAAGATGAAGTGCATTGATAGTGAAAATTGAAAAAGAAACAGACTTCAAACATTAGCATAAGTAATAATGTTTTGTTTAAAAGAAATAAGATGTAATAAAAAATAATCATAAGTGCTCTAAATACAAGGGTTCACAAAAAATATTCTGACCTTGTTATAAAACTCATCTTATCCAAATACAAACCAAAACAATGTCGTAAAACATTTTTCTCCTATGACGGTGTTACTCAGCTTAACCATTTCTTATCTCTCAGTCTGTTTTATATGTTTTCTTCCAAATAGCTGTTTAGACACGTAAAAGCTATGTTTATTAGTTCAAGTACCTAGCCGATTGACCTTTTCAAGGCGTTTAGTTTTTGTATTTGTGTTAATAAATGTTAATAGTTTTGTCAATCTAGTCGATGTCAAAGTTCTTCAACAAAATAAGGCAAACTTTCCTCAGTCATAAAGAGACTAATGAAAATACGAGTGAATAATACATGTTGAAATCTAATACATGTACATAAAATTCGATGAAAAAGATAGAGTATTATATTGTTCATCCCTATGTTGCAGACGCTCAAGCTGGTCATTTTGAAAACAATTATTAAGTCTGCACATTTTCACTTGTCTCTGATTATTTGCGGTTACAAGTAAGGGCATAACAGAGTCAGTTTATTAAACGTATATCAAAAAGAGCGATAGAATTCATATAAACCATCCACATTTCACATTGCACTTACCCAAGTGTCCGATGCATTCTGCGTGAGAGGCGATTTTCCAGCAGAAAATCCTACAAAATTATAAGGCATAGAGCAAGTCACACTTCTTATGGTGGTTAGTATTTACTGTACTGAACAAGAACAGCCGTCTTGGAAAGCATGTGTCCATGCTATAGATCACGCTTGTGTTCATCGATATCTGTGTAAATATAAACAGAAGTCATTCTATTTAAATGCAATAAAATAAAAACATTTTTCTATTTATATAACTATTTTTTTCAGTCACTTTTCAGCAGGTTGTGTCGTTAGAAGTCAACGTTTTATTGTTTTATAAAACCAACACCAATGCAATAAATCAAAATATTTAAAAAAAAACCTCTTCAAGTGAGTGAAAGCAATATCGGTAACATATGTAGGCAAAGTTAAATATTTAACTTTATTACGAGGTTTTGACGCATGAATTACAATTGTACCGATGCATTGAACTTTTTAGCATTTGTCTTATTTGCATAAGAATCATATTAACGATTGATCAAACCTACTGGACCTTTACAGATCAACATTCGTATATACATATATCATACACGAAATGGTAGAATATCGACTAATTAATGATTACAACGTCATAAACAATATTCTCCAATATTATTAATTGACCAGAACTGTCCACTGCAACAATTAATATGGTGTAACGTATCGAAATATCATTCATTATAAAACAAGTTATATTTTCCATTGTCCTACAATGTATAACATATTTCTTTTGTTATGTCGGTATAACAGAACCATTTCTTCTTATTTTATAGTATGCTTGCCTAACAGTATTTTTTTACATTTCCATTTGTTAGGACAGCATGACTGAATAACAATAACTTACTCTGATAAGCCTTTATGCATGTTGTAAGTTATGTCACACAGCTTTTTTAAGATTACTTGTTTTAGACTTAAATACTGTAGCTAGTTGTTCTTTATTATGGTGTCCTTTTAAAATCTAATATAGGTCTGAATGCCTGATCTTAACATGTAATTCTATGGCTAAAATGACCTTTCGAAATGAAAAAGAGAATGTAAAGTGTAAACCAACATGTTTGGTTATACGTTTATCCGATATGATGCCTCCTAATATGGGATTAAACGTTCTTTTTTTTTAAATAAAATGCCTTATATTAGAAATCGATTTGAATTTTTAGAATAAACTAGTTGTCTACGAAAAACGGCTAGATTGATATGGCAATAAAAATTATTTAACTGTTTATTTCTCCTTAGGTTAATATGTAATAGGAGGTAATAAAATTGATAAAACAGATTTTTTCAATCAATCTGATTACCATCTGTAAAATCAGTGTTGTATATTTAAATTCATTTTACTCGTTAAATATGGGTTTTGAAATCGCTACAACGACTTAGGAAAATGGACTGTAATCTGTTTATATGCGTACGTTTTACCATACATGCAATCTTATCGCATGAAGATAAATTGTTATTGATTTTCGATTTTATTTTTCAGATATCCAGAGACGACAAATATACTTAATTTAGATAAATATTTACTGTACGATGTTAATTTGCTATTTCTACTAGGTGACAATGTGTTTGGCGTTATTTTGCTGAAGTTTTGTCTTCCCAACATTCCCAACAATGCTTGTCCTATTATTGTGTTTGATTAATAGACTAGTACTTCGTTTAAAATGTTATTGCTGTTATTGCATATAAAGATATTATATGTTACTGCATATCTAGACCATATGTGGACACTGGATACGATCCGTGCAAGATCCATAGGACCATAGCCAACACGGCGTTCAATTATATACTGGCGGCAACCAGCGTAGAGCGAGCCCAGATCGTTTGTATACCAATGGCAAGATTCAGACGGCAAGGTCAGAATATTGTCTTTTGTTGACAGTCAAACGGTAACAATCGGTTTTTGTTTACTGAATTATATGAGACGTTAGACGTTTGCAATTAAGCAAGTTTATAAACGATGCTATTTAGTTTCCGATATACCTTAATCTGTATTTCCTGGCGTGATTTGTGATTCCTTTTCTTTGCATTGTGACCAGTTAAATTTTCCTTTTCATTAGCCTGAGTGAAAGGGCTGTTGCCTCATCGGACAGTAAGTAATAAGACTCTGAATATGTTTTTCCTTTGCAGAACTGCTGATTATGCCAAACCATTTTATTAAAAACGCGATTAAACGATAATCGACATGGTAAGGCAGCATGCTCCATGCAAAAGTTATATTTTCGTGCATCTCATCAAAGAACCCTGAGGATTCGCAGTGCTTCTTACTAATTTGTTATCTTATAAGCTTTAAACATCATATTGCAACAAGCAAATTAAGAAAGGATATTCATTGGAGTCCTGATCATTTCTCTACGAAACTAAAGTTAGATGGACAACGATTTTAATTACTACAACGTTAACATTATTTAGGCAAGAAAAGTCCTATGAGAATTCCCACACATAGTGAAATTTAAAATACCACTAGACAATGACAGAGTTATTGTTAAAGTGAAAAAGCACAGAAACGAGATATAACACACAATCAGAACAAACGGCAGTTTCCGCCTTCGTTAGAGCGATATAGTTGTTTTTCCGTTTCCATTTACTTCAAACCTTTGTTCTTAATTTCATCCGGTGCTGGTTCTGATGAAAATATCTGTAATTGTTTCTAAAGGACTTGGAGCGCTCCACAATCCAGGTTTAAGCACCCCAGTCGGCCTTTTTGCCGACTGACTATTCCGAGGCGGTAACTGATGGTTTTTCTATTTGTGTGTTATGTCTCGTCTCTGTGTTTTGTCACATTTACATTTACCTTGTTTGCTTTTGTCTACAGTTAGATAAACTTTAAATATCTGTGGAAATTTTGATAGGACCTTTTCTTATTTACCTATTGGATATATTTACATTTTGCTTGATCTGCCTCAGGTCCATGGAGACCAGTCCTCTATCCTGGCTGTTCAGCAGGCGACTTCCACGGACTAAGAAGAGAAATACACAGGAGACCATTGGTATATGTGCCGGTGCGACGATGGCTCTATACATATGAGCAACGGACTATGTTAATAAGGATTCCTCTCATATCGTAATTTGTAACACGTTTTAAAGTTAATATGTATGTGAATCATTGATCTGGATGCCCCACATTTTTCTGTTTTCGTTTCAACTTTCCAAATTATTTACATTTTAGGGGTAAACAATTAAAATAATCGTATACAGTGAAATACATCTGGCATACCCAAAATACTTGATTAGCTTCAACCGCTCAGTTAAAACATTTATTCCAGGTTTCCTTTTCGCCTGGAGCACTATCTTCAGTTTCCTGTAATTACAATTGTTTGGTGGGGTTTTTCATCTTTCTTTATCTGTCATGAAAGAAAAGCAAGGTATCCATCTCAGGGTCTATTTTATTCGAGCGAGGCCAAAGCCTTATCGATGTATAACAGTGAGTATTTAACCTTATCACCTGTTGGAATGAAAGAAAATAAAATATAACAGAAAACAATGAAAACATCGTTAAGAAGAAAGTGGCAGGTGCAATATTAACATTAGCAAAGTAACTTCGCATATATCATCAACAAACCTCATTTACTTTAGGTATATTTTTAAAACGTTTGGTTTGACATGATGTTACAATTGTAACAATAAACGCCTATACATTTTGACGAGTGTGAACATTTTCTAGTAAAAATCCCATTTTCTTTTCAATTTACTAAACCTGTAGAATAACCAGTATAATGTAATAATAATATTACTTTATCAAATTATTCAATTTCAGAAAAAAAATGAGCCGTAATTCCGATTAATACACTCACCATAAGATGGTATGTAAATAATGCCAAACTAGACACAAAACACCTGCAGGCGAAAATGTTATAACACTAGTTAACACTAGTTATAATGGTCATATGTTCAAATAGGCATCAATCAAGATGTATTTTTAACATTAATGTTACAAAAATGTACGATGTAACAAATGTCTATAATGTTTAGTAGCAGTGTACATGTATGTCAGCGCTTCATTCATAAACATAGAAACACATAAACATAAATAGTAACGATATCTTTTTTCTTTTTTGGCAAATTAGTTCTGTACTTATATAATGTATGACAGGGTCTATGCTATTTAAAATAAATATTTAAAATTAAACTAGCAACAGACAATGTATAGATTGCAAACATTCTGATACACTATAATGATAACTGATTGGCCCGGTATAGGGACAAGGTAACTGGGTTTGCTATTATACCAGCGTTTACGGCATTAATTTCACAGTGAAGACGACATCAATATGTTTCTTGCAAAGATCGTCTTTGTATTATAGAAATGATGTTAGAAAAACGGTAGACAAACCAAATCATAAAAATAAAATCGTGTGAAAATATACTTGGTTTAATAAAGATATAAGATCGTTACTATTGACAAGTTTCAAAGTTAGATACATGCCCCATATGTTCTAACTAGGCAGGATATTGAAAAAAAACACACAAAATTTTACGCCCGCCATCCCATCATTAGAATCTTTTTACTTCGATCAAAGACAAAGTAGTCGTTAACCTGGGTGAAATTGGAAAATAACTTCACAATAGCATGTATTAGCATGGCCGCTGCTTTTATCTCAAGAAATTATTTTAGCAGTATATTTACTCTAGGTAAAGTGTCTATCACCTGTTAGTGAGAGTTCTGTGAAATATCAATTGAAAACTTAATCATAGAACACAAACTCGATCGAAATAACAGTACATGTAGTAGTGTAGCCATAGAAACGGTTATAATATAAAGCAAATAAAGTTCCATTATCAGCAAAACAAATCATATAAATCTAAGTTCTTATATCAATTGATCCGTATAATAAACTTTCTTTGTTATAGTAGACTTCATTTATTCCATTAAGCTGCGCACATGCGTTGCAAGTACTGCAGCTTTTCTGGTAATCATTATTCCATTCTTGCAAATAATCCTACTTCAACCCAAACTATAGGATTACTGGCAGAAAGAAAGGTTAAATAGTGATTTTATCCGACGAACGAAAATGCCATAAGCAACTTAAATGATAAAATTACTAAGTAACAATTTGCAAATACGTGTGCATTTTTAACCACAAACAAATAACATTTCAACGTTCATTCGTGTCAATCATAACAAACCTCAGGTAAACACATAGCAAATCTTGCAACAGCTGATAAATACACAGCCGTGCTCACATTTATCTAATAAAAACACGCACATAGCAACTTGAGGCATCGTCTAGACAAATGTAACATGGCATAATGATAAACTGATTACAATCAGTGAATGAACTGCACAAGGTCATCGCATACTGATATTTAAAATATGCTTGTTTGATTTTGTTGTTGTTGTTGTTGTTGTTGTTGTTGTTGTTGTTGTTTTAAATACATCGCAGCAATCAATTATGACCATTGTAACGACGTCCACGTATTTATTGGAGGAAGACCCCAAACAAATGTCTGGGTAGAACCACCGCCGCACCGTAAGTCTCCTGGAAGACTTCCCACATTAAGTCCTTCGCCTCGACCGGGATCGAACCCACGCGTAGAGAGGCTAAGCAGTCAATTAAAATATTATTTATGTATGCTGTGTGTGTACGGTGCAAATGTAAGACAGATAAGCTATGTTGATCCTTTTACTTGCAAAATGATGCTTTGTTATATTTTGGGAGGATGTTAATGCCATCTGAGACTTTTGGCTGCCAAGCTTAAACAATCTTTAGGAAGGTGATGAGTATTACAACATATCATAATTACCTTCTGACGTGCCTGTTATTGTTATTGTGTCCATCAACATAATGAATAAACGTGCACTACATCAAAACAACAGGAAGTCACTGCCAAAACTATGTAGGTCCTAAGGAGAAGATCGTTTCGTTTTGATTTTGCTTTCCCCATCTGTTTTCATTGTGTTTTTAAAACATCTTATTTTATAATTAAGATTCAAATTATCAGACTGGAAATTATTATAATAGTTTGCCATTATTGATTTTCACTAATTCACATCCACATATTTCTTAGTCAGAAAGCGGACTACATATATTAAAGACTACATAAATTAAAGACGTTTTAGGGACGAGCCTCTGTTAATATAGTTGCATATTTTTACTTGTTTTTTCATTTTGATTTTTTTTCGTTATTAAAACTAGTTAATACGGTGTGAAATTAATAACTAATAACGACTCACATCATGAATAATTTAAGTCAAACATGGGGATGGGCGTGGAAGTTAGTATGCCATTACTTTGCTAAGGTTGCAATGATTAAATATCTACAAAACATTTTGCCATGTTGTCTGCTTTTCCATTCTAATGATGATTATAAAACGTCTGTGGGTTTCATGTAAATCTTTCTAGTAATTCTGTCATCTAACTGTTTACATACTATTTGACATAAGGTATGCCTACATCACAAGTTTTCATAATGCGTCTTTATTTGAACGTATAGTGTTGTTGTTTTCTTGTTTTTTCACTTCCAGTGATAAAGTACATGTCTAAAAGGTGGCCAAGAAACAAAGAAAGGTAGGTGACGCATTAATTAAATGTTTATCTTTGGTCCCAGTAAGAAACATACAATCACAACGCCACATTTTATGACCGCAATTTCCCTTCTTTAAGACAATGTCTGCAAATACGACATTTATATGTGAGATATAAGACTATATTTGGCAGAAAGTTTTTTAAATGATTCCAAATATGGCTATGTGATTACCGAGACAATAAATCGTAAGTTTGGTTTCTTTATGTCATTGTACATATTAAATCAGTGTTGTTGCTGTGTCAATTATGCTATAGCACTAAGCTGCATTAGTTATATGAAGACAAGTATTTATCAAATATAGACGTAACTATCTGTACTTAAGCAGGGTACTTTGTCAATGAAAGTTTGAATCGCTTCTGTGTTATGCCAGCATTTATAATTATAAATTTATAAAAATAAGAAAGCAACATTAGTTTAAGAGTTAGTCTAGTTGCCTAAATACAAAGGAATAACATGGTATATCACGAAAATGATAATATATAATTAAATGTAGCATATTCACAGATACTATTCGCTAAGGTCATCACGATTTCAGTTTTATCTCTTTTAATTAAGTAAATTTCGGATTTGTGGATTTTTACCCCGCTAGAGCTCGCAATATCAGGTCATGGTTATATACCTGGTAATTATCGCAGTAATGTGGTGAATACTTGCTCATTATTTTAGAAGGAAAAACATTATTGATGTTTGAGTAGAACCATCGGCGAATCACATATAAGTTTGAAAACCTTTTTACCAAAAAGTTCTCGTCTAGACGAGGATTCAAAACATACGATGAGGGAATGAATAGGTAAATAAGAAAAGGTCCTATTTAAATTTTCACAGATATTTAAATTGCAAGAATTAAAACTACTAGCCACTCGACTACGGCCGCCCACTATACAATTGTCATGAATTTTAAAATAAGGATGCTAGTGAAACTAACACTTATTTCATAAGATTTTACTTTTAAAGAAAGAGTGTATACGGATTTGCATTCAGACTGTATATAACTTCGAAATTGCATTTTTTATTAATTGTATTTCGGTTGAGAGAGCATAAATGTGAAACAAACTTTTTGAATGTATTTTGTAAAAATATTGGTTGCCTAAACAGCAAGATATAGTATGTATCTCAATCAAATGCTTTCAACTCTAACATCACGTAAACTTTAAACGTTCATATATGTAAATATAAGATTTAATTTTTAAAACGTGACCTTTGCAGTATATACAATATAGAAGTAAACCATTAAACTTTGACATGCAATATGCAAAGACAAATTTAATTCTCTAGAATTATTGCAAATAAGGCAGAAAGAAAGTTATGCAGTCTGTAACTCAAATATGTGTCAAGGGTTAAGTTAATTATGTCATGTGAATCAATTAACATAAAATTCAAGTCAAAGCAACAATCTTTCCATTACGTTGTCGTTTTAATGCATGTTTCCAGACAAAATGTTGCCTTGCTTCATGTAACTGATGATTATCTTTTGAGGATTCCTTCACAAATCTGATATTAAGAGGATTTCCCCTGGCTATACAACTATAAATGATGGAAAGTGCTAAAATAAGACTTGTTCCTGTTGCCTTCTTTTATGATAACTGGCAAAAAGTCGTAAAAGTGAATATAAACACGCATTTTTATAAAAGCTTCTGTTATTTATTAATGCACACTAGAATTCTGGTATGACAGTATAAACCCTTTACAGGTTGTGTTGTTATATTTTTTGTGACGTATGTAAAGTCCAGTTTCAGTACTTGCCTATATCAAGCCGTAGCTCAAAATTTAATACTTGTGACAAATATTTCTATAACAAATTCCTAGATTTTCAAAGAGTAATTGATTGTCATAGTAGAAGCGTGTGTTAGCTCTAGAGTATGTAGAGTATGCATTGCATCAACACACTCTTACATTAGTCGCTTCCTCAGTCGCTCTTATTGCTATTTTGTGAGCCCGTATTCAAGCCTACCTGATTTTATCTTTATCAGTCGGTATTTTGCTGTCTGGCTACAAAACCTTCCACAATTTCCCCAACAGATGTTTCTTGATTAATTCCATTGTTTGTAATTAAAACAAGATTTATCCATTTCATTATTCATATTTGTTCTATGCCTATTGGAAGTTCACGTTTTCCTTTATGTGATGGTTCTCTTTTTCACACTAAAGAGGTTTTTTTTAATACGAGATTTCTTTCAGTACATGTATATAGCATGTCGTCGTACGAAAGTGAGTCACACAAAGGTATGTCAGTTTAATTTAGACTTTACATACACATTTGACTCTACGTTTCCTGATTTCAACGTTCAACAAGATCTTCTGGTGTAAATCTTATCTCGTCCACAACAGCTGCCAAGAACATATCAAAGGGAGACTGGATACTGTTGTTAAAGAAAAAGAAAAATATTATAAATAGAGATTTCTTAAAATAAATTAGAATAAATCAGCATCAAGATTGGGTTGTTTGTGTCAAATATGGATGATGATATTTTGTGCGATACTTTTCAGTCTTCACTTAAGAAGTGCACAGTGTTACGTCTCAGGTTCTAAGAATGGGTACAATCTCTTGTCAATGATCTTGCATCAATCTCCTTGTATCTGACGCCTTTTCGTGGTTGTCACAGCAGCCTATTTCTGTTCATGTAATGCCCATGGAGTTCAACATTGTTCATACAAAACTTTCAAGAAAAACTCTGCAACCAACGTTAACTAATTTTGTATGGTTTCAGAATGTTTATGTGCTACGTAAAACATTAAAGCATATGCACGACGCCATACGTATGTTTTGAAAAATTCTTCGTCGGTTACACATGTTTATCTTCCAAACAGATTATCTTTCGCAAAGATGGTATATGATAGATATTGCCTATAATAAAACGCGATCCTGTCTTTGTTAATCGGAATGAAGGAGTCATTTTAAAACTCATTTTGGAGTGAATGTTGGAATCCCAAACACTACCTCAATGGTAAACAGTTCAATGTGGGAAATGCACAAAAGGCACGATGACGAATTCAGCTTACTACAAATGACAATCTCAGACTTCTCTAGTCCGTAGTTGTATATTTGCCATTTAGGTCACCAGCAATCAGCGTTAAGCAGGATCGTGTCACGTGGAAATACATTATTTGGTAGTTTCAGTAAAGTGTTTTGGTTAAAAGTAAATAACACATTAAAGCTCGGAAAGAAATGGTGTAAGACAGACCATGGACATTGCCCATGAAGACAAACAACTGGTCAATTTAATGACTTCACTTAGGAAAACGACATGAAATTGCTCAATGTATGGTTACAGTTAACATTTTGACTGATTATATCAATGTTTCAAGATGTGTGCATTTGACAGATAGCGTTTAGCAACACGAGTCCTGAGCAGCACATTATCGCAAAACAAAACCAAACCTGAAAGTTATGATCCCTTCAACGTTACGCCATCCAGTCGTTACAGGTATTTTCTCTCCATTGTCTCTCCATTGCCTCTCGACAGAAAGCTGTACCAAGTGTTCATAAAGGTCGGGAAGCTTTAAACTTACTTGCATTAAATATAATAAAGAATGGAAAGTTAAAACTGCGATTTATCAATAAGTTGATTCAATGCAACCGTTTTGATGAAGTCAAATAACTGAACTTAAAGAGCTTTCTCTCGATACATTCTGTTTACATGCATCATAGTATTGAATAGTACAATTTTACCAACAGTTAATTTGAAAATCTGACTCTATTTGTCTGGCACAGTGGCACAGTGGCTTCAAACTATGAACCCTTCCGCGTACAGGAAGACGATATAAGTTAATTTAATGACTTTAAATCCGTAATAGGAGTTGACTGACGTGTAGCGAAGCCGTTTAACTTCAAGCTCTATTTCAGTATTAGGTCTTGTTGTATGTTTCTATATTTCGATTATGTTAGACTAAGACGGATGTACAATAGAGTCCGGAATATCAGGTTACCAATCCTTCGCGGACAACATTTCTCCTATTTAATCTCTAGCATCGGACATGCTTGTTAAATGTGTACATGAACTGTAAAAAAGGGCAGGAACTGGAAATAAATGTAATGACTAAATCCGGCCGTGTTGTTTTTCGAGACACTGCGCAGCACAACTTATAGGTATATGTCTGATAAATAGCGACGAACACAAAGCACAGAGAGATCACGAAACCCACCCTGGCAGTATATACACGCATTTAATCTGAAAACCAACCGACGTCTCATGGATCGATTTTTTTAAAAAGCTAGGAATTCTCTCTTGCCCTCTCAGGCAAGGCATTTAATGCAGATGCAGACGAAATGAATCAAGTTACACATGTCAAACTGTTTTAAAATGTTTTACCTGCTGTATTGTATGGAAATGTGGTTTAACTTATAACGATCAGGTATCTATAATATATACCGGTTAAAACATTTTGTTGTAATACATACATATTTTAAATAATATACTCAATCTGAAATATACGAGCAAACGTTACTGCGGCATAAACTGTATTTCGATGTTCGAAGGAAACCATTAATAAATATTTACAAGACGTTTTGCTATGTTGTCTGCTTTTATATTAATAGTATAAGCAGAAGCTTCTAAATCTTCAATCAAGTCCACTAGTTATTCTGTGTATTATTTTTTCCTGACATTGAGCCATATTATTTAAATACGGTGTCATTTGTTAATAATCAAATAACACATCTACCTTCCCTTTAAGAAATTATGTGTTTGTAAACACTTCATAGAGAGATGTGTCTACACTACAGATAGCTAATGACAATTTCCATCTCTTAGAATACTTAACAACATGTTCAACCCTCTGTTATATATAATATGCAACTTCAGACCATCTCGCAATACAACGTAAACTATTCACTGGGTATGTTAAAAGTTATTTAATAAGCAACGTCATTTTAATCTGTAATCTCTGCAATTGTCGTCGCCAGGCAGGTCAGACCTTACATCAATATTTGCTTTGAAAGGATATATTAATGATAGTATTGCAGCATGTTTATAAAGCAGTAAATCGCTTGTCTATGCTCTTTACTGTGATAATAAGAGGCGCTCTTTTTGACACAATAAAGGCTTTTAAGCGAAAGGGCTCCCATGTTTTCCATTGTCTGTTTTATATCCGCAAGAAATAAGTATAATGGACCTATCAAGCGCAAGTCTAGAGGTGAAATAATTCTATTCCCTGCCTGTTTTCTTTCCATTGTCATGAGCGGCGCATTTGAATGATTGGAACCACGCTGTCGAAAGTAATGTGAATATTGTTGTTATCGAAGGCCAGGATGTTTGAACATTGAGTAGCTAGAAGTAAAAAACACATCTATTGAGCAAATACAGCTGTGCAGTACTGGTTACTTAAAATATCATGAGTGTTATAACAATATATGAATAGCGTGGATGTATGTCTTGAATAATAAAAAAAATATTACGAATAATGCCATTAGTTTAAGCTACAATATCTTGTTTTTGTTCTGTTTATCAAGTTGCAGGTAACAAAATGATGAACTCCTGTAAAGAGTATTTAAAATACGTTGAAATGAAAGATAAACAATGTAATTCTTTTCCTTTTCATTTATGCTGAACGTTTTATCTTGCTTTGTAAGTGGCATTAAGTCTCTGGTGTTTAATTGAGGTATATACTTTTACTTAATATGAAACACTTTTATCAGCAATAAAG
Organism: Sinonovacula constricta; assembly: GCA_007844125.1. Classification (NCBI taxonomy): domain Eukaryota; kingdom Metazoa; phylum Mollusca; class Bivalvia; order Cardiida; family Solecurtidae; genus Sinonovacula; species Sinonovacula constricta. The sequence continues at coordinate 45,915,383 of CM017571.1, forward strand.
ACAATTAAATCCAAATTTCATCAATATTTGAGTTTTGTTATGCAGGTTTCCGTTTTAAAATGGATTGGACTTATTCGGGAATGTTACAATGGACCTTCAACGATAATCACCCATGTCTTCGGCAAATATAAGTTTCAACTTTTTTATTTCATTTCTTTTAGCACATATGCACAGAAAATGCATGTATAATTTGATAAGGTTCATGCACAAACATTATGACTGGAGCAAGAATAGTACCGAAACATATACATTTTTTCATATACATAATATTTTTTATGTGGCACTTTTTCCATAACTTACATTTTATTTGAACTTTCATAGTTATCAGATTATATTTTCAAATGCAATTTACTTTCTTCTTTTTGGAGCTGTTGTTAAAGCCTGAATTTGGAACTTTACGACTCATTAAGTATCATAGATTTTTACTTTTCGGCGTGCGTGAACATCTTCCAAAATCTTTAAAGTTATACGTGTAGTTTCAGATATGCACAAATTTTGTTGCATTATTATGTTAGAATGTATGTAATGGTTATGCTTATAATATGACAAGAGAATAAAAATAAACAGACATTAAGCCAAAGCAAAAATTCATGAAGAACAATATGCTCTGTTAAAAATTGTAAGCTTAATAATATAAACAGGCAAGGGGAAGGTATATATCATTAGAAAGTTCATTATTTAAAAAAATCGTGATAATATAGGGTAACAATGATTTTTTGCTTAATTGTAGTATGTGTGTGCATGTCCTTTTTTTTCAACTATATTTGAGTCTAACATGCATTCTAACCATTGTAAATCTTGAAATGATAAATATACCTATAAGTTGAAAACTGTGCATTCAAACATATACAGGTACAAAAGACTAATATATTTTAAATATAGAGTCAATTTATTATAAAATATAAATATAATATCGGTGTAATCGGAAATAACAATTAACAACTAATTTTCAACACCATTTTAAGTTATCAAATTATTTATTAAGTTTGTCAATGGTTTCCCGTATTCATAATTTGTGTTGGGACATATTTGCATTCGCATTGTGCTGGTCAGTTATGTGATGATCAATTATTTGTTTGTTTTTTTAAATTTCCACATTGAGTGTTTTAGTTGTTTCTTTTTTTCTAAATATGTAATGTTTTGCTTGCAAAAGAATAAAGTTTACAACATTTTGGTAGTAATTGTTTCCTAATATAATGTCTTTCTTTGACAATTGGATCTTTAAAGTAGGACAATGTGTATTTATTATTGAGATTGATGCATTCCAATTGTTTTACAGTGTCACAATTACAAAACAAGATAAAGGATCGTTTCCTCTTCTTGGTGGCACAGAGAGCACTTATTGTTGTCTTTTATATAAATCCTTTTAAGGAGAGTATTAGTTTCTAAAATACGGTGATTTTTTTTCTAATTTGAAACTATTGTAGAAAGGTGTTTATGGCATTTAAATGGTATGTTAAACAGTTTTAAAATTGCACTTTTATTACCACACAATTCATTAACCCATTTATCTACAGATGATGGCTGCGTGTTATTTTTCAACATAGTATCATAAAAAAGTTTGCATCCTATTTTATTTTTTATTAACATTGAAACTAAAAAAAGGTAGCAATGGGTCTAAAATTTCCCCCTAAGGTCGTGAATTCCAAATTTCTTAGGTAATTTTTACAGTCGCTATTATGTTCGCATTATTCAGATAATTTGTTATGCTACTATATTGTATTTACAACTTTTCTAAAGTTTAAGAAAGAGCCATCCTCATTTAAAAGATCATTTATAGTATAAACATGTTTGTATAGAAAGTTTTGTCTATAGATGAAGTCTACTCCGATTTTGATATTTGTATCATAAAAGGTTTGTTCACACTTTGCTTTTTTACTATTGCTTGGTGTTCGGCAAATATTTATGGAAACACGGAATCAAATTTAAATTAATGCAAGCATTTACATTTTTTGCGGGGACCCTTTCTTGATATCTCTGATGTTCATTCGCGCAGCACATAACGCTTTTGGGAACGAGCCGCTTAAGACATATTTACTTAGGTCCAACTTGGGAGAAACATTGGCAATATGAAAATAGACAGTTTTCTCTTGTAGGCTCCCAATGTTCTCGGTATTTATGGAAATTATCCTCAGAGCTATTATTATGTAAATGATTGTAGAGTCAATTGTCGAATTTATTTATAGAAAGATGGAATGCAAGTTCAGCCAATCATCGCAGATGGAAAAAATCCCAAGTTTCTCCTTGAAAATAAGATAATCCGATATAATTTAACGATTAAATAAAAATACCTTAGCAAGACACCAGCGATGCTGTCACGGTCTGTTTTACAGGGACTGCATCTAAGTGCAAACAGTATGATCATTACAGTGACGTCCAGCTTTTTTGGTAGATGAGAATACATTCTGCATTAATTTGTACATCTTAACCGGGACTCTCATGTGCATACTTTTAATAACAAAAACAATTTCGATGTGTAGTTTAATACGGAAATTTCTGCCATTTTATGCAACTTAACTTAACATGCGCGTTAAAGCGGTGGCCTTTTTTCCTTGGAATACAATAAATCATTCAACTATCCATGGTTATCTTCTGTTCTCTTGCGTACAACACTGTGCTATGTTATTTTGTCGCTATAGCAATGCACTTTTTAAAAGGCCTCTACCACAGACCGTGTGAAAATAAGATTTAAAGTAGCCGCTTGGAAAACACAGTATAACTGTCGTAAAATACACCAATTTGCAAGCAGTTTGGATCGTTTGTAAAGATAAATCCAATGATGTAAATGATGGCATTCTAGATAAGAATATATGACAAAGTCTCATGAGAATTGCAACATTTTAGCATAATTTGAAGAGGCGCCGGACAAAGGAATTCACATGCAAGCCAAATGTAAAAGTAAGTACAAATATGGGATGAGTCAAGAGGAAACCTAACAGTTTTTCAGCAAAATAATATTCAGTGATTACAGCCGAAGTCTCAAATTAAGGACTCTTTAACAGTTATAGTTATTTTGTATGTCCTTATGTCTCCTGAAGATATCAATAAATGTATTCATTTCTGATAAAAATATCAATTAATGTGTTTCCGATTTTAATATTAAAGTGACTGCTTAGCCGTCTATTACAACGAGGTGTTTCATTGGTTAAATTCGGTTTGTTAGTAAGATATAAAACTTAATAGATGAAAAAAACAAACTCTATGGATTTACATGCACACACCTTGTATAACACTGCTATTCGTTCAAATAAAGAAGCGCTCTTCTTTTCACAAAACGGTTTTAATTAATTTATATGAAATACATTTCTTGAAAGACCGGATTTTAATTCGATAGTCTTTTGCAGCCAAATTTTAACTTTTTTCCTTAAATAATGTTTATTTTCAGCTATGCACTTAGTAAAATAAATATAAGAACATATTAAATTGAATACACGCTTTAGGATTAAAATTAAGTTGATTAATTCCTTTTCGCTGTCTTTAAGTAGATTTATTTTGTTTTAGATATTTATTCACACACGCACCGTTTTGCATCAATCTGCTAGCACTTACCACTGAATCAAAACGTAGGTATATACAATGTTTTGGTAAAAAGTAGTCTGTGCGATCGTTTTTCATACTCGTTAAAACAATGTTTATCATCGTGGCTGCTTTGTCCCACTATTGACCTACTACACACAAAGGCAGATCGAAGCTCAGTCCGAATGACTATACTAAACGACTCTTATTTTAATAAGAACAATTCAACATCCTCATATGAGCAAAACGCATTATTCAACCAATCATCATACTACTTATATTCGGCTGTTATCTCTGAAAGACACGTTTCCACAATAATTGATGGATTAGTCCCACCATTTTCCCAATAGTCTGAAAGTTTATGACATTTTTCATAGCTTGAAATGGTTGTTACCTTGTTGAGTAATGACATACATTGATAAATCATCAAAGCATGATTATTTTTACTGTACATTACCAAGCTTTTAAATGAAATGTCCCATATTAAGTGATTACAATATGCTTTTTGCCAGTCTTCTTGCCTGCAATTCTACAACGTACTTTTAATTTGTGCCAGGTAATTTAAGTGGATGGTATCCATATAAAAACATGTAATATGATTAGGTAAATTAGAAAAGGTCCTATCAAAATTTTCACAGATATTTAAATTTTTATCTACCTGTAGAGAAAGGCAAACAAGCATAGTTGTTTTATTTCAAGTAAAATAAACCTAAGTCCAAGGTATGTCAAAAAGAAAATATACGTAACAATCCTGATAGGATGAATTAGATGACAACGTAGATCACATGCACGGGGAGATTTTTTACGACCGCCACACTGCACAAGCAACACTGTTGTGATTATGAATAGGTAAATAAGAAAAGGTCCTATCAAAATTTTCACAGAAATTTAAATTTTTATCTACCTGTAGACAAAGGCAAACAAGCATAGTTGTTTTATTTCAAGTAAAATAAACCTAAGTCCAAGGTATGTCAAAAAGAAAATATACGTAACAATCCTGATAGGATGAATTTGATGACAACGTAGATCACATACACGGGGAGATTTGTTACGACCGCCACAATGCACAAGCAACACTGTTGTGATTATGAATAGGTAAATAAGAAAAGGTCCTATCAACATTTTCACAGAAATTTAACCTAGGTATGTCAAAGAAATATACGTAACAATCCCTTACATTAAATCAAGCTTGTTGTATCTTATATATCTAAAAAATTCTACATAGCCTGACGAATATCTACAGATGCAACTTAATATTGTTTAAATATACCATCACATTTGACCTTAAAATTAGTAAAGATCGATTTTCTGACATGAAGCTGCGTCTTCCTCATTCATAATTGTAGTGAGACCTTCAAAACATTTTATATAGAGTACTAATTTAGCTTAAATGTAGCATACACATTTAAACTCGTATACTTATTTAGCTTAAATCTTTCATAAAAAATAAATATCGTATACAAATTTAGCTAACATCTTGCATAAATTTTATATAGTATACAAATTAAGCCTTAACATGACATAAACATTTAATATCGCATACAAATTTGGCTTTAATCTGCCATACACATTTAATATACCATACATTCATCCTAAATCTTACAGAAACATTCAATATCATATACTTATTTAGCTTAAAACTTGCATTCACATTTAATATAGTTATAAATTTAGCTTGGCCATAAAAAACTCATATAATAGCGTACAGTGATTAAGCTTAAATCTAGCATACACAATAAATATCTTATTCTAATTTAGCTTAAATCTGGCATACAAGTTTAATACCATTCAATAATTTAGCTTAAATCTAGCATTCACAATACCGTTTAATAATTTAGCTAAAATCTAGCAAACACATTTAAAATTGTTCAATAAATTTAAAATCGTATAAAATCTTAGCTTGAATCTAGACTAGGATCATTTTTATACGGATCTTCAAAAGTTGGCTCCTGGGAAATAATAGATCATTAACCAATCTGTGGCATCTAAAACAAAGAAGTTATTCTTATTAAAACTTTTAGAAATGTTTAACCTTGGAAGTTATTGCTTGGTGAGCTACATAAAAACAGTGAAGAAAGTAAAACGCTGAAAATAGAAACAAACTGGTAAGATTTAACGACTGAAGTCGCAGTGCAGAATTGCAGATACGGATCTTGGGTGTATATTACAAAAGCAATACTTCTTTATGATAACAGACACAAAACTCAATTCAGTATTTAGTATCATAATAAACATATAACACTTTATTGACAGGCAATAAAAGCAATAAATGCTTAACAGTTCCACGTTTCGTAAGGTTTTTTTCATCTCACTACAATCACCCATTGAATTTTGAGAACCTTTTTTTAAATTTTAACCAAAATTTAATGTCTATAACAATTTAGAGTGATTTTTTCTCTGTAGGAAATAATAACTCAATTAAATTCAAAAGTTAACTACGTATCATAAATTGTTTCATTTTGTCTTATAATTAGCAGAGATCGTATTTATCTAAGACATAAATGTTTTTGTCATTGTAAATCATGTTTATAATTTTCATATAGATACTACATTTATACCGTGAGTTGTATTTTTCATCATTTTTTATTAGCATGCATGTTATCAAAGTTAGACATGACCATAGTTATAGAAAAGAAACAAAATATACAGACAGTGGTAGACTTCTAGAACAGGTATTTCGAGTTCCTTTGAATGTACAGACAGTGGTAGACGTCTAGAACAGGTATCTCGAGTTCTTTTGAATATACTGACTATGGTAGACTTCTAGAACAGGTATCTCGAGTTCCTTTGAATATACAGACAGTGGTAGACTTCTAGAACAGGTAACTCGAGTTCTTTTGAATATACAGACAGTGGTAGACTTCTAGAACAGGTATCTCGAGTTCCTTTGAATATACAGACAGTGGTAGACTTCTAGAACAGGTATCTCGAGTTCCTTTGAATATACTGACAATGGTAGACTTCTAGAACGGGTATCTCGAGTTTCTTTGAATATACAGACAATGGTAGACTTCTAGAACAGGTATCTCGAGTTCCTTTGAATATACAGACAGTGGTAGACTTCTAGAACAGGTATCTCGAGTTCCTTTGAATATACAGACAGTGGTAGACTTCTAGAACAGGTATCTCGAGTTCCTTTGAATATACAGACAGTGGTAGACTTCTAGAACAGGTATCTCGAGTTCCTTTGAATATACAGACAGTGGTAGACTTCTAGAACAGGTATCTCGAGTTCCTTTGAATATACAGACAATGGTAGACTTCTAGAACAGGTATCTCGAGTTCCTTTGAATATACAGACAGTGGTAGACTTCTAGAACAAGTATCTCGAGTTCCTTTGAATATACTGACAATGGTAGACTTCTAGAACAGGTATCTCGAGTTCCTTTGAATATACAGACAGTGGTAGACTTCTAGAACAGGTATCTCGAGTTCCTTTGAATATACAGACAGTGGTAGACTTCTAGAACAGGTATCTCGAGTTCCTTTGAATATACAGACAGGAGTGGTAGACTTCTAGAACAGTATCTCGAGTTCCTTTGAATATACTGACAATGGTAGACTTCTAGAACAGGTATCTCGAGTTCCTTTGAATATACAGACAGTGGTAGACTTCTAGAACAGGTATCTCGAGTTCCTTTGAATATACAGACAGTGGTAGACTTCTAGAACAGGTATCTCGAGTTCCTTTGAATATACAGACAGTGGTAGACTTCTAGAACAGGTATCTCGAGTTCCTTTGAATATACTGACAATGGTAGACTTCTAGAACAGGTATCTCGAGTTCCTTTGAACTCGAAACCATGTAAATAAATCCTACACTTACAGATAAATCGCTAACAATTGTCTACCACATACATTAAATTCAATTGAAACAATCTAATTGCTTTTGACAAAGTTATTAGTTTTCCATATTTCATAAAATGTCAATTTTGGCTTGACAACGCTTATTATTTTAACTATCCTGTAACAGAATTAATTAAACTGCCAAAGAGCAATGTTTAAAAACAAGCAAATGTAAATATGTTTAAATAATTAAAATAACAATGTGTTAAATCTATTGATTATGGATAATAATTAATGATAAAAAGATAATATCTGCATATATGCATGTATTGGCACTGCAAGAGAAATATATAAATGATGCCTAGAAATTATATAACAAATAGGACTAATATAGGACAAAGATTTCTTTTATGAAACTCTCAAACATGAAGAATGGATAAGCTACATGTTTGGAAATTAGATACATGAGCAAATTACACATGGTACTGCTATTTTCAAAATTTTAAAGTTTAAATTATGCAAACCAATCAAAAAGCCAAACGACCCAGTCGTTATATTTTTCTTCACTGTATACTATTAAAACTTATCTCTCAATTTAAGCAATCGAATAATGGTCGACAATGCAAATTGGCAATTAAGTGCAGTTAAAGGATAAACCACAGTCAATACACAAAAATCAAGAGGCTTATATTCTCGGTAACGTTTAGGAATCTATTAGCAGATATTTTTCTCTAATTTAAAAAGTTCAAAGTTAAAATATTATTAGGGAAAGCAAAACGAATAGGAAATTTTGACTATTTTAATGCATGAAATATTGACTTATACTATAACTTGTCTATGAAATAGACTAATGAATATATCAGTACATTACCAGTAAATAACACAACAAAATAACGTGTTGTGAATAAAATATCACTAGGTGCCAGTGTGTATGACATGTAGTCTTTTATTCAGAAGACAGTAAAATGATTATAATTTAGCCTACTATAGAAATACACAACTGCAAATAATATTTATACTAGCATCGAGTTACATGATAGTGAGTAGCATACTCCAAAACCCACCAGACTAGTATTAAGACTTAAAAGGCTTGCTCTTAATTAAAACTCAATAAGGCTTTCAGATTAATTTGAGATCCAGACAAATACATGTCGTGCATTCGCTGTCATAGCCACCAGAATAAAATTCTAGGTACATTTTTGCTTTTAGCTGATTAGAATATAGCAGTAAACGAACGCGTAACCTGGCAATGTACTTGTAGGTTAATACTGGTAGAAATATCGAGTAATTATTGTGTTGCTGTATTACATGGTATATTGCTTTTGTATAAGTTGTAAAGCGTGTAAAGTGAGAAAAGATAACTTAAAACACTCGGTTAATGTATGTACATAATTAACATGGTAAGGGCGGAAAAGTGTGCATCTTTTATTATATTAGTTGGCAGTTTCACGCATAGATTGAATTAGCAGAACTATATGTTTTCCTACTTACAAATTACATGTAAATACCTGTTTTGTCCTGGAGTTTGTATGAAGACAGTAGTAAACTGATTTAAAAGATTATTACTTGTTCAAGCTTGATTTTGTTTATGCTATTTATATTATCACTGTATACAAATTTACTTTAAAAACTTATTTCCGATGAAAATACAAACAGCCTACTCAACAATATCCTTTACACGGTTTCCTGCTTTTATGTTTATTTATGTTTAACCGTATATTTCTTATATCCGGCTACAATAAGATGGGTTTAATGTACTGAAAATGTTGAGAAATACTTAGTTTGCATTATTCATTACGACAAATGATATGTTGAAACCATTCAGATATATAAAATTGCCGTACGGATTTAAAAATGCATATATATGACTCTGTTTTATGGTATTTGTTAAAGAACATGGACTTTTGCTTTGTTTACCACTAAACCTAGACTTAGCAACATAAATTAACATCCGATAATCATTACAGCAATGAAGCCATGATGACAAGATATGAAAACGTTACAGCCCACATAAAACTACACGTGCAGAGCTTGAAAGGAAGCAATCAGAAATCATGCTCCTTTAATTAGCTACAGTGTTTCCGAATATTAAACAGTTATATACATTTCTGCTTTATCTATTGTAAAAAATAATTAGTTGATAGAATTATGTTCTCTGTTTGAAACGATCCAATCTTGAGACAATACTGCTAGGAAGTCAGGCAATGTTAATTATGAGGGAATTAAAAGCAAACATCCCGATATCTTAATACATAAATATTCAGATGCAACAACAATGACAACATTTATTTTATCAGTATACAATCCAAACGAAAATGCTCATAGATTGACATAATTTGGGAGGAATATAACTTAATATTATTATTATATTCTGTGGTCTGTGATATTTTAGCAAATTCTGCTATTTGTTACAGTGTTCAAAACGCCATTAATGTCTTTATTTAGACATTCGCATTGTCTATTGAGTAGATTTGTGTAAATGGCTGTTATCAAGACATATGGTCTGTAAAAGGGTAACCATGTACCCCTGTTGAGAAGTACACAACTGCAGTGAGCCTTTATGAACTTACACTTGAACTTATGCGAAGATAAAATACCTCAAAGCAAACGCAATAGCATTAATTGTAGTACTACTCAACTCAGTAGTAGGAAAAACAATTTACAATAAATTTAACCCTGATTGAAGATATAGCATAAAATACAAAATATTAAATCCTGATCGAAATAAAAGTATGTTCATATAATGCAACACATTTATTTCAATACATTGCACTACCTAAGGTATTGTCGGAAAGATATGACATGCGCAGAAGAGGCCAATCTCTACTTGGTATTTAAATCAAATCCTTTAAGGAAAGTAAACGACATCCGCAGAATTTACGGTCAAATCCAATAGAGAGGGATCGCCCTGCGGATGCAGTGTGGTGGCGCATGGTCACCATAATGTTGGGACACAACACAGATTACATATATAAAAAGTTAAATATTGTCTATAACAAAAACATTACCTGGAACAGTTCAATTGCTGCGTAGGCAGTGTGCACTGGGACAGTAAGATCAATGAAGTCGAGCGGCAACTGCACATTTTTATCCAAAATTATAGTGTTTCGACAACTACATTATGGCTTTATATGGTATTTACATTGTCCGTACGGTTTTCTTACAGTTACTGTCATTCTTTCTTTGGCATGGCTACGGTGCGTCTTTTATTTCGGCCACCGCAGAAATTGACAAAATGTAATATTTTAATACCTACATCGATCCAAGCTTGTGGAAGTGATTTGGTGATCACGTGGCAGCCGCTTAGCAAACGCGCGACGAGCGTTTATAGTCTACCATAAGACAGTTTTCACTTGTTTATTCCGGATACGTACGGGTGCCGTACAATTGAAGTTACGGTTCCAGAACTGTACATGGCTGGAGGTTGACAATTATTATTTAAGGGACTTAGTTTAATCATGAAGGCTTTGCTTTAATGAGAGTGAATATATGTTACAAACAATGTTTCACTACTTTCGTCATAACTTATAGAAAATATCAGCGCTTGGACATTTTGTATTCAAGTAGTTCCTTTTTCTTTTCATTGCTTGCATTTGAGAAACTCGTCAGGAAGTGCGAGGTTAGAGCTCTGTAAAACCGGTTTAAGCACCCCACTTGGTCCATATTGACGACTGACTGTTCCAAGGCGGTAACTGTCGGGTTTGCTCTTTTCGTTAAATGACTCATCACAAATTTGCTCTTACTTGGCTTGCATGTGAAATACCTTAATTTTTCTGTGCCTTTTCGGAGTTTGGTATATGTTGCAATGCTCATAGGACTTTATCATAAATTCTTATTGAATAAATGCTCAACACTAAATATGCTTTAACTAAACACCTGTATTCATTTCGAAATACAGACTGGTCGTACACATACGCAACAAATAAATTTGCGAGATATGGCTAAATGTTTTCCAAATATTTACTTTATTATTCGTAAAAGAGATACAACATTATACAGATTTAACGAAACTTTCAGTTGACAATAATTTAAGAGATTTATCAAAATAAACAAAAACCTGTCATCATTGCCCCTACTACTTTATCACCAGCGAAAGTCAAAACAACAAACCAGTTAAGATACCGCGTGTTGTATACCATGACATTCTAGGTTTACAAGGCGTGTTTACATGTAATGCAAAAAAGATTAAGATTAAATTTAATTAAAATTTTCCAACTAGGTTAGTATATGCTTCAAAATTGAGTATTTCCCAAAACACAATCTAATAGTCAATACTTAATCAATGAGAGTACGTTCAGAATGAGGCATGATAGTTTACCTTAATAGAATAAATATGTCGGCCTATGTTGTATAATAGTCATACGGCATCTCTTATGTTAACAAATGAAAGGAAATACACATGCAAATAATGCAAAAGTAACAATGCAATATCAAGGATACATCCATAGGATTACATATTCGTGCTGCACAAGGTACGTAAAGTCTGTTACTAATGGCAACTAATAAGTTGTTATTTTGATAAATTTAAGAATGCCTGTACTAAATGTATTTCTTTGAATTAGTAGCTAATGCTTGTCGACTGTAGACTATATAAGATTATCCTTGCAATCAAGAGTATGCCTAAGAAAATGTCGTCACACGATAATTCATAGTAGCATGAGGACCTTGACAAGAAAAGAAATGGTCCTGGCTAGAAGAAATCTTTAAGTAAATATTTTCTTAGACTTTAAAAAATTATAACTATACATGACGTCATACACATTGGCACTGAGTGATTTGTTGTGGATTATTTTTCTCCGACCTTTTATACGGTGTACCAATACTAAAATGTCATAAATCAAGAATGTTATTATATCAACATTGAATAATTTAAACATCAACCGACTGATGCGTAAACAGTAAGGTTATTGATGTGTTATTGATAATTTAAAGTTATACTAGTATTTAAATTCTCGCTAAATGTGCAAGCTGAACAAAGTTTTACCACGGTAAGGGGGATAGGATTTGCCGGCATTTTTGAAAATACTGTTTGCAGCGACATTTCTATCATTATAGCATAGGGGCACTTATGAGGTGCCCAGGGACTGAACCCGGTCGGTCCATTATACTGACACCGACGAGTCAGGCGTAATGCTGTCTCCTTAGCCCCGAGCATTAGAACGGAGGCCACTACTACCAACTTCAAAGTCTTTGGTTTGACCCGACCGGGGTCTGAACCCGCGACCTCCCGATCCGCAAGCCGACGCTCTACCACTTGAGCTATTGCGGCCGGTTCCCTGATAAGAATAAGTATATATACAAATTGCATCAAATATTGATACTATACAAATGATTTAGCCTTTCATATAAATAAACTATGAAAAGCACGAGCTTTACATCACATCAGTTTCCAAGCCTTCAGCTTCAGAAATGGTACACTTATACAGAATGAATAACGGAAATAAACCCGGCAAAATCAGCCTTGGGGTAATTAGATGTTTTATGCATAACAAAAACGTTAGCGCAACAGCCGTTACAAAGTACGAGATACATGCATACACATGTTCACTTGTAAAGTTTTGCCCACTTCCCATACAACAATACAAATGGTTATTAATATTTTCTTTTCAAAATGTGGAATCTACAGATTCGTCCTAAGACAATTGCCCATTATATCCAACTTTCTAATGAAAGTGAGACAATTAAACCTTTGTAACTATCGTTTGTAGTGTATTTAAAGAGTAGATGTACCCCTGTAAACAGTACGTGGTTTCCAGCTAAAAGCATGTTTGTGGTAATGTAATAACAAACACGTGGTTAATGCACTATCTGTAAAGAAACAGAATCGCTCACAGGATTGTCGAAGTAACTACACCACTGAGCATATACAGTTAAGCTCTTTTAATAACACATAGATTTTAGTCAATATATAGTTTACCTATAACAAACTACAGCAGTCTGGCCTAACCTATACCTGTAAAATTAAGTAACATATAACTTTATCAAAAAGTCGCCAAAAATCCAAACAGGAGAAGAAAATAATACATATTTTATGTATTTGACGCTGGCATTTTATCATACAATGTCCCTGTATTTGCAGTACGTAGTAATCGGAAACCGTAATTTAAATCGAAAAGAGAGTTTTTATTGTTTGTATTTACGGATATAGTTTTAGCCACGTTTTATTGAACCTAAAATAGTCTAAAATATGCGTCTCTCTTGTATGATGTGTATTTTCAAATTGTTTGGACTTGTACTGTTCCTAGCTTTTTACAAGTAGTATGACTGATGTAACAATAAATATTTAAAAAATTAAAAAGAGAATAAGGATATTGACAAATATCTAGTTAGTTACTGCTTGAATAAATAAAACGGAAATGCATATTTGTTGTAAAATGCCCTAACAGACTTAACATGGAAATAAAAATATTGATAACCGAAACGCGTGTTTATTAGAATCTAGCACATTTTAAAGATCAACATACATTTTACTTTTTTATTTATCAAACAAGATTTAATCATTGTTACTGCTTATAAATTTATCAATTCACCTTACTTCATGTATTTTACGATCGTCAAGTTAATCCATTGCAGACATCAAATTTAAAATGTCTCTTTTGCTTGCGTTGTGATTAGAAATGATGAATTAATACAGAAAATAATTTAAATATTCTTTTTAATCTTAAGTAAACAAACGAAATTTATTTGGCTTTCGAGTGCAAGAGAGCGCCGGCTCCGTTCCATAAACGGAGGGTGCATGGCTTAATATCTGCAAAATATCTAAGACCCCCTCAGGTCTATTAGTTTTTTTCTCAATAGTTTGATAAAGCAAGTATTTTTGTTTAGATTCAAACATAGCTTCCAACTTCAAAGGCAGCCAGATATAACAGATTATCGATGCACTATCAAGTACTTGGAAAGATTGGCTATTTAGACGTAAAACCAGCTGCGTCAAAGGATCTCCTTTATCCTTACACAAACTCATGTCAGTAAACCAGATCTCCTCGCGGCATTTGCAAACGTAGTGAACATGATCAAATGTGTGTTCGAATAGGACTGTGGCTTAACGCAGTGTACGTGCAGACGACATCGTGCGTTGCAGAGAGTGTAGCTAGGCATCATCAGTTAAAGCAGATGACAATTGTTTTACCGGATATGAATCCATATCCGTAGATATGAATCTCCGGTACGGATATGAAAGTAAAACTCATTATTTACGCCCATTCGTTTTATATTTATGTGTTTATATTAACTTTTACATGTATTTTCTATGAATAAAATAATAAATTAGGTATTATCGTGGAACATTTCATTGTGAATGATATAGCTATATGAGAATATCAAATGTGATATGAACTCTTAAATTGCCATCTGAAAAAGTGTGGGTTTTTTTTTTTGTTAAAAAATCTGTAATTCTAAATAACTAAAATACTTGTAAGGGAATATTTCCTATTTTTACACATTTGCTGTAAATAAATATAGTGATAAACGTTCACCGTTCATGTCCGTAAACATGTGGTGTACGGCTATGGACTTTAGACTCACTATGTTGAACATTAATTGTTGCATTTCTGTAAATATTGGATTGATATAATTATATTTAATTAGTTTTTTACAGAATTGTTGGTAATAAAAGTATACCCACATGCGTGTTCATATTCATAGACATACAGGATACGGATATGAACGTAGAACTCATTGTTTACAACCATATATGCTGTATTTATATGATTTATAGAAAATTTAACGCATTGTCAACAAATAATCGGGGTAATATAAATAATTTTATTACTGTACCCCATTTTTATAGGTAAGTCATATTTTTACACAATTGGTGTAAATGGATAATGATAATTATGATAGCCCGGCCAAACTTTATATCCGTGGACGTTCGGAGTTCGAAAATGAATGTTAAAGTCACTCTCTTCACTGCTAATTGGTGTATTTCTGCAAATTTGACGAATTATTATTTTCATTAATTACCCATTTTAAGAAATTACCAGTCCTTACATAATTGTTAGAAATACACATACCAACATAACACATAACTTAAAATTAATATTTACACTCTTTGCTTTATATAGGAATGCTTATGTAATCAATATAAAACTAGTTTTATTACTTAGCTTTATATTCGGTACCTATGAATTCATATCCGTTAGCATGGCTTCAGTTCCGGTACATGGGTTTTATAATCTGCTGACATAGCTTCATTTCAGGTACCTGTGACTTTTTATCTGTTACCAGAGCTTCATATCCGATACCTGTATCTTGACATACGTTATCATAGCTTTATGCACGTTCCGGTTGCTTTAAACCCGACATTTGGTGCTTAATGACCGTAACCATGGCTTTATATCCGGTAACTGTGGTTACATATCAGACACCATGGCTTCACATCTGTTACCATGGCTTATATCCAGTACCCGTGATGTCATTTTCGTTACCATGGCTTCATATTCGGAACATGCACCACTACTCACATATCTAGACTACAAACGTCTTGCCTTACAGCAGTTCGTAATCACGTTGTTTAACATTGTGGGCCATTGGATGAAAATTCAGAAATTAACATTTTAGGGTCTATTAAAAATTCTTCAGAAATCTTAGGCAAGTTTCGAAATTTAAACTTTCATTGCTCCGCAGTTAATACTTACGATTTCTCTACACTGTCTACTTCTTTACCTCATGATTCAACTAACAATTGATTTTTACCAACAATTTCTCAGAGAAGTTTACTATATGGTCTTATGTTTGTGAAGCTCTATGTTTCCCTTTAGACAATATTTACATAAAATGCGGTGACACTTTTAAGACAATCAATTGGTATTACTATGAGAACCAACTATGAACTATTAATTGCAGATTTGTTTTATATTACTTTGAATGTGAGTTCATGGTCACTTTATCCCCTTCTAGTCGATTTCAACTTCAGCATTATGAATGAATTTTGCATACCTTGACGGTGACTCACCTTATGCTACCTCCTATTTACATAGTCGGTCCGTCATAATGGCATCATATCCGGTACCTGTCGCGTCATATCCGTTACCTTGGCTTTATATCCATTACAGTAACTTTAAATCTAGCAACTGGTGCTTCTTATCCGTTACCATGTCTTCATATCCGGTCCATGTGGTTTTATAACTGTTGTCATGGCTTTAAATCCGGTACCTGTGATTTCAAAACGGTAACCATGGATTTATATCCGGAACTTGTGTTTTTATATCCGTTAACATGGCTCCATATCCATTACTTGTGGCTTTTAATCCGTTACCACGAATTTATATCCGTAACAATGGCTT
Source organism: Sinonovacula constricta (assembly GCA_007844125.1). NCBI lineage: Eukaryota > Metazoa > Mollusca > Bivalvia > Cardiida > Solecurtidae > Sinonovacula > Sinonovacula constricta. Next base: position 45,931,969 of record CM017571.1, read on the forward strand.
TGTATTCGGTATTGTGGCTTCAGATTAATATCAAGTACTTGTGGCTTTTAATCCGTTCTTCCTGGTAATATTTCATCGTATCTGCTACCTGTGATTTCATACCCTTTTCCAAAACTTCATATACGGCACCTAGTGCTTCATATCTGCTACCATGACTTTATATTTGGTACCCAATTTTAATTTCTATTCCCATTTCTTAATATCCGGTCCTTGTGCTCCACGATAGCTACCATAGGTTAATTAATATATGGTTCCATGGCCTGCATGTAAATACCTTTGTCCTGTGTCTTTTCATATTTGTGTATATGATGCACTGCTCATAACTCCTTGTCATATATATTCTTATTTAAAGCCTGTAGCCGTTGGGTTGATGTCTGGTTTCATGTGTTTATTATTAGTTTATGTTTTTCCATATTTGATAATCACACTTATTATTAAATAGCAACACACAGATTTTTTTCTAACATGGCAGTGCCCAATAAAAATGTAAAGAGATCAAATGTTAGTGTTTAACTCTTGAAAAGGGTTATTTGCCGAAAATTTTAGTGCGAGTGTTTTTGAAACGAAACCTTTTAAACAAATTCCAACACACACCAACATGTGAATTGGGTAGTGGTTATATTACATATATTATGTGCGCAACGATTTTCTCTTGTCTTATACCTTATATTTTATTTATAATTGACGACATTAACATGTAAGTTTTTGCATTTGCTGTTGCTTTTTCAATAGAACAGCACTAAATTACTTTCAAAATTGCAATACTGTTTGTTTGCTCTTATTGTTTAATGAATCATCACAGATTTGTGATTGGACACTTATTCAAATGGATCGGTTTTCTTTTCATTGCTTGCATTCGAGAAACCCATCAGGAAGTGCGAGGTTAGAGCTCTGTAAAACCGGCTAAAGCACCCCAGTCGGTCCATATTGCCGACTGACCGTTCCAAGGCGGTAACTGTCAGGTTTGCTCTTTTTGTTAAATGACTCATAACAGATTTGTTCTTTCCTTTACATTTGGTTTGCATATGAAAACCTTTGTCGTGTGTCTTTTCAATTTTTGTATATGTTGCAATGCTCATATGACTTTGTCTTATATATTCTAATTGTTTTTAAACCTGCAATCTCTATATCATTTACATTCTTCAGCTTAACATATATAAGCAAGTTGTATACGCGAATACAACATTCAGAACAATAAAGTAGCTAAAATATGATCTAAAAAGAAACAAAAAGTGTGTAATTTGTAGTAATGTGTGTATTGTCATCAAATAAACATTTTCATTTTATTTTGGCATCCTAAAGCCAGCTGGGTTTTCCTTTTACAAAGACGCCCTATCAGAGTCTGATTCCTCAAGTCAGACGAAGGCGCCAGACTTTAAAAGGGCGGATGGAAGACAAACAAAAATGAATAATGTTTATCGATGAATCTTTGATTTACTTTAATATGTGTGTTCAAAAGGTCTGAGAAAGGTTTACGCACAGTAGACATGCCATCAAAAGTCTATTCGCAGACATCTTCAAAGTAGCCATCATCGCCATTATAATGTATCATCAACGTTCTTGATAATTTTATACACTTCTTCATCCTAATTCAGGAAAGAATAATGCAATATTTTTTTAATAATTTACTTTTTGGAGATTCTGTTCTGTACTCGCCCATTTTACAATCTAAGACGTCCAAATTCAATCGACAAAACAATCTTGATTTATCAATTATAATTTTGATAGGTTGTTCACCTTAACAAGAATGCTTGTATTTCTTGAATTATGTGTGTTTTCTTTTAGATATACACACCTTCTTCCATAACCGCACTCCCCGATTTTTCAATTAAATACACAGAGCAAAATATGTATTTATAATTTTATTAGGCCATTAAAGTTCGGATATAAGATGAAATTCCAATAATATAACTAAAATCAGCACATCCTTTTAAAATCGATGGTATTATGTATAGTAATATGTAATCCTAAATTTAAAAAAAAACGTAAAGTAAACAATTTTATTGTATTCTTAAACCATGTGATTTAATGAGAGTTGCGTCATTGGGTCAACGGTCTAAAATATGAAATATGATTCCTTCCAAAACAGACTAAACAAGGTGGTAGAGAAAGTTCCCTCAAAACTTGTCATAAACTGGACCTTCACAAAGTAACCAGTGGTAGATTTTACATAATACATATATACACAGAAATACACACATACACACACATACACACACATACTCACACATACACACACATACACAAATACACACACATATACACACACATACACACGCACCACACACACACGCACATACACAAACACACACATACACGCACATATACACACCACACACACACACACACACACACACACATCCGTACAGTCGATAAGACCAAATTCAAAACATAAAAAACAGTCTTGATATGAAATTTAAAACAAAATTACCATTGATTAAACCTGCACTGCGACTCATCCACTTATATATAACTTTTTTTTTATTTTTTAATGGATTTTCAGTAATTTCTAAGCTTAAAAACTGGGAACTCTTTTTATTTATGAAAAAAAAACTTTTGTGCATTTTAGACAAATATGAAGTAAACGAATATCGATTGCAATCATAATGCTGTGAAGCAGTATGTTACTCCTGTGTCTACATGTTTAGATTCTAATCTAATTTATACTTATTCCTAATGAAATATACTTAAATTGACATTAACTAAATATGTAGATAAACAATTATTGCTTCTTCTGCATTCTAAGCTTTGTAAAAAGATCGATTAATTTCGGTGCTTTTTCAGTTTTACACATTGTCCCAAATGTGTCGTGAAACGTTCCAATTCAAAATATAAGAAATATTGGTACTGTGTTTTCGACCTAAAATTCACACATTTTTTAATAAATATGGTAGCGTTCCTGTGGTTAATCATTGTCTTTGGACAAGGGCATGAAATAACAATAATTTCTAAAAAATCACATTAACAAGCGACGTGTTTGCTTTAGACTTTGTTTGTTGTTGTTTTTTGGCATCGGGATTCCTGTCTCAAACTTTTGCCAAGAGGATTGGACTTGACTTGCATCTTACAGGGAGTGTCAACATAAAATGTCAAGTGCATCTTGAATTCAGCATAAATAGAAATATGAATGAAGTTGCTTATTGAGATATTTCTTTATCATTTAAAGAATTAACAGCACCCTCACATGTGGGTTCAAGCCAAACTGCTCCAATGATGGGGTTTTGTCCTGTTATTGCTTTTCAAACTTTTCAATGTTAATGACGTTGTTTTTAGTCTTGTAAAAGGTTAATAATTCTGGTAATGAAATATGCGAAATTATACGAAAATAATACAGTCGTCATCACCGACAAAGAGGATTTATTTGTCAGATGTATAGACAAACTACAACAGAGAAAATTAACTAGCTTCCAAACTGAGTACTGAGCCTTCCGTCGTGTACGTCTAAATCGCGTGTGTAGCGAGAAATTAAATATGAGGGAAGGTTTTTTCCAGCTGACATGCGGTGTGCCGGTAGTTTAAGTCTATCGTTTTCTACACAAACATAACTGGATGTCTCTACAACGATCATAATTAGTCGCTGCGATGTATTTGAAAAACAAAACTACAAAATGTTTTTGGACTATAAATTTGGAAAAGTTGCACCAATGGCTTAAAATATTGCCAAGAATGTCTCTGCTAAGGCAGGATTGTTGTCATGATCAGAATTGGTTTCGAACACAATACGTCTAGATTCTTGAAAATTCAATTATTTGCACAAAGAAACTAATGGTTTATTGCCTGTCAAGTAATCTGTCTACACTTGAATCTATAAATAGAAAAATACAACATCGTTATCATATTTGTCAATAAAATTTGCCAAGATTTGTAAGCAAATTCATGATGCATGCGACATAATATTACTACATGTATTGTTTAAATCTAGTGAATTTCACACATCAAAACAGCGGTAATAATGTATTCGTAATTTCGATGTCTGTGCACATTTTCATGGCCGTTGTTGTAAGAGAGGTAAGAGTAAATACAGGGAAGATATGTATGCAATACACATGCAGACCTATCTTAAGAACTATCTTAACTGAAACTCAAAGCCTGGTTTTATGTGTTCACTGCTGAATGTGCTTGTTGTAGTTGTCTTTCCTATGTCATGCCTAAAATGACCATTGTGACAGGTAGGCAATCAACCCTTGAAGGTCAGTCCCACATTGTATTTTCAATTGCAACTCTTATAGCAAGTGGATTATATTAGGTCATTCTATATGCGGGGCATAGATCCATTTCAGTGGTACTTCTTATTCTCCAAGTACGGTCCGTTACAATCTTAAAAGTTCATGTCCTTGTCACTTCACCAGCAGAACAGCAGCTGTCCAATGTGTATGTCAAATTCATAATAACATTTATTGTTTCGTTTCTATCTTTTAATTAAACCATTAATGCGTCTAGTATATCCTGATGACTGAAAGAATTACAAATTCGTCTAGTATCTCTTCTTTATGAATGACGCAACGCCCTTACTACAGAGCTTTTGATTAATGACACAATGCGTCTTATACTTTTTATTCAATAGTTTCTTATCAAACTGCATTTATCTGTTCTTCTATCTTGGGGTTTTCAGACTTTAATTTTCTTGTTTCTGTTTCTTTTCTTTCCTTTCTGAAGAGCATATTTTTATCAAATTATGCAGCTATGATACAGAACAGATTAGGCATTCGTGCTTCAAATGCAGATTAGTTTTACGATATTAAGTTATTTAGATTTTTAAGAAAAGAAAAAATAATATAATTCTATACAAATATTACACAGCATATATATCAGAATACAAAAATTCTACTAATTACTTTAGGAAATAGGCTTCTCTCGATATTACATTGAAAACAGTAAGAAGTAGATTTTGGAAACACACATGAGTAGGGCACTGTCAAGATAACTATCAAATTTTGCATAATTTCTGTTCGTGCAGAGTTAACGGTGTCCTTGATTATTTTCCTGACAATTGTTGTAAAATCAAGTAAAGATCAAGCCCTCTAGTCACAAGGAAACGTAAGAATTCAATTCAAAATGGTCGACAATAAACACATCCTTCAGTCTCGTAATTGCAAAGATTCCCAAGTGCTTCAAATTGCGAAAACAAATCGTTAATCTTGTTTCTGCTGTTTATTTATATAAATGACAAAACTTTATTTTCAGCTTCCTCCAAACGCCTTTATAACGAGCCTTGAAAATAAACTTTAACGATTTTTTGACTTTCTAGGAATCGACACATTTTGAATATGAATCAATGTCGGTATCTTATTACTTCTTCATAAATTCTTGTTAATTTTAAATATATTATTTGAAAGTTTAAGGTAAAACCACTTTTTTCAAAGACCGAAAGTATTACGGGGATTTTATTTCAGGAATGAATTAACCATGTTGATATTAATTGACTGGTTATGAAAGGTTTTAGACGATTAGACCATTGCAGTTTTAAATTTCAGACGTACGTTCCATAGACGATAAATATACAATCATAAGATTCATACATATAATTTTATAAACATTTTTCAAAAACGTAAGTATTAAAAATTACAATACATGAAGCTGTAAGCACAAGATAACGGTAGACAACAAGTATTTTTTTATATATATTATTTGTGTTATGTAGGTAAGTATAACATTCTAAAGACACGTCAATTTACCACTTTATCTTCTGAGTTGTAAAAGAATAGATAGTTATTTAACTCAGTTTTGCAATGTTTAGAAAGACGGAATCGGTCATGATTGACGTTTAGCAGGTTTCCTTTCTTTGATGAATCAGTATCTTGCAAAATTACTGACTTCATTCTTCAAAGTCGTTGTCGACTGAAATTAAGCCACTTATATAATGCCAAAATAGACATACGCTGTCACGTTGATCGGGTAAGCAGAAACAAATATTTATTTATAGATATAATCGGGTTCGTTATAGAGAAAAAACAATAAAAGGTTTCCAGTAAATCTTTTTTTCGTAAAAGCCTCTGGTTGACTTCCAAGAAAATAAGAAAGCACACCTGTATACTGTGAAACATGTTTATGGTAAATTGTTTTTTCGGGTTGCATCGATGCCTAGTATTGATAACCAGTACCTTTTGATTCTAGATACTTTCTGAACTTGTTTAACAAAGGTTAAAATGAATGAAAAATATTGGCTTCTGTTGCAGTCGAAAAAATAAATATCTGTCGGGTGAGCTTTATTTCTCAATTTTTATTTTTCTATTTCTTTGTATATTTATATATGTTCGCCGTCTCCCCCGTTACTTTAAGCCATACTTTAGAAGCATTCGGTTGTTAGTTAAAACCGCGGTAACATCATATCTAGCTGGTCGTAGTTGATCGTAATGGAGAATAGTCGAAGTTGCCCGTAGATACACCTGGTTAAATGTACTAAACGTAGTTTGACGTAACTTACTTTAACGTAGTTATTAACGTAGTTCTAATTCGTGATTTGCTCGTAGTAGGCCCAACATTTTCAACGTCTTGACAAATTTTCTATGGCCAACTTGAGTGTCAGGATTTTACTGCCACTGTAGTTTGAACGTAGTTGGCCCTACTATAACGAACTTGACTCTATTTGTTCGTAGTTATTACAGTAGTTGACGGTAGAAAAACTTACTAGGGTAAAGTAAGGGTACTTTATGTATTATGCAGCTGGAAATAGTGTCATTTGTATTTCAGACTTTTATGATAGTAAGAAACCGGATACTAGATTTTACATTGTTATTCCAAAACGATGATGTACATATGTACAAATCTGAATAAAAATATGTTCTGTTCTGTTCTATTAATTAGTTTTGTCATGTCTCTAAAACTCCGGAGGTACCTTGTTGAATAGTTCTTGATGAGCATCGAAAACCCCTTCCTCTTGATTCACATGCAGTTTGAGGGAAGGTCACAGTTTGAAGCAGCATAATTATCCACGCCTCACAGTTCCTATGCCCGCCCTCCGAGCCTTGAAACGCCAGTTCTTCCCCTTGTGGATCCTCACCTTGCGGACTTACATAATCACCACCACCAGCAGCAGCAATGCTTATGCGACCACCCCATTGTTTGATTAACAGTTCAGAAACACAGAAAATAACCAACAATTATTTAACATGTACTTCTGCGTCAAGATCCAAAACCATACGACCGTCACCACAACTTGGCTTGGCTGCGCAGGCGGAGAATCGGAGTTTACCGTAGATAAACGCTGTTGACACTGGTTGCGACTACTTCAAACGGTGGTGAAACGTAGTTAAACGTAGTCTGACGTAGTAATGCCAGAATTCATCACAACAATTTTAATCGTAGTTAAACGTAGTAAGTCATGTTAACCCGTACTTTACCGTACTTAAACATTTTTTATATCTCTCGGCAATGTTCAACGTACTTCGAACTTCCTCAACCTTGTTGACGGATATATATATATATATATATATATATATATATATATAAAGATATAAAAATATACATGCATCTTTAAAGATACATATATATAAACATTTGCGAGGAAAAAGAATAATTTTATGTATCAGAAAATGTATTGAATACTCGGGGTTTGTATGTTTTAATATATGTATTTAAATATATATATACACCAAGACATACAAACCCCGAGTATTCCATAATTTTTCTGATATGTTTTTAAAACTTACCTGAAAATTTATTGCTCTTAGTTGCAACCCGGGAAAACTTGTACTGCGCTAGACAATTCAAATCAAGAACTTGGATTGCATCCGCCATGACATTGAGGCCACATGGGAACGGTTATTTAAAGCTTTATGTGTACAGTCACTGGTGGGAGTACAGTCACTGGTGGAATTATGTAATTTCTATCTCTCGAGTCGTGCTCTTAAAACCTTGAACACATCTTGAACGATTAACATAATCCTTTACGTGAGATGGCACGGTTGGTATTTCTTCTGGATAGTGTATTCCTTGGTAAAATAATGTCATTGTCAAATATCCCCTCGGCTTTTTACTTACACAACATGTAACTACTTTGGAATTATTTAAATAGTTTTGTTGTCTTGCATACAGTCAATTTTTTTATTTCTACTTCTACTTGATGGTTTCATTTGTTTAAAAATGCACATTGTATAAAATGATATAATTGTTTATATAACGTCATAATAACTTGTCTTTGTGACGTCATTAATAAGCTTTATTTATTTGTCATCGCATTCACTGCTTTATGCTTAGCTGGTTCCAGTGTGTTTAGCTGCTGAAGCATTCTTCTCATGTTGCATTAGCTGTTATATTGTTTGTCAATTAATATTTTTGTTTAATTATTTATTTAGTTATTATCGTCCTCAGCATATATGTTATTTGTACAAGTTATAAATGCCACATGCGTGAAATATACATGCGTAGAAATTACAAGTCTACAACTTTCCGCATAACCTATCGTAAAGCGTGGCAACGTTTGTATTTGCTGTTACTCAATTAATTAAAAGATCAAATACCACGTTCAAAATGCAATACAGCTATTGCAGTTGTTTCTTTAATTTGATGTGCTATAGATAAGAACGTTACCGCAATCATAAAACGAGTTGTGCAAACGAAAAGAATCATATTGCATGTTTTATTAATTAGCTACTTATACAAGTTACATGTCGCCGTATAAAAGCAGCGTAATGTGACTGTTTGCTTTTGTATGTTAGTAGATCTAAAGTTTTCAATTAAGACGGTCTAACCTTGAAAGAGTTACTAGCAAAGTTAATGAAGGACATAAGTGGGAACATCAACATGTGAAGACTTTGGAACTAATTGAAATGGTAAAGTAATGCAATACAGATAAGAACAGTTTTGTTCATATATAAAATCAACGTATTACATTGTGCAAATTTAGGAGTAATTTCTCTTTATTAACGGATTTTATTATATTGCGCACTTCATTACTTATGTACTTACATCTAGGATTGTGCACAAGAAAGTATTTAATTTTGTTACACTTACTGCTCTTTCTTTTATTTCGATAAGTATGTAAGTGCAAGAAGCATTTGAGATAATACACAGAATTTCAGCAAACACAAATAATGACATAAGCTGTGCATTATTCCTTTCTGCCAGACGAATCCTCATAGGAAGACACCAAGTAACATGTTTTAACATCAATATCATAACATAGATAATTAATATAACACTGATATTGGTGTTCAGTGTTAGATAGGCTTGTTTGTACCTTTTGATATTAAATGGTCATATTGTCGCGATAATACTTTTTTTGCAGGAGGAATACGCCAATAAGGCCAATCGCTAGTTTTCGTTTTTTCCCCATCTGCTATGTGTTATTGTTTACAGTTGCAAGGATCAAAGCCACTATGTTTGTTTCAATGGATAGTTAAGCTTCAACTTCAATAACTTATGAAGCCTTAATCACACTTAAAATGGTGGTCGATTTTTTATGAAATTTCTGCAACAGTAGCATTCGCAGAATGTAAGGGTTAAATTGTATAACAGTTACATTTGTGACGTTCTCCGTATGCCGTTAAATTGGTGACCATGCAGAGGCCGTGTTGTAGCCGAACATTTTAGGCAAATAGTAAATATATACAAGATAAAACGAAAGATGTAACTTAATGTAAACATAAAAAACTGTTGTTCATCTGGCGCACGACAGTAGGTGTTATGTAACGTCAAGGCAACGTGCGGCTTTGGTTTGGTTCCAAAATAAAAATGTAAATTCTGAAAAGAGCACGGCAGCTACGCGGCGTTTGCATTGCGTTTCTTCTTTTAACCACCGTAGTAATAAAACAAAATACTATAACATCTCACATCTTGACCCTTTATCTTTGTAGATCCGCCCAATATATTGCTGTAACGAAAGGAAAAATATGCTTCTCACATACTTATAAAGGCAAATGAATTGAATTATTCGTTTACCGAATATATTTTTGTCATTTCCTGCTACGTTGCTAACTTATACCATATTTGTTCTCACCATGTTTTGTCATTGCAACATATACTAAAATTCGAAAGGCACAAGACAAGGGTATTAACATGCATGCCAAATGTAAAAGTAAGAACAAATCTGTGATGAGTCATTAAACAAATAGGGCACAAGTTACCGATACAAGGTACCAATTGCGGTGCTTAAACCATTTTTACATAGCTCTAACCTCGCAATTCCTGAGGGCAGGCGATGGAAAACCAATATATTTGAATTAAAAAACGTCCAAGCGCTGACGCTTTCTTAGATTATTTATGACGTCGTTAAATGAAAGTAGTGACATAATTTAAATATATTCTACAAACTTAAATGATTCGTTTAGTAATAATAGATATGTACGAACACTGAAAAAAAACACATATCTTTTAAAATCGCATTGTTTTTTATCCACGGAAGAAACTACACTACATATGTTTGCTTACGTTTCAGAATACAATAGTGAGACTTTTCAGTATTTTTTTCTTTCCTATGACTGCCATGTTGAGTAGCAGAAAGTAGAGTCGAGTCCGCTTCCAGAAGACCACGATGACGGTAATAATTAGGACAATGTAGTTCCAGGATAGCACCAGGGTCGCTGCTATTTATACCGTTAAAGTGTAAACGGAAATGGCTAAATATCCCAACAACACCTGAGATCATCCTAGAAATTTGCTCTTCAATATTTCAATAAACCCCACTAGGTTTATTCGGTTCATTTTATTTTGCTTCTTTACTTCGTTGATACTCTGCTATTATATAAATCTTATATCAATCGTTTCAATGCCAAGATGTTGTCAATAATTATACATAAGAGTATTTACAATATCAACAACAAATAAAATGTGTGTATATGAAGTATACATAGCTTATTTTCTGTTTGTTTTTCTTTGTGTTAGTTTACTTTGCTTATTTGACCATGCTTTAGTTTATCCTAGTGTTTGTTTTCTTCCGTTTTTATAAATGTCGGTTATGGAAATCTACAAAATGTCCCCTGTGTACTGTAAAAAACGATGAACCTTTTTTGCTGAAAGCCTTGATTTTACAAGTAATTGGAATTATCGGAAAACAAACTTTTTCCGTTGTAAGTTTCTGAAATTACACGTGTAGTTTCTTAACCTGATTTCTTAAGTTTTTACACGTCTTAAGGGTTGTACTATGTTATTTTAGCCTCGTATCACATATCTGTCTATCGTTTTATTGTTCTATATGCGGAAATTTCATCCTCTATTAGTTATTTTGATGTTTCCACATTTGCATGGTTGACTGACATTGATGTGTAGTTGTGTATAAGGTGTGACAACTTAGATAGCAGAACAGAACATTTTTATACAGATTTATACTCATGTACATCATCATATTATAATAACAAAATACAAAAAATAGTAACCGTTTCTGAATTAATATTAAAGAGCAGAAATAAAAATGACTGTATATTAAGCTTTTTGTGTGATAGCTTTATTATAGAAGACATAAAAGAAACAACATTAAAGAATGATCTTTATGTATTATTAACATTTATGTTCCTTCTTACTAAGGTTAATAAGAATATTCTTATCTTTTGAATCAAACAGAAAACACATTTTATATACAGACGGTCTATTATACAAAGTTGAGTTGAGGTATTTTCTTCTTAAATATTTGTATACTAGGCATATACAAATAAAATGAAAGACATCTTCAATGTCTCTGTTATTACATAGCACACAGTATCTGCTTTCTCTAGATACAGGATTTCTAGAAAATCGTTTAATGTGAATTCTTAGAGAATGTGCAGAAATTTTCATTTTTGTAATAAAATGTCTTAGATCATTTGGTAAAATATCCAAGTATGGTTCGTAGTTTGGCATGTCCTTTATATTCTTGTAAAAATCTAACACATTATTACTATTCAATAAGCCATACCATTCTTTTCTAAACACTATGTGGACATTATGTTTCAATGACGTCACTACTTTCGCCATGAGGTATAGAATATATCAGCGCATGGACATTTTGTTTTTCAAATAGATCGTTTTTCTTTTCATTGCTTGCATTTGAGAAACTCGTCAGGAAGTGCGAGATTAAGAGCTCTGTAAAACCGGTTTAAGCACCCCAGTCGGTCCATATTGCCGACTGACCGTTCCAAGGCGGTAAATGTCGGGTTTGCTCTTTTCGTTAAATGACTCATCACAATTTGTCCTTACTTTTCGTTTGGCTTGCATGTGAAATACCTTTGTTCTGTGCCTTTTCGGAGTTTGGTATATGTTGCAATACTAATAGGACTTTGTCATATATTCTTATTATGTAAAAGTATCAATAATACGTTATTTAAATATCAGAGGGAATGTTGTCTTATTAAATGAATTTTGCTTCTGAAACACTCCTGAAAAACCATACCTGTCTAATAAGGTTTTTAAATTTCAAACCCATTTTTACAACCATTTAAAGAATTTTCCAAAACTTTTTATGCAATGTAACAGTTATTTATTTACAGAATGTATTATTTTACACCAGTACTTAATAATTCTCACACAACGAGTAATATACAAAGGGTAGCGTCCAAGTTCTGCATATACAGTACTTGTATTATAACAGACATTTAATTTATTTTTACAAAATTTTAAGTGCAGACGTTTCAGACTTTTGCTTGTACAGAACGCCCACAACTCATATGAGTAGTTAAGAATAGTACCAACAAAAGTATCGAACAACTGAAACAAGCACTTAGAAGTCAATTATATTTTTCGACAGTTATTACTTAATACATTCAGTGCTTTGATTTCCTTTCCGCCCAAATATTCAAATTATTACTAAAAGAACCTGTATAGTTAAAAACTGTTCCAAGATAATTAAAAGTATCAACAGTTTCAATTTCATTACCATTATATATCCATATTTCTATCGGAAAACCTATGATTTTTGTCTTAAGCACATTTACTTCTAAGCTCTATTGTTGACAATAATTTTGTAATAAGTTTAATTTATTTTGTAAATCTTTAGGAGAATCTCCCAGTATGACCATGTCATCAGCAAATAGTAAGACGCTAAATGAAACATTATTAATGCAAATATTCGATGCTATGTTGGATCTTAAAACAATTCAAGGTCGTCCAAGAACAACTGGCACAAGGGCAGGAATGATAATCTCGACTTGCCTCAGTCCAACATAGCAAGTAAAAAAACAGAGAAACTATTACATTGCCTCATACATGACTTAACTTTACTATACATATTCTTTAGTACACGTAGCATCTTACCTTTAATTCAAAGTTTATGTTATTTAAACCACATTGAATTTCCATTAATACCATCGAAATTTTTTTAGATCAATCATACCTGCATATAAACGTTTATTATTAAAAAAATAATGTTGAACAACAGATTGTAAGGCAAACATTGCATCAACGGTTGATTGACGTTTTTCTAAAACCATAACCATAATCGCTTATCTTTGAATAGGTCTCAGTGTATGTATTAATTCTACAGTTTAAAACTGAGGTAAACATTTTTGCAAAATAAGGTCATTCTTGTCCCCCTTTTTATGTTGGGGGGCAATGATACGCTTTGTCCAATCCTTCGGAATACATCCCGATTCAAATATCGCGTTAAAAATATCACATACATGTCCAGCAATAATATATTTGCTTTCAATAAAATATTTCATCAATAAGCCCATCAATACCATTGGCTTTACAGCCGTTTAAATTATTAATAGCTAAGTCACTTCCTCAACAGCAATCTCTCTGTTACAACTTTCATTTCAGAATATTTGTTAAAATCACATTTGTTACAAAAGCATCCGCATCTTCATTTTGACTTTTGAAGATATAATTTTTAAAATTAATTATAGAACTGACTTCGTGATAAACCTCCTTCAGCTTTTCTTTTTGGCATCCAAAATTGTTTAGGCTTGCAAAACATAAACTTTTCTGTATTACATATTTTTCTTCTAGTAAAAAGACGCGTTTTTTTAATTAGGTATTTATACGTTTTATAACGATTAGCAGTGCACCCTCTGGAGTTATTGGCATATGTCTTAGCAATTAATTATAATTTCTGCTAATGATTTTCCTCATGCAAGCATGATTCTATGATAACGGTATATGTGATGTGAAATTACTCTAAATGCACTGTCACTTCGTAGTTATCCGCTCTTCAGAATTAATACATTTCTTTAATGGCATATAATGATACAATGTGTTATGCTTTCGTATATCATTTTATAATTATTCTAAAATATTATTCTAAGCGTTGTTTAATATAATTGCCTCTCGACAATCCGTTTATTCTGTCAATATTAACATACATATATACATACAATAATAATAAATAATAATAATAATGCACATTGCATTTAATACTATATAACATTTATATGAGGATAAACAAAAAACTTTATTTTCATGGTAATTACGCTATTCAAAAAAAACTTTTAAACATTTTAAGTGGCTAGATGTCAACTGGGAAGCGCATTAATTTTCTTCTGTTATTAACATTATCGATATTCATTATGCCATTTCCTCAACCCGCTCACGCAGTCACATTCACCACAACACCATTACTCGCATCACTCATGCACACTTAAAACGTTCCTCATCTCTACAATTGGAATTCCTCGGGTAATTCCGTCCTCGGGACAATCATCCCTCAGATGTATCTGGTGCAATGATACTTTCTGAAATCACGATAGTGCCTAAAACGTAGTTCGCACAAATCATGAACAATGACATCGTTTCGAAAAGAAACTTCGAAACTTCTTCATTTAATTAAACGCCTATTTTTATGTACACATATTCAATGGCGTTGTACATAACATTAATATAAGAACATGAAAAAATTGCACATTTAAATAAAAGCACACATAATCACTTAAGAATCATTAAAACTATTATAATAAAACAGTATTAGAATAAATGGAGATAAGAAAATATTAGGAATTACCATCACCGATCTAAAATGAATGGGTAACAAAACTTAAAATATAGACCATAAACACGACAATGGCGATTTTTCTCAGAATACTCATAGACAATGTCATTAATAAATGTTAAAATAACTTAAAGAAGTCTCTAAAATAATAGGTCTTCAACATTTTCTTAAAAATATCCAATGTCTCAGATTCCCTAATTGCAATTGGCAATGTGTTCCACAATTTCGGCCCAACAGTACGAAATCCCCTATCCCCGAAACTTCTGCGTTTATTAAAAGGAACAGAGTAGCTCAGCGAGGAGTGGTCAGATGATCTCAGATTTCGTGTCGGTATATGGTGTGACAGCAGCTCCATCAGGTAAACTGGTGCGTTGCCTCGAGAACAGTTGTACATGAATGTCATCATTTTAAATTCTATCCTCGCCTTTATGGGCAACCAATGAAGGTCTAAGAGCGCTTGTCTCGAACTGTCATACTTTTTACGCTTGAGAATCATTTTTGCACACATGTTTTGAATCCGTTGCATTTTGTTGAGATCGTACTGAGACACACCATATAGCACAACATTACAGTAGTCCAAGTGGGAGATAACCAACGACAAACAGAGGATCTCAGTGGCTTCCCTTGTGAGGTATTTACGTATACTTTTTATTTTGAAGAAGTTCAACATAGACGTTCTACATTTGCGTTTTATATGTTCTTTGAAGTTAAGTGGCTCGTCAAGAAAAGCTCCAAGATAACGAATGCACTTTTGTTTTTAAATGTTGTCATTTGCAATGTTAATAGAAGTAGTAACGCATTTGTCAAGCTGTTGTCGACTACCGAACATAATGAATTCTGTTTTCGATGTGTTCATTTTCAGTTTATTTTCATTCATCCAATCGTTTATAATCAAAGCGCACTGTTCAAGGTCTTGCATAGCGATCCTTTCCGCCACAGGATTTGGACGAAATCGCGTGTTTGCCGTATGGTCGTCAGCGAATCCATACACTGTTACTGATGGTGGAATGACGTCGAAAAGGGTCCCAGCGTACGTCAGATACAACCACGGCTCTAGACAACTTCCTTGAGGACACAGAACATTGTAGCTGGCGAAGCGTTGACGTCGATGAGCCTATCTTGACATAGCAGCTGCGTGGACGTAAGTACGAGTCGAGCCAATCCAACGCCGTACCGCAGACGCCGTACTGCTTCTCAAGGACGTCAAGCAAGATACTGTGAAGCACTGTATCAAATGCAGCAGATAGATCAATGGCAATGAGCCTTGTCACTTCCTGCTTTTCCATGCCGTCAAGGAGATCATTCACAAGACGTAACAACGCTGATTCACATGAGTGATGCCGTCTATAAGCCGACTGGTTCTTTGGCATAAGATTACTCTCCTCAACGTGTATATTGAGTCTATAAAGTGCGGCTTTCTCAATCAATTTAGACAAGAAGGACAAATTGCTCACTGGTCTATAGTTTGAGAACTCGAGTTCAAGGCCAATTTTCTTGATTAAAGGTCTGACAATCGCTTTTTTCCATTTAGACGGGAATACGCCCTGTTTCAACGAAAGATTCACCAATTTAGTAATAATAGATAAAAGTTCATTCAAATATAATTTCAAAATATTTGTTGGTAACACATCTAATTCGCATGATTTTGTCTGTAACTGGGTTATAAGCTTTCTAATGTCTTCACTAGTCAGCTCTTGAAATTTGAAGATAGGTGTGTCTTTATAACATGGCTTGTGATTGTCGAAATCTTTCAAGGAGTCACGGATTTTCTGAATTTTATTCATATAATGATCTGCAAATTTTTCAGCAAGAGTAGTCTCATCTTGTTCAATTGGCATTGGATTTTCGGAATGCTTTCCAGTCAATTCTGATACAAACTTGTACAATCTTTTAGGATCACCTTTAGAGTCAAAAACTTTCTGGCTTAAGGTCGCACACTTTTCTTTATTTATTTCATTTGTGTATTTATTACGAGCTTCTTTAAATTGTTCATGTAGATGCGGATGTTTATGCTCTTTCCAAAGGCTCTCTGATCTGCGAGGTTTCCGCTTTAGAATTAAAATGTTTTCTGTAAACCAAGGTTTAGGAGCTCGGCTAATGATTCGTTTTTCTTGTAATGGGGCATGAATGTCAAGGACTCTTTTAACTTTGACAGCTGCATGTCTGCTCCCCTGGGTAAATTAAACTTGGGTGATTTAAAATTTAAGCCGTCACAAATTGAAGTTCTACAGGCTTAATACAGTTAATGAGCTGCCATCCGAGCTGCCATCTTTGTTTTGACGTCTGTCCCCAAAAGCAGTCCCATTTAGGGAAAAGGCCGAGGTGATCCGACATCCTATATACATCCGTGAAATGATTCGTGAATTATCCGAGGTGTTCCGATTGCCATCTCTAGTGTACATCGACATATTTATATTCAAACGGAAACAATTCATTTATTTCGTTCCAGGTTTCAGCATGCTTAGAATAAACATTATAACATAAAAAATAACAGCATACAGACCTGACACCGTACCAGTTGTCCAAAACATCGTGTATCGTTCGTATTTCTATCGTAAGGTATCGTAAGGTAACGTAGCGTATCGCGTAATGTAATAGGCATATCGTAAAGTAACGTAACTGGCCACATCGTAAATTGTACATCGTACCGTAACGGAACGTAATGCTTATGACTAGACCCTTGTTAATATATATATATATACGTAAAAATATGGAAAAATATACGTACTCCGAATCCGTGGCACCTTTTCTTCTAAAAAATCAAATATAAACAATAAAATCTCAACTTTTGGCGCCGAGCAAATGTCTTAAAATCATCATCAGTGCATGAAAAGAACAGTTCTGAATCTTGTAAATAGCATTTAGGACATGGCTGATGAACAAAACTCCTTTGTAGAGCCATTAAACAGCAACAACAATAAGTCTGTCAGAAGGCTGCGTTTAGTTTAATGAGGTCAGCACATCCTCTCGGATTTTATAATGATCCCGCCATGTTCCCCATGTATGGCTTAAAATGTATCTGCCTGAAGTATGGTCTCAATTGGGCCCTTAGTGGGTACCTAATTAATATACCCGTTTAAAGATAGTATCCGACAGTTTGGACCAAAAGTATTTTCACTAAACAACAAAATAAATGAGTGTTACCTGAACAGATCTCACCACTTTAGTTTATTGACGTCACAAACTAGGTTAAAAAGTGAACCATAACGCAACAATCGTCATTACAAATGTATTCCCTGTCTGAGCCACGCTTCACAGTTAGCTATTTTCAAATTAGGAAAGCCACGTGACCACTCCTGTTTCAGCTCATCCACGTGATCTGCTTTGACGTAGAGGTTGTTTTTAGCAGGACTTCTAATTGTTCTTATTTACAGTTTTGAAAAGAATGAACATATTAGAATTGATAAATTCTTTCTTCCCTAAAATGGAGATAATCTTTGTAATCGTTTAAGCGAAGACTGAGGTATGACATATATATATATTCCACTTTTAGAACAAAATCAGTGCTAGCTCTATTTAGGAGTAGAACACATTTTCCTGGTTACAATTTAAAGAAATAATTTCATAGATTCATAATACCTTTAAACAAAGAGCAGTCATAATCTTCCCTCCAAATTGGGGTTCACTCAATCAGGGAATGGGTTTACCAGGAATGTTTAGATTTTGAAGACATTTCATCCTACAACGTGTCTTGTGGGTTTGGAAATTAGTTATTGTTTAATTTGGATATGATATTGGTTGGATATTGTATTATTTAAGTTTATGTAGGTGTTATCCTGTATTAAATATATTTAATGTAATTTATTTCTTCTAAATAATTGAAAGAGTGCGCTTTTTATTTATTCTGCTTTGTCGGAGCTGTGGTCTTTATTTTCTATGTAGCTGGATCGGAGTCTGAGTATAGTAAATATTCAATCATAGGCTATTTTATGATGGTAAATTGTGACCTTGGAGTTCCGATCTCCTCAATAAAGATTATGTTTATGTTTATATTCTTTAAATTGATCATCTGCTTTCTTTTTAAATTGGTTTAAAATCAAGCCGTACGTTTCTTTGATATTCAATCCGATTTTAGCGGGATTGCATTAAAGGAGGCTGTTTGGGCTATTTTGTCGGCAATTTCATTGCCTACAATCCCTTCATGATTTGATATCCAGACAAGAGGTATTTCTGTGCTATAGTTATTTTTGTCTTGGCAAAAGACTTATATATTTGATTATTTCTTGTCTGTTCGTTCCTTTAATTAATTGAAGAACTGGTACATGTAATACACTAAGCGAGTCGGTATATAAGTCTATAGTCCTCTCCAAGAGCCCCTTGCCACATGCACATGTAGCTTGTGATTAGCCTGCGCTAGAAGTGCATTTATGCAAGCCATTTTCCCCAAACCCGCAAAGCAATAGGAAGCACACAATGGGCTATATATAGAACAGGCTTTTTAAATTTGAAACATTTGTAGCTTCAACTGGTGCCACTTGACCAATTTTTCGCATTTATTTCCCACGAAGCAACCCAACATACACTATTTTGATGGAACGATTTTTGCCGGGTGTGAAAAATTGTTTTTGAAACATATACATTTTCCAATTATAAGTCTATGAGAGAAAAGAGACAGTTTGCCAACGTTTGCCTTTTTGCGATAGCACAATAAATACATGATGGGCATGCAAAACGTAATATTGAAACAACAGGCAGTCCACGGGGATACAGAAAATGTTTCTTTTTTGCGAAAGCTCGAGCCTAGCCTGTGCTAGAAGTGTATTTACGATAGCCTTGTCTCCATTACAAACCAATGGGAAACCCACAATGAGACTATGTATAGAGCAGGCGTTTTAAATTTGAAAAGAATAAAAAATTTAAGCTTTTACTGCTGCGCCTGGATCAAATTTTGCATTTATGTTCTCCAAGCAACCCAACATAAGCTATTTTCATGATGGGACATTTTGACAGACGTTAAAAGATGCTTTTGTAACAATATGTCTTTCCATTATAAGTCTAATGGAGAAAATAAATATTTAAAAAATAAAACCTTTGGAGCTTCTGCTGCTGCCACAAGACCATCTTTTGCATTTATTTCCTCAAAGCAACCCGACATACAATATTTACATGATGGGACTTTTGTCGGACGTGAAAAGATGATTTTGTAACACATATATTTCTTCCCATTATAAGTCTATTGGAGAAAAGGGATGCAAACTACTAAAAGTGTTCAGTAACTAATACAAATATATGATACAGGCAATCTCTCGTATACCACCTTTAAATAACAAACTAAACTTTAGATTGCCAGCTTTGTTCCGTTCCTAGAAGATCACCTAAGACGAAACATTCTGACGAATGCACGCCGATCATAGCAGCAACGGGCATGAAGCACAAATAGATTGAAACATTTTTATTTAAGGTTTGAATAAGAAAAAAACTTCGCGAAAAGATAACAATAATTTTCAGACATAAACTGTATCCGTCTATCGTCGATTATGAATTATGAAAAGGTTTTATTATTTCTTCTGTCGGAAACATTGGCCTCGTTAGCGTATGCGCGAATTGAGAGGATACTCCGGTTTATGACAGCCTGTAGGATGTAAAGCCATTCCTATATGGTTGCAAGTTGGAGGTCTTCTACATTCTGTGATGACGGTGCACTGGAATAAATGTCCAGCCCGTTTCAAATTTGCTCAATATGATCAGGCCAATCAAGTATATTGATGTCACCCGCGACAGTGAAGTCTCGAGAAATCGTCCAGTCAATCTTAGGCAAAAAAGTGTCAACCCTGAACAAATTGCAAAAGAACCAACACAAACATTTCCATGTGGTTTGTTATCTGTAGGATATGGGCAAAAAAGTCTAAAAAAATCTAAGCACGGGAAACATATGTTTTAAAATTGTTACATACCTGTAAAAACAAACTTTGCAAATTCAAAATAATAAGGAGGCATTTCTGGTGGTATGTACATTTAATAACATAGATTCATCAAAGTTATCATCAAAGCAGCTTATAACCCATGGTTTTCAAGTGAATTACTGTGCATGTCCCTCTAGTTTTATGTTCGCAAAATGAATGACAATACACTGGATTCATTTTTTCTATTTCTCTGTAAGACAGACAAAATCACAAATTATTTAAAGTTTCTATTAAGAAGTTGGAGGCAAACTGGTGATGAAGTTGAATGCCTAGACCTATTTGGAAAGGGGCTAGTATAGAGCGGAGTCTTGTAGCTTGAAATATTGCCTGTCCAAATGCTGGTATCTTAACATTAGAATCCCTTAAATAGATGAGACCTCTCTAATGGTGATTAGACTTAAAGGTTGATTCAATAGAACAAATATCATTTTAATAAGTTTAGCAAAAGTTGTAATCATGTCAATGCGTTTAGACTAGCTGTCTTCAGAATTCTGTCGCTGGAAAAACTCCCATAGTATAGACTTTACTGTTCTATGTAAAGTAACTACACCCGCCTTTCCACATATTTCAGAGATAATAACTGAATCACCAATATGTTCCATTAGCTATTGTTTCCTGTATCTATTAGCATAAGCATTGTCACTATAGTTCTCCCTCATCTTATGAACGAAATCACCCACGGTCACTGTTCATCGTGGTTATCTTCAAGGTACTTCACAACATATGCAAAGCTCTCTTCCAGCTGTGACTCAGATGGTCTTACTCGAGGTATTTATTTTCTGCTGAATTATTCCTGGAGAATAAGCTGCTGGAAGGGTTTTCAGTGTTCTTGGAATACATTGATGAGAGAGAGTAGAGCATCCAAATGCATATACAATAGATACATGTATACATTTGGTAAGTCTTTAAACGAACGCCAAAATGTTTCAATTTTAGATGTACTTAATAATTGTCAAGGAAATGTATCTGAAGTTAACGTTGCAATTCTGATGGTGCAATGCATCAGCAGGCCGTAAATGTTATCCTGTTCCCAAGCCTCTTACAGAGCTGCCATGGCCCATTCATCTCTCCTCTCTCGACAAACTTCCATAATGCTATTTCAAACTGTTAAGTGACACGTCAAATCCCCGTTTGCTCCGTTGATATTTGGCATACTTGCCACAGAATAAAGAACCGTTCTTAAATGTAAATGTTTCTGTCTCTAGACGAAGTCTAGGCAATATAAAGATCTTTAATGTGGGTGACGAAATAGTGGCATAGCGCTTGACTACATTTGGATAAGTTAATTTTTCTACATTTTACATGAACCTCCTGACAAGGTATTAGTAATGTTGTCACATCTAGCAACACTGGCAGAGTGAATACCATTACAACCTTTTTTCTCAGCTTAACTGTTTGACTACCATCATCAACTCTCTGATTACAGAAGACACAACTGACAATTCTCCATCTCTCTAAACTGAAAAAGTGAACGAAAAGAAAACTTTAATAAAAGTTACAAAGATCTGTACAAAAAGAAAAGGTCAAATCCTGTTTAAACCAAAAAGCGTTGGGTTGCATATTTTGTGTGAGTTTAAAAAATAATACTCTTCATTTAAAGAGCCACGAATAATACACGTTTTGGGATATCTTCTATTTCATTGAAAAAGATAATATATTTTATAATAATATTGTAACGGTTACAATGGCACAATATATACTCACTTCAAACTAGCCTTGCTTTCACAATCTACATGTCTTTTCAAATAAGAGTTTTGCACATAAATAATATGATCTTATTGGCTATGCTTAGATGTAGAGTTGCTCTTAAAACACTTACCTGACAAAGTCTGGTTTTATTGGTTTTCAAATATTTCAAAAATGCTACGCCAACACTAAATCAAACAGACAGTTTTCGATGTTTTGTAAATGGTAAGTTTCCACATCAGTGAAGATCCTTTATCTTAGTGGCCATCTTTGATGGCAATTTCAAGGGATTTTCAGTTGAATTGTATAGAAACGTAAATTGTATTTTCTTGTCGCTTCTTCATTTGTGGTCCAAAAATTAAAAGCTTTACACCATTGAAAAGCTCTTAAATTCATATTTTTAAAATATAATATAAATGTACAAAGAATTAATACATATCAATAGATAAAATTATTAGCTCATCTTTAAAACATGAGTTGTGTATCTTTTTTGTAGTATTTTTGTTACTTTTAAAATCATCAAAATATAGTTTTGATATTTAAAATACTCCATAAAAGCTTTTAAAATTGATACAAAATTCAGTAAAATAGACTGAAAAATAAAAACACAGTGGTGGGTTTAATACAGCACATATTTCCTGATTTCTGCCTGCATTAGCCTTTGCGTTGAAAGATGGCTGCCTTAAACTGTCTTATCAGTGCCTATGACATCACATGGAAACTATACACAACCGCGCTGTGATGTCACACAGAATATATATATATATATATATATATATATATATATATATATATATATATATATATATATATATATATATATATATATTGACAGCCTTCACTGTGATTCGCATTACGACCGGATTAAAAGACTATTTTCACAAGTTTCCCATTATTAGATTTCTCTAGACTTTTAGTATGTTGTTCCAGGGTACATGAATCTATTATTTTATCGTAGTTAAGTTTCTTTTGCAATTAGTTCAGGGTCGGATCTTACATTGACTAGACTAAAGGAAGCGTTGTCATGTTGAAAGGTACGGCCTTCTTAAACGGAGTGTGTTGATAGCCACCGACAGCTATATAAGCAGACGGACAAGCCTGGAGATCAGCTAAATTTAGGTCAGAATAAAATTGAATCAATGACCATGAATAAAAAAGTATATCTATTATTTGTGCCGTCCGATATGCATGGAGAGCATTAAAGGCTTACAAAACATAACAGTGTTATTTATATTTTATTTATAGGCAGCTTTATTTGTATTTAAACATTTTTTTCGTTTAAAGGTCGTTGTGTCCTATATAAAAGTGTCACTTTAAACAGACAAGACGACTAGACGGTTCTATAAACTGTGTGACATCACATATTTTATTGAGTTTAATAAATCTTTATTACTTTCAATATGCGACAATATGCACTGAATCGGAACCAGAACCTATCAACTATCCTTCTGCTGCCATCTTGCGACCCAGGTTAATGATTATATGAAAAAAGTACCTGAAAGCTTAGTTGGGGATAGTCGCTTATGGAGCCTAGGTAGTTCATGATTATGGAGCCTAGGTAGTTCATATGACTGCGATAATCTGATTTCTTACCTCGTAATATTTCTTCACGATATGCTCAGAGAAAAAGGTCAAAGCACTGAATTAACTGACAAAGCCCTAACCATAACCTTTAGCCACAGCTTTACATGAATTATATATGTTGCCATACTAAACTGATATCAAGTCAATCAGTTATTGAAGAATTTGTCCGACATGTCCATACTGAGTAAAAGACATTGAAAATGAGTATGTATCTCGGTAAGTATTTTATCAGATTTTGAAGGATTGTATGCACAATGGATAAGATGCCTCATACTGGATAGAACAGTCCACAAATAGTACTAAATACCCGTGCTCGAATAAAGCACGAGTAAAGGACATTATATATCTACTCGCTTAGGGAATTATCCACAAGGGAACATGATTATCAAATGATGCAAAGCAAACGTTTAAATTAAGTTAAATAAACGTTCTACATATGACTTGAAATGTTGCGAAAGAACCAGATGCTGACTGGCGTACACGAGTCGTTTTCTTCAGACTTACATGAATTTGTAAATACATTATAAATGAATTGAAATGTAAAACATGCCTACGGCCTTTAAATATAAATCGAAACGTGACTGAAATATCAAATAGGTTTTGATTAAGGTCAGTATTTTATTTATTTACAAGGAATGATAACTTTTCAATGTATCCAGATATATTTATACATTTCTTGTTTTAATAGCATTTCTAGACAAATCGTGAAATCAGATCACTTGAAACCCCAGCTTTTATCATATATGTTGACAGATGAGGTACACAGTGATAAATGTTTTCAGTTTAGGTCACTAGCTTTCACAGATTTAGACGAGGGTATAGTCTCAAACACATTGGAAGAAAATAATTTGCATTCAGCTGATTGAAGGAGGAACTATTGTTGTGTGCGAAGGATTGCCAGAAAAGAGATAGTAGGAGGATGCCAGGGGATCTTACACCTATCAGACATGTTGTTGACAACAATGTCAATGTTTAAAGGTTAACAAAAGGTGAAGTCAAGGTCAAGCTGAGTGTCGTATAATTGTATTTACTTTCTTTGTTTTTGATAACAGTTTTCAGTACACAAAATGATATATTAAAAGGGTAAATAATGAAAGAAACAAAGAATTAAACCTCCTTGTCTATTTCTCTATGTATTTTACTTTCCTTTATTTTCTTATTCTTTCTTTCTTTTCTGTCCCTTCATATTTATTCTATGTTGTATTCTTTCTTTCATTAGATCCCAATGTGAAATGAAGATCTACCCTAATCGGTGTTTTAGATTTCACGCAAGGAAGAAAGGGTTGATTTAAATTAAAGACTGTGTTTTTTCAAGTTTAGATAACTATTAAAAATTACAAACATCATCATAACAATGCATTGTTATTTTTTTTAAAATATGAAATTAACACAATATATTTTTATGAATTAAGAATGCGGAGAAAACCTGTCCTAAACCAAAAGGAGAAGTAGTTCCAGACAAAATATTGCAGATCATCTTAGGCCTAGTGATGTTAATGCTAAGTCCATGTAAGCTCTGTGATTATTCCAAGGAAGGTCACTTAAACAGGCCAATAAGAACCATTATATATCCAAGGCAGCCAGGTCTTGCAGCCTGGTCTTGCAGCCAGGTCTTGCAGCCAGGTCTTACAGTCAGGTCTTGCAGCCAGGTCTTGCAGCCAGGCCTTGCAGCCAGGTCTTGCAGCCAGGTCTTGCAGCCAGGTCTTGCAGCCAGGTATTGCAGTCAGGTCTTGCAGCCAGGTCTTGCAGTCAGGTCTGCAGCCAGGTCTTGCAGTCAGGTCTTGCAGCCAGGTCTTGCAGCAAGGTCTTGGTCTTGCAGTCAGGTCTGCAGCCAGGTCTTGCAGTCAGGTCTGCAGTCAGGTCTTGCAGCCAGGTCTTGCAGCCAGGTCTTGCAGCCAGGTCTCGCAGCTAGGTCAAGGCTTTTACATATAGTCACATATTTGCCAAGTGTAATATATTTTGTATTCTTCTTTGTTCTTATAATATTGTTCTATACCTATGTGGCATTGATTTATTTCAATATTCCAACTGCTTGTGTGTGGCAACCGCAGTATTATTTTGTACTATTATATTTATTAATTTGACATGGTTGTTTAGGTTCAATTTTATTAAGTTGATTAAATCGTAAATGTGCATCCTGTTGCTTATTTTCCTCTAAGTTTATCGTGTTGTTAATGAATTAATTCATGTGGTTTTAATTTATATATTGCCTTAATTATGGTTATGCTAGGTCACTTTAGTCCTTTTATTTAAAATTTAATATTCGTTTATGCGTTTTATTTTTAATTTGCATCCTTTACCTGGTATGTGTTAAATTAATAACAAAGATCTTAGTAAATTAGAGTTATAATTATGTTTTTGGCCGTTGCCAAAGTTACTCACCACAGCTACATTTTTTTCACAGGGATGTTTATTGAGGTCTATTGATGGCACACATTTATCGACCAGATATTCACCCGACAAATTGACATCAGTCTTATAACGGCCCACTATCGGCCCAATATCCAAACACGATATTGGACCGATATGACATATATTTTGCAAAACCGATATCAGCCCGGTTTGAAATCCGATATTGGTCCGATATACAAAATCATATTGGTCTGATATTGGAACGATATACAATGATTACTGGGATTGCACACTTTAACCAAACTTAACTTACTAAAAACGGAAATTTACCGGTTGTATGCAAAATACTGCGTCCACTTAAATAAATATGTTACGGTAATTTTTCCGTTGTTATAGAATTAGCAACGAACCTTTTGGCTACTGCCAAGTCCTTTGATGTTTTTATCAATTATCATCAAAAGCCTTGGATTTATCGGAAATTGGCATATTGTATAATGAAAGTACAAAAGAAATGATCGTGCAAACCTTGTAAGTTGGGATTTGTAAATATCATAGAAGGTAGCGTGAGATGAATCACCGTCAAGGTATGGATTATTAACAATACTAAATTTGAAGTCGACTCTCTTGTCATAGAAGTTAGTAGAGACGTTGTCATAGGAAACAGCTATCACTGTGTCTAGAAATGCTACATTTAAATGTCAGATATTTGCTTTATTTAAGGAAAGTTCTGGAGGGTAAATCAGATGGATCATTTAAGAAAAGAAAGCATTATCTATAGTTAGAATAAGGTAGGGTGACGTTGAATTGAAAGCCTCTATGATGTGGCAAGATCCAATAAAGTTAACGTGAAATTACGTTCAACGCAGTATAAAACAAATCTGCAATTAATGGCGCACAGTTGGTTCCCATAGAAATACTAATTACTTGTCAAAATAAAGTGTCACCGCATTTTATGAAAATAATGTCTAATAGGAAACAAAATGTTTTCAGCTGCAAATAAACTCCTCTACGATAGAGATTGAAGATTGGGACAAAAGTTACATCATAGTCACTTATATCAGATAATAGAAACAAACAAGTGTATTAAACATTCAATACTGTCTACATGGTTTTGGATTTTAACTTAGGTTAGGCCTAAATTAAATGCTCATAATGCCACCGGATTCGACCAAAATATACTGAGTTTGAAATTAACTACTACCTTTTACACCCATGCAATCAGAATATAAAATCATGAGAGCGCCATTCTTCTTCGTATGCGTGTAGTAGGCCTAGCTTTAGACCGAAATGCTGGGATGATACATAACCTATTTCAGAGCCGCAGAAGCCAGTGAGGCACCGCGCGGAATATCTCGGCCTTGTAGACAATGCATGTTAGTGGAACACACGATCTAATATCAGTTCGCTACCCATTTCGACCATTTTTTCTAATCAATGAGCGATATTCGTACGCGGCATTGCTCATTAAAAAATCTACATTTCATGTATATCTGAGTTACAAAATGAACAACCAGTATGAACCGATAACAATAATAATGTTAATATTTGAAGCATATCTGGCCACAATTGACGCGCCTAGTCTCATTAGACATACATATTTGTTATACATGTATATGCACGCATTACTTGTTCCCAAGTTTGATTAACTGACCGTGAGTAGTTGAAGTCATCTAGGGTCAATCTTGTGTACTTCCGAAGTCTGTATTTCTCATATCTCTATATACCGGTGGATGTATTATGTTCAGGTCAAATGTTCTTTTTTATGTTATTGTCTGTATTCGAACCTTTATCCATGCACCCAAAGACTATTCATTACCGCATATATGTTTAAGAAATAAAACCACGGCAGAATTGTAATCTTTTAATAACAAAAAGCTTTGCTGTTTACTGGTCGGTTTGTCGTAGGCAAAAGAAGTTCCATTATCTAACAGGACATTGACTGCGACCATTGATGCTTGGCATCAATGTTCTCCTGTTAAGTATTACAGCCAGTCTGTTTTTGATTTAGCCATTTATGAAACGCTGCATATTATAATAAAAATATATGACAAAGTCCTATGACCATTGAAACATATACCAAACTCCGAAAAGGCACAGAATAAAGGTTCTTCACATGCAAGCCAAGCGAAAAGTAAGAACAAATTTGTGATGAAAACATAATTAAAAACATATATGTGATAATATACTCAACTGAAAGCAGATAGTGGCAAAATAAAACATATGCATGAAAGCACTATCTGTTTTATGACTGTATGACTAACGGATATAGCACGTTAGTTAACTAACACAGAATTGTAGTTTTTCTTGTGCGCATTATGTACGACAACACGATAAGACAATCTATGCATTGCTTATCAACTGCACAAGAAGCTGTTGAAAATATAATCACATATATTTAAATTTTTGAAATTATGTATTAAACACTTTGAATTACATTTAGATCTTAATTTTAATTAATCAATATAAATATGTAAGAAACAGTTAACATAAAATTGTGTTTGATTCATTCTTGTTGTTTCTACTGTGTTACAAATTATTTAATGTCTTACTTTAATTTTAATTATTTCAATATTTACTCAATCTTAGTTTTTATTTATAAAGATCCTCATTTATACTCGAAACAAGATTATTTTAACTGTAAGCCTAACGTTTATTTGTAATGAAAATTGAATGGCAGGATCTTTATTAGTCTAAGGCATGCGTAAATGTAATTAAGAAAATTAAGAAAAATATAAGTTATCGGATAGCAGAGACAAATTAAACAAAATCAATCAACCAAATAAAACGTCATTTTTGTGTAGTTGAAATACGCGGATAAATTTTATGGCTTGTGGAACGTTACAAAATTCGAATGAAAAATATTTGAGATAATTTGCATATTTACTTTTTTAAATATTTCATTTATGTTGTAAAACTAATATTTCTATAGTAAAATTCAGCATTTATATAGTTAAAACATATTTCTGTTTCTATATTTATATTTATATGGTAAATTTTCATTATGTGTTTTTAAACAAGCATACTTTTATATTCGATAAAGTGAAAAAATATTTATGTTAACTAATTGCATTATAGGATACTTATAACATTTGTAACGAACGATTTCAATGGACCACGATATTTGGCCGATCATTACAAACATGACTGCCCCCTCTAGGTATTATCGGTACGTCTTTTCAATATACAGTCAACTCTCGTTATCTCAAAATCGGTTATCTCAAATTTCTGGTTATGTCAAACTGTTTTCTACGGTCCCGTTTTTTTCCCTATAGTTTCTATATAGTTCGACTCCGCTTAACTCAAATTCGGATATGTCAAATTATCGGATATCTCAAACTAAATTCTTTGTCCCCACACGTATAAAACTGTTGAAATCAGTTGGTCTATCTCAAACTTCAAATTGCCAATTATCGGCAATCAGGATTTCACATAATTTAGAGAAGAGGTTAATCGATTATTATTTAATTAGCTGATTTAATGAACAACAATTTCGTTAATCTTTTAACGCTGATTAAAGTGTTTCAGTTTGTACTTGTTGTTGTAGAACTTGCAGGTATCAGCTTTAGGTATACAAAATTAGGCCATGCACTTACGACGACGCAACAACCTACAATAAACACTTTAAACAATAACACTTTAAACAATATTTACACAAACTATCCTTAAATTCGGATATCTCAAACTTCGGATATCTCAAACTATTTTCTACGGTCCCTTGAAATTTGAGATAACGAGAGTTGACTGTAATTGATATTAATTTTAATCTTTATATCATACAGTAAGCAGTCTGTTTAAGATAATATTATTTACTGCTATTATTAACGAAGTGGCATTTTCCAAATCAATGGTGGCAGCCAAGTTCGAAATGTTGTCCAATGAAATCGTTTGTTTCAATCATTACCCATGATGCAATTATTTAACGCATTTTTCTTGCTTTTTGTAGAATATAAAATAATTTTACCATATACATATTTTTTGAATGTAAATACAAAATATTTGTATGCAATACAAATGTGGAATTTACCACATAAATATAAAAATATACAATATGAATGTGTATTTATAACACTTAAAAATATTTTTTGCATTTTGCAACGTTTCACACGCCATAAAAACTGAGGTAAGAAACCTGTGTCTTAGCTAGGTGTTTCTATCAAATAAAACTAACTTATCACAGTTTATATTCTTTATTTTTTTCCTGCTGCATTTCCTTAGATTGCCTCAATTGAAGGGATATTTTTTTCAACTTTAAAGGCGTATTGTTTTTGTGTTTTTTGTCTGTTTATTGTTTCTGCGACTCTTATGAAAATACATTGTTAAGGGCACAGTGTCGTAGCAGGCAAAAACAATAAATTGCAACTGTTCGGTGAAAAAGAAGAACCCAGTATTCCGCGATTTACACTGCAATTCTGAAAAAGGAAGTAAAGGTAAAGGAAACTTGCCACTGTTTTTCGAGATCTTGTTTGTTTGTTTATTGGGTTTATCGTCACACAGTATTTCAGTTATCTGGAGACGGTGTCCAGTTGAAGCAGTAATAGTGCATCATTCACTGTGTATCGCATGCCACACCCAGCCAGTCACATTATCACACCGGGCCAACCATGGAAATACTCTTATACTTGCTTGAGCGTTAGAAAGGGAGCTATACCACTACCATTTTTAGCGACCTTGATATGTCGCGGCCTGATGCTCTTTCGATTGCGGTACCAGGTCCGGTCAGCAAGGTCTTGTTCACCAAAGACACATAGTATTAAAAAGCTTACACTGCAGCTTTCAATAATAAAAAGATTAGGCAGTAACCAGGAATAAAACAAAATAAGTGAAAAGTATAGTTCGCATCCTCCAACCCGTGTTGTCGTTCGTTAATCTTGTATATGTGTGTAATGATATTGTAAAGTTTCTAGCATATTCTTCCCGTTGCATTCTTTTGCGGTGTCTGTGATGCCGCACGTCTGTGATCTTGTTGGTTGTTGTAATGTGTTTGGAGTTTCTTCAATTCATCAATTAAAGTACTTATGGTGACGACCCACTTTGTTGGTTGCGGAAGACCCCAGCACCATCGGCTTACAGCAGATCAGCTGAGAACCTGGGTATAAATCACACGGTAAGAGGCAAACAGTCAGGAGTTATATTCACCAGTCGTCCTTGTTAGCATGAAGGACAATAGGCTACGAATGTGTGTGCATTACAGGCTGCTTAATGAAAGAACGGTGAAAGACTCATACGCCCTACCAAGGACTGAAGAAAATCTTGACTCTCTACATGGCACCAAGTATTTGTCGACAGTCGATATGAAATCCTACATGCCACTCGGGCTTACTTATTCGCAAACTACTTACCAACGTGTAATGGAAGAATGTTTAGGATCACGAAATCTAACAATTTGCATTATTTATTTGGATGATCTCATAATTTTTAGTAAAACTTTTAAATAACACTTGGACAGATTAGAGCCATTTTGACAAGATTAAAAGAGTGTAGCTTTTCCTCCTTGGACATACGTTAGTAAAGACGGAATAGAGACAGATCCTGATAAAACAGACAAAGTTAGAAACTGGTCGAAATCTGCTGACGCAAAAGATCTTCACTCATCATTGGATTGTGCAGGATACTACAGACGTTATACAAACGACTTTGTCAAGATAACAAGACCCTGGCTGAGTTGATTCCGCATCCCACCACAGAGAAGAGAGACAGACATAAACTAGAACAAAACCGGAAATGGACAGAGGAACATCAAAACATATTTGTACAACTGAAGGTCATATTGTCATCTCCACCACCTATTCTTGCTAACCCGGACTTCAAAAGACCGTTTAAAGTACACACGGACGTCTGTAACACAGTTGATGAAGCTGTTTTGTACCAGAAAAATGGAGATTTGAAAATATCATTGCCTTCGCCAGCAGATCGCTTTCAAAGTCGAAGAAAAGCCACTACATTTATAAACTGGAATGCACTTAACAGGGCCATTACAGAAAAGATCAAAAGAGGAGTTTTGTGCAGAGACATTGTGGAGGAGAAAAAGAAAACAGAGCAACTTGTCGTCCCTAAATTTTATAGATTAGACATTCTAAAAGGTCTTCATACCAACCTATGACATACAGAAATAGAGCGTTGCACCCGTTTGATTCGGGTGAGTTTTAGGTCAGACATAACTACTGACATAGGAGGATGGATTAAGAAGTGTGACAGAAGTTTAAGAAGGAAAACAGAAACTAACATCATAGCACCTTTAATAAACGCCAGTACATCATAAACAATTTAACTTGTTTGCTTTGACATTTTTATCTCTGGAGTCATCAAAATGAGGCTATTCCTTAATACTTGTCATAACGGACCCTTATACAAAGTATGCCAAGGCAATACCTGCTAAGAATCAGATAGCAAACAACAGTTGGGGCATTTTATAACAACTTTACAGTACACAATGGAATTCCAACTTTGAAAGCGGCATCATAGAGGAACTATGCCCATTGACTAACATCAAGAAAATTCATTAATAAGTATGCTTGGAAAACTCTCAGAAACAGGATTGGAAATCGTATATAAACTCTTTGGCCTTTGCATACAATAACACTACTCTCGAATCAACACGATATTCACCTTATGAGTTGATGTTCAGTCGCGTGCCCATTGCTCATAGAGTTGCTCATAGACACTATGTTTGAGGAGGCTATGACAGATGGTCAACGGAGAATGACAACACATGAATACATTTAAGATCTGAAAGATAGGATGAAAACAACAAGAGAAATAGCAGTCAAGTATGTTAAAAAGACAAACAAACAGAAGTTTTACTACGACAAGAAAGTGCGAGGAGGGGAAAAGCTAGATATAAAGGCTCGGGATTTGATAAGAATACAGGCTAGAGGAGAAGGGAAATACAAGTTAGCGGATAAATACGAAGAGAAGCTTTACACTGTCATTGAAAAGGTTACAGATGAACTGCCTGTCTATGTCGTTCACGGAATTGACACAAAGCTGATACTCCGTAATAACCTGTTCTTTTTAGACTATCGGGATGAGCATGATGCCACAGATAAGAATGAATCTTCTGTAATTCCACATATAGAGGCAGGAGAGACTCAGAGAAAGGAGTACGAGAACAGAGAGAAAGGCTGCATCCAGGGAAGAAAACGAATCAAATGAAGGTTACGTCACGTGAAGTAAATATGCTGAAGGAGTTGTGTTTGTTGAGTACATCAACACACGTGTGGGACGCCAATGAACCTTATTCACTTCTGGTAAAGGAGAGTAAGGAGGCAGATAAGAAGGAAGAGATGGATAGTAGAAAACATAGAATAGAAGATGTTGTTGAGGTAGAAGATGTGTCTGTTGAACCAAATATCAACAGACGATATACTAAACAAACAGCCAACAGTATATATAGTGTGGGAAGAGATAATCCAGTAGTTTTATATGAAAGACTGACAGTGAAGAAAGACCATAATGAGACAGTATACGACAGACAGGGGAAAGGCTAGAAATAGCCGCAAGTAGAAAGGTGAGTATAATATAGGAAAGAATATATGACAAAGTCCTATGAGTATTGCAACATATACCAAACTCCGAAAAGGCACAGAACAAAGGTATTTCACATGCAAGCCACGCAAAAAGTAAGAACAAATCTGTGATGAGTCATTTAAGGAAAAGAGCAAACCCGACAGTTACCGCCTTGGAACAGTCAGTCGGCAATATGGACCGACTGCGGTGCTTAAACCGGTTTTACAGAGCTCTAACCTCGCACTTCCTGACGAGTTTCTCAAATGCAAGCAACGAAAAGAAAACGATCTATTTGAAAACAAAATGTTCATGCGCTGAAAGGCAAGGAACATCCACGAAGATGAACCCGGCGAGGTGAATATAGAATTAGCTGATAGATACAATGAGGAAAGAGTAAAAGAAGAGAAGAAATATAAGGATATAACCGCCTGAACCGCCTAGAAGATCGGACAAAGTGACTGCAATTCCAGAAAGATACGGACCATACATCTTATTTAGAATGCAGGAAGATTATACTCTAGATTTGATGCTTTGAAAACCATGATGGCTTCTGGAATTCTGAACAGAATAAATAGTGAGATGGTCAGGAAAATAGTGAAGGCTATTGTGAAACAGCCATTTATTAACAATAGTGTGTAAGTATTTCATCAATTGGGCTTTCAAATAAGTTGTCTGCCCATGAGTACTCTCCGAAAGCGCATGCGCACTCGTGCTGATTAAAACTTCCGGGGCATAAGTAAAAATTGTATGAGCCTGTATAACATAAACATCGAGTGACATGGAAAGTTATTAAAGAAAGGAACAAAACCGAAATGGAAATCGCCGAAATATTGTTGCATATATAAAGGTGTTTATGGCGGGAAGGTGGTCGCAAACAGTTTCATTGCATCGATTTCCTCAAAACAAACGACTACGGCGCATTTGGACTTGCGATGTCAGAGAGTAATGAGAAATTTTAAGCAGATTTGATATAATATAATATAATATAATATAATATAATATAATATAATATAATATAATATAATATAATAAATATAATATAATATAATATAATTGTATTTTCATAAAACTATAGAATTCAGCTCCCGCCTTGAATTCAGGTTAAAGACGTTATAGTTATAAACATCCTTTTCACAAAAAACTGGGAACATTTCAATGCTTTCAGACCAATCTGGTCTTCGCCCTGTTCACACTTCGCTCTCGACCTGATTAACCACCCTTCGCAGAGTGAATCACACTTCGACCTTAGTCAATAACATGTCGCCTTTTGATAGAAGTTTATGAGCTACACTTTAACCCTTAATCTAAATGTATAAAAAGTAAAAAATGTATACTTGTTAATATATATCTATTTCTTTATACGGTTTCACCTTGTATTTTTGTTTATTTCGTCTTCATATACTAGAAATTATACTATGAGCATTGTTAGTCCTTCTTAGCAAAATCAACTTTTTCTTATTTTAAACTTCTCGTAACAAAGAAAAAAATCTTAACATGAATAAAAATATATACATGTACGAATGGTAACGAGTTTTTGGTTTAAATGCAATGTTACTTCTTATAAACATGTTTTAAAATAAACTCGTTATAATCTAAAAAATATAATAAAATCTCTCCAAAACTGGAATGTAAGACATTTATATTAAATAACTAAAATATGCGTGATTTCCTTCTATTATTTATAAACAAATAAAATAATTAAAGCGTATGTAAAGTTTGTTAATTTTATGTTTAAATGAATCACCGTGGTTACTGTTGCCACCAAAAGGTGATCTTTTATTGATGTTCAACATTCAATATTCAACTGAACATCTACGTAACATGTTCTACTCCATTTGAATATTGAATGTGATTTGTGACCATTAAGGAAGGCGATGTGTGAAAATGACGACGAGTTACTTATTCATGTCCAAGGAACTGTAGTTGCTCAAATCTGTAAGTTTGAAATGGTTAAATTCTTTCTGTTTACCCGCGCTTTGTTGATTCCTTTATCCTTTTCCGACATCTTTTTTTTAAATCCAGAGTCCCCAGAGGGGTCAGCGGCAAGTAGCCTCCCTTTGAAATCAAAAGAAGTAACCGAGTTATCGGAAAGTCCAATATAGCTTCAAGTGTTTATTTTAATTGTTTTAGTTTTTTATCCATAAGCTTACTAATTTTGACACTAAGCTGCATGTTTTTACTAATTAGTTTAAAAAAGATATATTGCAAGGATGCAATATTATTTTTGAGGTGGGTATATATATATATATATATATAGCATATATATGCTACAAACTGAACAAAACATGCAACTTTACTGAGACAAACTGATGAAATACAAGTTTATGCATGTAGGAATTTAAGAAATAACAGAGAGAACAACATATGAAGACAAGAAATAGGGTAACACTTAAAAAGATCAATAAAACAGTCGAACAAATGCGCAATAAATAGGCGATACAATCTTTTATATTATGCGGTTAAATATTAGGACACATGAAAAAATAGCAGAAAAAGTCCTGAAAAGAAAAGGCGCAATAATCGATAAACACAGTGAAAAACACGCGGACAGACATGCAATCATAGTGACAGACAGAATGACAGACACACAGACAGACCAACAAACAGAGTGATAGACAGAAAGACAGATAGACAATCAAACAGACACACCGACAGACCCACAGACAGTCATTCCTACAGACAGACATTCTGACAAAATAGACAGGCAGGCAGACAGACAGATAGATAAAAAGGGCTGATGTAATAATACAAATATACCCAGCAAAAGAATCAATACATGTATAATCAATTTCAAACGCGTGAACAAACAAAGACTATATACATGTAGTACTAATGCATATAACCTATGTGTAAAGTATAAATAACATATATAGGCACGCATATGATCAGTGGTAGGACGCTATAGAGTGACCTTGCCGCAACTAAACACAAGATCAGAAAGCGTTATATATTTATATACAGCGCCGTGCCAAAAATGAGTGAACTTTTAAGATGGCGTCTACGTCATTTTGTCGTTACGTAGATTTTCTGGCTATCGCGTTTTCACGAATATCAAAATAATTGAATTATTTAATGGTCTAAGGGAAGCAACTAGTACTAGCTTCATTTTGGCGGAAGTTACGAAATGTTGTCGTCTGTTTACATTCGAAACGCTTCCGGGTTAAGAAATCGGTAAACACGGTAAACAACTGTGAGATGGGGATAAATCCCTTATATTATCAATGGTGAACGATGGTTATCGAGCTTCAGAAATATGTAAATTGCTTGGGAGAAGTAAATCTACAATTTCAATGTTTTTTAAACGTTACAACGATAGAGGAACATCCGAAAACTTGAAAAGAAGTAGACGTCCGAAAAAAGTGAGTAGCCGCGGACTTCGTAAACTTTCTCGAATCGTAAAGTCAGATAGACGACGGCCTCTTCGAGACATTTCTGCTGCATTTAATAGCACTGGTGTCGAGAAATGCTCTGTTAGAACAGTTCAACGAAACTTGCACTTTCTCGGATATAAACGACGGCCAGGGAGGAAAAGGGTAGCTATTTCGAATGCCAACAAGAAAAGGCGGATATATTGGTGTAGGACTAAACTGATATGGAAAGTTGATACGGAGTGGAAAAATATGATATTTAGCGATGAAATGATGATACATTTAAAGCCTGAAGGTCAGCTTAAGGTTTGGAGAAAGGCGAATGAAAAATGAAGACCCGAGTGTTTAGGGTATGTTTCAGCTAGTCAGGGTAAGAACTTGAAAATGATGGTCTGGGGTTGTATGTGTTACACTGGTCTGGGGATGTTGGCATTCACTGATGGTAATATGACCTCTAAGAAATACATTGAAACACTAGATCAGTACTTGTGGCCTACAGTTGCCAAGCATTTTAATGACAATGACTGGATATTCCAAGAAGACAATGCTCCAACCCATAAGTCGAGGGAAGCAACAGCTTGGAAGGAAAGAAACAACATTCCTGTATTTTTCTGGCCTGCACAGTCCCCAGATCTCAGCCCGAAAGAAAATGTTTGGTTACTATTAAAAACTAAGATAAAAACCCAACTTCAACACATTCACAATGTAAATGACTGGAAAGAGCACCTGCTCAGTGCCTGGAATGATGTGCCTATTTCTTATGTTCAAAGACTTTATTCCACTTTACCACGCCGTGTGAAACATATACTGATCCAGAAAGGCAACAAGACCAAATACTAAACCAAGAAAATCATCTGATCTGGTAAGTTTTTCATTTCAAAGTTTGTGCAGTTAGCTTTCTCAGTATGGCGGCCATCTTGAAAGTTCACTCATTTTTGGCAGGGCGCTGTATTTTTCAGAAAATACAACGTTGAACAAAGTCAATGTGGCAACCATTGAATGACACAGACAACAAATTTAAATTACATACAGTTTTCATGTTATACTATTGGTATGACAATGATGATAATAAAAGATAAGTTGAAATATATAAATAACATTTTTTACTTGAGAAATGTAATGCTAAGCATGCAGCCAATAAGTATGTATATTTTCACATTTGCTGTAATGCAGCCAGGCTATGTGAATTTGTTTGAATATTACATTCAAAAAAATAATCATAGTTACATTTTAAATGCAACTCTACAATAGAGCAAGTCTTACCTAACAAGATATTAACAAGACAATGTCTATCAAGTGTTCTAAGAAAGTAAAAAATGCTTGATCCAAATACAACATTGATATAATCAAGTAATTTTGTTCTGAACGTACGTAATACAGGACAATCCAAAATTATGTGGTCGGTAAGACAAATATCACCCGTTAGACCGTTGCATTTTCAACAAGTTTCATTGAAACGAGATGTAAAGGCTATAAACCTGGCAATCGTCTTGCAGTACGATACTTTGTAAGGATGACTGGAAGCATACGCCTAGATATAAGACAGTCTGTATTGATCATGGAGAGACCTAAATCTGCCAAAAACAGAGTTTGAAATATTATATAACCAAATAGATACTTCCCTGTTCCACACTGCTTTCTTAATGGTCGCTTTCCAATTAAGTTTGGAAAATCACCAGTATCTAAATAATAGTTAAGCCAGTGCGTGAGTGAGTATTTCTCTAATACGTTTTGGATATCATAGCAGTAGCCGTCGGTTGATTTTTTAAGTCTAAATTGAGCCCATCTATAAATAAAAACCCTCTTTACGGAAGACTTCGAACACAATCTACACATTTGACCAAATAATGTTAGTTTTTTTTAATCTAATTCCGATTCCAAGGACAGACAACCAACAAGACGAAGGGCAATATCAGTTCGTGTACGCAAAAGTAGGCTTTGGAATGATTTGATACACATTCGGTGAGCACGCTCAAGGGTGCACAACTCCGACGGTGTTAAGTTGAATAGACATTTGGCTCTGTAAAGTGACTTAGGGAGCACGAAATGTTTTTACATGTGTTTTGGGTAATTTTGTTTGCAAGAATGTTGGTTCATTTCAGTATGGTCTTTTGTGGTGTATATTGTTGTTACTGCTATATCTGTGTGTAGGTATAGTATTTATGCTGTAATTATGTATATACTGTAGTGGACAGTGAACTTTATTCACTGTTAGTAAGATAGTTATTTTCATTAACTTATAGTTATGTTGTCTTCTACGTTGACATGACTATGACGGGACGTCATTTAAGAAAGGGTGGAAGTGTGTAACCGAGTCAACTGTTTGATAAATACCTGTTTTCATGGTTATCTCCCTTTCATCATTACTTGGTTAAACTGCTTTTAAATTTATTCTCTCTCTTTCATGGTTGACTGGAAATGTAATAAGTACCTAATATTCTATTTTGTTAGTTTCCCGCCTTTAGTGATCACATGATATACTTTTCTAAACAGTAGAACAACTGGTAGAATAAGGAATGTCTAAATCTTGTAGTCTTTCTATGTCATTGTTGTTGTTGTTTTATGGTCAATATTGTAAACTCAATACATTTTATTGTGCATAATTACATTGTAATTGATTGTTTTAAAGGTTATAGTTAAAAATGTGTGGCAATGAGGTTTAAGTGTAAAGCATATATTAAATCATTGCCTGTAAAACATTCTGTTTTGTAACTAACTATATAATTTTGCAATTACTATCTGTATATTTATTATTACTCATTTTATTTTACAGCACCTGTTTTTTCTTCTAGGTCAACTCTTGTACATTCAACCAAAGATCTACGAAAAAATGATATTTATCTAACTCATTAAACCCTACCAACCAGTGCAATTCTTTATAATAAAAACACCTGGTTATAACGTATATTACTTCACAAACCAGCAATTTTGACACTTTTTGATCTCAAGGTTGTTCGGTTTGCTTTTTTGTAAAATGACTCATCACAGATTTTTTCTTACTTTTTCGTTTTGTCTCTTTTCAAATATTGTTATAGACAATGCTATTTTCAAATCAATGAAGGCCGACATTGTATTGTCACGTGACCGTCCGCCATTCAATGGCTGGCACGACAGCCAAAGTACAGCTACTGGCTATGCATGACTGTACAATGCTTATGCTGCAAATAGTTGGCAGAAGAATGTGTAATAACCTCAGAAGTTAGAATCGAGAAGTCTTTGTCTCATTTACACATGTCATCACACCAACAAAATTATGGTTTTGTCGATTTATACAACACTTACTTGTTGTTGTTTTTAATGTTAGACTAGGTGGTATTTCGGTTTGCATCGCCTAAAAGGCGTGTTTTGTCGCACGGTTATATCTGAATCCCCTCACTTCGATTTATCGCTGATGTTTATAGTTTTTAATTGTGGCCATGAAGTTGCTGTAGTTGTTTTATTTTCACTGAATTTAGTAAAGTCAGTTTAGGATTTAAATATATTACATGTTAACATGTACAATGAACAAGTTGAATACTAACTGTTTGTGTATAAAGAAATCAGACATGACCTTAACCTTAAAAAAGACAATTTTGAACACTGGAGAATATTTATGAATGAGTTATTGCAATCTCATATTTACCAAAACAAATTTATCAAATATTTATATTAAATATAAATTTATCAAATCAAACTAAATGTTATTTTTCGTGAGCACATTAAATGAATTATACATCTTAATAGTAAATTATTAACAATATTGGTAAACTGCTAAAACAATTAGAAAATGTAGAATTAAATATTTAGTTGCGTCGTTTATGCTTGTTAAATAATGAAATAGTTATATAGCATTAATTAAAATACTGATATAAATCACGCTAAATCATTACTCATTATCACAAATGCGTATTAAAGAATAAAGAATATGCGCTCTTAGTTTTAAACAACATGGTACTTTTGAAATTTCCTTAAATAAGGTATGTTCACACCAGGTGACCAATTAAGTCCCCTAAAATTAATAGACCTCCCTTAGTGCTTCTACACTAGTCAGGGCAATAAAACTCCGAAGGGTCCATAAGTTAAGTGTCATAGGGCAGCTGACCGATTGTGTTATCATTACGTTACCAAGGTCATTACCTCAGTGACTTTAAGGCTGCTTAACTTGTCGGCAATGGACTTATGTTTACTGTGACCTAAAAAGTGTGTTTGGAAATATATTTAATTGTATTGATGTCACGTGAATATTGTATTTGTAAAAAAAAATGCATGTATGTTAAACAACACGCTCAATCGCATGTGTCAGGTAAACATATTGATTGTAATAATACTCAAGTACAAAATATATAATACAAGCATATGTCTACTTAATTAGTTCATTTAAATACTGTAGCGTGATGCCAGTACAGTGACAGTATTTTTGTAGGTTGGAACAAAGTAAACCACCTTTCAAATCAACCATTCGGTGTTATAATACCAAACTCAAATATTGTATGGTGCGACAATTGTAACAGTTGGCCATGGGTGGTAACGTGTGAGGCTGAAGCAGCCGCGTAATGGTGGACAAAGAATATAACTCTTGATAAGTTGATTTCTGGTATCGTCTCTATGTTGCAATGCTCATTGGACTTAGTCATATATTCTTATCGTGAAGAGCATGTTATAAATATACAGTATCGACTGCCCTGTCATGAAACAATGTATATTGTACCTAATTATTACGTTTTACATAATAGATAAAATCACTTCATAAATATATATACATTTAAAGAGCTTCATATTGTTAAACGTGAAAAATGTCAATATGGAAATTTTAATTAAATGTTAAATCTAATTTGCATATCAATGCTTTGACACCCGCATGTCAGCCATCCTTAGCAAGGCGAACTATTACACGCATCACATCGTTTTCAGTGTGTAAAAGTTTGTTACAAGTGAATTTATTTTTAAAGCACGGTAAAAATCCAATCTTCAAGTTATGGAGACGGTAATAGAAATGCAAGATATTAATGAAAGAGAATCGCTGCGAGTCGAAAATGTGGAACATATTTCTGGAAACACAGATTTCGCAAATGACGACGGACATTATGATAAACAAAAAGAAAATCTACCACAGGCTAAACTGCACAAAATAATATCTTCCGGAAGGCGAGTTTGTCGTATGGTATTTTTTGCCGCCATGTTCGTCGGGTATTTCGTGTATGTGGGATTTTGTCTGTTCATGAACCCAGGTCGGGCGGTCTTTGTTTGTCTCGTTGCTGGGCTACTTGGGTTAGTAGCGGTGAACAAAGCAACCAAGGGAAGACTTGCGACCGCAGTGGATTCAAGATGGACAACGTTGCGGCTGATATTTAGACAAACTGTAGGCAGGGCAGAAATAACTCTAAGGTATGTTGAACCATACGGTGAAGAAAATGTTACAGGTCCTTGCATATTTATGTGACATGTTTGCAAGGAAAATAAGAAAAGGTTCTATAAGAATTACTAAAGATATTAAAATCTGAACTACCTCTAGACTAAAGCATAAAGAGTAAATGTAAAAGTGACGAAACAATAGACAAGGCATTACACACACACAACAGAAACCGACAGTTACCGTAACATTCAGTTGTCAAAAGAGCCGCTTGGAGTGCTGAAACCTGGTTGGGCGCTCCCATTTTGTACTTCCTTAACGTTTCTTCTCACTGGCTTACTAACAAAATCTCGTCAATGTGAGTGAATTTACAAAAAGTACATGCATAGGGAAATAAAACCGATTTAAGATCTTTTGTACAAACAAAGACTCCTATTATAATAAACTATTAGTATATATACAATATTTTTAGCTGATATAAGTCTCGGCATCATAAAAATTCCATATAAATGTTAATGACGTCGGTTGATAAAAATGCCGTGACGTTATATGCCATGATTAAAATGTCTAAGCAAACAACGAG
This sequence comes from Sinonovacula constricta, assembly GCA_007844125.1. Taxonomy (NCBI): domain Eukaryota; kingdom Metazoa; phylum Mollusca; class Bivalvia; order Cardiida; family Solecurtidae; genus Sinonovacula; species Sinonovacula constricta. The sequence continues at coordinate 45,975,113 of CM017571.1, forward strand.
GGATACAATTAAATTTTAAAATACGTTAATAAAAAAGGTCCTATCAAAATTTCCACAGATATTTAAATTTTATCTATAGACAAAGGCAAACAAGGTAAATGTAAATGTGACATAAACACAGAGACGAGACATAACACACAAGAAGAAAAACCATCAGTTACTGCCTTGGAACGGTCAGCAAAAGGGCCAACTGGGGTGCTTAATAATATATGACAAAGTCCAATGAGCATTGCAACATATACCAAACTCCGAAAAGGCACATAACAAAGGTATATCTCATGCATGCCAAGCGAAAAGTAAGAACAAATTTGTGATGAATCATTTAACGAAAAGAGCAAACCCGACAGTTACCGCCTTGAAACGGTCAGTCGGCAATATGGACCGACTGGGGTGCTTAAACCGGTTTTACAGAGCTCTAACCTCGCACTTCCTGACGAGTTTTTCAAATGCAAGCAATGAAAAGAAAAACGATCTATGTGAATACAAAATGTCCAAGCGCTGATACTTTCTATACGTTATGACGAAAGTAGTGGCGTCATTGAAAAACAATGCCTACATAGTGTTTAGAAAAGAATGATATTTTTTCGTTTTGAACATCTACACAAAAAAAGTTTGACTATAAATAAAATTAACTTTCTGAATCATGAACAAACACGACCAGAGACGAATAAATGGTTGTAGCATCCTGTTCATGTTAAGATGGAATTGAAGAACCAAAGTCCAATGTCCATCAAAGCAAATACACGTAACAATTCTTATAGGATGAATTAAATGACAACATAGATTACAAACACGGGGAGATTTTTTACGACCGCCACACTGCACAAGTAACATTGTTGTGATCATGAATAAGAATATATGACAAAGTCCAATGAGCATTGCAACATATACCAAACTCCGAAAATGCACAAAACAAAGGTATATCACATGCAAGCCAAGCGAAAAGTAAGAACAAATTTGTGATGAATCATTTAACGAAAAGAGCAAACCCGACAGTTACCGCCTTGGTAATTTGGTGTTGTTGTTTTTTTGTTCAGTCGGCAATTTGGTTTGTGGAGCGCTCCAACCTCGCACTTCCTGAGGGTTTTCCTATCAAACAGTGTAAATAAAAATATCCCGTCAAAGTGAAACAACTAACCTGCAAGCACCTGCATCGGGAGTTAAAACAGATATTATGAACTTATGTACATACATAATAACTAGTAAAAATAATAACTAACAACATATGTACAGTAACAACTTAACCAACGAAAGTATAGTATTATGGAAAAATAACAAGTAATACCATCCAAATGTTTCCAGTCATTTTTTTGTCGACTGACCGTTTAAAGGCGGTAACTGTTCGGTTTGCTCATTTTGTTTAATGACTCATCACAGATTTGTTCTTTATTCATTGTCCTATCCTTTTTCCTTTTAAAATTTTAGTATATGTTGCAAAGCTTATACGACTTTGTCATATTTCCTAATTTGTTATAGTAAGACGTTTATTTATATGCTAAATATGAACTGTTTATTGTATGCTAAATTTGAACAGTTAAATGTATGCTGAATATGAAGTTTTATGAAAGCTTAATGTATGCTTAGAGTGAACGCTTTAATGAAAGCTTTTGTGCATGCTGAATATGAACAGCTTAATGAAAGCTTAATGTATGCTGAGAGTGAACGCTTTAATGAAAGCTTTAATGCATGCTGAATATGAACAGCTTAATGAAAGCTTAATGTATGCTGAGAGTGAACGCTTTAATGAAAGCTTTTGTGCATGCTGAATATGAACAGCTTAATGAAAGCTTAATAAATGCTGACTATGAACAGTTTAATAAATAATGAATGTATGATGAATATGATCAGTTTAATGAAACTTAAAGTATGCTGAATGCGAACAGTTTAATTAAAGCTTAATGTATGCTGATTATGAACAGTTTAATGTTATGCTGAATGTAAACAGTTAAATGTATGCTGAAAGTGAACAGTTAAATGTATGCTGAAAGTGAACAGTTAAATGTATGCTGAAAGTGAACAGTTAAATGTATGCTGAAAGTGAACAGTTAAATGTATGCTGAAAGTGAACAGTTAAATGTATTTTGAATAGGAACAGTTGAATGGAAGCCTATAGTATGCTGATTGTAAACAGTTTAATGTGTGCTGAAAGTGAACAGTTAAATGTATGCTAAAAGTGAACAGTTAAATGTATGCTGAAAGTGAACAGTTAAATGTATTTTGAATAGGAACAGTTGAATGGAAGCCTATAGTATGTTGATTGTACACAGTTTAATGTGTGCTGAAAGTGAACAGTTAAATGTATGCTAAAAGTGAACAGTTAAATGTATGCTGAAAGTGAACAGTTAAATGTATTTTGAATAGGAACAGTTGAATGGAAGCCTATAGTATGTTGATTGTAAACAGTTTAATGTGTGCTGAAAGTGAACAGTTAAATGTATGCTAAAAGTGAACAGTTAAATGTATGCTAAAAGTGAACAGTTAAATGTATTTTGAATAGGAACAGTTGAATGGAAGCCTATAGTATGTTGATTGTAAACAGTTTAATGTATGATGAATGTGAACAGTAAAATGTCTGCAGTTTAATAAAAGCTTAATTATGCTGAATATGAACAGTATAATGAAAGCTTAATGTACGTTGAATGTGAACAGTTAAACGCATGCTAAATGTAAACAGTTTTTATGTTATGCGGATTGTGAACAATTAAAATAATGCTGAGTTTGAACAATTAAATGTATACTGAATATGAATGGTTTACTACATGCAGAATGTGAACAATTTAATGTATGCCCAATTTGAATAATTAAATGTATGCCAAATTCCATCTTATTCCATTTATTCGTCTCTGGTCATGTTTCTTCATGATTCAGAAAGTTAACTTTATTTAAAGTCAACCATTTTTGTGTAGTTTTTCAAATCGAAATAATACCATATTCTTTTCTAAACACTATGTGGACTTTATTTTTCAATGACTTCACTACTTAAGTCAGAACGTATAGAATCAGCGCATGGATATTTTGTACTCAAATAGATCGTTCTTTCTTTTCATTTCTTTAATTTGAGAAACTCGTCAGGAAGTGCGAGGTTAGAGCTCTGTAAAACCGGTTTAAGCACCCCAGTCGGTCCAAATTTTCGACTGACCGTTCCAAGGCGGTAACTGTCGGGTTTGCTCTTTTCGTTAAATGACTCATCACAAATTTGTTCTTACTTTTCGCTTGGCTTGCATGTGAAATGCCTTTGTTCTGTGCCTTTTCGGAGTTTGGCATATATTCTTATTAATATATTATGAATATGAACAGTCATGTGTAAACGGAATATGGACGGTTGAATGAAAGCTTACTGTATACTAAATATGAACATTTTATTGAAAACATGTATGTTGAATGTGAATAGATTATTATTTGCTGAATGTGTCTACTTTCATTTATGATGTAAGCGCATTCAATCTTGTGCTATTACATGTATCGTTTTAACTTAAAATACTTAAAGCGATACTTGTTAGGGAAAAGGAAATTGTGACACCCAGTATGAAACAAGAAGTTTATGGCACAGAAATTATTTGGCCAGATATTAATCGAATAGAAATGATAAGCGATGGTTGAAATCTGTCAAAATACTAGGTACTCGAGTACTCGATTAGAAGATTATACTCGAGTATTACCATCACTACTCGAGTACTCGGTAAAATGGGGAAGTTGAAATGAATTGACAAAAAAAATAAACAATTGAAATCTGTGTCTAGGTAAAATGGACTCTAGCTAATTGCTGCCAGTTGCATGGCCCACTTTCAATAAACTGCAAGTCTGGTCACTCCTTCGCTTATTAGTCCCTGTCAACCCAGTACCCCACCCCATTTCTCTGTACAGTTTGTGACGTGTTAACTATATGTTGATTGGCATGACTCAGTTTTTCTGATTGGTTGGTAAATAGCTGATCAACTACTGGTCGTTACAATGAGCTCGAATCAGACACGAAATGCATTCGGCAACTCTTTCATATGACGTAAGGAGAAAGGAGAGGGTACATAAAACGAATAGACCGATTGACAACTGTTATTTCACGACCGTTTTACGTTTACACCACGCCACACTAATCTGAACTGTCTTAATCCGCGAAAACCATGCCTCCAGTTAAGCCACAAACTCCGCACAGGGTTTACGACATTGCTACGCTGGCTTAAAACCACTGCCATCATACAAAATCACGTGACGATAGTCAGCCATCGGCTTTCTTCATCAGCCAAGGAAATATCTGATAGATGAGGCTTTTGCCGTAACCAACAGGCAGATTAGCTATGACGTCTTTGCCTGCCAACAGAGACTGCAGACACTCGATCTGTTTGGGTTTCGCTTTTATGGAGAAGTCAAACTCCGTTATTTCTTTGTGAATTTCTTCAACAGTATCCTTTGATTGTTTACATTGAACCGGTGTAACACTGAAATTTCGCCCTCGGCGAAAGGACGGAAATGGCCGAGTTGTTACGATTGTAGTGATAACTACATTCTTTTTTTCTTTATCGTTAGAATTTGTTTTTTCATCCATTATTAGTCGTTTTTCTAACATGCACATTTATTCCGATTGTCATTTTACTGAACAAAAATTAAAAGTAAAAAAAATCAAATCCTTCCCGATCTGGAAGGATTTCTGTGTGGTAGCTGAGATTCTCCTTACTGAAAGCGGGCGATCACTGCGTTGGAGATTGGTTAAGCCAATCCCATGTAAGCATTCCCAGTCCGTGAAACGTACATTCTGCAGGTCAGTACTTTTAAGCATTGTAAGATGGGACAAATAACTTGCCTAACAATTGCAACTGAACGTTTGTCGATCTGAGAATAGAACATGTACAAGTATGAACGGAAGGACAAACAATCTTTGTTACGTGACGGTGTAAGTGACACAAAATGAAAATGATATAGTTTGTATATGTATGCGAATGTTTAAATATTCATCATAAATATTTCATGTTTCAAATGCATTTCAAACAATCTGTTCTTAGGTTTTCGCATTTTACCTATATTTAAAGCCATTAAAGTCGATTTATATACATTATCATACCGATCAGCGCAATGTTGTTTACATGGCAGTATCACCAAACTCAAATGTATGTGTATAGATCGTAAACTAGGAAACGCGTTTCATTACAAATGACTCCTGCAATAGAGTTGCAAAAAGTATCTAATACAAATAACGCTCGGGGCTTAGGGGACAGAATTACACCTAACTAGTCGGTGTCAGTATAATGGACCGGTCGGGATCAGTCCACGGGCACCTCATGAGTACCCCTGATGCTTTTATGATAGAAATGTCGCTGCACAGTATCGGCAAAGATCCCGACAAATCCCATTCCATCCAAATTTTATTTATTTTATATATTTCCGATATGAAACTTGATAGCATGGAGGGAAAACCATATTTTGTTTACAATATTACCAAGAAACTAAAGTACTCGATCGTAAAATTGACCGGGTACTTGAGTAATAATTTAAGTACTTGTTGACATCCCTAACAATACAAACAAAAGAAATGTTGGTATGTGAATTCTTAAACATTGTGCCGATTGCATAGTTTTATAATACTATATGAAACGAACAACTCAATAAAATCCTCTGGGCAATAAAATATGGTCCGGGTTCATTATTCAAAGCCAATGATATTTATTGTTTGTTTTATTGTATTTGTACTTATCGTCACGAGGTTACAGCCTTTAAATCGTTTTACGCTGCACCCGATGATTGTGGGAAAACATACCTTAATACTTCAATTTAATCTTCAAGAAAATTATAAGACAGATTTAAACGTGTGATAGGTAACTGTGACATTCAAAATGACTTTGGCACTATGTACATGAAAATTAATTATAACCATTCTTTTTAATAAAATATGTACATCAAAACCTAATACAATAATGGAAACAAACATGGGCCTTGACCCAAATATCCCAACAATTTGTAATGTATCATTTGATGGCAAAGACCCTTTAGTCTAATGTAGGAGTTAGAACTAATTTTAGGGAAATGAAATATTTAATTATAGAGACGTTGAAATTTGCCATATTATAGATTTGGGTTTATACGATGAGACATTTCCTGTGAAAGTTTGGTCCCATCCTCTTTTAAAATTAAAAAAAAAACTTAAAAAATAATCACGTTCTGTCTGTCGCCAGACGACATTTACCAATCCAATTAAAAAATATTGACCTTCCGTAGCCTTATTTAAATTTCGAACTTTAGGATGCATAAATTTACTCAGGGTCGTTTTGCGAGCGTACAATTAGTACTTGAAGCATCAATACAGTAAATACAATACTTGTATATTTACAGGATATCGACTATAGTTTGCTCTCTAGCAGTTGCCGTCTTTCTGATTTACGACATCCAGGACCAATGGCATCGTTACATGCCCCTGATTGGCTTGGTTACGGTCGTCATAATATCGGTAGTCTTCTCTACTGATTATTCCAAGGTAGGTTAAATCAGGCTACCGAATGCTACTGCTCAATTTGGATTTCAAGTGAATAACGTCTATAAATGATGTTTTGTAGAAGGTTTATTAAAGAATCAAATAGCCATTTATTGAATCAAAAGCTGTTTAATGTTGCATATTAAACATTTAAGGCTCAGATCTCAAACGTCGAGACAATAAAACGCCATATTAAGAAGAACAGGCTAATACTTTCTTTCTGCTCCCCAAGTTCTTGTTATATTGTGACATGCTGTACATGCATAAATCACAAAGTGTTTAAGTTGAAAGCGTAAGATCATATTTACATTCTATAAAAGCGAAAGATTATGTAACAAGGTCCTATGAGAATGTCGTGAACAAATATTAAAATGTGAACAAGCACTTAAAGTTTGTATAATCATGCAAGTATATTTGAGAACACTTAAGGAGACATTACAAAGATTACATTAACTTGGAAATTTACTTTTTCTCTGGTTGATGTTAAGGCAGTTTCTACTGATGCTAATGTTCTCCCTACTTGCATCACAAAAAAACATGTGTTATTTGTGAACAATAGGTCATCCGTTCCACGTGACTTTGCTAGGATTGAATAAACCGACTAATATTAACATACTTGACCGACAGGTCCAGAACCGTCTCTTTTTAAAATTCTAAGCCATTTTCAATTCCCGTCATAGATCCGCTGGTCTTCTGTCATATGGGGGTTTCTGGTGCAGTTCGGATTGGGTCTACTAATCCTGAGATGGCGGATCGGGTTTTCAGTCGTTCAGTGGATGGGAAACCAAATCACACACTTACTGTCATACGCTGACGCCGGAAGTAAGTTAGTCTTCGGCGCCAAGTACACTGACCACCCAATTGCTTTCCAGGTAAATTGTCAAACATCTCGGATGTATAATCAGGCGATGAGAACGCGTGTTTAAGAATTGTCGTTAATGAAAAATGCAAACCAAAGTTTTAAATAAAATATATTTTAAAACACGCTGCCTTTAAACAGGCGGACATACAGTATAAACACTTAGTCATAGGTTGCTAACTTACAGTATATTGAAATATTTAAAAAAGAACAAACATGTCGAAACACTTTCGATTGTAAACTAGCTTTATGTATTGCTCGCTTCTCTCCTAAAGCTATAACTGCTTGCAAATTAGAATCCTAGTTCATTGCTTGATGTTGCTGATAACTGAAAAAGTTTGCTCATAACCAATGAAACGACTACATTGTTTTTAATTTTTCATCGATTTACAAAAATTAGATAGAAAAATAAAATGGAGCTTTGTCCATGCACTGTGAACTTTTTCATCAGACTGATGTACTGCTGGCTTATGAAGTACTTATGTAATTTACTGTACTACAATGAAATAATCTCGCCCCACCCGTGTATACCCTTTATACACTACGACTTTACAATAATAAAACATTCTAGCTATATTTTTCTGGGTCTCAATGTTACTTACGACCGTTAAATTCTAGATCCTCCCAGGAATTGTGTTCTTCAGTGCCGTGGTACAGGTTCTGTTTTACCTAGGAGTAATGCAGCTCATCATCAGGTCTATAGCGCTGGTTCTACAGACGATCATGGACACATCGCCGATTGAATCATTCGCAGCTTCGGCACTAATTTTCACTGCATTGGTAAGTAATGCAGCCTTCACTATTTGTGTATATACGTTAGAACGTTACGAACTATGACTAGTTGAAAAGCAAGAGGTTTGTAGGTTTTGCTAAGAAGAAAAAATAGGTACCGAAAACAAACACAAAGGAACTATGCTAGACATTTACATTTTTTTCTTTGATTGCAGCCAGAAACCATTTCAACTCTCCGGCCATTTCTGCCTCACCTTACAACGTCAGAGATACATGCCGTCTTGGCCAGTGCTTCAGCAACAATATCTGGCTCCCTGATTGCTGCCGTTGTCTCACTCGGGGTATATGTTTTGACACAACGATAAAGATATAATAGGTTTTGAGCACAATGTAAAAGAAAATGTTAAAGTGCCACGTGCATATAACTTCCATTTCACGTCCGGTCCACTTCATCAATACGCTCTTGTTGCATTAGTAGAACACTCACTGAGTTCTATGCTAGCAAGCAGTTCGTGCGTGCTTCGTCGGATAGCTTTCCACTTCGTCATCGCTCCGTGGAGCTTGAGGCGCATTGTATTTATGTACTCGTATGTTGTGTGTCTTACAAAATCTGTAAAACCGACTTAAGCAACCCAGTCGGTCCATTTCACCGACTGACCGTTCCAAGGTGGTAACTGTTTGTTATATATTTTTTTGAAAGTTACTATGAATAGCCTATAGTCCAGCACATTGACACATTCTCACTCAAATTCAGAATTTAAAAAGGAACAGTCTGAGATTTAACATACACAATCATAATGCGCATCATGCCACTAAAGAAGGTCACGCAGCAGCAGAAAGTGTTGACTAACAATGAGAAGAAGCAACAGAATCCAATTCATATCCGAATTTAATTTCCAATTGGTTCACTGAATTGAAGGGTCACAAAAGTCACAAAGAAGGAATTTAAACATCCTTTTGACCATGTTACACCAAAGATTAAAACAAACAGCATCAGTAAAATGTTGTTGTCCCACTTGTCTGAAAGGTGGTCTATTTCACATTAATAATGTATTTCCCAGGTTGAGGCTGAACACCTTATTGCAGCATCCTTCCTGTCAGCACCGGCTGTACTAGCTATCTGTAAAATCTCCCTACCTGAGACTGAGGAGTCCAAAATAAAAACAACAAAAGACCTAGCACTGGCAACAAGGTTTGTAAATAACGCACAGATGACTAAAACACTGAAACAGAAGACTTGATTTGGGTACAATACTTCACAAACATTTTTGTAAATATTACTTAAATTGTCTATAATCTGCCTCAACTAGTGCCTTTCTGTCAAAGATAAATTTGTCACAACCAGATAGAATTATTCTGTTTCAATCTGTGTGTAATTCTTTATGATCTAGACCCATATGCTACCGGTTCTATATTTTGGACAGTGAACAAAGTTCTGAACTTACTCATTGGCATCATAGAACTGATTGTTTGATTATTTTTCTTCTATTTTGTCAATGCTAGCTCATTTCTTTCTCTCGACATTTTTAACTGGAACGCTCTTCTCTGACAGGTTCAGAATGGAATTTTCCAAGAAGCTTACGAACAGTAGGAATATCATTGGTTCACAAATGAGAATCTACTCTGTCGTAATTCATACTAGTCGCTGGTCAAGCACAACATTAATTTGCATGTACTTGTGTATAATGTCCCCAGATGAAGTTGCAATTAACTCTTAAATAAAAGCAGTCATATCCTGTCCAATAAAGCATTCGATACATATTTAATACAATGGGTTGCCATTTGAAGCTTAAACGTCAAAACTAATGTTCTTTACACATACTGGGACTTAATTTCAGATGTAGATTGCCAAACCAGCAGCTGTGGCATGAGGTTAACCTTCTGTAAGACAAGATTCTGTTGTTAAAGATGACGCATTGTTTTTTATTGACACACGGTATTACGGACGGTATCGGCCAACATTTCTGGACTAGATTTAGCTTTTTCCCAACATTCACGAACAAATATCGTGCCTGCTGTCAACAATGAAGAATTTTATCCACTGTATTTTCCCATTATATTACCTTTATAAGTGTTGGCATAATTCTGAGGCCATTTATTATTAGAAACTATTCCGTATTGTGAGTGAAAACATATCAATTATGCATGAAGTACCATCGCATCTAAGATTATAAATAACGTGATAGAAATTGTGTAGAAATTGTGTTTTTAGTGTCATTTCATAAAAACAATTTGACTAACTGTCGGAAAATATTTTGAATAACCGATTATCTTGGTATCTTCATAATGTGTACCATAATAGTGTACCATGTCAAGATAAGTGCATGCTACCACAGGTAATTAAGGGCTATGCCATTTTTATGTGCATACCGATTTTGCATGTTACGAAGAAACATAGAGAGGCAAGAAATCAGATAAACGCGATCATATCTTTCATTTTAGTACGGAGGTGAATGTGATCGAGGCTCTGTCTGCTGGAGCAATCAACGCTATCAAGATCGTGTCATATATCTGCGTTAACCTGATCGCCTTCCAGTCAGTCCTGGCCTTCTTAGATCAAGGAATGAGTTACCTAGGCTACATCATCGACTATCCCCAACTAAACTTTCAGGTACCTTTTCCATCGTAACTTTATTCTAATGTCTCAGAACGTGGGATCTATCCCAGATCAGAATGATCGTTGATTGTTTCCGCGTTGATGTAGGAAAAGGTCATTGGCATTGACACATTTCCTGAAGTTGCTGTTGCAATGAATATGACTTTGATCAAGAATATTACATTGATATTAGTGGTTGCTCCGTCAAAGTTATTAGCAACACACTTTTCAATGTATGCCTTTTAGTGGGTGATTTCTGATTAAATCCAAGCTTTACTTGAATGAACTTAAATACAACCTTGGAAATGTTACTCGCATGTATGCCTTGATGCATTATTACTATTACCAACCTAGAAAAACATCCCTTCATTTCTTTTACAATACTCCAATATATCTCTCCATTCATCTAATCTATCTTCCTTTATATAGATATGTATATATGTGTGTGTGTGTGTGTGTGTGTGTGTGTGTGTGTGTGTGTGTGTGTGTGTGTGTGTGTGTGTGTGTGTGTGTGTGTGTGTGTGTGCATAATTCTGAGGCCATTTATTATTAGAAACTATTCCGTATTGTGAGTGAAAACATATCAATTATGCATGAAGTACCATCGCATCTAAGATTATAAATAACGTGATAGAAATTGTGTAGAAATTGTGTTTTTAGTGTCATTTCATAAAAACAATTTGACTAACTGTCGGAAAATATTTTGAATAACCGATTATCTTGGTATCTTCATAATGTGTACCATAATAGTGTACCATGTCAAGATAAGTGCATGCTACCACAGGTAATTAAGGGCTATGCCATTTTTATGTGCATACCGATTTTGCATGTTACGAAGAAACATAGAGAGGCAAGAAATCAGATAAACGCGATCATATCTTTCATTTTAGTACGGAGGTGAATGTGATCGAGGCTCTGTCTGCTGGAGCAATCAACGCTATCAAGATCGTGTCATATATCTGCGTTAACCTGATCGCCTTCCAGTCAGTCCTGGCCTTCTTAGATCAAGGAATGAGTTACCTAGGCTACATCATCGACTATCCCCAACTAAACTTTCAGGTACCTTTTCCATCGTAACTTTATTCTAATGTCTCAGAACGTGGGATCTATCCCAGATCAGAATGATCGTTTATTGTTTCCGCCTTGATGTAGGAAAAGGTCATTGGAATTGACACATTTCCTGAAGTTTCTGTTACAATGAATATGACTTTGATCAAGAATATTACATTGATTTTAGTGGTTGCTCCTTCAAAGTTATTAGCAAAATACTTTTCAATGTATGTCTTTTAGTGGGTGATTTCTGATTAAATCCAAGCTTTACTTGAATGAACTTAAATACAACCTTGGAAATGTTACTCGCATGTATGCCTTGATGCATTATTACTATTACCAACCTAGAAAAACATCCCTTCATTTCTTTTACAATACTCCAATATATCTCTCCATTCATCTAATCTATCTTCCTTTATATAGATATGTATATATGTGTGTGTGTGTGTGTGTGTGTGTGTGTGTGTGTGTGTGTGTGTGTGTGTGTGTGTGTGTGTGTGTGTGTGTGTGTGTGTGTGTGTGTGTGCATCATTATTAAGTCAACATGCAAACTGCCTTCTTATAAACACCTCTTGCTTGCAAAACATAACGAGTTCCTGCGTAATGAAAGACAATATGGTGCACGTCTTAAGAAAATTCAGGGAAAAAGATTAGGATTTCTAACCAGTGAAATGTGTGTCGAAACATTAAACGTGCTGGTGAGTTCAGTTCATGTATGGACGGGGTTTCGTCAGTTGGTCCTTCTTGGTCTAGTCATTTTCATCAGAAATGTCTACGCAAAGACCAATTTACAGAATGTGCTGGCTGCTGTCATAGTTCATGACATCTTCCAGAATCTAATAGCATTACAAAGCTCGTCCACGCACACACTTCCTTCTTCCTTCTTCTTTCTCATAAACATTATCAAAATAGTGTGGTTTCTATTAGATAAAGTGTTAATCTTTAAGATACTCTTTTTCTCTCTATTTCTTTCTCTTTTTTCTTTTCCTGTTCATTTTGATTTTTAGATACTCAGATTTAAATCTACTTTGTGTTTCTTTTTGTAAGAAACTTAGGACCAAACCAAACACAAGACGGTCATTAACTTATCTTATACGTAACAAAACAATATACATCTTGATTTCTTATCTTGGAATATTTAGGAAGCACTGAATAAGCAAACTGCAAGTTTTGTTAAAAATAAAAATAATGATATAAATATATCTCATTGTTAAATTTATTTATTTTTATTTGTTTGTTTGTTGCATGTTATATATGCAGTGACCTTTCGCCACCATTGATAAACAACACAGTAAGTCCTCTGTGATATTGTCTGTTACTATTTAAAAAGTGCAACAAAAACTGAGAAATTTATTTATTCTGCGACTTTTAATTCACCGTGTTCCGATCACTTTTAAATGTTTAATCATTTCCAGCTGGTTGTTGAGATGGGTTTCTTTACCTTTTTGTTTCTGTCTGAAACAAAAATTCTTTCACCGTAAGTTGACTGCAATAATTAGCTTATCAAACACCATCGCTTGCGTGCTCCTAGATTCTTATAGTTAGTTTATATTATTTACTCCTGCAACCAGTCCAAGTCTATGAGAGTCAGGATTCTCAGGGTAATGTAAGTTCAACACATGGCGTTTAAAGATACTTTGGTTTGATATCAAAACATCATATAATATGAATGTTTCATGATCACAACTATGTTACTTGTGCAGTGTGGCGGTCGTAAAAAATCTCCCCGTGCATGTAATCTATGTTGTCATTTAATTCATCCTATAAGGATTGTTACGTGTATTTCCTTTGATGGACATTGAACTTTGGTTCTTCAATTCCATCTTCACATGAACAGGATGCTACATCCATTTATTCGTCTTTGGTCATGTTTGTTCATGATTCAAAAAGTTAATTTTATTTGTGGTCAACCATTTTTGTGTTGTTTTTCAAATCGAAATACTACCATATTCCTTTTCTGAACACTATGTGGACATTATTTTTCGATGACGTCACTACTTTCGTCATAACGTATAGAAAATATCAGCGCATGGACATTTTGTTTTCAAATAGATCGTTTTTCTTTTCGTTGCTTACATTTGAGAAACTCGTCAGAAAATGCGAGGTTAGAGCTCTGTAAAACCGGTTTAAGCACCCCAGTCGGTCCATATTGCCGACTGACCGTTCCAAGGCGGTAACTGTCGGGTTTGCTCTTTTCCTTAAATGACTCATCACAAATTTGTTCTTACTTTTCGCTTGGCTTGCATGTGAAATACCTTTGTTCTGTGCCTTTTCGGAGTTTGGTATATGTTGCAATACTCATAGGACTTTGTCATATATTCTTTTTAAAGCATAACATTTAATTTAACAATATTCAAACGATTCCTCTTTATCCCCCTGATATTTTGCAGGTGCATCCAATTTAATAATTTTATTTTTAAATTAAAATAATCAAAAATGAATAAACTGACATTGGAATAAATAAATAAACCTAACATCACATAGAGTTACACAACATAAATAAGTGTGAGCCTGTGACAGAAGCAAATACAATGAATGGACACTATAAGAGAGTGCGTCACTTTGTCAGGTTTTTAACAATTGACGTCTTAGTTACGACTATACTTTTGTTACTGGCGTAGTTATATCTTAGCTTATAAAGTGATATCGCTTAGACTTATGCAGTTTGTCTATTTAAACAATTGTTAACTTAGAACAAATACGTTCTACTCATTCAAACTTCATATAAGCAAACATGTTCATAGGCTTCTTCCTTGGTTTCAGATGATTTGTGCTTATATCTTCATGCCCGTTGCCGCTATGATTGGTGTGCCTTGGTCAGAATGTTTCTTCTTCGGTGCTTTGTTGGGCAAGAAACTAATGATCAATATTTTACTGGCATATATAGACCTTGGAAATGCTATCAAAGGTGGCAATCTGAGTGTAAGTAGGATGTTTTCAATAGTCCAAGCTTTCCTTTCGATAAATTGGGTTTCCTTTAGTTATCGGTTACGCTTAATTACAGTAAGTTTGTCGCGATAGGCAAATGATATAATACTGTTCACCCTTGTTAAGCCATTGCTCGACCAACTGTACGACAATGCTTTTTATAATCGCACAGACCTCCTCGTAATACATATAAACTTTCAGCAACTTTTAAATCTTTAACTTTTAATTGACAACAAAATTACAACATTTTCTTTTGTTAAAACAGAGCTTCAAATAAGAAATGTTACAAAATTACATGATAAACGCGTTTACAATAAAGTAATGGGAAGAAAAAAAAATGCAAATAAATAGATCAACAGAAATATCCATTTTTAACTGTGCATCTTTAATTTACAATACAAAGCGTACGGAACTTAGATCAGTAGTACTGCTACTTTTTGCTTCTTTGTATATTTTTATATCAATCTGATCGCATTTCATAATCTTACCTTCGAGGTTTATAATTGGAAAGTATGAAAGTTTCAATGAGAATTACTCTAAAGAAAATTACAGGATTACTTAACATACTACTAACTTACTATACATAACTGATTATTTTTAATGAAATAATTCCTAGAGGAAGGATGAGTTGATCCGGAATAATGAAAACCAGTCATTAAAAAGTTTTGTAGCAACAAAAATAAGCGAGGGTTAAAAGAAAAATCAAAACGCTGTTTGTTCGATGTAAGCTTGGACCTGTACACGATTACAGGTATACAAAATGGTCAAAATTATTCACATGTAAATCAAATGCAAGTGTTCTGCTGCAAATAAACAACTAAAATATGGATTATAAATTGGGACAAAAATAACATCAGAGTCACTAAGATTCGGCAATAGAAATAATTTTATTAAACATTTTATACAATGCTGTTGTGATTTTCCATTTTAACTTAAGCTAGGTATACCGTAAATGCCAATACATTCTACCGGATTCGACCAAAATGAATTTTGAAATTAACTACTACTTTTTACACTCCGGTGATCTAAATCTAAAAATCCAGAGAGTGTCATTCCTTTCTGAACGTATGCGGTAGCTTTAAACTGAGACGCTTGGATGATACGAAAGACCTGTACTATTATATAGCCTGGTTCAGAGACGCAGAAGGCAGCAAGGCCCGCGCTGAATGTCGCAAATACCAAGGCCTAATAGAATAATGCATCGTCAGAGGAATACCCGTTGTAATAACAGTTCGCTCCCATTTCGACCATTTTCTCGAGTCAATGAGTAATAAAATGTGTTTTAAAACATTGAAATATTCGCAATGTTTTCTTCTTACTGACATAACTATACAGTAACCCATCTATGAGGCATCTATTTTATGTTCTTATACCAACAGGCTAAATGTAAATATTTTGGTTACAGAGCTACACTTCTACAGTTGCCACATACTGTTTGTGTGGATTTAGTGGTCCCATTGCTATTGGCCTTGCTCTCGGCACTTTGACGTCAGCCCATCCTGCCAGAAGATCCGAATTCGCGCGCTTGTCCATCCGAGCATTGTTGAATGGAAACTTTGCTAACATCATGACAGCTTGCATAGCAGGTATTTCTTTCTGAAATTTAAATATTATTGGCAATTTTAATTTTTTAAGTTATATATATTTTATTTAAATTTTGAAGATTCATTTTTGTAAGTTAACAGAAACGGACGATATGTTACAAACCAGGAACAACAAACTGACTGCCTTTACTGCTAAATTGAATGCCTTGTAAATTAACATTAATTCCTGCTTGAAAACAAAGTTATTTAATGCCTTTAAATACATGTAACTTATAATAAATAACAGCAAATTTCTTTTCGGCTTTAATGTTATTGTGCCCGTTGAAAAGGGTAATTAAAACAAAGCAAAAATAATTGTAACATTTTCAGATCTTACAATTTATTGCAGGTCTGCTGTTCCAGGAGCCGGCTACCAGTGGTCAGGCATCGAGGACAACCACAATGATGGTTCCAGGCTACAATGCATCAGTTGTCTTTAACTCTACCAGCATGCTGTAACGACATGCTAAAATATGTTATTCTATTTCTGGAGCTTTGTTTGTTGATCGGAATTAGTAGTTTTGCCACTGATGTATAACTATATGTCTTAAACGTTGTATAAGTATATTTTATTTTCAGTTATTTGATAACAGAACATGTGTCTCCTCATTATGATATTGTCATTGCAGTAGACTCTCGAGAAAAACCTTCGAGAGTGCTGCAGAAACCAAGTTTAAGCACCGCAGTGGGTAGTGATAGTTAATAATAGTAAGAGTTATTTTGTCCGTTTATAAGTTTCATTTATCAACTTTAACTCCCAATGCAGGTGTCTGCTTTTAGCTGTTTGACTTTGATATGATATGTGTTTTTATTTGCACTGTTTGCTTGAGGGAAACCCGTCCTAGACGTGCGAGGTTGGAGCACTCTACAAACCAGGTTCAAGTACCCCAGTTTGCCCTTTTGCCACCTGGCAATTCCACGGCGGCATTTGTTGATTTTTCTTTTTATATGTAGTATCTCGTGTCTGTGTTTTGTCACTTTTTCATTTACGCCTAATGCCTTTGTGTAGAGGAAGTTCAGATTTAAATATCAGCATTTTTATAGGATCGGTTCACATTTTCCGGCTCTAGAGTCAGCAGTTTCATCCATACAAAATCCGCAAGTAGTGTTTAACCATAACTTTCATTTTGCTTTTATAGTTTGATTATTAGTTATTGTACGCGGCTTTAGTAAACGGATATAATAAAGCATTGTCTTCATGATGTTTTTTCTTCTTGTAACACAGTTTTTAAAAGTTCTAGGACACCGTGATACATTTTGTTTGGCCTCATAAATAAGTAAATTAGTATGATCTGATATGTTTCCCACTACTTCCTCTGTTAAATTATTACTCCTGAGCGTATATTTTGCCAATCTATTATTAAACCATATCTCACTCTCAGCGGACACCTTCTAGTTTACACAAGAAAACAGTTAATCAAGTACCACTTTCCCTTCATTTACGTGATGCTCACAATGTCTATTTAATCGACCGTTACAGTACTGACATACCTATCTTTGTTAAATCTCGTATTTTAAAACATTAAAGTAATGGACAGTGATAAGACATTTAACAGTTCTATCGTTCGGCCATATTTTTTTGTGGAACATTAAAGGAGCAGGAAAGTGATGCAATGCACGTGAGAATGAGTCTGACTAGAAGCAGTTAATGGTGACAATGTTAGCTCGCGTATCGAAAACATCTAATTTACAACTGATTTCGCTGCTGTGTTATTGTTATATGTTTTTCTTTAGTTTTAACTTAATTATTATATGGATGTGCCATTGTAAGTTATGTTGGTGTAAATATAAAATCACACGACCGTTTAGTTTTATTACAATCCTTTGATCTGATGGTCAGTATCGTACATTGAACAAAAACAGTTCAGTTTCAAGCACAATAATGTCACATCCATTTGTAATGTACAGTTTCAATTTACAACAAATTGTTTATTTGTGTTTTATAGGTACCAACGTTTTAAAGTATTCAACGGTTTTTCGCAAGCGTGCAGTTGTCATTAGGACACTCATGTCTGTGAGTGTGTGGCGGGGGTGCTTTATGATTCTTATAAAATAGTTGTCATTTGCTGTCGCCGTTTACAATGTTCTCTTTAGCAGGTGTCAGTTCGTTCATGCGCTGTAATTCCATTGACAGAAGGAAGTGTATGATGTCTTGAGATTTATGACCAACTTATTGAGAAGCATTTATGAAAAATCATGCACCATGTGGGCTTTATTGAAAACTGAACAATCCCAGATGTGCTTATCCTTCAGAAGAGACCATACAGAAACGTGTTCTTTGTTACTGGTTTGTGTTTGTGTTGCTGTTGTGATTTTTTGTTGTTTTGTCCTTGCTGTTCAATACTTATTCTAATAAATAAATATACTTCTTCGCAAAATTGCAGTTCAACTTAAATATCTCTGGTAGTTCTTATTGGCCCTTTTCTTATTTACCAAATAATCTCATGCCGATTAACAAACTTAAGGTTATTACCTTATTCCTATGCCACATGAGCCTGCCATAAACTCAATATCTGGCTAGATTATCACACATCATCATGTTACGACCGGTGTCGCTATTAAAGATTTATTTATAAAATGGCACGTTTACTAAACGACAAAATAGTGTAACAGAAAGAACAAGCCAGGCAACAAACTAGTACAGTAATGTTTTATTTAATAAACAATTAAATCTATGGCGTAACGAGAGTTTTCGGTAAAATGTCCTCGTATATACGCACAGTTGAAATAATCCAAATGTAGAACAATACACGAATATAATTTATATAATTCCAAATCCAACACTTTAATATTTTTTATATCACTGTAGAATAAAATAAGTCCACGTAAGTTCTAACACAGAAAGGTTTAATACAGAACCTGCAAGTATTTCCAAATTATATGTCCAAACTAAAACGTAAATCGGCTAACAAGCCCTTATATAGACCAAAAGAATTTCTAGAACGCAGAAGTCTTCAGAACACTCACGAAACCCAGTTAGAAATAAACAAATGAATTTTCAGTATGATCCTTTTCTTTTTAGCTATTACGCGAATGCTACGTCATGCGAAATACGTCATAAAAATAACAACACTAAAACCCCCTTAGCCTGACTAGCGTAGCCTTAAACGCTGGTGTACTACTGTACATTACAAGCACTATTTGTATTATGGTATTACATTTTAAACTCTGTTGTTAAAGCTGCTAAGGATGACCAATAATATTGGTGATATTGGTAATGACCAAGGACATACACACAATTTATTTTTTCCTGATTTTTTATGGACGATGCCAGAAATAAGACTATCGGTAAGTTATCTCCCTTGTCCGCCATTACGCGGCTGTTTCGTGTTAGACGCCACTAAATAGGTTTGTTCTATATTCTAGTGAATCGCGAAAAGTTGGAAACAAATTGCACCACGACCAAGTTATGATGAACCCCTATAATAATATATAGGCGAGAAAAGCTATGTATTGTCTATCAGAAAGACCCAGAAATAAGCCAACTTTTGCAACTTGTAAAAATGTTCTGCTTCATAGAATGCACATACCGCCAAATTGCCAGACGGTAACCCCAAATTTTAACTGAAATATGTATTTCCTGTAAAAGTGGATCAGTCCTTTATTGTGCATATCTGTTCAAGACCTTTGCTTTCTTTTAATTCTACATGGTTTCAGCTTCCACTTGACACCAAAAGATTAAGACTATCTTCAAAACAAGAAACTTAATGCCAAAACATAGCAATAGACTGTTACTAAAGAGAAAAAGTCCATGTCACACATTCTACGTCCGGTAGGTATTTAGTGACATTTAGAGACTAAACAAAACTAAAAGACTGAGGTCACTTTATTTAAGCCTGTGAAGTATACATGGAAACCTTTGCCCAACATAGGCTTTTAATTGGCTAAACTTTATCCGTTGCAACTATATCCAAATAGGTTAAACGCGTTTGATAACAAGTAATTATAAGTCACCCTCTCGTGTTCTCAAGCATACAGTTTTATGGCCCTGACCCCTGTACCTGACCAGTTACCATGGCAGTTTCCGGTCAGTAGACGAATGACTTAAAGGTCAAGGAATCATTCACTTTCGAATGGTGTTTCTCTGTAGTTTTAAAAATGTTTGATTTTCGTAAGACACTAAAGCTTCACAGTTGAGAGTTCCCGCAATGTGTTCAGTCTCTTTGAAAGAGAGTCATTACGTATCAGTGTTGCGTAATAGTATAAAAAGGATTGGAGTATATGTTAAGTCAAGTACCAAACTTAAATAACATGAAGACGAATGCTCCAGAAGATACTTATATGGAATTACGTACATATCACTAAGTATTGTGTGCCAGGGTATAGTACGCATCTATGAAAACAATTTGTTCTTTAAAAAACACGATAGCGTTGACTTATAAATACTTATTAAATAAGACTAAGTGTTTCTTGAACATAAACACTGAGGTTGTTTAGAAGAAGAACTTTTTGAGTTAGTACCTGCATTTTACAGTGAGAAACTTGAAGGATGTATGGAAAATGGTGAATTATTAAAACACAAGGTTATGATTTCAATAATATCTAGGTCTAATAAAAGTGGATGATTTCGGCGAGTCTATGATTTCTTTCGATTGGCCATTACAAAGAAAAGGGAAGGTGCAGTTATTTTTTTTATAACTTAAATCGACCGGCGGTTTAGTACCATCGAGCAGACATCTCGTACCCTGAGGTCGGTCATCTCGTAACCTGCTTACAGATTAGGATTGATTGATATGATAGAGTGATTATTTGGGGTACAAAGAGGATAACAACTATGTAAACTTAAAATTGGTACACGTGTGATTGTTATTTGGCGCGTGTATTAATTGGCGTCTTTAATCTTTATTACCTGCTCATACAAACTATGAAGATTCTAATACGTGAATGATAATTAGCGAGATTTGCATCTTTAAAAATTTCTACCGTCTACATATTACTGATTACAAAGCTTGATACCGAATTATTAAAAATCAATATAATCATATATAAATCAAGTAAACAATGGAGCCTTTGCTGCCATATGTTACGCAAAAATATCTTTAGAATGATAATCGTTGGCAATAAGGCTTCCGTCAAAAACGCAAAATCTCAATGCAGAATTAAAATAATAAAATCAGTGCCAATACAATTTGGACATGTATCATTGTCACAATGTTTATGCAATTGTCAATCTGACCAAAGCACAAGAACCGCTACGTTGGGATCTGATACCATTGCGAGTCATTTTCTTGTGACCTTTCATTCAGCCAATAACAGCCTGGTTTATTAGACTCTGAAAGTCCTCGCTATACACTGGAACCAGTTGCGATTGTCTCATGCCGTATATGCCATACGCCAAATATTTGTCAAAATGAATGATACACTTATAAAAGCACAAATGTTTGTGGATTTGCATTGCAGAGGATAGAAATCACACTACGACAGTGGAATAAAAGAGGGTTTCTGATTGGCCAGTCTTTAGTACCACAGTCTGGTATTACAATAAATTGATAAGAACAAACACGTAAAACATATTCTCCTTTTCTCACGTACTGAAACAAACGCTGTTCTCAATATTAACATCCAACGAATAAGGGCTAAAATTACTAAGTTATTTAGACATCTTTTATAAACAACCGTAAAAATGTCTACTTTTACTTTGGTTCAAATAAGGTTTATAAGATATAATAACTCCATTCTTAAGACACGTGAAAGAAAAAACATTAATCTTGTCGTCGAGGTGTTATCAATTTCCAAGGTTATCTAATTAAAGTAATACAAAACTACCACAGATTTGCTTTGGATACGAGATCAATATTCATGTCGACTGCATTAAAACGGTGTAAGAAATGAATGAAAATCGAAATATTAGAATAAAATGTATTTCAAAGTAAACTTATAAAAGTGAGTAACTAGCGTGTTTATATTTGCTTAATTAAATCCGAGTACAGAGACAGGTGTGAAAATGTGTCTCTCCTCTCCCAATGACTTCTGTGTTCCGGTGAAATATAACACGAAACCCTAAACGATAGCTTACTTATACTTTCCTTTAATATCGGAAACGTATCTACATACGCTTGTGATTGAGCCAATATCAACATTCTTATAATGACATTAATATTATACAAACATATAAGCATTGTACCGAGCTTTTTTTGTTCCGATAAATCGTAGCAAATCGATGACACAATCAGTTATGCATTAATTAATTTATACACTGTGATCCAGTTTTACAGATCTAATAAACATTTGGTCAAAATGCTGTTGTGTGTGCTTATCACCTTTTGCCGTTTTATTGGTAAAATTGATGCGTTTACTAATTTGCTAGAATATACACAGAATACAGTTTCATGAACATAGTATATTTGCCTTTGTGCTTTGGCCACTATTATAATAAGTTCAATATTATCCTCGTACAGAAACGGTACGAAGGATAACGGTTTCATAACAAATTGATTAACAATATAATTGTTCTAATAAATTTCTGGACTCATGCGAAAATGATTAAATGTAACTACAAATGTCAAAACAACAACACAATTAACTTACAAATTGCATATACCAAAGATTTCCTGAACTCGATCAGTTACCCTTTACCTTGGGCACGGTGTTGTCAGTCTCGGAATACTGCCACCTGTCGAGAACGATTTTTACTGCAAAACAATAATTCAACTCGCCAGATACATAATAATTTTAAGTAAACAAGTTCAACCCAGTGCTCTAATACTTGCGACTGTTTGTTAACGATATTACAACCGTAATATCATCCGTTGTGGCCTACTGGCAATAAGTAGACTTTCTATTCACCATCTATATTGACTTAGGTGACTGGAATATAATTTCCGTGTGAGTTTTGGCAACATTTAAGGTATTTAGTGAATTACAATAGGTAAATAAGAAAATCAAAAATCAAACATTTTCACAGATATTTTAATTTTATCTACCAGTAGACAAACTGTTTCTCTGAAGTAATGTAGCATAGCATAGGAAGTGACAAAGAAATTATCGTGTCCCACAGTTTAAAAATATTCTGTTAATACTTGCAGGAAAAAATTGATAGCTTGACCTTTTCAATGTCTTCGTGCACATTGACTACATATGACAAAGGTGTACTTTGTCTGCTTAGTATTTCCGTATGTACGCTTTGCAATGCCTTTATGGTTTACTGCGCATGTACCCGTACGTGAACTACAATATAGGAAGTGCAAGGTGCCAATAAACTTCTTACTGCTTTACATACATCAAAATTTCAAACATAAAAATATTGCTATTTGCTCGTTTAAGCAATTACAAACAACAATCGCGTCTAGAGCAGTTGCATACTTGTGTACTAACAAAAACATTTTCGTCCTAAATTGTTATTAATTTCCCAAACGAAAAGGTAAATATATGCGGTCAAACTTGCTCACCTGTTACTGTAGAAAAATAATAACATAGGATTGATATTCAGATCGAAACATAACTATCAATGTCATGCAATTTGTCACCAGGGAAAAACGGAAAATTGACAAAGACTGATAGTCAATTGGCTATACCTAACTCGTTTTTTTTTTATTTTCTTAAAACAAAAACAAGAAAAAGTCTTAATATTACTTTTGGTTTAATATATTGGTCAATTTATGGAACCCGTATCTTTCTGAGATACCTTCTGGTTAGTGCGGGGATTATATATAATAAAGTAAATTGTGACGTGATGTGTGAAGGGTATGATAACAAAGACAACATATTAAGGATATGTTCAATTCAAAAAATCAACTGGTCAATCCGGACAAAGATATATCAATTTCACGGATACAAAATTTGTTTAATGATGAAACGGCAATACATAACTATAGTCATAGTCATTAACGTTATTCTCATAAAAAGCGCAAGAATATGTATAATTGTTAGCAATTTTGAATTATACACTTGAAGTTTTTGTTTAAAAAAAAATACAGAAAAAAAAAAACAGTGCAAAAGTGAAAATTTATTTTGTGTGTTGCTTTGTTGTTGTTTTGTTGTTGTTTTGTTTGTGTTTTTGTGTTTTGTGTTGTTGTTGTTGTTATCTTTGTTGTTTTCGTTGTTGCTTGTGTGTGTGTGTGTGACGAGGGGGTGGGGGGGTTAAAATGCATTTGGCTTATTGTGTAGTCCCGGTGCTTAAAAAAGAGCGTGCCATTTAGTTTCTTTACCTCCAACTAGTGAAGTTAACTGTGGTAATAAAAAATGAAACATATATCGCTTATCTTTAATAGGAAAGATGTAACTTTTCATATGTTTTATTGTGCACGAACTTTTGCATGTTATCTTTTTATTTTTTTAATTCACTGGCACATCATTTAACATAATAATAAAATATATGATATTCAATTAACAAGTTTCTATTTAAATAGTGCATTTATTTGAAGCGGAAAAAATCAATAAAATTGTACCAGTGAAAGTGTGCTGGGATAATAAAATAACTCACTACTCTTCGAATGCCCTTGAAGAAATACATCTAGGAGACAATTAAAGAAAAGAAAAAACAAATAAAGATGTTGATAACATAAACAACATTACAACAAAAAAGACCGCACAACACGTATATATAAGGCGGATGTTTTAATTAGTTGATTTGTACGTACGTCATCAGACTTCGATGATAAAGCTCCTGTTGTTTTGATGTCAGTTAATGCCTTAAAGTGGCTGGGGTGGGGGTGTAAGGCGGTGTTATATTAGTGCCGCCGTCAATGGAAACCGTGACAGGTGGGAAGGGGAATAACCACGCTAAAAGCATTCATTTTTAATAGTTTCATAGTTATCTTTCTTATATTTAAAATGTACAAAGTATTGCGCCAGCTAAATAGCAGCTGGTATAGGTTTAAACGTAACATTTGATAATTAGAAATTTGATACAAATCCGCGATTAAAGCTGCTTAACTCATTGAAAACAGTTAATTTATTGTTTAAAATTTTTAACATATAAACTAACAAAAGGATAACTATATGCTTATACTTTATAACTAATTATGATGATAATATATATTTAATTGAGTTGTGTTTTTGTCTGAAGCATAAATATGATTCTTCTTTATTCCCGAAAACTATTCCATTGTACTAATAAATTAGGTACACATCATTTAAAGACGGTTGTACTAAGGAAAAAGACGTCTATGACAAACTTAAGAAAGGCTACAATAAAGCTAGATTTAGTGACACACTTGTGTTCATCTTTTTGGGAAATAAATCAGTTCGCAACAACAACAACAGCCCCAATTTCCACCCCCGCCGATATTGCACATC
This sequence comes from Sinonovacula constricta, assembly GCA_007844125.1. NCBI lineage: Eukaryota > Metazoa > Mollusca > Bivalvia > Cardiida > Solecurtidae > Sinonovacula > Sinonovacula constricta. The sequence goes on from CM017571.1 coordinate 46,000,555, forward strand.
AAAAGATTGACTTTTTCGAAGACCATGAACATTGTCAGATAACTAATGTGCAGATTTTTAAAAGTTACTAACGGACACTGTCAAATATGACTTGGAAACCAAATCTCTTTGTTGGTAGTTAGGGACTAAATGAGTTTAACTTATAATAGTTCAAAGTATCGCCCGTAATGTGTAGCAGAACATTTACAGGGACGGTCAGATTTAAGGTACTTGCGGAAAAGAAATGCGGAACCGGAAAGCGACAAATAATGACGTTTTTTAAGCATAGCTATAGTTAACAAAATCAGTGTCCAATATTATTACATTTACTATTTTAAGAAAATAAATCCAAGATTGTGTGTAAGCTTAATATTTCTAATAATTGTCTACGTGACGTCACAGACTACATTTAGCAGTTTTATATCTAAGGAAATTGTTCACAACTACATAAACCAGCGTCTGCAAGTGTCCACGTACGTCATCAGACTTCGATGATAAAGCTCATGTTGTTTTGATGTTAGTTTTTGTTTTGAGAGAAAGTGCATTCGCAGAGTCTTTTTATTCAAGCTTGCATTAGCACTGTACGGAACGTAATTGCTGTTGTTAGTTAGTGTAAATTCAAGTTGCCAGAAGCCAGTCTCGACATACGTAAATTGAAGAGCCTGTTGGATAAAAGAAACGAGCAAATGATCCGGGTTTGCAACTTAGAGTTAGTCACAATTTGTTTCAGATAATTGTTTGTCCGAATAGGGTCTATGTTTACATTCATGTATTTAAACTGTAAATCAATGTGCTTGATACTGCAAGAATACTAGTATTTATATTTAATTATTCATTTTCAGAATGGCATATTGTGTGATCTTATATGCACATCATGGACATAAGCCAGACACTTTAAAATACGCTCAGCAAAATGGTTAGCTCCCTTGTTCCATAACGTCCTCAACAAATATGGAGAACTCCTTTTATGAGTCGTATTTGACACATTGTATCACCAGTGCTAACAAGAGTTCGATTTTCTTTTACTATGGTCACTAGGGCGGCGGGGCCTTAGTATCGATCAAAAGGATAGATACTACATTTGCATTAATACAATATGGTTGGTATCCGATATATCATATGGTATCTTTATATGTCGTTAGGTAGATAAGATAATGGCCACGATTATTGACAAAAGACTAAATGCTATAAAAAGGATATATAATAAAGTACTTGTCATTTTGTTTACGTATGGGTAATAACAGTATGTGTGGGCTGTGTTATAAAGTGTGGATCGGAAATACAAAATAAACTACAGTCTTGCATTGAGCAGCCATCCAAGGGACAGCATTTATTTGACAGCTTAAGACAGGTTTGCTGCTTAAGATAAATTATGATATTATTGATTATTTGCCTATTACTGGAGTATGTATGATTACATGTACTTGAAAAGCAGATCTACTGCAAAGTACTGTTCTGATAAATAATTAATACTACAAGATAAATTGTTCTTGGAATTTCAACGCATGGTTCAGACCATAAGAAATGCCCACCCCAACACCCACCTCCCAACCCCACAACCCCTCCTAAATATTGCTTCATTATTAGTAGTTTGGTCATTTCTAGTGTACAGATTTTCAGACAGCCACGTTCCGGATGGTGCGTATTTTTAGCTATTCTTTAAGAAAATTAGCAAGAAGCGTATTATTAGAGGATGTAAATCATTTAAAACATCATTTAAGCAAGCAAGGTCTTTATCAACAAAAACCAAAAGTGAGCCATTATAAATGATACTGATTGTAGGTGGACGGGGAGCAGGATATTAACGGACACACATTTTCAATATGTGACCGCGTTTATAGGATTTTCTTTACAAAACACGACCATACTTTGCTTTTCGGCGGTGACATGTTGAAGACGATGTGCTGACGTAATTTAATTGACTTGAAGACTGAAACACACAGAATGCTAATCCGCATTCGGAACACTCGCTTCATATTATTTTGCGGATATTGCGATTTCTAATCATTTTAACTTCCGGCATATTGTAAACAAAATGAACGGAATATTTAAGGATTTTGATAAAATACTAGTTTTAATGGGAAAAGTGGTAAAAAGATACTTTCTTCCAATATTTGTTCGATACTGAACCGACTAATATGTTTTAAACCGAATACTGCATACCGGTTTATGTATCGGTACGAAAACCGGTACTCAGCCCTAATGGCCCCTATAAACTAAATGTTGGTATATGTTGCAATGCTCATAGGAATTTGTCATATATTCTTATTAATGATCTCAACAATGTTACTTGTGAATTGCCTGGGTTTCAAAAAGTCTACCCGTGCATGTAATCTATGTTGTCATTTAATTCACCCTATAAGGATTGTTACGGGTATTTTCTTTGATGAAGATTGGACATCATTCCTCATGGTTCATTCCACTATGGTTCCTTATTTCCATCATCACACGAATAGGATACTACCACCATTTACACTTATCTAGTCATGTTTTCTTCTTGATTCAGAAAGTTAATTTCATTTACAGTCAACAAAAAAATAGTTCTTCTAATAGAAATAATACTTGAACATTTATTGATCAAATAGGACGGTTTTCTTTTCAATGCTTGCATTTGGAAAACAAACCTCCATGAAATGCGAGGTTAGAGCTCTGTAAAACCGGTTAAGGCACCCCTGTAAGTCCGTATTGCCGACTGACCGTTTCAAGGCTGTATCTGTCGGGTTTGCTCTTTTTATTAAATGGCTCATCACAGGTTTGTTCTTACTTTTACATATGGCTTACATATAAATACATTCTTCCTGTGCCTTTTCAAATGTTGGTATATGTTGCATTGCTCATAGGACTTTGTCATATATTTTTATTCTAATATACAACGTTGTGTTCACATTGCCAAACGGCGTTGTAAAATGTGATGAGTGTACGTGTCTTGATACAACATTATGACAGTATTGTCGTAAACATTAGTTGCACTGGCCAAACGAAATGTTATTTAGCTAGTCATCGTTGCATAACGTGAAGCCAGAATCATAAGAGACAATCCATATCTTTTCACAATCAGCTTTGTTAACTCTCGATTACCAGTATTTTATGGACTTAATGGAAGTAAGTTCCTGTATGATGGGGTTTCTTCCGATCTTTTAAGTTATCAAATGTATATACATAATTTATATAATGTCTTTACGTATATTTGCCGACCAAATTCGTTTAACAAATCTACCTTTCAATAAGGGTTAATAAAAAATACACAAATTGCAAAACACGCCTTTATGAGCATTTTACTTGCAACATATAAAGGCTAGACTTCGTTTTGTTGTTTGCTCCTCTGATTTTGTTGACCAGACTGCAGCATAGAAAAATTCATAACTGCATTTGTGTTATATTATACGTTCTACTGGTGCGTATTGCACCAATTATTGTTAGCAACCGGCGACCGATGTTTATGACGAACGTACAAGAATATATATATACTTTATCTCTTTATACTTTATAACCAGGCTATCGTGATGCCGCTTTGGTTTAGAGAACCAACTTTTTAAAAAAGTGCACTTACTAAACGTATGCATATACCTAATTTTTTTGTGAAAGTTTACTTAAGATTTTCGCCGCCAGCAGTATGGCTTTATTGGTTCGCTCGACCTTTATGTACCAACAGATGTTATCAGAATCTATGTATGTTTATGAAACTAGGCGGCACACGTTCAAGATGAAATAAATTGATACTGGTATATCATGTGTATCATGTAATTTATTAAAAAGAAAGAAAGAAGGTTAATACTGCCTGAGTCAAAGGTGAAGGAAGGTTGAGTAAGGTACTTTAAGAATATGAAAAATGAAAATGTCAATTGAACTAAACTACAAAGTTGTATCTGATAGAGTGCAATGTCTCACAATGCGAATGAATTTATATACTATGACACAATGACCACTGATTTTTATTAATAAGAGACATACAAAATTGTTTAATATTATCATAGCAATGATAATAACTGCTTTGATATACACAATAAATAACTAAACACGCTACAGCAAAACAAGTCGTATACAATATTGACATTGAAACTCATCAAAAAATTGGACTACTTTGTTCTCTATTCCAGAAGTGATAACAGTTTAGGAGGCGGAATACAATACATTGAGTGGTAATGCGGCGAAAAGGTATCTATAAGTATTAATAGTTTTATATGCAATAAAAATAACTTAAATCCAAGGCCAAAATTTGTTTTAGTAACTAAGTCCATCTCAAAAACTGGATATTGATGGACTAAATAAATCACACATAAGCTAGGATGTCTTTATTGACCGTATATAAATGTAAATAATACATACTTACATATCTACTTTACTACTAGATGTAAATGGTTGTGGTAGAGCTGGCATGAAACTTCTGAATTAAAAACAGTTAAACTTATGTCGATTTGAACTGTATTTTGGATCTCTGTATCATCTTCTTATGACTATCAATGATGTATGAATGTCAGAGTTGGTGCAAATGTTATAACAAGTAGTATATAACTCACCAACCACTAGTATGGCGGTGTCCAGTTACATGAGAAAGCTGGAGTGATATGGATTTCGAAAGCACACAGGATTAACCCTGCATGACCTTGACTACTCGCGGCTTTTTGTTCATGCCTGGGAACAAATAGTGCGTGTACATAACGAATATGTATGTGTAAGGAGACTACATGCGTCAGTTCTGACCAGGCATGTTTCAAATGTTAACATGAATAATGTTATCTGTTGAAACTGGAAGTGCGTTATATTGTTAACTTAGAAATACTTTAAATGCCGCGTACGAATATAACACATCGACAAAAGGACAAGGTCGAAATGGGGAGCGAACTGAAAATATTGAATGTATAGTATGTTAGTATCTGATGTTAGTGACTTTCCCAATGTGTAATCTGTATTTTAGAATAGGTGTTCATTTGCAGCTGAAAACTTGCCTGCTTTCCAATTTCCAATGCGTTGTACATTTGATTTACAAGGAATACTTTTGACCACTGTTTGCACACCTGTAATCGGACAAACTTACATGGCCCAAACAAAGTTTCTAGGCGTTTTTATTTTTACCAGGGCTGGTTCTCGCAAGGAAAAAAAACATCGCTGTGAATTAAGATATTCGAGCATGAATTTGCGATATGTAATTGTACATTAAAAATTGTTCTCTCTTATCAAAAACTTATACACACATTAAATATTCCTTGTAGTTCAAGGAATTTCTTACAAATTAAAAATAAAAAGTAAAAAAGTAACTTAAAAGCAAAAATCTAAACATCTTCATGTTTAAAACTAATGTCTTAAATGTGTATTCCTGACTGCTTACATTCTTCTCGCCTTTAGTTTACACAACTCACATACTTAATTACCAAATTAAAACTAATACCAATGAACATAAATCATCCAGAAAATAACCGTATCGTTCAAATCTTGCCGTTGTGTTGGCATGTACATTCATATAGAGTTAAGAAATGAGTAACATACATTACATGTACATAACATAGCAAAGAAATCAAAAATGAAAGTATATGCATGCATAGTTACATTTCGTTCTATATTTCTATCTTACTAAGCAATACAATAACATTAATATTCATTGAACAAATAAAAAACAATGGTTCGGTATGGTACTTTAGCAAAAGTGTCTGTGTGTTATTTACATGTATTTACGTGAAATTCTTTAGCTTTTGAAAACAATTAATTCAAAATCCGACGCTGCAATATAAGCTCGTAGGAATTAATTTCGCGGTCACTGTTATTATATATTGCTCACCCTTGCAACTAAGAACTTTTTCTGGTAGAATTGAGTTATTAGAGCGTTGTCTGCACGTTGCAAGAACAAAATAACCTTGAATAGTCTAAAAATGCTATTTAACAAGTTTAAATGAAATTTTGACTTTTAGAAGTGTAGGAGACATGATCTTTTATGCTAGATCATCTATATATTTGTCCTCCTTCAATGTATCGAGTGCTTCCAGTTCCGTTTTTCTTATACACAAATACAAGACAAAAGCAATTTAATCAGGTAAGTAATATTAATGATATTAGTGGCATTTTATTGTAATAAAACTAATTTAATCTCTATGTATAATTGTTTCATTGTGACTGTAAAAAGACTCTGGTTGGGTTTTTGAACTTTGAGGAAATAATTGGATTTTCTTTGTTTAATTTAGAATTTAATGAATCCCAAATTTTCTTTACTTTTAGTGTGTTTTGACAATACATCAACACCACACTGTCATTTAACATGTTTGCCGATGAGAGTCGCTTTGGAATTTATATTCTTTAAATTCAATATTTTGTTTAAGTCTGTTCCAGATTATTTCAGGTCTCTTTAAACATTGTTTATGAATTGTTCTTAGAAAGAAATCAAATCTGGGCGACTTACGATTTGAAGTGAGAGTCAGGATGTGTGTCAGAATGACTGGATGCTGGTGCGTGACACGAAACACCGTTTGTCAATCACTCTGGCGCCTTTAAATAAAAGCAATTTTACAATCGATAATTTCTTAACTTCTAAATGCATTAATTTACAGATTACATACCCGACAAAATACGTTGATCGAACGGAAAATAAGGCCAGGAGAAAACACAGCCACTCAAGTGATGGTGACATCATGATGTAGTCTGTTCATTCAGTCTCAGTTTTATTAAAAAGATATTTTCTGTTTTGTAAGAAAAGCAAACATTATTACGTTTTAGATGTCTACATATAGTATTATTGTGTTGAAATGTTAAATTGAACTAAATAAAACATTATTATTCATCGACATTTCCTAAGTATGATGTCGAATTTTAAACGTATCACAAATCGATCATTAAGCATTGTACATCTTCGGTCCGTTTAATCCTGAAGACACTATAGGGCACGGTCCTTTGGTACCTATCTCCAGCTTCATTGATTCCTCCTCATCCAAATCAAAATGGACGTCTCTTTTGCAGCATAGCCAATCAGTCCGAGGTACCTTAAGCTAGTTTCTCCATAAAGCCTGGTTGTTAACATCTTCCATTCGGAACAGGAAATAAACGTTTGCAACGTACATCTTAAGGCAGCAACGATTGCGCTCCATTCCTACTCCACCGCTTATTCATATCTGTCAACGTTAAGCTTCATAACATTTATTTTCCAATGGCACAGCAAGCTGCTGGCGTTATCACTAAAATGCTGAATTTTACTGTTTTATTACTTAAAAAGAGAAAACGCGTCACTTCATGTTAATCTAATAGCTTCCTAAATAATAAAGTATAAGGCTTTATACAACTATAATATTGTTTGACCGAAACCATTTTGCACTTTAAATTTAACTTTTGTCGTTATATTGGATGCACTTTTTCTAGTCGTTTCAATCCTTAATAGGGATCTATATGAAGGGGTAGATTTTTTGGTTTAGGTCTCTTATGCATCGCACCGACATAATCAGATTAATTTGTTCTGTGTTCGTGTTTATTTAAATACCTTTGTCCTGTGTCCTTTCTATTTTTAGTATATGATGCTATGCTTATAGGACTTTGTTATATGTCCTTGTGCATGATTTTGTATGTCTACCTGTGTGTATTACGGACCTTTATCGTTCTCGGTACGATTTACTTAACAAAGGAATTCACGTCCGCTGGTTCACTTCAACAAGTGCGGGTCTTCCTTCTGCTAGAAATGTATGGCTACGTGCACACACAAAAAACAGACGTGCACACGTATATAGAACTATATCAAAGAAATTATGTATAATTTATTTACTGCTCATAAAGGAACAATAGGTTTAATAAGTTCATTCATTGATAATGGTGGTAATAGTAGTTTGCTTTTGTTTATTTTGACTTTTAAGTACACAGGAAAGAAAATATACAAACAAATTCTCTTCTCCGTCGTGTTATTTTCAATATTTTGAAATTGGCTTCTCAAAAATGTCTATAAACCAGAATCCATATAACAAAAAAGAACGATGCATTGGTCCAAGGACAACTTAGCGAAATTCTGTGCCTATGGCTGTAGCGCGGGGTTGATTGCGGTTTTGGGTCGCTAAACCGATGGCCGGCTATATAAACTTTCTACGGAAATGTGTAGTGCTAATATGTGTCAATATTTACGCACGGCTATGAAAACATGGCAATGATTGAATGGTGATTGTGTTCATGAAGTTAGTATCAATATCATTATTTCAATAGTCACTTGTGGCAATTATGGCATCAGTGGACGGTATGGGAAAAACGACACAAGTTGGGTATGGCGCGGGTTTTTTTTTTACACAAGCGGCAAATCAAGAATTTAAGTCAGTTATACTATCTTTTTCACAGCAGATGTATACATTTAAAACTGAAAAACACACAAACGAATGAATACCCTTCATTTTACTTCCTTCAGCATAATTACAGTACATGCAACGCACTCATGCAGCGCACACTTTTTTGAAGCTTATTAAATGGGAATGTTAAGGCTTGTTATGTTTATTGTGTTTTTCTTGCTGTTTGAATGTATTGTTTTAACAGATGGCTTTTACAACGCATATGATAAGACACATATTTTGATGTTGTTAGTTCAATCATTAAGTAATACAGTTTTATTTGCACATTACAACCAATCCTGTCCCTCTTTAACAGTTTTTGATTTTGATTCATATTTTTCTTCAAATAAGCATCATGTTGGACTTTATTTATTCATTATTTAAGAACGAGTATATAAGAGCAAGTGATCAATAAGGCCTTTAACAAATATATCACCGATATGCAGTTCATTATGCTTCTGTTATTTAAAGTAATAATACAATCTGGTTGCTCGTTATTATTTACTTTATTTCTCGCATCATGGTTATCTTTTCAGAAACGGAAGAGAAAAGCAATCAGTTTATATTAATCAGCGTCGCATTATCGTCAAGACATATTCATAACGTTACCCCATAGCTATAACTGGCCTGGGACAGACGGTTACTGGGACGCATTTCCTTTTCTAACGACATAATCATTTCCTGACACCCTTTCAGTAAAAAACCACTTATCATTTCTGTTAGTTATGTCAAAATATACAAATAAATAATACAAGTCATGCAAGTGTGTGTCCATAAACATTAATTACAGTAGAGTCAATAACTACATTAAACACACCTGACTGATATACACTGATAATGTCAAAGAATGTATACAGTACTTTCAAATGTTGCGCCGATGGTAACCGATCTAAATGATAACACTCGCATTGCAGTGGAATATATGTCTCCTTGTTTCGTTAAGGATGTTTAAGATTGCACACACTTTATTGCTTATTATATCTTAACTAACTCAAACATCTTGAAAGCAGTAGGGTGAATTAAACCTGTATTTACGCATCGTCGTTATCGGAGTTAAATTCAGCCGAGCTCTTTTACTACAATCTTAATAGGGTTTTATTATGGAAACAAAGCTCGATCACCAAATTATGCACTCTACATAATCCAAGACCGTCTATAATATATGTAATACCAAAGCACTTCTAAAGTCATCAGCCCTTTTTTTCATATGATGTCATGTGAGTGATAAGACATGTAAACGCAATCAACCTGCCACAAAGATATCACTAATCTAACCTTTCAAATCATAAGACATCGATTCCATTTAAAAGTTGTGGGTGAGTTTCCTTATAGATATACCACATTTTATGTTGTATATTATGATACAATCATTGCCGACTATATCGCGCTACTGTAATTTTAACAGCTGAAGTGATAATAAAGTCGACATGTTTACTGTAAAACTCTCAGGAATTCTGATTGCATTCTGACCCGGCCTACATACGTCCATTTTGTCGCCACGGTTTATGATTATAACGAAAGAAAGGGAGTTTTTTCAAACGGTTTTCAACAAAACTTTCTTTGCGAAGCCACTGTGTCATGGTTTTGTGGAATCAGAAAGGCTGGGAGCTGATGCATGGCGGGAAACACCGTTTGTCCATCTGTCAGACGACTGTAAATCAATGCTGCAGTTGGTAATCTGAGAGCAACTATGGGCATTGATTCACAGATTGAATACCTAACAAACTAATATGATGATCAAAGATAGACGTATGGCCAGGAGAAAACACTGTCTCACGATTGATTCAGCTAAATGAGCATTTCGGTCTCGTTATAAATAAAGATTGTTGGCTGAAGGTATAACTCCAGTAAAACAGAAAATAAGACATGGGAACCTTTTCAGTCGAGTTTTATCATCTGCAGAAAAAAGAAAAAGATTTTTAAGTCAAAATCTATGTTAAACCATATTGGATTAAAGGCAAGTCAATGTTATTGCATCAAATACAATTATTGCACAAATATTGCAGATTTTATTAAATACTGTTTCTTGTTGTTTCTTTCGTATCCAAACGTAACATGTTGTAACGTAGAGTTTGTAGTTACGCTTGAAGCTATAATTTCACGAAACAGCATAAGTATTGTTTTCCTGTATTAACATCATTTATTTTGATTATCAAACCCGCTTAATTTATAGTTAAATTTCATAATATTGTGTATTGGATATATAAATTGGCAAATAAAATAATTTACAATATCAACTTTAAATTGTTGCGTTTTATTAGCTTTGATGTCTCCAAATTGCTGTAAATATCAAGCAGTATTTTGTAATTTTATTGATACTCGCTAATCTACATGTATAAATAAACATTGTAAGAGTGTGTTGCACGATATGATACTCAGATTAGTTCTGGAAACGGCATTCGGAAGAAATGAGGGCGCATGTACAAGAGCATGCTACGTCACAGTGTTATTGACCAAATGTATTCAGAAATTATAGTTGCACAAAATGTAATAATGATCTACAGTCCAAGCAATGAACTTTGTGGAATGGTTTTATAGTAAAAGTCATTGACTTGATTATGACTTTAATTTTTTGATTCTGCAAAGCGCACGTGGCATAATAAAATACTATAAAATTTATATATATATATATATATATATATATATATATATATATATATGAATTTTGTAGTATTTTATTATGCCACGTGCGCTTTGCAATTAACATTTTATATGAATAAAGCTAATTTTGTATACTATTATATTTTAATTATTATTTAATTATTTAATTAATTGTAAAATAAAGACGGTGTCGTTATTTGGAACAAGAATTTTCAATTTGAATTTGGGTAAAGGGAGTTTTGTTTAGACTGAAAGAGTCCTTTTTTCATTCTAATTTCCGTTTCTGTCCAGCAAGTCACGATTGTTCAGTGCAATTATAATGATCTCTTAACGAAAATTGCTCTTTCATTGCTCAATGATTTCACTAGTTTTCACTACAAGCTTCATACCAAGCAAATTCACAACAGAAGTGATATAAACAAACATTTACATAAGTGTAAACTTTAACTTAAGTCCATATTGCCGACTGACCGTTCCAAGGCGGTAACTGTCGGGTTTGCTCTTATTGTTAAATGACTCATCACAGATATGTTCTCACATTTATATTTGGCGTGCATGTGGATACCTTGGTCCTGTGTCTTTTCAATTGTTGTATATGTTGCAATGCTCATAGGACTTTGTCTTATATATTCTTATTTCAGGACACTTGCCCAGTTTAGGTAAAACGTTATAAGGTATAGGTAATTTGAAGACAAAAACTGCGAACATTTACTTGAAAACAAAACTTACCATGGCTTTACTACATGTATAGGTTTATATTTTCCGTAGGTTATTATTAATGATGTCACTTTTGATATTGGAAGAAATTTACAGCTTAATATGGAACTACTTTTTGCGTAAACAGGTTGGGTTTGGGGTAGCTTAGAGAAGAGAGGTTATAATGGGGAATTCAGGTGAAAACATTTTGCATGGCGATTGATAAATTATTATTAACTTACTTGTTGTGTATGGACAAATAATAAATAAGATCTTGCTTGTCAGCGATGTTGTCATAAGTGTGATATTAATCATTTTAATGTATGGTCAGCATAACAAATAACTGTAAATAATGAAGTAATTTTTGACAATTTTATTCGCACGAATGTATAGAGACAGCTTCATCGGTAATGTTTTAAAATAAATTCAAAACGTCTTTTTGTAAATGTTGCCAAGTTGACAACATATCCTACAGATAATTCCCAACTCTCCCGTCTGACAAGTGTCTGTTTTCCTATAAGCGTCACGCTATTTGCATGCGTTTCTGTTTAAACTTACATTAGCTCGTTGCATGGCTTATTATTGTCGTAGTTTATAGCTTTAATGCCAGTGTATAATGCCATTAACCAGCCACGATCTCATAAGTTCAGGGAAGAATATATTGTTTTCGCAAACAACATGTACGTTTCAAGTTGTGAATAAGAATGCGACTGTTTTGTTTATTTTATCGTAAAGCTCTGATATAAGAGGATATTTCTTGGTTAAATTGTTCCACTAAAAGCATTGGTTTGTGATTGACTTTTAGAGGTCTCTAAATCGATGTCCGTCCTTTAATAGTATTCGGTAGCCATGTGTAGTGCTAATTTGTGTCAATATTTACCCATGGTTGTGAAAACATGCTGATGATTGAATAGCGGTCCCGGATTGTTCTGGAGTCTCTCAGTGAACTTTTGTGGCATCACCGGACAGAGTCCGACACAAAACAAACAATAAACTATAAAAAAAGAATATTACCATGAGTACAATCATTTACTGACGATGTCGTATAACAATTAATCAATCCGATATATTTAAATAGTTAAAAATCATGTAAATGAACATAAAAAGGTTATGCCTTTAGTTTTTTGGTATGAAGCTTAACCAGATAAAGACATGATAACTAGAGAACGCTGTTGCTATGTTTTATGCACTTTGCCATTATGAGTATCGGATATTGCCGATTGCCCATTGTCAAAAGACCTTGATATTTTAAAAACGATTAGCAAAAGGGTGCCATGTAACTTGTATACTCTCTTGTTGAACTAAAGACATAATTGTAAAAAGATATATCGTCAACAATTTATAACAGTAAGTCAGATACACAGATTTCATCAGCGGAATCCCCGTACGTTTTATCCGTCATTCAGCAGAAAAGATTAAACTAGTATGTACGAGTTAATATTATAAGCAATGTTTATTCATTTATTAAGTGTTTAATGTCTAGTTTTATTTATTTGATTATACGCTAATCATTGTTGTTAGCATTTCCCCGTTTTGTTAGTTTCTTGATATAACGTTTTCTATTATTAATTTATTACTTTGTCCTATTCTTACAATGTTCTGTTTAACATTCAAGGTCGATTAATTGTTTCATTTCACATATCACAACGTATATCTCGATGTGGACATTACAAGAAAATGTTATAGGCAAAAGGATCCTTCCCGGGCTGTCTTACATGTTTTAGATACTGTAATGTAAGACCCATATCCCGGATGCCATATCTTGGTTTGGCCTAACAATTAAATATACCAGATTATTTTTATTCCAATTTCCAAAACTTTTGTCTTATCATATTTGAGTAGTCTTGACTGCATGTCCAAGCATCGTTTAATTAAAAAGCAATGCCTGTATTATGTCCCCCAAGATACAAATCTTTTCAATTCCATTTCTAAAACCTTCTATAAAACTCTCTGTATGAGTGATTCGCTTTTACATACGTGCATGATTTGTTTCAAGTATTTTATATTACCTGACTGAATTACAATAATTCTTATAAAGCACAATCATTGACCTCCGTATAAATATAGACAAAATGTTTTAACAGAAAGGTGACGACTCTAAACAAGAATTACATCATAAAGGCCTGCGTTTGGAGCCATATTATTTTCAAAATTTGCAGTCTCGTTTCAGTGACCCTTCACTTAGAGGGCGATTGCTCTGTCGATTAAGCAAGCGTGTCCTCGTACATGTTACTTTGCTACGTGTATGGTATATAAGGTATGATTTTTTAATTAATTTATTAAAACAACTCGTTTTTAAAAAATCGTAATTTTTACAGACATTGGGATTTTCAAATTTAATCCATTACGTTTATTAACATAATGATGTTTATCAACTGTAGACGTAATAACTACCACAAAGGCCGACTGTCATCAAAGAGTCTAGTGATGATGCTTCAACTGTCTTTAATATAAAGGATAGTTTGCTCATTCTAAAAGTTTAACGAGAAGCTGTTTTGCCAATGTTTGTGGCACTGAAAGACTGGGAGCTGAAGCATGGCGGGAAACATCGTTTGTCCATCTGTCAGGCGATTGTCAATCAATGCTAACCTGCAGTCGGTATATGAGTGACAAAAGGCATTGATTCACAGATTAAATTTCATCGGTCCTTTATTAGGAAGCTTTGATTAAAAATTCAAAGTATATACACATTTCAATGCATATCGTTATATTATTTTCAACGGTTTATCAAATGACAAATAATAGTTTAGAAATTATGTAAAATAAATGTGCATGCAATGTTTTGTGATCTACTTTGTTATAACATATTAATAATTTTAATTATTAGAATAATAATGTTTAATATTTACTCACTTTCGGAACCATATGTAGACTTTAGTAGTTTGTTTCATTTCTTATTCACTTCATTTACTCATAAAAATTCTTCGAGGTAAAGATAATTTTAGGTTGTTCAACTGATATTCCACTTCTTTCCCTTCAATACGAGTGACAAGTGATTTTATTAAGTAACTCATTCAACTTGGTAAAGTTAATATTGTTACATTAATATGTTCGCAAGAAATTACAATTAAAGTTTGTTTATTGGCTATGAAATGCACAAGTACGTGAAACCTAAAGTACGTAATATATATGTTCATAATAACTTCAGTCACACACTGGTTTACTAACACAATGATAATGTGTCATATAAAATGTCTGTGCTGCAAAGTGCAGTAGCTGTCGTAGGCATCAGGAAATGTGACTGACATTGATTCAGTCTGTCGTACAAGAACTCACTTTGTCACGAGATAAGAAAATACACTTATTCTCCTAACGAGTTACTAGCACAAGCTTCAACAGGTCTCGGCTTTAGAATAACAGTATACCGAGTTCTACAGCTCTACAAAGTATAGAAAGCACACAGGAGGTGGGACATAGCGTTGAGACATGTATACGTGGTAACTATTGTTTTTATCTCTTTGTGAATTCTTGTAAGTAATGTATCAACGCTTGAGTTACCCTTTGCATGGCATTGTCAAATGATAGCTATATTTTATTGAATGTGGTTATTCTCAAATTACAAAAGCACATTGTCATATTTTCATTGGACTACAAACGTTTGTTCACAATATGGCGCCAATAAATGTACTTAAAATAGTATCAAGTTGGAATCATAAAGCTCAAACATTCCTTCAAGTCTATCATCAATTTATATAGTTATGTATATGTGAAAAGGAAATTTCAGGCACAGGACAAAGGAATATACATGCCAACCAAATGTAAGAGGGAGAGTGGTGAGCAAAAAAGAGTAAACCCAACAGTTACTACCCTGCAACGGTCAGTCGGCTAAAGAGATCGACTCGGGTGCTTTCTTAGAAAAAGTTCACTATGTGAACTTGCACAGACGTTTTGTGAAGCTCTATCTTACCTATTAGACAATATTTCACATAATATGCGGTGACACTTTATTTAGACAAGTATTTGGTATTCCTATTGGAGCCATTATACACCATTAACTGCAGATTTGTTTTATACTGCTTTGCACGTGATTTTATATTAACGTTATCCCCTCCAAACCAAAACCGCAGTATAGAGGCTTTCGATTCAACGTCACGCCACTTGACGATCTTCTGACTATAGGTAATCCTTTCTTTTCTCAAATGATGTACCTTTCAGAACCTACCCTTAAAAAGCAAATAATTAAATTTAGATACAGCATTTATAGACATTGGGATCGATATTTCCAATGGCAACGTATCTATTAAAATATTTTACAAGAGAGACGATTTCAACTTCAGTATTGTGGATAATCAATACCTAGATGGTGATTTACCTCGTGCTACCTCCTATAGTATTTACATATTCCAACTTGAAAGGTTTGCACGAGTTTGTACTTAAGTAGGTTTCAATGCTAGAAACCAGTTTATTACTTCTAAAGCAAGACTTTCGTTTTCACAAATTAAGAACATTCTTTTAACTTTCCAACATTCTTTCACCGCAATAATAATAGCAGTATGAAAACACATAAGCAGTAAGGCATAAGTCATCCTGCATTTTATGGAAATCCTTTATTGAAGATGAAGAAAATCAAGGGTCTCAAAAAATTTGACCTCCATACAAAAAATTGTAAATTTCTTGATGACGGTACAACCCGGGAATCCTTCGTTGTACTGCATTGCTTGCAATTGACACTTTTGCAGTCAAGAACTTGCTCTCAAATTACACGATGACCGGATAGGTCGTTGAGACTACCTTGGAAACAGCGACTCAACGATATAATTGGACAGTCACTGTTGGATTTCTGTCTCTTCCTCTCTCCAATCATGCCCTATATAGGTTCATTGCTTGCATTTAAGAAACCCACCAAGAAGTGAGGTTAGAGCCCTGTGAAACCGATTTAAGCACCCCAGTTGGTCCTTTTTGCAGACTGACCGTTCCAAGGCGGTTACTGTTGGGTTTGCTTTTTTTGTTAAATGACTCAACACAGATTTGTTCTTACTTTTACATTTGGCTTGCATGTGAATACCTTTTTCCTGTGCCTTTTCGGGGTCTGGTATATGTTACAATGCTCATAAGACCTTCTCATATATCGTTAGTAGTCTCAATGCCCTTTACGTGAGATTGTATACCTGAGGTACAACTTCGGGGTTTGTTGTTTGTGTGTTGTGTTTTGTTTGGGTTTTTTCTGTTTTTTGTTGTGTTTTTGTGTGTGTGGGGGGGGGATTTGTTGTTATTGTTGTTGTTGTTTTTGTTGTTGTTGTTGTTGTGTGTTCTTTTTCATTTATTAGACAATTTGTAAACTGCAGATCAATGCTCGGCTTTTCATAACATAATATATCAATTCATTACTTATAATCTCTTCAAAACTACATTTTGTGTTGTTGTGTTGTTGTTTTGGGTTGTTATTTATTAAAATTCAATGGTTTCCTTCGGGTTTAACTATGACAGATCTGACATGACGGCATTGCATTTTATCATATGACGTCATTAAATTGTTTTATTATACGTCATCGCTTGAGCTGTTTTATTTCAAACTATTCTCTCGTTTAGAAATTCTAGATTGCCGAGGCTTTTATCTACTGTATATGATGTGCATATGGTTATAGTTTATTATAATAATTGTTATTTTGCATTATAAAAGTTCCTTTTATCAGTTTTAACCAGATGCAGGTGTAACTTGACTCACTTTGATGGGATATTTTTATTTACGCTATGTTTGATAGAAAAACCTCCAGGAAAGTGCCAGGTTGGAGTGCTTCACAAACCGGGTTTAAGCACCCCAGTCGGTCCTTTAGCCGACTGACCGTTGCAAGGCGGTAACTGCTTTGTTTTGTTTTTTTCTTTTTGTGTGTTATGTCTCGGGCCTGTGTTTTTGTCCCATTTAGCCTACATTTATCCTGTTTGCATTTGTCTGAAGGTAGTTTAGATTTAATTGTCTGTGGTAATTTTGATAGGACTTTTTGTAATTTACTTATTGTGATTTTATGCTATGTTAATATGGTTATACTTCCTATTAAATTCTTTGTCATTTGATAAAATCCATACCCATATCATTGGCACAATTAAAGATTAATTTAGGGGCCCACCAGATAATGTCACAAGAGTGCATCATGCATTGTCTAGGGATGTCAAGCACATTCTAAGACCTTCAACAAGAACACATCAAAAACCACATTTAATTCTTTAACCGATATTTTTGAACAAATAACATGACAGAAGTTTATTTATCCTACCAACAAAAACGTTAAATTCGTTGGCTGTGATATATTGTTAACAAATCTAAAGGCATCGCGACTGGTTAATGACTTTATATATACTCGTAAGAATACGTTACATTACGATAATACGAAGTGCTGTAAAGTGCTAATGCAAGCCTGAATCGAAACGTATGCTAATTGCCACCACTCATAAGTCAAACTGAAGCCAATAGATCGGGCGTAGTAACGACCGCCGGCTGGAGTGGAATGTGCCAAATTCGCTTTAGAAACTGAATTGTATTTGGCCTCTACAAAATTAAAACTCGTGTTAACGCTTTATTGTTCACTTAGACTGTTGCAATTGGTTGACCCTGTTCAACATTATGTCATCTGCCTATCTGTTACATGTGTTTCGTACAAAGTTCAATGTCTGCGATATAAACATAAAGTATACGTTTACTTAGGTTGAACTGTGGGAAACATTCGTTTGATTTTTATTATCAAAATATTTTTCTAAATAATGTTTAACTGATTGCATGAATCGTCAATGCCTTTAATAGCATCAATCACATAAATTGCAAAGTAGTGTTGCCCAATGTTGATAATCCAATACTTTATTTACAATCAACTGTCAATTTGACAGACATCGTCCTTTCTACGTTGCAAATATTTACTATTGTTTAAACGTGCGCACATTTTTTTACAAGTAATCATTTTCCACAACGTGACGTTCGCATTGGTAGCAAAGTAACATCTCAAAGCAAATCAAACCTGGTAGAGCAATTGCATCGACTACTGGTAAGGTACTTTCAACAGCATATATTTTTATACAATATCACAACATCCGCATGAATATATGAATCAAATTTAAAAAAGTATATGTCTGTAAGGTTATCAAATTTATATAGCGCTTACCGCCAGCTACACCTCATTCGTCAATGTTCTTAACACTATCAATGGCTAGGCCTATTACAATTCCTTGGGGGTGGACGCGAACTAACTAATTAAAGGCCCATAAAGTGCAATACTCAAATTAAGACTATTAAGAATAACAATGTATACGGTTAAACATGGAAGGATTGCACCGTGCATATTCACGTATATACACGGAAAAACATTGAATGAATCACTCGTTTTAAGTAAGAATCATTAACCATAAGCTAATTTCGGTCAAATTAAATTTATGCTGACCCATCATAATTTAGCAATTTTTCCGTACTTAGGATTGTGTTGTTTATTCAAAGAGGTGTTAAATTATCATTTAAGCATAAAATTGGAAATATATTTCGGTTTTGTTTGTGAAATTTTGCATTATAAGGCACGTTTTTATTGCAGTTATAACTAGTGTTGTTCTAGATTTTGTTAATGCTGTTGTTAGTTGGTATTGTTGTTTTCGTCGTTTTCGTCGTCGTCACCATGAACAATATCCTTCGATATATCACGCAAAACCAAATTCAGTTTCTCTAAATAACTATCAGACATTAATGAATTAAGTCAAGTTCTCAAGCAATCAGGTTCAAAACCTCCGTTATTTTCATTCGTTTGTGATAAGTATTTAGTTACAAGCACAGTGTTCGCTAGAAAATTTCTCGTGTGCCGCTTTGCCAGGAATTGTGACATCTGAAAAGCTGGGAGCTGATGCATGGCAGGAAACACCGTTTGTCCATCTGTCAGGCGACTGTAAATCAATGCTAACCTGCAGTCGGTATCTAAGAGTGACAAAAGGCATTGATTCACAGATTAAATACCAAACACAATGATGTGATGATCAAAAGTGGAAGTACAGCCATGAGGAAACACTGTTGCTCGATTGATTGAGATCATGACAGCAGTCTCGTATCACTGAAAGATATTGGTCGATCACTTTAAAGCGAACAATACAAAATACTCCGATATGTCTTTGTATTTTGACTTTGGGATATTCAACAAATATCATGAAGTTTTGCTTTACAAATGTGCCCTATTACGTTTTTTTAACAACAAACTCATTTATACAAAAATGATGATAGATTTGCACAATATAATAAAACTGAAAATGAACTTATTTACATGATTTTTTTTTTCTAAAATGTATTTTAGGTTGTCTTTAATGAGCTAGTAAACCTCTATAATGGCTCAGTATGCGACCTTATTAATTCTGGCGTGTTTATAAGATATTTACGTTTGTACGTAATGGCTAGTTTATGTAAAGTATTTCTCAACGAATTATTCGAAATGCTACACATAAAGCGTAGCTAGTAGAACATGATAAACTAACATATATGTGTGTGCATATTCTACAATGGGTGACGGATATTATATTAAAGTTTATGCAATTGAGTCAGGAGTCGGATGACCTGTGTCTGAGGTTTCTTTGAACGGACGACTTCTATAACATATACTTTGTGGTGGTTTTCTCGGAGACACTTGGTACTTTGCGGTTTGTCATAAGCAGTAGTCGCGAGCTCACAGTTGTAATTATTACAAATTAAAAATAATTACAAACAAGTAGATAAGGGTCTCATTGACACAATTATAATAATTTTCGAAGCCGTACAGTAAAACACGTGTTTTGCTGGTTTGTATATATTTAAAAATCTTAAAAAACTTTGTATCTATAAAAGTACACTTATCTAATGTGGAAAAAGTGGAAATGTGAAAAAACATAGTATGAACTATAAGTTTTTTTCTTATCATTATAATACTAAACATTTCTAACATATGGAAAAGCAACAGTGGAATATTTAGTCACAATCTAGGATTATATGCGGGACGTATTAAGGATAATCATTGGAATCGTTATTTATGAATAACCAGCACGTGATTTGAATACTTTTTGACATTTTTCATCCTTAATTCGTTTTTGGCAATATATCGTCACGTTTATTTAATACATTAGAGTATATTTCAAAATATAAAGAATATATTTCAAAATATAAATACAAAAAAAAAACACTTTCAAGGATTCTAGGGTTATTATTATTGTATGTAATTGTTGTGAAGATTTTTAGATAATACTTGCTTTTTGCCAAGTCAAGACGGCCGGTAATCGGGATTTTATTTTATTATTTTTTTAAATGTCATTTTACAGGCAATCTACGAGTACTCATATTTTTTAAATCAAATTATCAATATTAAAATACCCTTGATTAGATAACGTCATTCGTCAGTCTCCGTTTGTACATGACTTGATCGGTAAATCCCATTTTCTATTTCTTAATGCGTGGTCATACAGATGAATTTGTCAGAGCAAAACGCCAAGTCTATCAGGAATACCATTTCATTAGTATTTGCATAAATTCAGTAGCTCTCAATAGTACGATATTGACTTTATATTGACTTTTTAATTGACACAAACAAATAATCACAGATTTCAAGGAGGGCGCAATTACGTGAGCAAACAACTGCGAGTGCCATTTAGAGTACGGACGCTCTACGGGGAAGCTGAGACTTATTGTAAAAAAACGGGAATCGGGCATTGAGGACCCAAGGTAGCGGCGCGGATGAGTGTCGTTAGGGAAGTCACGTGACGAGTTAAAAGTAGTCCAATGTCCGGAGTGATGGTAGTATTACGCGACACATTGAGTTCCGCAAAGGCACCCGGTGGAATGGTGTGCTAACAAAACGCATTCATCGGAGACAAAAACTACAAAAGCTGTATAGGAATTTTTGTTCCAAACTTTTAAAGATATCAACTCCGGCGTTTTATTATCGGATAGCTCTTCTTTACAACTAGCTTATTGGATGTTGAATTATTTACTTTGTGAACTTTGTAAAGGAATGTAAAGGTATGTAAATTTGTTTATATCTTTGTCGTGTATTTTTGATAAAGGCATTTTCAAACATTTTTTTCTGTTAAAAGGTAGGATTTTAAAAACATTGCTTGTTTATTAATTGCGCATTACTACATTATTACATTGGTATTGTGTACCATTTTAGCAAACGAAAACCTATTTGAATGTATAGTTTACCGTTTTATTTTGGCATACGTTTGTGTCAATAAGACATAATGCGAACATTTCGGTATGCATTATGCAAAATGTATTTATTGTACGAAAATGAACCGAAGTTCTATTTACACGTCAGAATGAGTCTATATCTAGATCGTTATTCGCAACTAGACGCTTTTGACAAACACTGTTGGGCGGATGTTCCATTGAACTGTGGAAAGAACGCAGCAAAACAGTTCGGGTCATAAACTTCTATTGCAAATAATATTGCCTTGTCATGGAATAGAAATAATAAATCGATGTTGTAAACCAAAGCAGCTTTTATTTCAATAGATAAGTGTGGTTATTTACCGATTCACAATAAGATTCGCTGTTAAATAACAATGTATCTCAACTATGAAAGACACTTTACACGTTGCGCTATTTGGTCCTTTTTTCATCTAAAAATAGAAACATGTATATTTTATATAATTTGAAAATTATATTTACACGCGCTTTCGGCATTACATTTCGAGAGAAAAAGCGCAGTTGGGTAAATATGAGACAGGTCTCAAAGTCGCATACGGAGACCCATGCTTATACACTAAAACGTGAGATCGTCTTCAGATACTAATAACATTTCTTTTATCGCTTCTATAAGGTTGGTGGTTGGTTCTTTGAGGAAATAATCTCGTTAGTTGTGTTTAAATGTTTAAATGGGAAGACAGTAATGATTTTCTCAGTCTTGTAACTATTGTGCGGATATGCCGCGATACAACAGTTATAACGATAAAATGATAAACAAATAACTAAGAAGCGATTGCTTCTCATTAATTCACACTTAAACATTACTTATATCATTCTATAACATAAACATATATGTGTTCATTAGTCTGTAATATTGTCAGTAGTTACGCTTAAACAGCTGTCCAGTCTTCATATTAAGGACAATTCTGAACGTATATTGCCATTCGTTTATTATAAGTGTGCTGCCACTAACAATAATGGTCATATCTTCACAAAGCTACTTGCTAATGTTTAATTTATGTTAAGCATGACGTGGAAACCTATATTATACAAACTATACGTTCGTGACACTAGCAATTGGATGTATTTATCTACAAAAGAAATTTCTTATATCCTTTAAAGTGGATCATCTCACTATTTCATGGTGTTTAAAAGAAAAGTGACGGAGCAATGTACAAACTTGAATTCGTTTCTGAATACCACGACAGTAGGTGCACGGCATGCTTAATATAAGAATTTTCGGTAGTTCCAAGTTACTAGAGAGTGTCTAATAATTAACTTGGAAATGGAAAAAATAACGCTGACCAATACCACCACCCACCCCACACTACCACTACCACAACCATCACCACCACCACCACCTACCTAGGCATACAGTCCGAAAAAATGACAGGGTCCTGTGAGTATTACAAGTTCTACCAATATTCAAAAAGATAATACATAAATCCCAGTCATGTGACAAAAACTGAATCGAGAAATTACACAAAATATAGCAAACCCAGCAGTTACCACATTGGAACGGTCATTAGGCAAAAGGGTCGAAGAATGCGTGCTTAAACCGATTTACAGAGTCCTAACCTTGCACTTTCCGAGGGCTTTCTCAAGTACAAGTGCAAAGAAAACGAAACTAGTTAAAATAAAAAAAAATAAAATTGATGACATGCCGAACGACTTATCTGAGCAATTTACTTTGACAAAAATCTTTCTAGTTTACCTCTAAAGTTGTGTCTGATATTTGTAAGGAAGGAATGTTATAAAGCCTGGTATAAGTATTTTAATACAAATGAAGCAATATGTATTATAAATTATGTAAAAAGCAGACTCATGTTATTTGTTAAACATGTATACACATATATTTGTTAAACAATTTTAGTTACATAATAGAATTGATTATTAGCACGTCAAAGCACGTACGCTTAACAATTGTTCGGATGTTTTTAACAAAAAAAATAAGATTTTGTTTGTTTGTTGTTGTTGTGTTGTTGTTGTCGTCGTCGTCGTCGTTGTTGTTGTTGTTGTTGTTGTTGTTGATGATGTTTTAATTGCATCGTACCGACCCAATATGGGAGATTTTGGCGACGTTCAGCCATTTATTGTTGAAAGAAGAACCCAGCCATATGTCTGGCGAGAACCACGTGCGTACAGAAGACATCCCCACATTCAATGTTTCGCCCCGACCGTACGTTGAGCCTATACAGAGCTGGAGGGTGAAATAACAGTGACTTTTACTGTTTGGGCATGGGCATGGGCGCCCCTAACCTCACCCCCGCCCCAACACATACAAATATATTTTCAATAATTCAGACACACACCACTAATTAACACAAATATACAAACTGTGTTCTGATGAATTTAAAGATGCTATAGAGTTTGAAAACATATATGTCGTTATATGTTCATTATCATTAGTGCGACCCAAAATAACTATTGTACAGAGAGTGAAAACTTGACTTACTTTCAAACAACACTACCAGTGCAAAATGCTTCATTAAGACTAGCTTAGCCAGATCAAGTTTATTGTTCTTTCATTTTTTAATTGGACACTTTCCTCAAGTGGTGCACATCAACACGAAAAGAGGTCACAATTTCATACAAAAATATACTGCCATATATAAATTTGTTTCCAGTTTCTTGACTTTAAACAATTCAGATGTACACCATATAGTTTCAGACTTTTGTTTTGACAACAAAACAATGACAACAAAAGGATATATATGTCTGTTGTTCCGCTAGGGACATGAGAACTAAATAGTGAACAATTATAAGCAAGAGATATCGAATGATAAAGTACAATACACAAATCATATTCACCGCTTGATTAAGACGATTGTACTGATGTATATGTGGCTATTCATGTTCGGGTGTATATTTACACAAGGAATCCGTAGAATAAACAATTGCCATATAAAAGTGATATGCGCCTTACTTTCAGTCGTAAATCTCGAATAACATATACTTGAATATGCAAACACAAGAGAACTATAAGGCATTATCACCGGGGACAAGAAATAGGTCCGGTATGTCATAGTGTCAATGGTTTCAGACCACACTGAACCACGTTGGAGGGCGCTTTTAACCTTTAAAAAGAAGTAAAGAATAATAGGAACTTGAACAGTCTTTTATGTACTTACAACTCTTTGCTACGAAGGCTGCTGTTGGGCCAAATGTCTTTCTTTTGAGACAGTCCGTGGTTATTGAACTACCCGAGATGGCATTATGGTTCACACTGGATCGCGATTTGTTGACTGTTCTATTCGTTTATAGGACAATGTGATAATCTAATCTGACTTAAATAATAATTCAGGGACTTGTTATAGTTCTGTATTGTCACGATTTGAGATGTGCTGGTGACAATGGTCCCCCACATCGGCGGAGTGAAAGTGAATGGATTAAAGCTTGATTTATACAGGTGAGAACTATTTTATATGTCTTCAGGTAATAGAAACAGTAGAATATAAACTGGATTATCAAAATTTACATATGATTGCTCTTTAAATTAAATATGAGACAACACATTAAAAATATATGACGTGTTTTTGTGTTTAGCGACATCTAAAAACATACATCATACAAAACATTTATCTCGGTACTATTATTCTAAATGATTTCAGTCGTTGTGATCTAGTAAAACTAGACGTAAGTAAAGGATTCGATGTTTTTCTCTATCATTATTAACCGGTAGTCGTTTAACAAAACGAATACATCGAAGCTGACTGCAATAACCACACGGAATACAAGTAAGAGGAGCTTAGGTAATTTTATTGTATTAATTTTCAATTAACCATTAAAATGATAAAACACATTTTTTAACAAAAAAAATGCAATTTTGTTTTTCAAACTTCGATTTTTGTTAACCTGTTTTACAAGGAATAAAATATGTTGTATACACAAGTCTAACGAGACTGGAGATCTCCAAAGTGTATCAACAGAGGCTATTTTATATAGCACCTTGTAACTCATTTACGGATTTAAGACATACTATTGGATAAATATTCTGCGAACAATTTTACACTTAAAGATCGTATTTAAACTACTTTGGTTAGTTTAAGACTCTTTTTACTACTCTTTACCTCGAGATTGTACAATAATTTGTTTTGCCTGCTTCAGCAATTACCACTACAGGACGGGGAAAGTAAATCTCGATCGTAAACTCGAGTAAAACATGCCATAGGGTTGAGCACTTCCACAATAAAATTGTCGCCTGGGCTCGAATCCGATCTACTAAATCACGGCAAACTAGAAAATGTTGAATAATTACAGCGGTAAGAAAAGCCGAGTTTATTGAAGTGCCAACTAATTACTGGTATTGGTAACAATCTGTAGAATCAATAAGTATTTTTCTGTTTACTACAAAAGCATACAGATGTTATTTGAAAAGTCTGTTACAGGGAATGCTTGCTGGAAGCGTCATGGAAAAGGCCGTCATTATAGTGATAATAATTAAAGTCCATTTGCAGACGCTTTGATGGCTCGCTTAAGTAGCAGTGACTTCCGGTTGGAATGGAACCCGTCTACTTCTTGAAGCCTCGCTTTGAAATGAGACCATAAAGCGTTCTTTCAATGTCGCTGAATGTCGCTCATTCAACAGGAAAGCGATTGTTAAATCAAGTACAGTAGCACGTATAGAATGTTTAGTCATTTGGTTATCGACATTTTGATACCCTTAGAATAGTGTGAATAGAGAAATCGCAATAGAATCAATGAAAGACGTTATGTTGTGTACACTTACTGCGCCTGTGCAGAAGCAAAATATACAGATTTTATTTTAATATAAAAAGGACGCAATAATAAATAAAATATCATCCATAAGGATTCCGTTTAAGTCGCTGGTCACTGGATATGTTGTTGTCTTAGCTGATAAGAAAACATGAATGTAGTAATAGTAAAAAAATGTCCCCTATCACATCAATACGAGTACTATGCAATGTTTTATCAGAAGAAACACACACACACACACACACACAGACTGATCGCCCACGGTTTTCCTATAAGCTCTTTCAAACGTAAAGCATCACGAAAAAGTGCAAAACTAAACAACCGGAAGTGAAACTCTATTCATTCGGAGTCATACGGTGAACGAGGTTGTTGTTTTGGTTCAGTAAACGACAGTTTACAATCAACTTGCACGTTAGGTATGGCGTGTTTGCAGCTAGTCTCACAAATCAACCTTTTAATCGTGAGACGGTTGTATGTACTCGAGTACTCTCTTAAGGTCAAATACATTAAGAACTGTTGCTACAATCGAGCTTATCATTCAGACATTGGTTGTTCAAATATGTCCTTATAAATATAAAAAGACGCATAAAAAGATAATTAAGACCGCAGAAGTAAGTTTAAGACATAAGTTTGAATTCTTGATCATTTTATGTTATTATTAGAACGTATTATATAATTTGACCAGCCGCAATAGCTCAAGCGGTAGAGCGACAGCTTGCAGGATCTGGCGGTCGCGGGTTCAAACCCCGGCCGGGTCAAACCAAAGACTTTAAAGTTAGTAGTAGTTGCTTCTCTCCTAACGATCTAAACTAACAGGACAGTATTACGCCTGATATACGTTGGTGTCAGTATATGGACCGGACGGGTTCAGTCCCTGCCACTGTGCTACAATGATAGAAATGTCGATGCCAGTATCTGCAAAAATGCCGGCAAATCCCTTTTCTATATAATTTGATGTGAAACATTTTGTCTTCGTCCCATTCTATTTAAGATGCATTCACGTGCTAACAGAACCCACGAAGGCGACACTTCTCAATGGCATTATAGCAATTTCTCAATTTCATTATATCTATTCATGCTTTGTAACTGTTGTATCATTATTTTCGTACTGCCAGCGCACTTGTAAGGTGACAATGTATACTTGATGCATACAACTTATAGGATCCTTTAAGCATACTATAGGCATTTAAACAGGATCGATGAAATCTAGTGTTAGGTTAAGGCCAGAAAAATTGTTAAAAAAGGCATGTATAAAGCATGTATGTAACACAAACCATTCTACTATTATCAGTCGTGTCATATCCTTTATTTGTTTGGTCAACAGTGAAACAACGATCTATATGTAATACATGCATCAGTGTGCCTTTAAGACAAGTACAACGCTGCCTTAATTGTGATAACATCACACGACACTGTAGTACACCCGCAGAGAATTATGTCAAGCAGCCATGCAACAATATGTTAAAAGAAAACTTGAAACTTTATTGATAGACCACTTCATAACGCCTCGTTATAATATCAAACCCCATTACTTGGCAAAAGCAAAGATGATAGGAAGTAGATGTTATTTCATTTCGTATGTTTAAAAGTATATTTGTACATATAATATTCAGGATGTGTTAAATTGGATTCGACCGCCTTTTAAGTATGGAGATGAAGAATATGAACATCGCTAAACTAAACGCTGCCATTGCACGGTTAAAGCCTTCAAAATATTTCAAATATTCATAAAACAGCTTAAAATCCTACCCACTGAATCTTTTTATAATTGCGCTTATAATGCCCCATTCAAAATTTGTTTTGTTCAAGATATGGTTATAAAGTAGCACGAAACAATCAACCTAAGTACTTTGAAATACATTCGACCAAACAGACTGACCCATTACAAAATCGAAGAATACCCTGGGCACTTAAAGACAAGTTCACTAAAGCTAACATTTCTGTTTTCAACCACTCCTCTCCATGTGATCATTAAACAACTTCAAACATTCACAATCAGTCACAATTTCTAGATGAACATTAATCAGGTAACCCAACCTGCTTGATTCTAAGCTTGATAATTATCGCGAGGTTTCGATAATGCGTTTAAAGAGACCGATTAACCCAAAGATACATGGTGGTTTGCTTAAGCAATATAATTACAGGCACGGGGAATGTGTAACAATATATAGTAGCAAAAAGGTGCGCTGTAGATAACAGTTAAAATTTTATGGCGTATTTAAACGAATTTAAAGACTAAATTACAAGGAAAGTCATGGATGTCAGACATCAAAGGTGCCGAAATGAGCGTGCAATTAAAACAAACGAACAAATGCCAAGCTTTTACGGTCAAAAATCTAGTACTGCCATTAATTTATTTCACGACACAATTACATGTATACTAGACGATCAATGTCAATAATAGTTCCATGTCAATAAGTATCTCTTATTTTCCAATTATGTTGTTGAGTGATAAACGGATGTTTTTGAAATTGCAAACTGCACTCTTACCGTATTCACGGTTCTATTCAGTACAAAACATACATAGACCATGTCAATCTGCATGTTATTGCCTGTTACTGTGGTTTGTTTTATTGTCTGTTACACCATTGTTTGTAAAAGGAATCTTGACTTAATCCATCCATATGCTTGGCTCTGTATAGTGAAAATTCACAAAGAAATTATCAAGCAGCTTAGAAGTGCAGTTATTGCCTGCTACATTTTTTCTCCCTTCACAAAACTATTCCATAAGAGGCACCACTATTTCTACTAGTGCCAGACTCTACGTTTATAATGAGCTGTGAGTTATTGTTACATAAAAGCTGTGACAACATCATTAAAAATTGTACTGGTGCTCCTTCTATTTGGTTATTTTTAAGACCTTTACTAAACCTTCATTTGCTTACACCTTAATTGTTGTAACATAGATCTCTTTAACCGTTTAATCTACAAACATACTTTTTCATTCAACTTAAGCAACGAAAATTATCATTTGATGTTATGTTCGAAACACAAAATAGGAATTATAAGGAAAATATTAATATTTTTACATGTTGCAAATATGGAAGAAGTACAAACCAGTCTTATTGTAATGCAATGCTATAAGGAACTTACTGTTAATATTCTTGCAAACAAAACAAGCTGTAATTTCCATTTAGAATCAACATATATAGAGTGCTAAGATAAGTGCTAAACTAGGAAGGAGAACAGGATATGCGAGTACATACACAGTAAGTCTAATAAAAGGAATTTGATTTGACTTTTATGTAATGGTTCGGTTGTTGTGGCGTAGGTTTATTTCTCACGGGAGTTTTAAAAGTATCCAGAATCTAATATTACCAGTTAGTATTGACACCTTTGGTAAGAAATCACTTTTATTTTAATTTAACTTTAAAGAGGAAACTATTTACAACAATTAAAGCTCAAAATACAAGACTCTTACTACAAAATGTAAAATAAATACGTGCCGCATTCATGTTATTTGAAAGAAAATAATGTCTATTAATGGATGACGTCAAAGTATATTCTAATTCATGCAGTCATTTAAATGTAGTATATGATAATTTGCCGGTATCAATTACAATTAACAAAACCTTTTCCCTGTTTGGGAGAATCCCGAAATAAATTCTACATAATCTAGGTTTTAGTCTAAATGTTGTCATCTTTGAATAAAAAAAAATTATACAGTACAAATCGTGTTTATTCTTTCCAAATCTATAAATAAGCTCTACTGGAATTTCTGCTAAAAACAGATACCGACGTCATAGCGGATTACTCGAATAATTATTAAAGGTGAGGTATAAAGAAAGATGTCAGCGTTTTTTGTTTTGTTTTAGATTAAAATCTAACTGTGCAGCGTGACTCAGATAGGCAATACCAGTAATGACGAGATATATGTAATGCTTTACCAGTCACGTACACGCAGGACATAAATAATGGCATTTCGCAGGATCTTTTCACGTAATAAAAGATTATACTGTTTAGGAAAGGAATTCTGGCTTACACTGACAGATACTACGCTCGATATAATTTCCACAGTAATAAAAACCATGTAGAAGCATAAAAATAATTATTAAAATAATATTATTACTACAACTACTACTAATATTGCTATTACAACAACAACTACTACTACTACTACTACTACTACTACTACTACTACAAATAATAATAATAATAATAATAATAATAATAATAATAATAATAATAATAATAATAATAATGATAATAATAATAATAATAATAATAATAATAATAATAATAAATTGTGTGCGCAGTATTATGGACTTAGAAAAATGCAAACTGAACGTGACGGTTCATACTTACCAGTCCATGATGGGAACTGTTGGTACTGCTCTAATTGTGTTATGTCAGTATAAGTACCATCCATTGCAAGGCGGTAACTGTCGGTTGTTGTTGTTTCTCTATTTATGTCATGTCAGTAAATGTACAGAGAAATCCAAGGCGGTAACTGTTGGTGTTTCTCTATTTGTGTCATGTCAGTGTAAGGACAGAGAAATGCAAGGCGGTAACTGTTGGTGTTTCTCTATTTGTGTCATGTCAGTGTAGGTACAGAGAAATGCAAGGCGGTAACTGTTGGTGTTTCTCTATTTGTGTCATGTCAGTGTAAGTACAGAGAAATGCAAGGCGGTAACTGTTGGTGTTTCTCTATTTGTGTCATGTCAGTGTAAGTACAGAGAAATGCAAGGCGGTAACTGTTGGTGTTTCTCTATTTGTGTCATGTCAGTGTAGGTACAGAGAAATGCAAGGCGGTAACTGTTGGTGTTTCTCTATTTGTGTCATGTCAGTGTAAGGACAGAGAAATGCAAGGCGGTAACTGTTGGTGTTTCTCTATTTGTGTCATGTCAGTGGAAGTACAGAGAAATGCAAGGCGGTAACTGTTGGTGTTTCTCTATTTGTGTCATGCCAGTAAAAGTACACAGAAATGCAAGGCGGTAACTGTTGGTGTTTATCTATTTGTGTCATGTCAGTAAAAGTACAGAGAAATGCAAGGCGGTAACTGTTGGTGTTTATCTATTTGTGTCATGTCAGTAAAAGTACAGAGAAATGCAAGGCGGTAATTGTTGGTGTTTCTCTATTTGTGTCATGTCAGTGTAAGTACAGAGGAATGCAAGGCGGTAACTGTTGGTGTTTCTCTATTTGTGTCATGTCAGTAAAAGTACACAGAAATGCAAGGTGGTAACTGTTGGTGTTTCTCTATTTGTGTCATGTCAGTAAAAGTACAGAGAAATGCAAGGCGGTAATTGTTGGTGTTTCTCTATTTGTGTCATGTCAGTGTAAGTACAGAGGAATGCAAGGCGGTAACTGTTGGTGTTTCTCTATTTGTGTCATGTCAGTGGAAGTACAGAGAAATGCAAGGTGGTCACTGTTGGTGTTTCTCTATTTGTGTCATGTCAGTAAAAGTACAGAGAAATGCAAGGCGGTAATTGTTGGTGTTTCTCTATTTGTGTCATGTCAGTGTAAGTACAGAGGAATGCAAGGCGGTAACTGTTGGTGTTTCTCTATTTGTGTCATGTCAGTGTAAGTACAGAGAAATGCAAGGTGGTAACTGTTGGTGTTTATCTATTTGTGTCATGTCAGTAAAAGTACAGAGAAATGCAAGGCTGTAATTGTTGGTGTTTCTCTATTTGTGTCATGTCAGTGTAAGTACAAAGGAATGCAAGGCGGTAACTGTTGGTGTTTCTCTATTTGTGTCATGTCAGTGGAAGTACAGAGAAATGCAAGGTGGTCACTGTTGGTGTTTCTCTATTTGTGTCATGTCAGTAAAAGTACAGAGAAATGCAAGGCGGTAAATGTTGGTGTTTCTCTATTTGTGTCGTGTCAGTGTAAGTACAGAGAAATGCAAGGCGGTTATTGTTGGTGTTTCTCTATTTGTGTCATGACAGTGTAAGTACAGAGAAATGCAAGGCGGTAATTGTTTGTGCTTCTCTAATTGTGTCATATCAGTGTAAGTACTGATCAATGCAAAGCGGTAAGTGTTGGTGTTTCCCTGTTTGCGTTATGTCAGGACGAGAACTGAACAATCAAATACGGTAATTGTTTGTGCCGCTCTATCTTTGTTAAGCAAGTGTATGAACCAAACAATACAAGGCGGTAATTGTTGGTGCTGCTCTATCTGTGTTATGTCAGTGCCAGTACTGACCAGTCCGAGGCGATAATTGTTGGTGCTGCTCTATCTGTGTTATGTCAGTGCCAGTACTGACCAGTCCGAGGCGATAATTGTTGGTGCTGCTCTATCTGTGTTATGTCAGTACCAGTACTGACCAGTCCGAGGCGATAATTGTTGGTGCTGCTCTATCTGTGTTATGTCAGTGCAAGTACTGACCAGTCCGAGGCGATAATTGTTGGTGCTTCTCTATCTGTGTTATGTCAGTACCAGTACTGACCAGTCCGAGGCGGTAATTGTTGGTGCTGCTCTATCTGTGTTATGTCAGTACCAGTACTGACCAGTCCGATGTGATAATTGTTGGTGCTGCTCTATCTGTGTTATGTCAGTGCAAGTACTGACCAGTCCGAGGCGATAATTGTTGGTGCTTCTTTATCTGTGTTATGTCAGTACCAGTACTGACAATACCGAGGCGGTAATTGTTGGTGCTTCTCTATGTGTGTCTCTCAGTACCAGTACTGACTAGTTCGAGGCGGTAATTGCTGGTGCTTCTCTATGTGTGTTTTGTCAGTACCCGTACTGACAAGTCCGAGGCGGTAATTGTTGGTGCTTCTCTATCTGTGTTATGTCAGTACCAGTACTGACAAAACCGAGGCGGTAATTGTTGGTGCTGCTCTCTCTGTGTTATGTCAGTACCAGTACTGACCAGTCCGAGGCGGTTATTGTTGGTGCTTCTCTATCTGTGTTATGTCAGTACCAGTACTGACCAGTCCGAGGCGGTTATTGTTGGCGCTTCTCTATTTATGTTTTGTCACTACTCGTACTGACCAGCCCGAGGCGGTAATTGTTGGCGCTTCTCTATCTGTGTTATGTCAGTACCAGTACTGACCAGCCCGAGGCGGTAATTGTTGGCGCTTCTCTATCTGTGTTATGTCAGTACCAGTACTGACCAGCCCGAGGCGGTAATTGTTGGCGCTTCTCTATTTGTGTTTTGTCACTACTCGTACTGACCAGCCCGAGGCGATAATTGTTGGTGCTGCTCTATCTGTGTTATGTCAGTACCAGTACTGACCAGCCCGAGGCGGTAATTGTTGGTGCTTCTCTATCTGTGTTATATCAGTACCAGTACTGATCAGTCCGAGGCGGTAATTGTTGGTGCTTCTCTATGTGTGTTATGTCAGTACCAGTACTGACCAGTCCGATGTGGTAATTGTTGGTGCTTCTTTATCTGTGTTATGTCAGTACCAGTACTGACAATACCGAGGCGGTAATTGTTGGTGCTTCTCTATGTGTGTCTCTCAGTACCAGTACTGACTAGTTCGAGGCGGTAATTTCTGGTGCTTCTCTATGTGTGTTTTGTCAGTACCCGTACTGACAAGTCCGAGGCGGTAATTGTTGGTGCTTCTCTATCTGTGTTATGTCAGTACCAGTACTGACCAGTCCGAGGCGGTAATTGCTGGTGCTTCTGTATGTGTTTTATGTCAGTACCAGTACTGACCAGTCCGAGGCGGTAATTGCTGGTGCTTCTCTATGTGTGTTTTGTCACTACTCGTACTGACCAGCCCGAGGCGGTAATTGTTGGTGCTTCTTTATCTGTGTTATGTCAGTACCAGTACTGACAATACCGAGGCGGTAATTGTTGGTGCTTCTCTATGTGTGTTTGTCACTACTCGTACTGACCAGCCCGAGGCGGTAATTGTTGGTGCTTCTTTATCTGTGTTATGTCAGTACCAGTACTGACCAGTCCGAGGCGGTTATTGTTGGTGCTTCTCTATCTGTGTTATGTCAGTACCAGTACTGACCAGTCCGAGGCGGTTATTGTTGGTGCTTCTCTATCTGTGTTATGTCAGTACCAGTACTGACCAGTCCGAGGCGGTAATTGTTGGCGCTTCTCTATTTGTGTTTTGTCACTACTCGTACTGATCAGTCCAAGGCGGTAATTGTTGGTGCTTCTCTATGTGTGTTATGTCAGTACCAGTACTGACCAGTCCGAGGCGGTAATTGTTGGCGCTTCTCTATTTGTGTTTTGTCACTACTCGTACTGATCAGTCCAAGGCGGTAATTGTTGGTGCTTCTCTGTGTTATGTCAGTACCAGTACTGACCAGTCCGAGGCGGTAATTGTTGTTGCTGCTCTATCTGTGTTATGTCAGTATCAGTACTGACCAGTCCGAGGCGGTAATTGCTGGTGTGTGTCTTTTTGTGTAATGTCAGTACCGCTACTGACTAGTTCGAGCCTGATGCAATCGCGCTGCATATACATTTATTATGGTTAGGTGCGATATCTCCCTTCATATTTTGGATTTTTTTTAATGTTCTATCAAGTATTCAATATCATGGAAATTTGTTTGTAATTGTAAACGAAGATAAACCTAGTTGGTGTGGTCGTTAAATCGTACATAACTATGTAGTTCACTGTTAAAATTAATTCTAAATGAACTCCCGATTATTTATTTTGTCAACACAACACTCCCGTGAACCTACATTCTGATTGCACCATTTTTTCCGGCTGCATGTGGTAACTTCAGACTGACATTATTAGATGATTCGAATGAGCCTTGTCACAACTTGGTATAGAGCTGCAATATACTTCACATACTTCTCTGCATTGTGGGTAATGCAAAGTCAAAGATTCGTTCATTCTAATCACATTTTGCTCCTTTTTTTGCCCCTTTCCTCTAGTAACTGAGTGATATTCTTAAATCTGCATTTCTTGTGTGTTTGCATTATACAATAATATAACTCGAACATCTGCTTTAAACAGATTACAATTTTAATGTTAACATTTGAAGCATGCTTGATGGTGTCCAGTTCGACATACATTCCTGTTTCTGTACTCGCACTGCATTTTCCCTGGCAGGAAATTCAAAATTCAGCTTTCTCATAACGCTGTTGCAATCACCCGAACCCCGGTTTAAATGGTCTTAAAATATGTTGTCTTTATTTATTCTCGCGCTATGAGTGTAAGAACAAACTTCTTACTGTGTTTCAAAATTTTATTGACACATTCATCTTAATTTATCAAATAAATGTTGAAAACATGTGGCTTACACGTGCTACATTTTTTAGACATTTTGATGTGATTGATATGGAAAGAATGAGCCAGACGCATAGTAAACAACAGCAGCTGAAAATTCGCATTGATAGCGAGCAAGCCCGAGTTCGATCCCAGGCCAGGCAGCACAATTCACCTTACGTAACATTTAATTGCTTTACAATTGCAATTACAGTTAGCTTTTAGAATTAGAATATGCTTAAATCAGATAAGTGAGTATTGCAAATATGTAAGTAAAGCGAGTGAGGCTAGCTGAGTCTTAAATACTAAAGATCTCGGCATTATAGATTCACAAATGCAAGCAGTACATTATATAAATCGACTACGGTATAAACTTAAAGTCATTGTTTTTAAGAGGCGACTTCAAATGGAAAGTTCAAATTCTTCAATGTGTAAGATAACCAATTATCGGTTAAAATACGAATTTAATATCAAAGGGTTGATTATAATTTCAAGGAACTTTAAAATGAGAATACGAAAGTAAGAAAACCATTCCACCTGTGTTTATAATGATCAGGGGAACCCGTCTGGTACACCAAGCAGCAGATTACTGAGATGTTTATCAACATATTTGTTTAATATAGAAACAAATTCGCAGTTTCCCCACTTTGATGCTCCTGCGGGTTAAATCTCTTGTTTCACGGTGAACGAGGTCTATCCCTCAGCATGTTTCAGTTTAAAAACGAATACTACATTGTTACTTATCTGCCCCTAGTTTCAATCGTAGGTAAAACGGTTGTGCAGTAAAGACTCAGCAGCCAAAAAGTGTAGATCCTGATGAAACAGTTCCAAGCGAGAGCTTGTTTTGCTCATCTAGTTCTACACTTACCCAAGCCTGATCAAGTCTGGGTAAGCAGAAAAGGAAATAAAGGAACTAGCGAACGAATTTGTCCATTCGTACATGGAGAGGAGCCAGATATCACTGAGTGTATTATAAAACCCAGGGGAGTATGTTCAACTCTGTTAATCTCTATAGCGATGACGCGAAGGTAATTGAGCAGAAGTCGAGGTCGAATTGACTCGTTATCAGTCTAATAGGTGTGATATTGCCAGTTATTCTGCGGCAATCCGCTCTATGGAGAACCACAAACGTCTGCACGAGTCACGTGTAAGATACTAGCAGACGACATCAGTTCACCACTTCAAAAGAGATGCTAGTTATTCTCATTTATTTCGTTCATCATCAGTGGCCACGGCGTTAACGTAACGCGACGCCTTTTCGACTCTTATTACTGTAATAATTTGTCGCGCAACTAAACACTGTGTTATACATAGGATTTATCGACTGCATTTTGCAAAGTTGGACTTGTTGATTTTGTTAAAGAATACAGAAAGTATTTTATTAATGTTTGTTTCATTTAAATTTAACATTCGTTTCTGCACAATTGTGTGTACGTTTGGGGTTGTATATAGTGATACTATAGTTACACAACGGATGTTGCTATATTGGCGGACATAAGCGTGAAAGTGAAAGTAAGTATAATATGTATCCATTGTTTTTGCACGTCTGTCTGTATCAAGAGTTGGTTATATTTTTGCAAACATAAGTTAGAAAACTGAAAAGTTATTTATTGTTATATATAGAATCTTATTTTACATTTATCCATTAGTGTTTGAAAAAATGCACAAAGACAATCGAATATATATTGTATGCATTTTGTCTGCTTATCTGCGAATAAATATCTTAATTAATTCGCATGGACAATACGTTTGTTGGTTTAACTTCAAACATTTAAGCATTGTTAAGAACAATAGAATCATGACTTTAAGATTTTCTCTCCTTCTCTCTACCTCATTATCGATCAAAGTAAAATTGTAATTTCGTTATTTAATTGTTCTTTCATTAAACAAAACATTATATTTCTGTATCTGAATACAAATTGACAGATGACGCATTCCTGTTAATTGACTTTGTGATGTACAAGAAATATTCTCCTTTTTAAGTTTGTATCAAATGCATCGTTAAATACGACATCTAAACATGTACTGCTGTCTAACTGGCGCACATTTTATGTTAACGTGCAACAAATAACATAGTTGTTCTTATTTAATTGTATTTAATAATTATCACCTACGTGTTTTATGCTAATTACAGAGTGTTCCAAAACTGAGCGTAA
Source organism: Sinonovacula constricta (assembly GCA_007844125.1). Classification (NCBI taxonomy): domain Eukaryota; kingdom Metazoa; phylum Mollusca; class Bivalvia; order Cardiida; family Solecurtidae; genus Sinonovacula; species Sinonovacula constricta. The sequence continues at coordinate 46,038,213 of CM017571.1, forward strand.
AACTTGTTCATATAAGACTTTGTGACATGCCACATGCATGAAATATATACAGTGTGGCACCTTAGATCGTGATTGTCGAAAGTGCCAAGGCTAAAACCCAGACAAAACGTCACTGTATGTACTATTGTATCTATTGTTGCCATCTTTTTCCGGATATATCAAGGACTAGAGGAATTGATGCGATTATGCGATCGGGTACTGTATTACGTTGCATGTTCACAATAAGTTACTACATGAAATGCAGCACTACAGTATGTACTTCACCTTCCTACTGTAGGACCATGAGTTGGACAATAGGCTAAAAGTCAAAACTACACACAACCTCTAGACGACAGAATAAACCTTCAGAAATAAGAACAGACCACAAAAACTGTTGTTTACATCATTAATAAACCGTAAAAAAGGGATATTATGTACATTCGCGAATACTTATCTTAATAATGCATAGTGTTGTTTAAGAATGCATAGGCCGGTGTTTGCTAACCACGAAAGAGCAGTTGCAGGTTTTACTGTATAATATTTTTTATAGAATTCTGAATCTCAATTATATGCACAAGTAATGTAAAATTGATTGATTGAAACTTTTCGAACCGTTGGCTAAATTGAGATGTTTAATAAAACGCTTTAATGAGGTTTATTAAGACTACATGTATAAAAATAAATGGCTCTAGAATGATACAGTCGGATACCAAATCACTGTTTTAATGAGTCTTTTCCACCAAGACAAAGACTTCGATATAAGATCAATTTTCTGTTTAGCAGAAATACAAAAATGCAGCTTTTTTATTAAAAATATGTAAGACATATAAAATGTTGCTTTTATCGCATTTCCCGCTTAACAAATATAGCATGCTTATCTTGTTATTAATCCCTCTTAAACAGTTTTGATTGTCTAATGCAATTCACGTTATCTGATATATCAGTCTACGATAATTATCTTTAGGTTTCAATCCCTTCTTGTGTATGATTCATATATTTGAAATTCTTCAAGTCTTGCCATGTTGAAATTGTACCTCCTGATAGACGTCAACACTGTTTACTTAGTGTGTGGGTCTTTGATGCCATCTTAAGGATTTCACCTCGCCGTAAGCACCGGAAAACGCGCGTAGAATGTAGGCTTACTTGGGCTTATTAAAAGCTTATCTCCATGTTATTTATTGAATAAATATCTGGAAGTTCCACAAAAGATCGTATCTTGGATTGCCAGGTGCTGGAAAACTATCATGCTGGCATCTGGCACGGTTTCAATAGTTCTAGATTTGAATTGAGCTCCGTCTGATCAGACGTTAGACTATTAACTACAAAATCTCGTGCTATTTATCAAGTTTACTTTCCATATCGCGCATGTTTATTTATAAGGCATGTATGTTGTAGTATGGTAAAACGTAACGGTCAAATAAACAATCATTTAAAATAGCGGTGCTTTGACACATAACATGTAGATAGTTTAAGACAATACACGGGATGCCTTAATAGGACGAAGCATCCAGCCAGGTTAACGGCACGTCGGCGGATCTTCAGCACTGACAATTACGTAGTCAACTAAGATAATGGCCTTTCTTATTTTTTTATCCAAGACATTACAGAACACAAAACCCCCAGCCATTTCGAAAATATACTTTGTATAAAAGTTGTCAGAGAGCGTCATTCAATTTTCGACGCTTCAGTTCTTCTTACAGCCCAGAATACTACCTTTAATTTATGCCTTTAATCCAAATAACAGCAGGTTCACTTATATGATGGTATCTCTTAAAGGTGGTATCCGACATTTTACCTTTATCTAATACATAAAGCAACATCTTACCCATTGTTCTGGAGATGTGTGTATACTTGCTGAAAAGAAAACTCAAACTTTAGTTTAAGTAACTTTATAACATTACCTCAATTGTTAGACAGTACAAATCATGAAGTGATTTCAGATAAAATAGAAATTGACGTCACAGCTGATTACCCGGATGTTCATGAAATGTGATCTCAAAAGTAAGTCGTCATGCGGCTGCTTCATCTGTTGCAGACTGTATGTTTATATAACTTTCTTTTAGAACTATAACATATCTGTTAGTGATTATTGTTATGTTTTGAAAGATAGAATAAACTATGTTTCTTTATCAGGAGTGTGGCCAGACACCGGGAACGGATGTCACGGTTAGACATCGTAAACGGTTTGACACGGTTATACACCCTAAACGGAGGTACGGTTAGACACCCTAAACCGATGTCACGTTTAGACACGGTTAGACACCTTCAATAGTTGTCATGTCAAGATACCAAGATATATTGAGTACGAGAAATCGCGTTTGCAAAAGCGGCCTAAGTGCAGTACATGATTATTCCAAAACATTATGCGATAAACCAGAGTAAGAGTACATTATTTACAATGCCTCCAGTCATAAGTCAAAGAAAATGTAAAATATTTCCAAGAATACAACTCAATAGCGAGCCAAAACTGATCAGACGTAGGCAAATAGTGTAGATCACAGCTTGTAGCTGTCTTATCAGGATCTGCACTATTTGCTGATGGATCTGAAATAATACATATTGTTTCATTGCATGTTGTAAATAAACAACTTTTATGAGAATAAATTTAATTTTGTGATAAGTGTTACAAGCGACGCACGGTGGCCCTGTGTGAATGGGTTACTTACACCAGCCCTACATGCTGTGAAAGTTCCTCAAGCTGTGAAATGTAGGATAAATATCTAAATGATCAAAATAAAATGGAGTAGGACCCTTATCTTATTGAAGCAGAGATGTCTGTATCCTTTCCCCCACAGCACTTGCGTAAAAAAACTTCACAAGCTTGAACTGAAAACACATGTTCTACATATAAACAAGACATTAGCGTCCTCGTTCATAATGTTATTGAAAAATATCGTATCTCATGTTGCCCTAGCTAAATACCATTGCGTGTTCAGCTGATCTTGAAAAACGCCTTCGTTAGTTTAAGCAACTTCGCATTCCTGGTGCAGTTAAGACATCTGGGTCAGCTTTCCTTAGTAACCACTCTTTAACTCTAGGCCTCGGGGTAAGTTGGTGACTTCTGTGTAACTGAACATAGTTAGCTAATACCTTAATGTTTTAGTGCTCTAGATGTAAACATGACCTGGGAGGATCATGAATTAAAATTTTACAAGTACTAGAAACATTTATAAATGTTCAAATTAAATGTTAAAGAGACAAAACACTGAGATATGAACATAAATATGTCAAGGAAAATGCAGTTACACTCACCTACGACAGCGCAGAATATGTCATACCTGTATAGAAATAACGGTAACTACCAACGCTGCAATTGAAAAACAACACAATAGGACTTTAGAATTTGGAAACTGCTCAAAATTCTACCATGTCGTGAAAGATTACCAGAAAAACTAATCTTTGTATGTATTCAAGGGCAGGTAAAACGTTTAATAATAATAATAATAATAATAATAATAATAATAATAATAATAATAATAATAATAATAATGCATCATGCATCATCATGCATCATCAACTGCCTCCATTTTGCGGAATGAATTTTACGACAATGTTAATGTTAATGAAAACAGGCAACCACTTTTATCCAACTTTTTATGCAATTACATCTGTGGAAGAAAACATACCTGTTAGAATTGTGATAATTTTAAAGCTATAAAAATATAAATGTAAATACTTTCCTCTTTTCATACATTTTAAACCAGAATAATAATAGAAATTACATATATTCCTACGATACATCGCATAGTTAGGCTCGTGTTATCTTTTGCTAGATGATAACTGACATTTGTAACTAACAAGTTTGTCATTTAACAACCTATCCACCTCATAATGGCACACCACCATAAATGGTCAGCAACAGGAATGGGACCGATGAATAATACATAAATATGAAGCATGCGGAAAACAGTATCTATAAATTTGTTTTGCGCTTTAGTGTTCTTGTTTTTCGAATGATGGCATCATTTTGCTTATTGTGTGTTCTTTTTTATAAATATCGGTTTACATTTTTATTAGATAAAACGTTGATATAATAAAGGTGTTTGCAATTATGTATTATCATTTGAGTTGACACGGGATGTCGTTTTATTGTCCTCGGAATTTGAACTCACAAAAGTATTGCCACATTTAAATAAACATTGGCCTTTTATGGGTTAATTTACTTTAGATAAATATTTGTCAATGCGATATGTTAACAATGACATACAGCCCACATTAACATAAAATATCCCTGACTGTCAGGGTTTGTTGTTGTTGTTTTTAATTTTAAAAATAGGAAAGCGGGAATCATTACATGCTTTAATTGTATATTACGCTTATTTGTACAATAAACTATTCGCAATTCATTTTACCAATAATTAAGTAATCCCCTCAACGTTTGCAGTGCTTTTGTAGCAATTTAAGCAAATAATGGCATTACAGTCACATAGACGTCACTATGAATGAACACCGTCTATGTTCTTCGATTGTTTATCGGGAGTGTGGATGATTGGAAACGATTTATTGAAATATTTTCTTCCATATTATTTATTTCACTATCATCGAAGAGCCCACTGTATTAGACATACGTTCAGGACAAAGCATTATACCACACCAATATATACGTCACTATTATATGATATTGTCACCTGCAAATAACAATACGATGTTTATGTATATATAGCCATCATTATTAAGAAACGTTTAGTTCCCATTTATCTCGTAGTTACCAGCAAATTACTGGAATCATTTGAAGCATAGTTGTGCATCACCTTACATGATACATGATCGTGTTTTCACTTGTTTCTGGTTTAAAAGCCAACGATGTGCACGTGTATGTACATCTTACTAACTTCCGTAACTAACTAAAAACCATTGAACATTATTAATATAAATATATAAGGTATAGGTAGTTTTGACATCAGTGAAGATCCCGTATCTTGGCAGCCATCTTTGATGGCAACTTTAAGGGATTTTCAGATGAATTGTATAGAAGCGTAAATTTTATTTTCTTCTCCAATTGTGGTGCAAAAATTATACACCAGTGGAAAGCTCTTGGAATTCATCATGAAATTTATTTAGAATTTAATATTTTTAAAATTAATAAATGCACAAAGAATTAATACACAGAAATAAAATGGAATAAAATTATTGGCTCATCCTTCAACAAAAACAACAGTGTAACGTTTTTGGTTGTATTCTTTTTCACCTTTTAAACTATCAAAATATTGTTTCGATATTTAAAATATTTCATTACAGCTGTTAAATTTGATATAAAATTTAGTAAAATATACTGAAAAAAAAAAAGAATGGTGAGTTTAATACAGCAAATAATTCCAGATTTCGGCCTGCATCGGCCTGCATTAGCTTCTGCCTTCAAAGATGGCTGCCTTAACATGTCCTATCGGTGTCCATGACATCACATGGAAACAATCTATACTATTTAATATGTATGTGTATATAGATGTTAAAATCTGACCCCTGCGATACGCCGGTTTTTCTACCCAGACATACGTCTGCGGCCATCCTAAAGCGGTTATTAGGTGGATGTCGTCAAATTGAGTTCAAGATTGTCAGGGCGGTGTAAATCAAAGTGCTGAAAAACGCTATTTGAGAGGCTACGTTTAACCTTCTGTCCCCCGAAACTCAGTTTCCTTAGGTGTGGTCGCTGTCGCAAGTGAAACCGTTCAAAAATCAAACATACAAAATCAGACTCAAAGATTTGCGTTGTATTGCAAATTAAACGTTAAGCTTTAATTGTCATGTTCCATTTCTCCAATCTCTCAGTTCAGATATTGACATGTTACTATTTATAGTATAAACACATTTTGTAGGGTGCATGTATATCTGTATTTTGCACGGCCATTAAACGATACAGGCAGTTCAACATGGTTAGATTACATGCAATTCTGCAAAGTAAAATAAAAGTGTAAGCTTGTTCGCCTTAATAGGAAGAAAATTAGAACACTAGTACAAATTAGCGGGATTGTATCAGGTGAAAACAAAATAGATATAAAAAAAGAGCAGAGATTCCTTGAAATAAAAAAAGTGAAAATGAAAAAAAAATGGCGAGTCAGTTGATTTAACCTTTTCGCCAAGTGCATAAGATATGTATATAAAGAACAATTCACGTCCTCGCGATGCAGTTATACGCAAACTTTATCTAAACTGAAATGAAATACCATGATTTCACAAAACAAAACTTTCATTTCCAATTCAGTTCGTATCATTGAAGATCTGTTGCGTGTTAAATAGCATTGAGTGCAGACACGTCTTCTTTGTCCATATTATTTTATGGTAAATTTATATTATTCGGTTATATTTGACCCACTTAACACCTCAGAGCATATTGCCCTTGATGCATATACTTGACAATAATAATTTGAAATTTGGATGTAGATTTGTTGATGACATAACAACTTGAATTTTCTTTGAAAAGTATAGATCACGTTCAATTCTTTAATGTCTGTCTACACGTTTTATGTTTCTGTTTGTTTTACGTGTGTGTAGTTAAAACGCAGAACACTTCATATATTACAATTACAAAAATACTGTGAGATTCACTATAAAAATTAATACTTATTCTCACATCATTAACTTTGCGACTGAATTCTCAAATTGTTATTTTATAATGAACAGTGGTACTACTTGCTTCAAAAAGATTTTATTTAAAGATTGAATCCAACAGTTTGGAAAAAAAATATATTTTTCTCTCAAATAACCAAATAACACCCCATTTTTCATTACAAACAGGTATATCCTATCTGAGCCACGCTGCACAGATAGCCACGTGACTACTTTTGAGTTCACGACATATTATCATTAGTGTAATCCGCTCTGACGTCGACATCCACTTTCAACATAAAAACGTCGGGATTGTTTGCAGATTTGTAAAAGATTTATTTATTTCATAATTGGTATTGTCTAACGATTGAGGTTGTGATGAGAATGCCTTGACTCGGGGTAATGTATGCTGGTAATGTATGCTGGGGTAATGTATGCTGGGGTAATGTATGCTGGGGTAATGTATGCTGGGGTAATGTATGCTGGGGTAATGTATGCTGGGGTAATGTATGCAAACTGTCTGATACCACCTTTAAAGGCAAACAGCTATTCTTAGCTTGTATAACTTTATCTACATTAATTCAATTCATAAGTGTCAGTTTGTCATTATAAATACACAGTCAGCTTTGTTTGGGTTTTTTTTAATCTGTCAAAGTTTAACACTTCTATTATGAGCTAGGAAGCTATAGCAGTATTCATGGCAATTGTTTTCAAGAATGAAACTGACTGTTTCATACTGATATCGTATTGAGTGTATGGCTATATTTCCAGACGTTTCAAGAGTTCATGTGATCTTAACATGGGCACTAGAATGCCACGCTAGGCGTCATTTCATGACAGATTATGTTGAAAGCAAGCACACTAATACAGTTACTTGTCAGCATTTAAATTGGCAGTGATGGCTGTAAGATTGCTTTATACTTTAAACACCATAACGCATTTGATAATGCAGTTTTCATTACGTTATATCATTGACTGAAACTAACCTACTTCAATAAAAGATCCATTGTATATTGAGATAATGCTTCACAGTTGCTACAATGATACAAAAAATACGCAATCGTGTGTTTCTCTTATGACGTTAGAGCTATTTAAAGATATGTTTCTAGAGTTAGGAAATTATTTATTCGATTTGTTGTTTTAATTCTTCCTTAAAGGAATGTCTGGACCAGATTTTTTTATCTCAAAGAACAAAATAAATTATTGCTGCCTGAAAAGATCTCGCACATCACTCGTGCATTACAATCAGGTATTTCCTATCTAAGCCACGCTGCACAGTTAGCTATTTTTAAACTAAGAAAACCATGTGACCCTTAACTTTATATAATCATTCGGGTAATCCGCTCTGACGTCGATGTCTGTTTTAGCAGAAATCAAAATCATGTTGTGTTTTATAATTTTTTTAAAGAATGGGCACGTTGAGTAATTTATTTCACCATTTCTAGTGTCTTACAATCTAGATAATGTTCAAAATCGTCTTTTGTTAGTTACTTAGGTTCGACCTTTTGCCGAAATTATGCTCCCATTCCCACAAATATAGGTTTTCGTGTTTTTGGTGAAGACAAACTGTCGGATACCACATTTAATATCTATATTTCGGTAAATGAAGACGACGAATCTTGACATCATTTTCAAATAAGCTTTCGTCTTAATTTTGTTATAGTGATTTTAGTGGGAATTCATAAATCATATAAAGTATGGTCATTGTTTTCTAATGGTATATGTTAGTTTCTATCGATAGGTATTGTTTAACATTTCAGGGTGTGCAGCATCTTTATGCTTCATGGCACTAGCTGTATTATTGTCACATATTTGCTCGGTGCTACAAACAAGATGAGTAAACACGTATTTACGCCTAAAACGTCTAGAAAAAAAACGCATTTATATAAAAGGTATATGTGTGTAAGAGATACTTTCAATGAAGGTCTGTCAAGCATCTGAAATACAGGAAATGACACTATTTGGCTTCTAGAGGTCACCACTCTTCGTGTAGGAGCATGTCCTCAGAAACCATTACAACACATCTTCCCTCATTCCATGAAGCATTATGATTATAGATGATTTTTATTGCCGAGAATACAAACACTTTGGAAAATGTATATATCAACTTCTGAAATGCTCTAGCATGGCTTACATCTCTGATGCTGTCTCAATTTGGACACTCCACACCCCCGCCCCCACTCCCGAGAAAAAGTCCTGGATCCGCCCCTTAAGCTTACGCACAAACAAGCTGAACACAAACGCTGAATTTAGGTAGCATTTGAAATATGTTATCATTCGGCCTGTTTCTGGGAACTGCATCTGCTGGACTTACGCACCTGCCTAATACAATACAAAAGCACTGTTCTTGTCTATAGACAACCTCTCTATTACAATCAATAGTAACGAATGCTTCTACCAACACCGCTTTGTTTACACTATCGGAGAGTTTGTAACGCTTTCAGTGATTTATCCGCCAATCAATCACGCAACTGATCCGATACCGAGGCTCGTCACTGACGTCACGCGTTGTTTGTTTTTGCCGTTCTAGGGTTTCGTGTCAAAATAAAGAAATTGCTATCCCTGATTGTTGTCGGCGTAGGTGCATAAATGTTATCGTTATTAAAGCGCAATGGTTCAGTAAAGTCTCTTAGTGTTTGCACATGGTTTCTGAGAAGAGCGGAGTGCCCCTCACCGCGTGAGTTTCGAGTCCCGGTTTGGGCGAGAACTTTCATGCAGGGAAGTTTTACAGCTGACCTGCGATGCGCCGGTGGATCTGTCCAGATTTACGACTGGGGTCTACCTTCACCAATAATTAGCTGAAACTCACCAATATGACCATGATTGTATCGGTGCGATGTAACGAAAACAAAAGAAAGCAAAAAAAAAAAACATTTGCATTGTAAGTAATACAATAAATGCTTGTAGTTTACTTTGCTGGTGGTTTTGATTTATGTTGCTGCATTTAGAAAAATGACCGTATCACATTGTGACACATAAAAAGTCTCCTCGTGCAGTAACCTATGTTGTCATTTAATTTGTCCTGTCACGATTTCCACGTGTATTTTAGTTTTGAAAGCACGTAAGGTCTGATCATATTGGCCCTTTGTCCTTAATTTAAATATGTATTATTTTACATTCAAGAATTTGCTGTAGTTCGTCTTATAGGAAGAATACTTATCTCAGTCAAATTCAATGTTGACATTTGTGTTAATTACGTCACTTCTTCCTCAAATGAGGTCAGTTTCTATTTAAGAATAAGTCATTACTTGTACAATTTTATTTCGAATAGATGTGTTTTCTGTTCATAACGGGCATTTTAGAAACCAATCAGGAAATGCGAAGTAAGAGCCCTGTAACCTCGGTTTAAGCATCCTCCTAGACGGTGACTGTTGGGTTTTCTCTATTTTATGTAATATTTCATCACACGTCGTACCAGTGACATTTGACTGGCATGTGAATATATTTGGCGTGTGCCTTTTTAAATGTTTGAATAGTGCAATATTCATAGGACATATATGGACATAATGCACTGTGGTTGGTATTGTCAGATTGAGACATATACAAGGACTCGAGAAACTGTGATTGGTATTGTTAGCATTGAGACATATACAAGGAGTCGAGAAACTGTGATTGGTATTGTCAGCATTGAGACATATACAAGGAGTCGAGAAACTGTGATTGGTATTGTCAACATTGAGACATATACAAGGACTCGAGAAACTGTGATTGGTATTGTTAGCATTGAGACATATACAAGGACTCGAGAAACTGTGACTGGTATTGTTAGCATTGAGACATATACAAGGACTCGAGAAACTGTGATTGGTATTGTTAGCATTGAGACATATACAAGGACTCGAGAAACTGTGATTGGTATTGTTAGCATTGAGACATATACAAGGACTCGAGAAACTGTGATTGGTATTGTCAACATTGAGACATAAACATGGATTCGAGAAACTGTGATTGATTTTGTGATTTCTACATAAAATAGTACAAACATATTCATTGATAATACACTTACGCGCTTGGATGCTTGTGAAAGTTCGATTATACTAAATGGCAAAACGCAAGCAATATGTATATAGACGTCGTCAATAAGTAAATGGACGTCGTAATATGACCAGAACTGTGTTCTGGTGCAATGTGACAAAAACAAAATAAAAACGAGTTTCCCGTTTATTATTAAAAAAAGGCCATATGTTTAATATTACCCGTTAAATGTGTTCAAAATTGAATCATTATTTATAATATTGCATTTCTCCAAACTCTGCTGAAGACACGAGCTATTACACTTCTCTGACAAACTAAGATATGGTTGGGAGCCAAAATGTGGCATTTTCCTGATTAGATAACACAACTTTATGCCTGTTTGCATTAGTATGACAACTGATGGATCAGTCGCACATTACATCACAATATTTTATTACGTCGAAAGTCAAATGCTTGAAATTAAAAGATACAGGGATAAAAAAAATATTTGAAGTGAACCCGAATATCAGATAAGCTACATACAAGGATGACCTACATTATAATTGCTTCAGTTATTTAAGAGCTGGAATGTTTGGCCAACCTGACATTACCCAGGCACTGATTGTAATAGACACCGATGCAATCTGAAACTTTTGCACGAGGACTCAGGGCAAAAGAACTGACATGTTTACAGATTTGTGGGGCCTTATCGGAACAATTTTCATATCAAATAGTTCATGTGACAGCATGCAGAAAGACACGTGTGTGTCATCTACGTTAACGAGCTGGTATGTTTTGACAGAACAGTCAACTGTCTTAGAAAATTATAAATGCGATTGTATTTAAATAGTCACTGTAATGTTGTCACTTTTAAAAAACGTAGACTTACGAATATTGTGGTTTTTTGAATAGTGAAGAATTTTTATTATTTAGTTTACAGCTTTATAAACGAAGGATATGTTGTTTGTGTACGTTTACATTCAATGTCGCCCGCTTTCATGGCAAAATAAAAATGACTATTTTAGTTCTTGACAAATAATATTCCGGTTTGTTTAAATTATGTTGACATAATGTCATTAAACCTTTATTGCAATCTGATGTCATGAAAGTCATCACGTATGGTGTATAATTGTTATTTACAGGGTACAAACAATAGGGGATAAAAACAAGTAGATATTATAAGATACTCAGTGAACTATTAAAGAGAGATAAAAATTAGGTAAAACGTTCAATTAATAGTGAAAAACGTTGAGTATATAGACCAGTTAGCATTAATTGCTTCATGCTTGTGTGTCCAGAACTTTTTGTAAATAGACAACACATATCTTAGAATGAGACTATAAATTGGCTGAACTTGGATTTCCATAAGTGAATGATTGTTTACATTGAGGTGAATGGCTGCATTAGTTGCAAGTGCAGCATCAGTAAAGTTCCGAATATAAAATCTGAATATAAAATATCCGAATATAAAATGTGACTGCTCATACATTTCGAAACTAATTGATTGGTCTGGCCGACATACTAAATGCTGCATCTTTTACAAGTTGCAGTACATGAATTATAACGTTAAAGCACAATTAGTGCTTAGCTTTAAATTATATTCCTGGTCATTTTGTGAACTATCAAAGCAATAACTCTCAATAATGTTGAGACAAAATCTTCGTATTCATCATTAACATCTCCAAACCCATCGACACCAACAAAATAAATAAAACCAAGCACAGATACAAACACACATAACACACACTCTAACACACCCACAACACACACACACGAACGCAACACACACACACACACACACAGACACACACACACACACGCACATGCACACACACATACACACACACATTCAAACACACACTTTTATATTGCACTAAACATAAAACGCAATTTAACATTTCGGGAAAAAAACGTCAAATCCACGGCATAGGTCAGTTTGCGACTATTGGCAGTACATGTGTTTTTGAGCGGGAAAACCCTATTTCTCATTATCCTTATCGTACATTTTATTAAAGGCAGATACTAATTTTTTGTCCGACATAGTGCTAGAGACTTAGCAACAAACAGTGAAGATCTTAACCAGACAGCTTGCAGCTGGATCAGCACTTTTTGTCCAAGCCTGATCGAATGATGCTTATTATGTTGATATTTGAAAATTTCATTTTTGGAACGAAAGTGTGGAAATAACAAAGAGGCCTATACCGGTCTTATAGTATATTTTTTTAATGAATAAATATATTTGATACTAAGATTTATTTAAGGTAAAATTTAACGTACCACTTTGTTGTTGCATCCAAAATAGCAAATTGTTATTTTAAATGCTGCATTTTCAATCATGTTGTAAACAGGTTTTCGTTACAAAAATAGTTTTATTTTCTCAGTTAAATAATCAAGGTCGCGCATTTTTATTATTAATACTGAAACAACAAACCTAAGACGTGCAGTATTATGATCTTCTAGAAGTGTTATGAAAACTCTCAACAATCACAGTTTGCTTACGTCTATAACCAATCACATAGTTTGTGTTTACTTAAATTCTTGATTCCGCTCAATATTATTAAAACAACAAATCACTTAAATGCAATCTTTCCATGATCTGTCGGCTTACTTCTATCAACTAATTGAGCGGTTTTCTTCCTTTTGATACGACTCGGTCTCTATAAGACTAGACCCCTGCAAAGATCGACCTATTTATCATAGGAAGGCACGAATCTTAGAACAAGTACTGAGAACAACTTTATTGCACGCTATGTTTCAGCACGCGATACACCGGATGTAACCGTGGTGCATTCAGGAAATGCGCGCAATGATACAGCCTTCACTATATAACGATTTATAAGAAAGTACCTTTTAATTAAATACATGTATGAAAAGGGTTGGTTCATGAAAATGATGGAGTAGGGGCTGACTAAAAGATCATACTGTTATCGAATTTTTGTTTTCATGAAACCAATTATTTCCAAAGAATGAGACTCTAGGTTCATTGACCAAGACTGTATAAGCCTAATATTGGTGGGACTTTGTAGTACAAAACTTAAAACCCATCAAGCATTAACTATTATTGTTTCAACCTTTAAATGTTTATTTATTTACCTGGCTCATTTGCTGGACAGAATCATTGTACAAACTTGTTTGAGCTTAAGCCGAATTCTCTGTTGAGATTTAACTAACAAAACAAAAAAGCAAAGAAATCAGAACGCTTTAATCAGTCGTGACATGATAATTATTAGGCAACGACAACCCCAACATAATTAAAATATGCATTAATGGAAACGAACTTATTTAAATCATGTTCCGAACATAATTTTATCTTCTTGTTTTTTTCCCTTACTTTCTTATCATTCAATCCACGTGCTATCAAGTTCAACTTCAGTAGCTTTATTATGAGTTCGTTCATTAATTCTAGGATTCAACAAGCCTGTTTTATCATTGGTGTACGCTGCATTGCGTCAGAACAACGTACATTTCAGATAGAGAAACTGTTGGCCATGTTCATTGGAATAAAATGTTTCGTTTTTAACTGATACGATTGATAGCCTATCTGAACGGAATGCGTTGGAGCGTTACCATGGCGAACTCCTCCCGGGGAAGGGAGATAACCGAATAATTGGGCAATACCCTATGACAGGTTCGAATTGCGGTTCAATGAATATTGGGTGTTAGCTGATCACATTTGTTTGTAACGTTCGTACAGAATCTCGGTTTATAACGTTTGTACAGAATCTCGGTTTGTAACGTTCGTATAGAATCTCGGTTTGTAACGTTCGTACAGAATCTCGGTTTGTAACGTTCGTACAAAATCTGGGTTTGCAACGTTCGTACAAAAACTCGGTTTGTAAGGTTCGTACAGAATCTCGGTTTATAACGTTCATATAGAATCTCGGTTTATAACGTTCGTACAGAATCTCGGTTTGTAAGGTTCGTACAGAATCTCGGTTTATAACGTTTGTACAGAATCTCGGTTTGTAACGTTCGTATAGAATCTCGGTTTGTAACGTTCGTACAGAATCTCGGTTTGTAACGTTCGTACAAAATCTGGGTTTGCAACGTTCGTACAAAAACTCGGTTTGTAAGGTTCGTACAGAAATCTCGGTTTATAACGTTCATATAGAATCTCGGTTTATAACGTTCGTACAGAATCTCGGTTTGTAAGGTTCGTACAGAATCTCGGTTTATAACGTTCATATAGAATTTCGGTTTATAACGTTCGTACAGAATCTCGGTTTGTAACGTTCGTACAGAATCTCGGTTTGTGACGTTCGTACAGAATCTCGGTTTATAACGTTCGTACATAATCTCGGTTTGTCACGTTCGTACAGAATCTCGGTTTGTAACGTTCGTACAGAATCTCGGTTTGTAACGTTCGTACAGAATTTCGGTTTGTAACGTTCGTACAGAATCTCGGTTTGTAAGGTTCGTACAGAATCTCGGTTTGTAACGTTCGTATAGAAGCTCGGTTGGTAACGTTCGTACAGAATCTCGGTTTGTAACATTCATACAGAATCTCGGTTTGTAACGTTCGTACAGAATCTCGGTTTGTAACAGTTCGTACAGAATCTCGGTTGGTAACGTTCGTACAGAATCTCGGTTTGTAACGGTTCGTACAGAATCTCGGTTTGTAACGTTCGTATAGAATCTCGGTTTGTAACGTTCGTACAGAATCTCGGTTTGTAACGTTCGTATAGAATCTCGGTTTGTAACGTTCGTACAGAATCTACAGAATCTCGAAAGTTTTTTCCGTTGTAGCTGTATAACCTCACTTTTGACCTTCGTGAAGCGCATTGCAAGCCTAAGCGAATAATAGAACGACTCTCATTGGTGGAAATTCTGTAAACTCATTCAAAAGCAACAGGCCACGTACCAAAGATAGTATGTACAGTATAACGTGTATACATAGGTCTTTGACTTTACTTGTAAAAAGAAACGAAATTACAGTATGTGCAGATAACAAGTTTAACAATATCATGACTCGAACTATTTTCTATAATAAATTTCATTGTTCACGTATAAAAGCTGATCGTATTCTGGCTGGATTAAACAGCTTTTACTCATCAACTTTTTTTCATTTCAACGGCACATCTAACGAAACGTCTGGAGAAAACGATATATCGATAAGCTCTTTAAAAAAGTTTCCTGTGGTTGAAGGCAGAATAAATCGGTGAATACAATAAAACATGAAGTTTACAAACAACAATTCTGATATTATGTCTCAATTGGCACATCGCAACAACATTACAGACTGGGTTTGCTATATAATTTAAGGTCTAAAATGATTTCTTGTTTAGCGAGTAACATTCCTAAGATTCATATAAGTTGCTTTATTAATAAAGTGCGTCTAATGGTCTTCAAAGCACCGAATGATTAACATATATTTATATCGTGCATTTATGTTCGTTAGGAAGCTGTAGTCTGTATCACATTTTCGCATATTTTAAAAAATAAAGAATACAATAGTCAAATAGTTTTTAATCTAAATCTTTCTTTGATTTTTATTAGATTTTTTTTTGTATTTTTGAATTCTAATGTAAAATATCTACTGCTATCTACTTAAAAAACAATGCAGCAGAGCTCGGGGCTCGCTAAACAAATCGTTATTCATACAGATTTTAATTTATTTAATTATAATTGACAGAGGTTTAAATTAATTAAGCAAATTGTATTCCTATTAATTGCTAGCATTTTATATTCAAGTGTACAAGGTGAACTGTGCTTGTAAACTGATGACGAGTATTCTTTATTTATTGAATGGAGTATGTGACTGTTATTCCCAAAGGTGTCAAGTATGGCTGCTTTAGTGTAAATATAAACATCTGTCCCTCTCCATCACCTTTTTATACCCAAACTTCTTTAACTTGTTCTTTAAACTTGTTTAAACCTGGGACTTTCAATACATATTGCGCTTAAACGTACGTTTGGCAAACTCAAGCTTTGCCTATTAGATTTAGAGATAAGCTATTGAATGGAGCTTTCACTGAATGTGATTCATATCCTCTACCACACACTACAGTGCTTTTTGGCAGTACAACCTTTGACCTTGGTGCATGACCTTGACTCCAAATGTGCTAAGAATGTTTTAGTTGGTGAAATTTGTACTTACTAGACAAATCGAAAAAGCTTACTTGAAAAATTTAATTAAAATGTTTTAATAAAGAGTGTCATATAATGGCTTTATTTTGTTCTTAATTGTGATCGCAAACTGCTTTCGACGTTCAGCGCAAAGAAGTAATATCGAATACACATGTAAAATCTGAGCATCCATTTCATACCAGCCAACAGCCATAATTCTAGATAACATGTTTGTTTTGTTTTTGTTTAATAACATCTAAGAGGCGACGCAATAATGGTCATTATAACAAGGATAAAACTACCGATGCAACAAAGGACAGCAGTACGTCTTCTGCATATAAAAGTTCACATCCGTCTCAAAGCCGTCCTCCACCTACGCGGTGACGGGACCGAGCTATCTGAGGAGTTACCGGTCGCAAAGTTGGCCACAAGCGGTTCCGACACCAACAATAAGCTGACATTTCCAAAGCTGACACATTTCTTGTCTTATATTTGTATTCCAACTTCTTTTGCTAGTTTATTTAATGGATTCATATTTTAATGCGTGTGTGTGTGTTGTTTTTTACATTATGTGGTTTGACTATATCCACACAGATCCAGTATACCCCCACATGCAGTGTGAAACTCGTTAATATATGGTGTGTATTTTTTTTATTTAATCTAGACCATTTATTCATTGATCGATTTGTCATAAATCCCACGTCTTTAACACGTCTCATGACACTTGATACAATTCCGAGTTCCAGTTTAATGACATTTCTAATGCAATCGTCTGAGCGACATTTAATCGACAGTTTCCGGTAAATTCCGTCAAACAAGACTGCCATTATAATTACAGAGAGATTTGCAGAGGGGCTTCTAGACATTGACGTCTGCTTAATGAAAGCCGTTTTCAAGAGCAGTCATATCTCCCGCAACGATCTTCAAATATGCAGTTGCTAATTACATTTTTTGTCTGTGATCTGCCACGTGTGCAGAAATGCAAAGATTGATTGACTGGTGAATGGTTAATAACTATTTATGCCATCTGTTTCAATTTGTCGTAAATTCACACTAATGCGATGTAGGTTATTGCCTTCATTTACAAACACATATAACACACACAATACAAATTTCAGCTTTAAAACAAATAAATACATTTTTATTTTCATGTACACATCCCATTCTGTCAAGGTGTTCTGAACCACTCTTGTGTAAGACACCGTTAATTACATTATACGGTTTTGTTTCAGTTTAGGTTATTTGACTTGATGATGTCGACTCAGTAGAGTAGTAGTGCAATAAGGTCAATGTCGCAGATAGTCGATAGCGTATGTTTTTCATTTGTGCTTATAAATACAGAACCCTTTACACTGTCACAGAAATAATTTTTGTTTGAAACATGTTGTCCGGAGTTTATTCTGATTAGTTTAGTAGGGTGTGTGAACTTAGAGTAGGGTGAGAGAGTTAAAGCGTTATTGCTTTAATGCAGATTATAAGGGTTATTTAAACAAGTAAGAGGGATAGAGAGGTCAGATGTCTGAATGGGAGTGTCTGGTTTGTGTCTGGGGCCAGGGTATGGCCGTTTGCATGTGTATGGTGCTAGCCAATTAAGCTCGGTTCCTGGTGAGAGTCTCCTCGTTGGTGAGAGTATGTTTTAAGGTTTTGTTGGCGGACCACATCGCTGGTCAATGGGAAATAATAAATATAAATGGTGAAGTTTGTATATAAGAGTCACATCGTGACTGAATACAAAAAACTTGTAGAAGATAGGGAGATGTCATTAGACCACGAATTCTGTTTTGAGTACTAAAGATTGTGTTTTTCTCTGTGTATGGCCTATTAACCTAACACGGTTTTAAAAGTCATAAAATGCTTTTTGTACATTCGTTATTAAAAACATAAAGTATAGATCTAGATTTTTATTAAGGCAATAGGAAACATTATTTTTGTTGAATAAATTTGTTAAACTGTATTTTATCTATTGTCAAGTTAATTTGCCAGTATGATTTTATAGAGTTTTGGATAGAAAGTGATGGTTCGTTCAATTCTTTTTAATAGAGCCAACCTAGGAATAACTAGATACAGGTAAATATATGTATATAGAGGGAATAAAAGACAGAGCTAAATCTATAGAGAGACGTTTCGAAAACGAAACTGAGCAACATAGAAAGAGACGTACAGAATTCCATAAATTGGGGCCTAAATAATGCTCCATAAAAGTAAACAGCATAATTTAGAACCATCGAGAGAAGGAGGGAAAGAAAGAGACAGACACAGAGAGAGGGGTAGAGAGACACAGAGAAAGAGGTTGTGAAAGAGTGGGAGAGAGGGAGAGAGGGAGAGAGGGAGAGAGAGAGGGAGAGAGAGGGAGAGAGAGAGAGGGAGAGAGAGAGAGCACTACTAGTAATCAGGGTAGAAAAAATCCCATAAGATTGGCTGTTCCACATACAGCAAAATATTCCACTATCAAAACTTATGTGTTAAAATATTTACTACAACTTTTATACAACAACAACATATATATAAATATATAATATATATAAATATAAAGTTATACATATATACTATAAAGTAATAAACTACATATATTTATATTGTATATAATTTTTTATGGTATATATCTGTGAGACATCAGCTGTGAAACAAACAAAAAAGGACTGAACTGTGTACAGCTTATAGGAGAACCTTTTCTATTTAGATTCCGTTCTTTAGTCTTTCAACACTGATGTTTTATTGTTTCTTATAACTAGTTAAACTACTTATTTTTAACAATACACATAAATAAATAGATGTTAAGCACAAATCTGTATTAGTACTACTTGCATAACCCATCGTTAAAAATTACATTGTCATCGCTTCATCGGTAGCGATAAAAAGAGAGTTCTGCACCTGCAGAATTTTAAGCTCTGTGACCTTCTCCTACAACATGTACATAATGTTCTCAGTTATTACATCTATTTACTTAATGCAAACAATATCGCATCCTGTCAAAATTGTATCATGCTCATAGTAAGTTAAACATCAAAAAATAAAACAAAAGTCATATATATTCTACAATATTCGTTCTGATTATGTCTAGTTGTTTTTTTTGTCTTATAAAACACCCTTATTATTTGGATAATTGTGTTGTCACGATAATATTTATTACATTTTGTTTCTCATTAAAATAATGCTCAAGTTATATAAAGTTAATTAAAGCTTTGCTGACATTGTTGCTATTGGCAACTTTCTGTTGTCATATTTTACACACCACGTTTACAAGATACACCTAAAAAGGCAGGTCTTTACTCCTACATCCAATAATTTTCTCTTGACTCCCGTTGCAGGTACGTATTGTTAGTTGCCTTTGCTGTTTTATTTACACTGTCTTTGAGAATGTGCCAGATTGAAGTGTTCCGTATGCTTGGTTTAACCACCACAGTACATTTGCCAACTGACCGTTTAGAGACAATATTTTTTTTTGTTCTATATGCGTTATGTTTCGTCCCATTGTTTACACTAATTAGTGTGTGCCTTTGTCTTGTGGTAGTTATAATGTGTATCTATGCAATATGTTTCATTAGACATTTTCATACCTAACTAATTAGTAAAACCTGCAATATTATAACGAGAATGATATCACACACCATATAAGTCAGAATTGACTTTATAGTTCGCGGGTTAGCAAGAACAAAGCAGAGTTTTATTTCGATGAGAAAGTAAATGTTACAAGCAATGCCCAGGACAATCGAAAATTATCTTTAATTGCTCTTTATGCAAGATTCAAGATCCTGTTATAAAATGTAGCATTGTTAACAATATAAGAAATTTAATTATACACCGGTATATAATTTTCATGATCTACTTATGCATTGGGAGCATCACTACATGTGATTCAAGTAAATAACTGCTGTAGATGCTCCAGGGATATTGGCGGGACATAAAGCCACAATAACAAAGCAATAAAACAATTATGTAAACAATAATTGCGGCTTGCACTTGAAATCTGTGGCTCTTGGTCTGTGGTTTACACATCGTGTTATCTGGTCGCGTATCTAAATGATATTCAGTGACAAGTGCTATCAAGAGCCAATGGCGCCTGATTTTCTTACTAATAAAAATGGAAAGAAATTTACTGCGATGTTATAAAATACGTTGGTTTTTGTCCTAATTCACATTTTGAGAAGCGAAAGTGGTAGGACGCAAGACCCCGGATCACGAGATCCTTGGATCGAATCACGGTTAGATGGCCTCTAACTTTCTTGAGCAAGAATTTAACCTCAAATTGTTTTGTTCTTCCCAGCCGTATAAATGGGTACCTTCAATACATATTTGGGTCAAGCACAAGTCTTCCTACCGTTATATGTCGTCGGCTGCAAATAAGGGTACCTTTACATTGCCCTAGAATAGACTATAAAATAGACAGTAAACTTTGTAATAAACAATCACCTTTACATTCAATTTCTCCTTTGATCACTCTTTTTCTATAAATTGCTATGGTAGTGAAATGGTATCGATTTTCACGTGAAATGACGATGTGTTTATTTTTAAAGTACAGAAACTTCACTCTACATGTATGTGTCATTTGACTTTAAAATCTTAATTCTAACTTATTGAAACTTTACCTAACTGTCAATTTTTGGTTTTAACAAAGCGAGGCTGAAAAGTGTTACTTCAGTGTTTGCTAATATATAAAGGGAATAGTCCTTACTTTCTGTCAACGTTGCATGTAAATAGTTTACAACTAATTAAACCATGATTTACATAAAAGCATGTCCTAAAATATATTCTGCACATTAATAAACACTCAACACGATAGTCTATATGATAAAATAGTCCCTATGAATGCAAAAAATTAGAAGTTGACAGCTGAAAGTGACAGTCAAGAAAATAACAGTAAGTTAGAGCTGTTTTTAATACTGCATGTACATTTTCTTAGATTGAACAGCCTTTATTACAGACAATTCTCTGCTTTAATTATCGTCTATTTACTACGATACTTTGACCGGTATAAAAAGGGCAAACCGACCTACTGTCGAAATAGGTTCATTACAGAGGTGTATGAGAGAAACGAGAGAAATGCATTTTTTCATTAGTATTTTATTTGAATAGCTTAATAACAGAATAACAACACATTGCAATATTGCATATTTAAGTCAGAGATGTATTGTCTTTTTTGTAAGCTCAGATGTAATATGAAACAAATAACAACGTCATATTTAAACATTAATGTTTTTGTTCGCCTAATATAAAGACAAAGCAAACCAAACGTCAAATTGGATGTTTCTGTACTTAATATTATCGTCTCAAAGTGCTCCTATAAATATTGTTCTTTGTATACATGTCATATTTATTAAAACAACATCGCTCTTTGGTGTTCTACCTAAAAAGCTGGGTCTACATGCAGATTCAGTTATTTGTCACTAGCTCCAGCTCAGTCTTTTACTTACAGAATGTTACTTTAAGCGACCTACTGGTACAATGTCCATTTTGTATTCAACTGAGCCTGGTATGATCGTTGTATAAAGCCTAGTATATACAATAAACGTTCCTTTAGGTCCATTCCTCTGTTTCATAATGTGAGCTTTTGCCCAATATGTGTTGATATATCTTTTGCAAGTGAGCGCAGGAGTAAAGGAGTGACTTGGAGCTGTGCAATGTGAATCAAAGGGCTTTTATATTATTCAGGAAGACGGTCAACATCTTCGGCTGTTACATGAACATCAATTTTATGTGTTTATATTTCAAAAGTAAATCGGGCGTGGGTTATATGTCGTCGTAGAACAGACATTCGAAGCTTTTAACGCCATTATATACAAACATTTTCCTTCGAATATTCAAGAATAAGATTTATACATAAGCATTATTGCAAAATTCAAGTATAGGATTTATACATAAGCATTATTGCAAAATTCAAGTATAGGATTTATACATAAACATTATTGCAAAATTCAAGTATAGGATTTATACATAAGCATTATTGCAATTATTATATTGTTTCAGTTATGAAGCAAGAGTTCCAGAATAACTCGGACTCGGGTCATGTGGACCAAGCGGTGCCGGACACGAGAACCGATCAACAATGTAATGGCGATGAGCAGGCCTACATTCTACACCCTACAGGTCAGTCAAGAGGTTTGGGAAAAAAGTAGTCCCAAACGGTTATCTAACAATTTAGTCCAACATTTATTGGACTAAATGTTATTCAACAAAACTTGAAGTAATTGGTTGAGATGCATTAGTTTCTTTTGCTTTAAAAGAAGACATTTACTAGTATATCAGGCCAGAGGCCTATTAATATACAAGCCTATAAACGTAAATGATAATCATTGGCATGATGGTTTCACACGGGTTCCATCTTGTTACACACATGTGTAATAATGAAATACGTTTTTAACTGATTTCTTCTTTTGTTCGAAGGCTTTATAAAGGAATGTAGCCAGCCTCGGATTGTTGATTTCTACATGTCATTGCTGTATGTAACAATCTTTGTTTTTAAACATTTATGAAATGATTGACAGTTGTTACTTTTTGGTATATCTGCACTTCAAAAAAAACATTCGCTGTAAGTATACTTTTCGCATGTGACAGCTAACACATTTCATTTTTGGCTCCACCTCCGTGTGGCGCAACATTACCAGGTTGTTATATTTGTAGTTGTTTTGTCTCCAGTTCTGATGGCATTTTACTTAACGCTCTATTTACAAGTGAATTGTGGGTTTGAGTTTTTAATGCCCAGCAATTGTTTACAGAAAGGCAAACAAACACGTTCAATTGTCGTTGCTATGAACGGACTTTGAGACTATAATTAAGATTTAGTAAAACTTAACTATCCAATAGATCAGTTTTATGCCTGTCTTATATACCAGTGAAGTTAATCTGATAACATTTAAGTTTATAATTACCTGTCATAGCTTGACATGCTAGATATTGTAATTGTAGGTTAATATTAAGGATAATACGATTTCAAGAAAACTTTTTTAACATGTTGACAATGTGAAATCTTCTTCATTATATGTTAAATTTAAGTCACAATTTGTTCTTCCTCCGTTGTTGTAAAATTCTCATAATTACTTATATCAGATATTCAAAAATGTGCGTTCTTTATAGTAAAAAGCTATTATGTAAATATTATTTTCTCCTTGCGGCATTGTATTTTCAACGGCGTGAAGGCAAAATCTTACAATCAAATTACAATTAGTGATTATATACATTATTCGACAAGACGTTGCTGACATAGTTTCATACACGTGATAAGGTTTTAGCTGACATCGTCTGTACAAGAGTAGAAGGACAGCTCGGCTTAGTGTACTAACGAACTTCTTTCCTAGTTAATTTAACATTTTCAGTTGCTGCAAATGCAGGTCCTAAATAAACTTTTGTATGGATTGTCTGGACATTTCACTATCAGTCTAATGGCCATTGTGTCGACTCTGTCATGTCCTAATACCAACCGGTTACTGACAATGGCTGACAATCAAACATTAAAGCGCACAGAACTTGAATTCACAATAATTGACTTTTTCTAGAAATCCAAAAGTTTGTTTCTTTTTTCTACGAATTACATTTAAAGCAGCCAACACCGAATGCTTCGTGTGATCAGTTGGCTGAGATAGATGAAAAGCTGAAAGCATAGAATTCGAAGATTTAGCTGCTTACTTTATCATCCCGTAAAACTATTGGGATGAATGTTTGTTTCTTAATCAGTCAAAATAAGAAAATATGACAAAGTTCTATGGGTATTTCAACATATACCAAATTTGCAAAATGCACAGGACCAATGTATTCACATGCAAGCCAATTGTTAAAGTTAGAACAAATCTGAGGAAAGTCATTAAACAAAAAGAGCAAACGCAACAGTTATCGCCATAGAACGACCGCAGAATATCATCTTTTCCCGACACTATCAACATTATCTTGTATTTAAATTGTGACAACGATCATTACGATTACGATAACAACCAGAGCGACGGTGATGGTGATGATGATAATGATGATGATTTTATAGATATGTCGTCGAATTTAATCATTAGCCTATAAGTCACAACAACTGCACAGGGTCAATTTAAGGGGAGCTGGTGCTTTTTCCTGGTTTTATGTGAACAACTATATTGCATTGATAAGGAAACGCATTAAACCAATAGCAAAATGTAGTTAATCTTGATAACAATTTTGGGGCACGTTTAACTGTTATGTACTAAGTGTGTTTTGTCTACGTTACACGAAAGTTACCATGCTGGTTGAACTACCACCGAATCATGCATGAGATATTTACGAGTTTATACAATATTTCCAGTTGTTCAAGACACAGCCGAGTGTAATATTCCAGTCCAAGGGTCAAGCATATCCACTATCAAACTGACGGACGTGTGTCCTTTCTGTATACCGGTATCCAACACCACGTCCACAAAGCAATAATGATGCTTGAGACAATAATCTTTCAAATATTCTCTGTCATGGTGATATTAAAATTAATATCAACTGGGAAATGTTCTATCAGGCCGATGTTTACGAAAATATCTGCCAGCAAATATTTTCTGTCATGGTGATATTCATTAAGAACATTTCAAAGTTGCATGCTAATGTTAAATAAAAACCTGTATTGCGGTAAAAACTAATACTTACTATCACCCGCCAGGGGATATGATGCATATTTGATTATAACGAACAAAAACTGAAACAAAACATGTCTTTGTTTAATAATGTTGCCGCCGGAGTAATGCTAAGCACAACTTTTGATAAGAGTTCATTTACAAAATGCTTTACTTCCCGTGATTTCATGAAAATGAAAGCCAATGCTCTATTCTTGACGCCATGCATTCTTGGGACGTTATAGATTAACAATTGTCAGGAAAATGGAATTTTAACATGGATAAGGTCACGTGATGTATTATGATACCTCTTATAAATGAAAATGCACGTATGTTTGCCTGTAGTGCCCATAATATGTTGGTATTAAACAAATCGATTCGTTTCACAGTTTTGCTTATGTCAATTTAAAAAATATTACACCCTCTTGCACCGTAAAATATGCTTCAAATTTAGGAACATTGTTGTAATTTAAAACTAAGTGTAACAACCTCGCGTCCTTGTACCGCCCGCAGTACGATATGAGTACATGTTGAGTTTCATCGGGTAACTGGGTGCTTCAAAACTCTCCGCTACCGCTCCCAACAAACTGTTGCGAATCGTTTAAATGTGAGTTAGTGCAAAGAAACAAATTATCAACCTAATTATATGGGTAAGCAGATAAATTATCCAACATGAGATTTGCATAAACCTTGATTACGATAACCCATAAGTATTTTAGTTAATGAGTATTAAATTGAAGAACATACGGTACATGTGAGCAAGTCAAATTGGCTTCTTGTTTTTCCTCTGTGGTTTTGAGTTATTTTAAGAGGGTTGTGTGAAAGTTACATTAACTATATATGGTAAACAATGCGTGTCGATAATATCTACCCTTTTGCTTTTTTGATCAAAGTTTCTAAGCAGTGTGATATAGCTTTTTGTCTTTGTTCTTGTTGCTAAAAATATAAAAATAAATAATACGTTAATTATGTTTATAACAATTTCCTCAAATGTAATGATAAATAACACGTTTTCTTCCGCAAAATCAATGATGACAACATTTAGAGCCCTTAAGCAACACATTTCAAATTTATACGAACCATTTAAATACATTAAATCGTAGGTGTAAACTCTTAGTTATCCTGGCTACCATACGTGGTATCTTGGCTTTATTTACATACAAAAATATCCTTTGAAAAAGCATCGGGTACTTAGGAATATACATAAGTGAACATTCTGGTAAATATTGTACAGTCAGTTATAGAACTTTCGGGGCATATCTTATCCTCTTTTTATGGATATAATGTTATTTTAAAAACCAGGTATAAGGTTGTTTTAGTACATAACCTCAGAAGATTGTAAAACTGCGCATATACCATGTAGTTCATGATCCACCTCAGCCATATTAAAGAAAGTCAAATAAAAATGTATGTTTCCAAAGTATATTAAGTCCTTGTTTCCGACCCTTGGGTGTAAAATTGTAAATATGTATTTATTAAGTATTAAGGAATTATGACGTTATAAAATGATGGGTTAAACAAAATATGTGTATATATACTAACGTCGTTTTAGGGTATGTCAATACCTATACCAAATAAATGCTGATTCGAGTTCCCATAAAAGTAAAGTAAAGTCACATTTCCTGAACTTTTAAACGCAACTCAACTGATTTATATTGCATCGTTTATTATTGTTTTCCTTTGAAATTATTCCATTGTTTGTCACATGGGCTACTTGAAGCTGTTAAATACGTTCAGAACAACTCGTGTAATTGAACAAGTATATTGCTTCTTTGATTGCTCGAAATACGGCGCTTGCCAGATCACGTGGTCAAAAGAACAGAGAACAGCAATCATTCTTTTATGCACAATCAATCGAAGTTTTGCAAAAATTTAGACAAATAATAAGGTCTTCAAAGCAAACATATATCTTCTGTTAACACAAAGGTAAAAGACAAAATATGTTCTGTTGTTATACGTGTGAATAATTGTTGTTTTTATTTTCAGCAGCATACAAACAGATCATGTTAGCTAGGCTGACAATTTCTGTAGTCAGTATCATCAAGTAATCAGTTATTTTACCGCAGTAGATCTTCGTATCTTTGAACACTTTATTAATGAAGTCTTTACAAGGACAGTGTTTTTATCGCAGATGATAAATAGAGAGATCTGTATTGATACTGGATATTGTATGACGTACTCTTGCAAATGGGGCTTTATTTTTAGAAATATATATTAAGGAACATACTATTTAACATTCATGTAATGGGAACACTCATAACATTTTAATTTAAAGATAAGCGGGCACGTGAAATAGGTCATTCTATATATAATAAGACAAAAGTACAGAGACAAGATATAACATACAAAAAGAAAAACCATCAGCTACCGTCTTGAAGGTCTATGTTTTAAATTAATAACAAACGGTAAAGTTAACTTTGACACAAGGGCAAACCGTATAGAGACAGCACAAATAAACGCTTTCCTTATATTTATCGTATTCATTGTTAGGGATACTTCGTGCTGTGTTTTATCTTATTAATGTAATTTCGAAGTAACTCCGTGTAACGCTGCACAGCAGCATCGCCGCATGATGATGATAATGATGATGGTGGTGGTGGTTGTGGTGGTGGTAGTGGTTGTGATTGTGGTAATGATAATGATAATGGTGGTTGAGATGATATTGTTATGATGATTATTAAAAAAAAACGAGTAGCAATGCTTTCATTATGAAAAATACGGGAAAAGTAGGCAGGCAAAATTGTCAAATTGTGGTAATATTTTAAAGTTGAGCCAAAATTGAAACTTGAAAATAAATTTATTTCTCCCTTAGGAATGTTCACATTTCTTGGTTACAAATGGCTAGTGCATAAAAACACCCAATGAAAGAAAGACTTCCATGATGACGCTATATCAGTCGTCTGGTTCCTCTTTTTCAAATGCCAAAAACTTATTGGTGTAATTTTGTGGTTTTTTTTGGAAACAATAATTATAATCTTCAAAAGATCTTTTTTTCGTTATCCTGGTAACCAGAGATATACGCAGATGACCTACACATGAATAAATTTCATAATCGCACAATTATCTGTGGTCCTTGACAAGAAAATATTTTTTAAGTTCATCTTAGCACAAAAAGCATTTAGGAATGTTGGATTTCTGTTGTTTGTCCGTCGTTAACAATTGACTTTTCTAGAAACGTTTTAAGTGACGTTGAAAGTACACATTGTTAAGGGTACATGCCCGTCAATCTGACAAAAAGGCGAGAGTTTATGTTAAGTCATACGACGATTCAATTTTCTCGTAATATATATTCCCGTCTTTATTTGGGCAAAACATCATTTTAAACGTTTTTGCAGATATCAATTGGTTTGGTTCATAGTTAAACCGATCTTACTAAGTCTTTGTTCGAATTTACTTCTCTTAACGTCTAGTTTAAAGCTTGGTTAAGTTGACACAAAAAACTAATTGCGATAGTGATGAAAATGTATCAACCACTTTGTGTTTTAATTGTTTTATGCGAAAAAGTGTGCCTTTTTGCCACAAAGTTTTGTTTATGCGTTGAAAATCAGCGTTTAAACGTTGTCGATTTTGTTTATGCGGCAATGCCGTTATGCGACGTTAAAACGCTGTAATATGCCTCCCGAGAATAATTAAGAATTTAAATTTTTGCATCCGACCAGATTCTCTAAATATGCCCTGTCTTTACTCACATTCCTTATAATCCAGCTCGAAACCCTTGGGGTATTTTTATCATAATTATATGTGTATAACTAACCCTTTGAAGATCTGAAATCAGTTCCAGTTTACATTGATCCAATTAAGATTTTGTGGATTTATTTCAAATTACATTTTTATGGACAGGCAGTAATTTCAATACATTAATTCTGAGGCATGTGAAAAACTAACAAAAAAGTGTATAAATAAGACGTAATTAACTTCTTTATTTTAAGATCAATTAGCATTTAAGAAATGAACCGTATTTTTTATTGCCAACTTAAATGCATAAAAAGTATAATGTATGTCCTGTGTAAAAATGTGATTTGTTGAGTTATAAAGATAAATGAAGTAATTATGATTTTCAAATTCCATTTAAAGACAGGATAGGTATTATTTTAGCATGGTGAAATTACTTTTCATAGCATGTATCGTCCTTACATTGAAATCTTAATGCAAAAGGATTGGTTTACTTTCTTGCACCTTGCCTCCGGCTGTCGGTTAATGATATGACACGAATTCCTGGGAACATGGCTTGCTCTTTGGAAAATTACTTGAATTTTCGGGCGCAAAGGCATTTAAAGAATGTTGTTTTTATGAATTGCAATGTTGTTCAAATCTTAATTTAGCTAATAAACGTAAGTGGTTTCATACTAACCTCTTAGACTCCCTTTCCTCGTTTTAGTTTCAGGGAACTTATTTTCATGTCTGATAAGCCTGCATATTATTCAAGATGTCAAATATTTGTACACCCGATAGTTATACATGTACACCCGATAGTAATATATGTACACCAGATAGTTATACATGTACACCAGATAGTTATATACTACACCAGATAGTTATACATGTACACCAGATAGTTATACATGTACACCAGATAGTTATACATGTACACCAGATAGTTATACACGTACACCAGATAGTTATACACGTACACCAGATAGTTATACATGTACACCAGATAGTTATACACGTACACCAGATAGTTATACATGTACACCAGATAGTTATACACGTACACCAGATAGTTATACATGTACACCAGATAGTTATACATGTACACCAGATAGTTATACACGTACACCAGATAGTTATACATGTACACCAGATAGTTATACATGTACACCAGATAGTTATACATGTACACCAGATAGTTATACACGTACACCAGATAGTTATACACGTACACCAGATAGTTATACACGTACACCAGATAGTTATACATGTACACCAGATAGTTATACATGTACACCAGATAGTTATACATGTACACCAGATAGTTATGCATGTACATCAGATAGTTATACATGTACACCAGATAGTTATGCATGTACATCAGATAGTTAAACATGTACACCAGATAGTTATATACTACACCAGATAGTTAAACATGTACACCAGATAGTTATACACGTACACCAGATAGTTATACATGTACACCAGATAGTTATACACGTACACCAGATAGTTATACATGTACACTAGATAGTTATATATGTACACCAGATAGTTATACATGTACACCAGATAGTTATACACGTACACCAGATAGTTAAACATGTACACCAGATAGTTATACACGTACACCAGATAGTTATACATGTACACTAGATAGTTATATATGTACACCAGATAGTTATACATGTACATCAGATAGTTATACACGTACACCAGATAGTTATACATGTACACTAGATAGTTATATATGTACACCAGATAGTTATACATGTACACCAGATAGTTATATACTACACCAGATAGTTAAACATGTACACCAGATAGTTATACACGTACACCAGATAGTTATACATGTACACCAGATAGTTATACATGTACACCAGATAGTTATACATGTACACCAGATAGTTATACATATACACCAGATAGTTATACACGTACATCAGATAGTTATACATGTACACTAGATAGTTATACATGTACACCAGATAGTTATACATGTACACCAGATAGTTATACACGTACATCAGATAGTTATACATGTACACCAGATAGTTATACATGTACACCAGATAGTTATACATGTACACCAGATAGTTATACACGTACATCAGATAGTTATACATGTACACCAGATAGTTATACATGTACACCAGATAGTTATACATGTACACCAGATAGTTATGCATGTACACCAGATAGTTATACATGTACACCAGATAGTTATACATGTACACCAGATAGTTATACATGTACACCAGATAGTTATACATGTACACCAGATGGTTATACATGTACACCAGATAGTTATGCATGTACATCAGATAGTTATACATGTACACCAGATAGTTATACATGTACACCAGACAGTTATACACGTACATCAGATAGTTATACATGTACACCCGATAGTTATACATGTACACCAGATAGTTATACATGTACACCAGATAGTTATACATGTACACCAGATAGTTATACATGTACACCAGATGGTTATACATGTACACCAAATAGTTATACATGTACACCCGATAGTCATACATGTACACCAGATAGTTATACATGTACATCAGATAGTTATACATGTACACCAGATAGTTATACATGTACACCATACAGTTATACACGTACATCAGATAGTTATACATGTACACCAGATAGTTATACATGTACATTAGATAGTTATATATGTACACCAGATAGTTATGCATGTACACCCGATAGTTATACATGTACACCAGATAGTCATACAAGTACACCAGATAGTTATACATGTACACCAGATAGTTATACACGTACATCAGATAGTTATACATGTACACCCGATAGTTATACATGTACACCAGATAGTTATACATGTACACCAGATAGTTATACATGTACACCAGATAGTTATACATGTACACCAGATAGTTATACATGTACACCAGACAGTTATACACGTACATCAGATAGTTATACATGTACACCCGATAGTTATACATGTACACCAGATAGTTATACATGTACACCAGATAGTTATACATGTACACCAGACAGTTATACACGTACATCAGATAGTTATACATGTACACCCGATAGTTATACATGTACACCAGATAGTTATACATGTACACCAGATAGTTATACATGTACACCCGATAGTTATACATGTACACCAGATAGTCATACATGTACACCAGATAGTTATACATGTACACCAGATAGTTATACATGTACACCAGATAGTTATATACTACACCAGATAGTTATACATGTACACCAGATAGTTATACATGTACACCAGATAGTTATACATGTACACCAGATAGTTAATGTACACCTGATAGTTATACATGTACATCAGATAGTTATGCATGTACACCAGATAGTTATACATGTACACCAGATAGCTATTCATGTACACACGATAGTTATACAGGTACACCAGATAGTTATGCATGTAATCAGATAGCTATACATGTACACCAGATAGTTATACATGTACACCAGATAGCTATACATGTACACCAGATAGTTAATGTACACCTGATAGTTATACATGTACATCAGATAGTTATACATGTACACCAGATAGCTATACATGTACACCAGATAGTTATACATGTACACCAGATAGTTAATGTACACCAGATAGCTATACATGTACACCAGATAGTTAATGTACACCTGATAGTTATACATGTACATCAGATAGTTATACATGTACACCAGATAGCTATACATGTAATCAGATAGCTATACATGTACACCAGATAGTTATACATGTACACCAGATAGCTATACATGTACACCAGATAGTTATACATGTACACCAGATAGTTATACATGTACACCAGATAGTTATACATGTACACCAGATAGTTATACATGTACATTAGATAGTTATATATGTACACCAGATAGTTATGCATGTACATCAGATAGTTATACATGTACACCAGATAGTTATACATGTACACCAGATAGTTAAACATGTACACCAGATAGCTATACATGTACACCAGATAGTTATACATGTACACCAGATAGTTATACATGTACACCAGATAGTTATACATGTACACCAGATAGTTATACACGTACACCAGATAGTTATACATGTACACCAGATAGCTATACATGTACACCAGATAGTTATACATGTACACCAGATAGTTATACATGTACACCAGATAGTTATACATGTACACCAGATAGTTATACATGTACACCAGATAGCTATACATGTACACCAGATAGTTATACATGTACACCAGATAGTTATACATGTACACCAGATAGCTATACATGTACACCAGATAGTTATACATGTACACCAGATAGTTATACATGTACACCAGATAGTTATACATGTACACCAGATAGTTATACATGTACATTAGATAGTTATATATGTACACCAGATAGTTATGCATGTACATCAGATAGTTATACATGTACACCAGATAGTTATATACTACACCAGATAGTTATACATGTACACCAGATAGTTATACATGTACACCAGATAGTTATGCATGTACACCAGATAGTTATACACGTACATCAGATAGTTATATACTACACCAGATAGTTATACATGTACACCAGATAGTTATTCATGTACACCAGATAGTTATATACTACACCAGATAGTTATGCATGTACACCAGATAGTTATGCATGTACACCAGATAGTTATGCATGTACACCAGATAGTT
The DNA here is from genome assembly GCA_007844125.1 of Sinonovacula constricta. Taxonomy (NCBI): domain Eukaryota; kingdom Metazoa; phylum Mollusca; class Bivalvia; order Cardiida; family Solecurtidae; genus Sinonovacula; species Sinonovacula constricta. Next base: position 46,071,667 of record CM017571.1, read on the forward strand.
ATACACGTACACCAGATAGTTATATACTACACCAGATAGTTATACATGTACACCAGATAGTTATACATGTACACCAGATAGTTATATATGTACACCAGATAGTTATACATGTACACCAGATAGTTATGCATGTACACCAGATAGTTATGCATGTACACCAGATAGTTATACACGTACATCAGATAGTTATACATGTACACCCGATAGTTATACATGTACACCAGATAGTTATATACTACACCAGAAAGTTATACATGTACACCAGATAGTTATGCATGTACACCAGATAGTTATAAACGTACACCAGATAGTTATACATGTACACCAGATAGTTATACACGTACACCAGATAGTTATACATGTACACCAGATAGTTATATACTACACCAGATAGTTATACATGTACACCAGATAGTTATACATGTACACCAGATAGTTATATACTACACCAGATAGTTATACACGTACACCAGATAGTTATATACTACACCAGATAGTTATACACGTACACCAGATAGTTATACATGTACACCAGATAGTTATATACTACACCAGATAGTTATACATGTACACCAGATAGTTATACATGTACACCAGATAGTTATACATGTACACCAGATAGTTATATACTACACCAGATAGTTATACATGTACACCAGATAGTTATACACGTACACCAGATAGTTTTACACGTACATCAGATAGTTATACACGTACACCAGAAAGTTATGCATGTACACCAGATAGTTTTACATGTACACCAGATAGTTATACACGTACACCAGATAGTTTTACACGTACACCAGATAGTTTTACACGTACATCAGATAGTTATACAGGTACACCAGAAAGTTATGCATGTACACCAGATAGTTATACATGTACACCAGATAGTTATATACGTACACCAGAAAGTTTTCCATATACACCAGATAGTTATACACGTACACCAGATAGTTATACACGCACATCAAATAGTTATATATGTACACCAGATAGTTTTACATCTACACCAGATAGTTATACATGTACACCAGATAGTTATATACGTACACCAGATAGTTTTGCATATACACCAGATAGTTATACATGTACATCAGATAGTTATACATGTACACCAGATAGTTATACATGTACACCAGATAGTTATACATGTACACCAGATAGTTATATACGTACACCAGATAGTTATACATGTACACCAGATAGTTATACATGTACACCAGATAGTTATACATGTACACCAGATAGTTATATACGTACATCAGTTAGTTATGCACGTACACCAGATAGTTATGCATGTACATCAGATAGTTATACATGTACACCAGATAGTTTTACATGTACACCAGATAGTTATACATGTACACCAGATAGTTATATACGTACATCAGATAGTTATACATGTACACCAGATAGTTATACACGTACATCAGATAGTTATACATGTACACCAGATAGTTATATACGTACACCAGATAGTTATATACGTACACCAGATAGTTTTCCATATACACCAGATAGTTATATACTTCACCAGATAGTTATACATGTACACCAGATAGTTATACATGTACACCAGATAGTTATACATGTACACCCGATAGTTATACATGTACACCAGATAGTTATACACGTACACCAGATAGTTATACATGTACACCCGATAGTTATACACGTACACCAGATAGTTATACACGTACATCAGATAGTTATACACGTACACCAGATAGTTATACATGTACACCAGATAGTTATACATGTACACCAGATGGTTATACATGTACACCAGATAGTTATACACGTACACCAGATAGTTATACACGTACATCAGATAGTTATACACGTACAGCAGATAGTTATACATGTACACCAGATAGTTATACATGTACACCAGATAGTTATACATGTACACCAGATAGTTATACATGTACACCAGATAGTTATACATGTACACCAGATAGTTATACATGTACACCAGATAGTTATGCATGTACACCAGATAGTTATACACGTACACCAGATAGTTATACATGTACACCAGATAGTTATACATGTACACCAGATAGTTATACACGTACACCAGATAGTTATACATGTACACCAGATAGTTATACATGTACACCAGATAGTTATACATGTACACCAGATAGTTATACATGTACACCAGATAGTTATACATGTACACCAGATAGTTATGCATGTACACCAGATAGTTATACACGTACACCAGATAGTTATACATGTACACCAGATAGTTATACATGTACACCAGATAGTTATACACGTACACCAGATAGTTATACACGTACACCAGATAGTTATACATGTACACCAGATAGTTATACATGTACACCAGATAGTTATGCATGTACACCAGATAGTTATACATGTACACCAGATAGTTATACATGTACACCAGATAGTTATACACGTACACCAGATAGTTATACATGTACACCAGATAGTTATACATGTACACCAGATAGTTATACATGTACACCAGATAGTTATACATGTACACCAGTTTATACATGTACACCAGATAGTTATGCATGTACACCAGATAGTTATACACGTACACCAGATAGTTATACATGTACACCAGATAGTTATACATGTACACCAGATAGTTATACACGTACACCAGATAGTTATACACGTACACCAGATAGTTATACACGTACATCAGATAGTTATACACGTACACCAGATAGTTATTCATGTACACCAGATAGTTATACATGTACACCAGATAGTTATACATGTACACCAGATAGTTATACACGTACACCAGATAGTTATACATGTACACCAGATAGTTATACATGTACACCAGATAGTTATACATGTACACCAGATAGTTATACATGTACACCAGATAGTTATACATGTACACCAGATGGTTATACACCTACACCAGATAGTTATACACGTAAACCAGATAGTTATACATGTACACCAGATAGTTATACACGTACATCAGATAGTTATACACGTACACCAGATAGTTATACACGTACACCAGATAGTTATACACGTACACCAGATAGTTATACATGTACATCAGATAGTTATACACGTACATCAGATAGTTATACACGTACATCAGATAGTTATACACGTACACCAGATAGTTATACACCTACACCAGATAGTTATACACGTACACCAGATAGTTATACATGTACATCAGATAGTTATACACGTACACCAGATAGTTATACACCTACACCAGATAATTATACACGTACACCAGATAGTTATACATGTACATCAGATAGTTATACATGTACACCAGATAGTTATGCATGTACATCAAATAGTTATACACGTACATCAGATAGTTATACACGTACACCAGATAGTTATATACGTACACCAGATAGTTATATACGTACACCAGATAGTTATATACGTACATTATTTGCCAACATAGAGAATATCGGCTTTAATCGGACAATACTTATTTGTGAACGTAGAAGAGCTGTTTTTCCATAGCAAAACTGGATAGACATAAATTTACACGAACGCCGTTCGAATATTGTTTAGGTGGAAACACGAGACTATGTTAAACAAGATTCGCCACAGACACGTTTGTACTGACGGGCCGACTGGTTTCGAGTTGCCCTCTTACCTTTTGTAGCCAAACAAACCCAATGCCTGTGTCAACTTGACATCAATTTGCAGCTTCAACGAGGAATCATCTTTTCCTTTTCAACAATATAAAATGATAACAATAAATGACATAATCTGGTAAAACTTTGACTGAGAGAGACATTTTGCTTTCCTGCTATGTGGAATGATTGTTTAATGCTGTTTAATTTGTTTATAACATTAACATATTGAATAGAACTCTATCTTTGATTTCGTGATGAGAGAATGACACCATTCCTCGTTTAATTGGTCGGAATATCAGAACAGACCAATTTCTCAAGTCTGCATTTTGGGTAACAGTGGGGTGTTCATTTGTTAAGGAAACGCGTCTAACAGTTACACGTGATTTATATATAAACACCCATTCAATTATTCGGCATTAAACAAGGAACAAGTAATTTTATTCCAAATACCGTTAAGTGCACGACCACAAACAAGTACCAGTTTTATTCAAGATTAATAAATACATTTATGATGAATGTATGCAAGCAATAAGCTTACCATGTGCTTTGGCTGCTAAACAATGCCTTTTGATAATATACAATTCCCGTTTTATGATATGAAAGACAGGGATCTACCTTTTTCACCAAAATGTTTTTTAACAGTGTAATAAAGTTTAAGTGTCAAAAAATGTTGTTGTTTTGTTGTTAACAAACTAACTGATCAATTCATTTTTTGAGAACAGCTTCACAAATGTCGCATTTCAACTAACAAGATACCTATTACGTTGTTGTGATTTGAAATGTTCAAAATTGTATCATTTTATGTCATAAAGGCGAACATAATAATATAAAAATCTTTTGAACTACTTACTGTCTTTGAAACCGATTACACAAATGGAAACTTTAAAGAAGGAAGTACATGTGCTGGTCCATTCGTATACATGTATGGCTCCATGCGTTTCAATAATTACATATGCAAAAATGTCATGACTCAAAGTAATGTCCAAACACATAGCATGTCCGCCCGTACGTGTATTTGTGCTTACGCACACCCACGTTCGTCAAATATCTTGGGCATATCTCACTTTCCTTGGGTAAATCTGTAATATATTAAGTTTATCTGTAATGTCTTGGGTTTATCTGTAATATCTTGGGTATATTTAAATGTCTGTAGTATATTTTGTAACATCTTTATTATGTGTGTAATGTCTTGGGTATATCTGTAATGACTTGGGTATATCTGTAATGCTTTGGGTATATCTGTAATATTTTAGCTACATATGTAATGCCTTGGGTTTATCTGTAATGTCTTGGGTATATCTGTATAATCATGGGTATATCTGTGATGACTCGGGTATATCTATTTTGTCTTGAGTTTATCTCTATTGTCTAGAGGTCTATCTTTTATGTCTTGGGTATATCTATAATGACTTGGGTATATCTGTAATGACTTGGGTATATCTATAATGACTTGGGTATATCTGTAATGACTTGGGTATATCCTTAATATCTTGGGTATATCGGTAATGACTTGGGTATATCTGTATAATCTTGGGTATATCTGTGATGACTCGGGTATATCTATTTTGTCTTGAGTTTATCTCTATTGTCTAGAGGTATATCTGTAAAGTCTTGGATATATCTGTAATGACTTGGGTATATCTGTAATGCTTTGGGTATATCTGTAATATTTTAGCTACATATGTAATGCCTTGGGTTTATCTGTAATGTCTTCGGTATATTTGTAATGCCTTGGGTATATCTGTAATGACTTGGATATAACTGTAATGCCTTGGGTATATCTGTATAATCTTTGGTATATCTGTAATGACTCGGGTATATCTATTTCGTCTTGAGTTTATCTCTATTGTCTAGAGGTATATCAGTAATGTCTTGGGTATATCTGTAATGACTGGGTATATCTGTGATGACTTGGGTATATCTGTATTGTTTGGGGTATATCAGAAATGACTTGGGTATATCTGTAATATCTTAGGTATATCGGTAATGACTTGGGTATATTCATTTTGTCTTAGGTATGTCTCGATTATCTAGAGGTATTTCTGTTATATCTTGGGTATACCTTCTATGACTTGGGTATATCTGTAATGACTTGGGTATATCTGTAATGTCTTGGGAATATCTTTAATGACTTGGGTATATTTGTTTTGTCTTAGGTATATCTCTATTGTCTAGAGGTATATCTGTTATATCTTGGGTATATCTGTAATAACTTGGGTATATCTGTAATGACTTGGGTATATCTGTAATGTCTTGGGAATATCTGTAATGACTTGGGTATATCTGTAATGTCTTGGGTATATTTGTTTTGTCTTAGGTATATCTCTATTGTCTAGAGGTATATCTGTTATATCTTGGGTATATCTGTTATAACCTGGGTATATCTGTAATGACTTGGGTATATATGTAATGACTTGGATATATCTGATATATCTTGGGCATATCTCTATAGTCTTGTGATATATTTGTAAAATCTTGGGTATATCATGCTGCCTGATGTTCTACCGCCTAAATACAGATACTTATCAGCCAGCTTTCAGAAGGGAGGCTGATCCGAAACTACACTATTAGATAGCATTTTACACGTTAGCCTGTGTTTATTAGGATAATATATATTCATTATTTACATTGGCTGTAATAGGAATCATCGTTTTTAATTTTATTATTAAGTATCTTCATACACTGCATTTATAAATGTGAAATAGCTTTTATTAAGATACTAAAGGGTAATATGATAGATCTGGTATAATGGTCCTATTTATATGTCCACCTTGTTTACTTAGGGTAATACAATTTTAACATCTGTTCTCGCAAATCAAGTTTTCCTAATATATTGGTAAAAGCATCTGTATTTTTTTATACAAAATAGCGTTTTGCCAACACCAAGTGGGAACATTTGATAACATTCTTACAAAACGTGTTCACGTATCTTTAAGATAAAAGTAAAAGATGGGTTAAGACTGTTTGCTCACTTCTCATCGAAACTATTTGTTAAAGCAACACGAGATGGTTATAATTACATTTTACATACAATAGAACCATGTACATAGTGGTACATAAGGCTGCATGTGATAAATGTCAACGTTTCATATAACAAACCAGGTGAGCCTGTTAACTGTGAGAAAATGTAATTAAAATGAACTCAATAACCGAATTTTGAAGTGACAAGAGGGTCACAGGAGTGAATTACTTTTGGATTAATTTCTTTAAATAAGAATTCGTGCAATCACTATAGTTAGTAGTAGTAATACTAGTATAGTAGTAGTAGTAGTAGTAGTAGTAGTAGTAGTAGTAGTAGTAGTATAGTAGTAGTAGTAGTAGGAGTAGAAGTAGTAGTAGTAGTAGTAGTAGTAGTAGCAGCAGCAGCAGCAGCAGCAGAAGCAGTAGCAGTAGTAGTAGTAGTAATAGTATAACTTTAATTGTTGATAGCATTAAATTTGACCGCAATGTCAATTTAAGAGAACAAAAAGTTTAGTACGTGCAACACACAATTGAATTTAAATACCATAAAATTAGCATAAAATAAACGCGTTGGTAGTTTACGCATGTATTTAAATAAAATAACGTATAGGCTTACAGAAAGGAAGGAACATCAATCGAAATGTAGATATGCTCGCCTACTAAACTTCCAGATTTGAATTACAAAGTATGTGAAAATACTTTAAGAAGAGAATAACAATTGAAATCACGGACGAATTAAATCACTACATGACTGTCTTTCACCCAATGAAAATCCCCTTTTGTGTCAATATTAACATAAAATTCTTTGTGTGCAATGGTTATGTTCAGTTATGTTAATATATTAAGCAAAACATATTGATTTATGTGTTTGTTATTCCGGTTTGGATTACAAACACGAATTATCATGAAAAGCGATTATACTGGAGAATACAAGTGCAAATCAGTTCAATCAGCGAAGTGGAACGTATCTGTAACCCCATGTTTGTATGAAAACCCTTCCTGTCTAAATACGATCATTTTAAAACTTATATTGCAAATTACACAATTATAAAACGTGTTTTGCATGTCCCGGGTAAATGCGAATGGATCCCAAGGTCATAAAAGCTTCATGTAATGTCTTTACTTTTTGGTTTAGAATATCATTAACGCATGCAATATTTTCTAACTAATAATATTTTAATTGTTTCACAAAGTTTTCGTCAGCTTTATGTTCACTGTCAAGTAAACAAGCTAAGTCACGTGATAGAAGGAGTGTTGTACACTGGAGGTCAATCGAGCCCATCGTCCAGGTATAGTGGTCGGCGATATTGTACGAATATTGCGATAAACGTGGTCACCAAATATTACCTGGACATACCAAAAGAATAACATCTGAGGACAAATGTTTACATAGGGGTATACAAAAAGTTATTACCATCAAGCAACGTCAGCCAAACACAGCTGGGACGAGGTACTGACTGGGTTTACCCTCAGTGTAGATCGATCTCCTTCTGAGTAAGGCAATATGTTCTGTGTTTATAGATACTCTAAACATTAATAACAATCCAGAACAAGAGATCAAACTATATTGTTGATTATATCTGTTAGTTATCATTTTATTCAAGGTCGAATGAACCTTTCAGTTTTAGCAAGTGTATCCTGAAAATTGTATTTAAAAAAATACTCAAATTAACACACACCACCACCACCACCACCACCACACCCATCTCCCAAACAACCCACCAACCCCCATCCCCAAATGCTTTCATTCCCCAAACAAAACAAAAACATCAGGCCAGATGATGAAAACGATGTTAAAACGTCTCACTTTAATAGCCATTATAAATCACATATCATAAACTAGTCTAAGAAAACCATGATCTGTAGACAAATGTTCTGAACATTATATCTTCTGTTTTGTTTTAAAAGTTCTCTTCACATTCATACCTTTATTAAAGATTCCCATAAACCAGGTCAAACGATGCAGGAGATTTCCGTATTATCAGTGACAATGATTGGTTGCACCATGTCTTTAGCATAACTGTCATTTTCTTTGCATAGATATGCTCAGATATCCTATACATCAGATAATTATTTGTCCAATGGCCGATATTTCTTTACTTCAACTGAAATCCAGTTCCGCTAATTGAACGGTACATTTATTCTGTGTTCCCCCAATTGCTTTTTCATTTGTTTGTAGGTCATAGTTTAAAACCGCAACTAAATAAATCACTTCATTTCATCCGACGTCCTTTTATGCAGGGGACAACTATCGACTTACTGTATTCAAATTGTTGTTTTTACGATATTAGTTTCAAGATAGCCGAGTAAACAATAACGGTTCTACTCCAATCAATGGGGTTTTGGCGCCACTAGATTGGACCGCTTATGTTATGGCTCATCGACAATCGATAAACTGGACAATAGAAAACCTGAAAAGATGCATTTGTTCAAATGCGCAAAGTCTTGTCGTGAAGTCGGCCTTTTATCGTAAATATTGATAAGCGATACACTCGTGAGCGAACTCGAATCCTGTTTGACTGAAGATGACATGTGAAACGACTCTTGACTGATTTGCTTTGAAGAAACAAAAGAAGCTTGTGTAATTTTGTGCAATCAAAGTTGTATTATACGTTTACATTGCCGACTCCTTTACCGCCTGGCCATCGTAAAACACTGATACGATAAAACCCATTACCGTTGCAGATTTTTGCTCGTAGAACAATAAATGGTTGTTTAATGTCGAAAACATTGTAGCTTACAGGTTTATGGTGACTGCCTTTGAAGACATTCTAATTATCGATATGAAATAAAAAAAAAAAGAAATCAAGGTTCATATTTATTAACTTGCTTTATTCTCTACTTGAGTCATACTCGAGACATCCGAGTTAATGTATTCGCATGGAACTACTGGTATGTTATGACTGATTTTATTATTTGACAAAATAATGGCTTAATTGTTTTTTTTAATTATTCCCCAAACGTATCCTGACCCTCGAAATATTTGACATATGGGTCCGGATATTTTTCAGTGTTTTTGCATTTTATTTCAAAGACAGAATCGGAGACTCGTCAAATATCGTAGAGAAGCGACAGGCTTTTCTGGCCTTAAAATAAGTATTACTATTTACTGGTTTAGTGATCAGTTCTAAAAAGAAGTTCGTCGATAAAGTTGTTTGCGATGTTCGTGACCATTGGGTGTTTATTTTGTTTTTATTTCATCACAACGGCAAAGTTATGGGCATGTTGGCGAAGTCCAGCCAATTATTGGTGGAGGAAGACGCGAGACTTACGTCTAGGTTGAACCAATTGGTGCAGTGATATGTCCCTAAAGATAGGTCTTCAGTAGGGTTTCTCTTTCGGTTTACGTAGCCTTTGGGTGTATCTAAATTCCAAAAAAAGTAATCTAATAAAGTTCTATTTAGTTAACTCATGGCTAAAAGTGTAGTGTTCAGACGGAAAATGTAGTCCTGCAATAAAATTAATTTTGCTGTTCATGTGAATTAATTAACATTAACATAACGTATTGGTGGTGTCAGTGGTAAAGGATATAACGTCGCGGAATTGCAATTGCTCTGTCTCCATGGCCCTCATCGCGTGGGTTCGAGTCCCGGTTTCGGCGAGAGCGTTAATGAAATTATTTTCATATTTCAACATTTATGCATTTTAACTGTTCTATATTTTCCATTCATTTTTGTTTCCATACATACTGACAGTCTGAATGCGACTTCCAGCCGTTTGGTTGAATATCTGAATATACATAATATATCAACTTTGATCAAGCACTAGATTCAGCTACAAGAATAAACGTTAAATTGTAAAAGAGAAGAGACATAACACAAATAAAGGTAAAATTAACTGATATCGCCTTTGTACAGCTTGTCGGCTGTGGAACCAAGAGGCGTCCATAAACCGGTTTGCCAAGCCCCATGCAGGAACCTTCCTAAAGGTTATAGCCAGACAGTATATAGTTACAACAGATATATTACAATTCATTTATTATTTACCGAATTCTGTAACCCAAAACACGCATGTGTTCATGCGTACAAGTATTTTGTCATTTCACACACAAATGTACTGATCTAAATGGAATGTTGTCATAGATTATCAAACCATTCCACTTTAAAATAATGATATTTTAAGCGATCAACCTACTTTCGATTCGATTCAAATCAGGCCTATGTACTCTCTTAAAGCAAGCACGCGCATAGGAAAGTGGGATGATATTATGCATTAAAGCATAAACCACCTTATTTTTCTTAACAATGTACTGAAATTATATTTTAAAAAATCTCAATCTGCAATCTAGTTACATGTTACATTTTCCTATGGCATTGTAATTTTTCGATAAACATGTCAAAGTCTCTTGTGACACCAGACGACTTGCAGCCTCGTTAAGAATGGTTTGTATGAGTAATGTAGAAATACATCTACACGAACCTAAGATTCAGTAGTTTATTGGTCCAATTGTCGTTTATAAGTCGTATATATATATCACGCCAAGCCAACTATTATTTTCAAATATATATATATATATATATATATATATATATATATATATAGATATATATATATATATATATATATATATATATATATATATATATATATATATATATATATATATATATATATATATATATATATATATAATGTTTACATGGCGTCATAATTTAGCTATTAAAACGTCATCATTTGGCTAAATAATGACGTCATGTTCCCAAAATGACATCATTAAAATCCAAGGTGCAAAATGGTCAAACACACAGAAGTTTTAAAATTGCATGAGAAAAATTTAAAAAGCAATAGAAAATTTGAAAAGCATATTAATTCTTTGGCAGTATTTACAAGTTAAAATAATCAGGTCCTAAAATAATTGCAACAACAATCGCGGTTAAATTGACAGTACATATTATAAGAAGAAGGCATACTATTTGCAATAATTAAAACATGACTTGGTTTGTGTGCACTCAAATATGCCCTGAGCCTTTGTCATACTGATGTATCCCCTCACTCTGCACAATTGAATTGTTCTATTAAAAGGGGTCATATTGTTATGTGCGATATTCCATGATAGTAATTATTATTATTTAAGATGATTAGGCTAACCAATTGGAAACATGTCTTTCAATCTTCCATATATATAAAGCTTGGCCCATTTCATTCTGATGTACAAGTTTAAACTTGCCTGTTAAATGGTAGGGTAATCCTTGCGACAAGCAGTTCTACTGATACAAAAAAAACGCCGCAGAAATCGTTCACAAAACATACAAACTCAATTAGACTTAACTGTTTGGTCGCTTCTATGTCTCGTTAGAGAGACGATTATCAGATGTTGGGAGCCGTTATTCACGGGCTGGAATGTAGTCTTAGACAGTGTAGTTGTTCAGATGAAAAGATATAACGAGCCCGCGAACAAATTGTTATAATCTGATAATAGACGAGGATATGTTGTAAAAGAATGGACAGCAATAATTGCCATCATGTGGTTCGTGATGGCGAGATGTGAGATGGCGTTTCATAATCCTGACTGTTTAATTTTACTTGGAAATGTTTCGCTGTGTTTTTATAAAAATACTGCAAGCCAAGCAAAATAAATACACATTATCATGGGGTTTTGTGTACATATTTTGTTTACAAAATAAAACTATTTTTATTTTAAATGTTAGAAAAAAAAAGGCTGCAACGTAAGTACCGCTTGTGTAAACGTAATATCTGAATGGAGTATGAATGCAGGAAAATAAGTCATTTAAAATGTAATGTTCGTCATTTTAAGTTAATAAGGTCATTGCCGCTATGTTGAAGTTATGCCGCCTTGTGGGCAGCATGATCCTTTCAATGTAACATTTTTTTTATTTCCGAATGTAAACTAATTATCCAAATTGTTACACTTTTAAATATATAAAATGGACCAAAACTGATACAAATGTAACTAACAAGATTGATGAGTTGTGCTGGAGATACATGTATTACACTTCAAATATAAATACAGTGTTTGTTATTCCACTACAATTGTATTCTCCATTGCAGCTACAAAGCTGGTGGCATCCAACAAAGGTGTCCACATCCTGATGGCGAGCAAGGGCGAGGAGAAGCGGGAAACTTGGAACAAGAAGATAGATTTCCTCCTGTCAGTTATAGGCTTTGCTGTAGACCTGGCCAATGTCTGGCGCTTTCCCTTCCTGTGTTATAAAAATGGTGGCGGTAAGAACTGCATTCTTATAATAACACCAGACTTTCTTTATTGCTAAGCCGTAAGTAATATAAGTTGCCTTCGTGAAGGCAGGCATTCAAAGTTGACATAATATAATGATAAAGTCCTTTAAGGAAATATTACAATTATTTAACCATGTTCAAACCACTCCCAGGATGATTTCTCGTGTAATAGATTTTAAATATGTGAACATAGCACGTTTCTCTAAAATGTATGTAATAATGATAAGTTGCTACAACCGAGTTACTTGTATTGCTCTGTTTGTATAACTTGACAACAAAACATTAAACGACCTTTTACCATTGCCATCGAAATGTCGCCGACCCGTTATAATGCGGTTATAATGCAGTGACGAGTAACAGAACATTTTAGTTTGCAAAGATCTTTGCCTCGTTACACTTCACAGGTGCCTTCCTCATTCCGTATGCAATGATGCTGGTGTTTGGTGGTGTTCCCCTGTTCTTCATGGAACTAGCTCTAGGCCAGTTCTACCGGACAGGACCCATCACGTGCTGGGGGCGAATCTGTCCACTCTTCAAAGGTAACAATTCACAGCAAATAAATCTGCTGGCAACTCTTGTCATCTTATACATATGAAGATAGAAAGAGTTTTTATCCAAATACTGTGAATAGACGTAAAATATAAACTTTAAGCTCTTTCATGTTAAATAAACATGTGTAACTAAACAAGGAATCAAAAGTTTTTATTATTATTATTATTATTATTATTATTATTATTATTATTATTATTATTATTATTATTATTATTATTATTATTATTATTATTATTATTATTATTATTATTATTATTATTATTATTATTATTATTATGTCTTTATCTTCATTTCTTAAAGAAATGGTACCCACATTAGGTTTTAAATGTCAGTCAATCAAGTTGTCTTCCTAACATGGTAAGATATTCTGGTTTAGCCTTTTAGAAGCATGTGTACAGTCAATTAAACGTTTAATTGTTAAAACAGGATTGACTCGCAATGACAAAACATTCATGTCCATCTCACTAACACGACCAACCTTTATTTGTCCATGTAGTGCGAAAACATTACGGGCACACTGAAGAAATTTTGCATACTCATGAATAGCTTAAATGTCATCGAGGGCTTTCAATCCATTAATTTGCTAGAAAACAGTAGATAAGCACTACGTCATCAGAAAATTGTAATTTAATTATTTGATTTATTCACTATAACCATGTTATCGGCATATATCAATTTGTTTCTTGTCTTCGAAGTCTTCGGCTAGATGCACGACATTTCCCGCCAAATCAAGCGTCTATTGTACATCGATTTTGAACCTGTAGCCATATTGAAATCGAATTCCTTAGAAACCGGATGTTGCGTGACGTCTCAGCCGCTTTAGAGTCACGCAAATCAGAAGATTTTGCAAATTTTCTGTTGGAAAAAGAAAAACACATCTCGAAGGTGGCAACAATTATGTATTTCCCTCCTAGACGTAGGATTAATTGTACAGTTATTGTAGTTTATAAATGATTGAAATACGTGCGAGATAGTGCGTTATTTTATTTTTTTTCAGCTGTATGTTTGATGAACATTTGCAAGTTAACTTCCTGGTTTGATAAGGAGCATTAGTCGTTGCTGACTGTTTGAATTTTTACAAATGTTGTTAATTTTTTAATTGTATAATGCGGAAATATATCGACAGTGTTCTTTCACAGGTATTGGCTGGGCGGTGGTTTTAATCGCCTTCTACACTGATTTCTTCTACAACGTTGTGATCGCCTGGTCACTCCACTTCTTCTTTGCCTCGTTTACCAGCAAATTGCCGTGGGACACGTGCGACAATGAATGGAATACACCCCTCTGTTCCGAGGGTCTGATGAATCCTAGCAGAAAAAACCTCAGTGACGTCAACATGACGTCATATGCAAACGTCACCGGGAACACTACTGCAGTTGAACCACAGAGAACGTCACCCGCAAATGAATATTTTGAGTAGGTTTTGTAAATTATCCCTTAATCAATGTCACGGTTGTGGTAAAGAGGAAATGTGTAGAAAGTACGAGTCCTATTGAGTTTTCTATTTTGGTAATTGTGGTTCTGTTTATGTGGACTCCCGGTTCAAATAGTCTATATGATTGTAACAAGAATTTATTATTTAACCCTTAAGCTTGTACAATTTCAATTAAATAATTAAGAAATTATAAAACGTTATTCACGAATTCCTCTTTTTAATGTAACATAATGGAATGATCTCAACAATGCCGTTGTTATATGACGACTTTCACTCATTTGTGTCAAAAGCCAAAGTAAACCTTAAACCGTAAAAAAAGGTTAAAAGACAATATGACAGATATGACTATTACTTAAAATACATGCGTTATAAGGAAGTTGTTTCACTTCTTACATTGTGCCAATCTTATTGTCCATTCCAGGCGGGGCATGTTACAGTTGCACAAAAGCGGAGGGATATTTGCTATCGGGAAGATCAACTGGCAGCTTATGCTGTGTCTTCTGGGCGTCTACCTAATCTGCTACTTCAGTCTCTGGAAGGGCATTCATACGTCTGGCAAGGTAACTACTAGGGCATTGGTGTGTCCTTTTTATCTGGGGACAGTTTTGTGTTCGTCCTTCTGCAAATCTATTGTAAAAATGTTGGAATGCAAGTGCTTAAAACAATTTACTATGCCGATGCATTAGCGGTCAAAGTGGAAAGACAGGCCGCAATAGCTCAGGCGGTAAAGCGTCGGCTTGAGGATCGGGAGGTCGCGGATTCAAACCAAAGACTTCAAAGTTGGTAGTAGTGGCTTCCCTCCTAACGCTCGGGGCTCAGGTGACAGCATAACGCCTGACTTGTTGGTGTCAGTATAATGGACCGGTCGGGTTCAGTCCCTGGGCACCTCATAAGTGCCCCTGTGATATAATGATAGAAATGTCGCTGCACAGTATCGGCAAAAATGCCGGCAAATCCCAGCTCATCCCAAAGTGGAAAGAATCTGTAGACTCCCGATACGTTTTGGCAGTGTCAAATGTTCATCAGATGCGCTTTCCTGTTAACTAATGTAGAAACAATAGTTTGGTGTATTGGTTATCAGTCATATGAAAGGCTCGAGCAAACAATCTTGGCTTCTTAGGGCTGATGTATTTTCGTTGGTCATGTTAGGTGTGGGTTTTAAGAAACGCTACATTCTTAATTTATAAAGTGATATATTTTGTCCTTGTTGGTCAAATATAATCTATTAAGCCTTTTGTATCCCGATCTATTCGTGAACTAATTGGTTTAATAAAACCACATCAAAATATTCACTAGACACAATCGACAAACAATGTACGTGAACAGTTAGAGTTCTTTTCTTCAAGCTTCACCAGACTTGTGGCTGACCTTGTTAGAGGTCGAAGACTTAAGGAATTTATAAAGCGGACGACACGTTGACGTTTTATATATCAATGAATTGAGGAAACAGCGCGCAAATATGTGTTCGTTTCACTTGATTATATTATGTTTTAACTGTGCTTTAGAACTCCAATACAAACGAGTAATGTGTCAGAGCAGACAATACAATTTTTAATATATAGTACGTTTTCTTGTCTGTGTCCAGTGACTTTTGGTGTAAAATATATTGTCGCATGTTGTAATGAAAAGAGTATACTACCCGTGATGCTTTTCCAGAACACAAACAGTATCACGATTCCTTGGTTTATTCAACATTAGGGAAACGATGCTTGTATTCCAATCGGCTGCTTTTATTGAGCTGCAACGCAGAACAACGTCATTAAGCCATCGCTGTTAAACAATAAACACGATTTACTAGTTGACACTTTTAGTTAACAACACAGCGAGACATGGCCAGATCAGAAGCGACATCTCACTTGCAAATGAGCCATTTATACGTGTTATATGAACAAGAAGACACTTAATGTAGTCCGCGGAAGGACCCAATGCCAGAAAGCTTTCAAGAAAACATGGTCGTAAAGCAATCTTTTAGAGGGCTTACTTAGGCAAATAAATATTTGGTTACGTTTGTTGTAGAGCTGTCCCATTACGCCATCAAAAGAATGTTGTCTGTCGGCTCGGGTTGTCCTGGAAATTATTGCTATTTATTGCTGTTATAACTGACAAAATAGTATCAAAGGCGAGAACTTCCCGATCAGATTTGTTCCGGGAATGAAACGGAGCCAAAGTGTGCATTAACCCCATTTTGCTGAAACTGATCTTGTTCCGACATTTGCGTGACCTAAATTTGTGTATGACAGATAACACGTGTGCTTCTTTTCTAAAATTCTTGCTAACTGCTTACTTTGTCTTTTAAATAGCATTGGCACCTTTGTATTTGTGTCTCCTTTTACACCATAAAATAGAAGACATGCAGATAATTAACTAAGAGAAATTATCTAGTATTGTAGACTATATAAACATGTAAAAATTATCAAAGAATGGTTGTCTGGCAGGTTAAACACCCGTTATGACATCTCGATAGAAATAAAGCAAAATATATCATGCAAGGCCTCTATAGGCTGCAACACTACGATGGTGTTGGTACAATTTCACTGGAAAATTAAGTGATTGAAAGCTTTTCATTTGTCACATAATGCTAATAATACATTTTCACCAAGGTATTTGGCTAATGAAGCCTGTAGTTTGCATTAAGTTTTGATTTGTTTGCATAAAACAACATCATGTACATGAAAACCTTTTTCCTAAAATCTGCGTTAAAAGCTTTGAACAATGAAATGATTTAATTAAAATATTAATATTCTCACAAAGAGTGTTGTAAATATGCGTGATTATGTGTTCGTTCGACGTCATACAAGTCCAGAATGGCGCTATTGTCTGTTGCCAGTAGATTTGCATGTGTTATATCGACGTACTTCCAACATCATCCCATCGTGGTTCCGGTTATATCGGAGAATCCTGCATTATTGTAAAGGCTATGCGGTGTATTTATATTTACCCTACGGTCTAAACACACAATTGATACAGACACTAGATTTCTGGAACAATTAGCTTGTACAGAGAGATGTCAACGAGCAATGAAATAGAAGAACACGTAAAAGAATAAAGCCAATTACTTTGTTAACATTATGTCACAATATGTCAACTTGTTTACATGCATTTGCTCAACCTTTTTCAGTACATCTGCTGTTTGCCTACACTATATACACGAAGAGCCAAAATTATCATTTTAATGGGACACCATGTTCATTTTATCTCTTAAAACATGACACAAATAGAAGAACATAAATTTAAACTATCAAAAATTCAGTAGTTGTTGACAGATGCATTTTGCAAATACTGTACTATACATTATATAGACACGTTTGCAAACAGAGCAACGATGGCATTCAAATATCTGTTTTTACCAGATGCATACATAGGAAGTTACATGTGGTCCATAGTATTGCCACTTTAATTAAGTGGCTTTCCGTTTTCGATATTGTCGATCAATAAAACAACGATTATTAAAAATATCACAGTTTTTCGATTTTTATTCTTTGTCCAAAATCCAAGTTAATTACCCAATTATTTTGAGCCAGTTGTATCTGTTAGAAAACACTCAAAATACTATAATATATGGTAATGCTTTTCTTCTGGACATTTATTTTATTTTATACAACAGCAAAACTTCTTACATTAATATTAGTCTCGTGACTGCTGTGTTTCAGGTGGTTTGGTTCACTGCCCTGTTCCCATACGTGGTCTTGGCCATTCTGTTTGTGAGGGGTGCCACACTCCCAGGAGCTGCGGACGGAGTCAAGTATTACCTGACACCCAACTTTACCAAAATGGGAGAGTCCGAGGTATTTCATTATTAAATGTGTACTATTCTGTACTATTTCATCATTTATCAGCTGTAGTGGATATATTTTCAAACGAACGCAGTAATTGACTGTAATATACTGTAATATACCAAGACTGACACCAATAAGAAAATCAGACACATATTCGTTTCAAATTTTAACATGTATATTTAGCATGTTAATGATTATGTTATTTGCATTGTCTTTTTAAATGAAATAACACTGACATTGCAGTTGTCACTTTGCTGGTGTGCTGCTTCAAAGAAATTGGCACAAAACTGTGCGACAAGCTCAGCAACACATACAAAAAGCAAGACTTTAAACAAAATAACGTTGGTTCAGAACCAAATTTTAATAAAAGTCTTAAACTGTGTCCACACTAACATGAACACACACACGCACGCACGCACGCACGCACGCACACTCACATATATATTCAGTATGCGACAGACACACCATATATCACTCATAGATTCTGAAAACAGTAGCATATAAAAGGCAGTTAATTACAATAATGGGTGTCGATTTTCTTGAAGTAGGATGATTATTACATTAGTATCAATCTTTGATAAAACTCTTATTTACAGAATAATGATCCAGATGCTGGACATAAATAGATATAAAATATCAGCGTATTTCGAATAAGGAGTAGGTAGCATGCTATTACAGAGACCACATACATGATGTTACAGAGACCACATACATGATGTTACAGAGACCACATACATGATGTTACAGAGAACACATACATGATATTACAGAGAACACATACATGATATTACAGAGACCACATACATGATATTACAGAGACCACATACATGATGTTACAGAGAACACATACATGATATTACAGAGAACACATACATGATATTACAGAGAACACATACATGATATTACAGAGAACACATACATGATATTACAGAGAACACATACATGATATTACAGAGAACACATACATGATGTTACAGAGAACACATACATGATGTTACAGAGACCACATACATGATATTAAGTGAACACATACATGATGTTACAGAGAACACATACATGATATTACAGAGAACACATACATGATATTACAGAGACCACATACATGATGTTACAGAGAACACATACATGATATTACAGAGAACACATACATGATATTACAGAGAACACATACATGATATTACAGAGAACACATACATGATATTACAGAGAACACATACATGATATTACAGAGACCACATACATGATGTTACAGAGAACACATACATGATATTACAGAGACCACATACATGATGTTACAGAGAACACATACATGATATTACAGAGAACACATACATGATATTACAGAGAACACATACATGATATTACAGAGAACACATACATGATATTACAGAGAACACATACATGATATTACAGAGACCACATACATGATATTACAGAGAACACATATATGATATTACAGAGAACACATACATGATGTTACAGAGAACACATACATGATGTTACAGAGACCACATACATGATATTACAGTGAACACATACATGATGTTACAGAGAACACATACATGATATTACAGAGAACACATACATGATATTACAGAGACCACATACATGATATTACAGAGACCACATACATGATATTACAGAGAACACATACATGATGTTACAGAGAACACATACATGATATTACAGAGAACACATACATGATGTTACAGAGAACACATACATGATGTTACCGAGAACACATACATGATATTACAGAGAACACATACATGATGTTACAGAGAACACATACATGATGTTACAGAGAACACATACATGATATTACAGAGAACACATACATGATATTACAGAGAACACATACATGATGTTACAAAGAACACATACATGATATTACAAAGAACACATACATGATATTACAGAGAACACATACATGATGTTACAGAGAACACATACATGATATTACAAAGAACACATACATGATGTTACGGAGAACACATACATGATGTTACAAAGAACACATACATGATATTACAGAGAACACATACATGATATTACAGAGAACACATACATGATATTACAGAGAAGACATACATGATGTTACAGAGAACACATACATGATATTACAAAAAACACATACATGATGTTACAAAGAACACATACATGATGTTACAAAGAACACATACATGATGTTACGGAGAACACATACATGATGTTACAGAGAACACCAATCTCATTAAAATCATATCCTAATTTCCCTCATCTACTGTCCGTGATTAGGATCTGACTACATCGCATAAGAGGTCGTGTCAAAATGACCTTTGTGTAATTGAATATGCATAAACAAGTGCCCGTATTTCGACCAATGCAATCGCTCCTTTCAAAACTACTATAGAATCCTTCCCGATACAGCAGTCAACACATACCCCTTTTTAAACCGCTGAATCAGCCATCCTTTCTATTGGCATGCATTAATTTTTACACATTTTGTTCAATCAACAATTTATCTATCGGTATCTACCATAACATTTCATAATTCCATTTTTAAGTAGAATACGAAAGGACTTTTCAACGCAACCCACTGCGAAAACGCTTTCGTTATCCGCCATGACAATTGCAGCGAGCGAGTTGTGAATGTATTTACCAGTGTTACTAAAATAAGGATTTCTAGTTCAAAACTTCTTTTTGTTGGATGGTTTATACATATTTGTAGAGGTTATATAGGTCTCTTTTGAAATATGTAAAGTTAAGTTTAAGAATGTGTGTAGATTGCATGCAATCACGAGTTAAACGCGACCCTTTACCATTAAAATTTTATAGCGTGTAGAACGTTGCTCGCAGTATAGCTACCACAAGATTTTGTTGCCGAGAATTTCATTGGCTACTGAAAAGGTCAATTTGAGGTGAACCGTAATGGGAAGTCATCAGATTCTATTACGCGTAATACTGGAGCTGGATTTTAATGAGATTGCAGAGAACACATACATGATATTACAGAGAACACATACATGATGTTACAGAGAACACATACATGATATTACAGAGAACACATACATGATGTTACAAAGAACACATACATGATGTTACAGAGAACACATACATGATATTACAAAGAACACATACATGATATTACAGAGAACACATACATGATGTTACAGAGAACACATACATGATGTTACAGAGAACACATACATGATATTACAGAGAACACATACATGATATTACAGAGAACACATACATGATATTACAGAGAACACATACATGATGTTACAGAGAACACATACATGATATTACAGAGAACACATACATGATATTACAGAGAACACATACATGATATTACAGAGACCCACATACATGATATTCATGAACACATACATGATATTACAGAGACCATAATTATATTACAGGAGAACACATACATGATATTACGAGACCACATACATGATATTACAGAACCACATACATGATGTTACAGAAACACACATACATGATATTAAGAGAACAATACATGATGTTAGCAGAGAACACGACATTATTACAGAGACCACATACATTATGTTTACAGAGAACAACAATACTGAATATTACAAAGAACACATACATGATATTACAGAGACCAATCTATACATGATATTTACAGAGAAACATACATGATTATTACAAGAGAACACATCATGAGATTACAGAGACCACATACATGATATTACATAACACATACATGATTTAAATAGAACACATACATGATTTAAACAGGGACAGGAGAACTCACAGTAGATGATATTAAGAGAACACATACATGATATTACAGAGAACACATACATGATATTACAGAGAACACATACATGATGTTACAGAGACCACATACATGATGTTACAGAGACCACATACATGATATTACAGAGAACACATACATGATAATACAGAGAACACATACATGATGTTACAGAGAACACATACATGATGTTACAGAGAACACATACATGATGTTACAGAGAACACATACATGATATTACAGAGAACACATACATGATATTACAGAGAACACATACATGATATTACAGAGACCACATACATGATATTACATAGAACACATACATGATATTACAGAGAACACATACATGATATTACAGAGAACACATAGATGATATTACAGAGAACACATACATGATATTACAGAGAACACATACATGATGTTACAGAGAACACATACATGATATTACAGAGAACACATACATGATGTTACAGAGAACACATACATGATATTACAGAGACCACATACATGATATTACAAAGAACACATACATGATATTACAGAGAACACATACATGATGTTACAGAGACCACATACATGATGTTACCGAGAACACATACATGATGTTACAGAGAACACATACATGATGTTACAGAGAACACATACATGATATTACAGAGAACACATACATGATGTTACAGAGAACACATACATGATATTACAGAGAACACATACATGATGTTACAGAGAACACATACATGATGTTACAGTGAACACATACATGATATTACAGAGAACACATACATGATATTACAGAGAACACATACATGATATTACAGAGAACACATACATGATATTACAGAGAACACATACATGATATTACAGTGAACATATACATGATATTACAGAGACCACATACATGATATTACAGAGAACACATACATGATATTACAGAGAACACATACATGATGTTACAGAGAACACATACATGATATTACAGAGAACACATACATGATGTTACAGTGAACACATACATGATATTACAGTGAACATATACATGATATTACAGAGACCACATACATGATATTACATAGACCACATACATGATGTTACAGTGAACACATACATGATATTACAGAGAACACATACATGATATTACATAGAACACATACATGATATTACAGAGAACACATACATGATATTACATAGAACACATACATGATATTACAGAGAACACATACATGATATTACAGTAAACATATACATGATATTACAGAGACCACATACATGATATTACAGAGAACACATACATGATATTACAGAGAACACATACATGATGTTACAGAGAACACATACATGATATTACAGAGAACACATACATGATGTTACAGTGAACACATACATGATATTACAGTGAACACATACATGATATTACATAGAACACATACATGATGTTACAGAGAACACATACATGATATTACAGAGAACACATACATGATATTACAGATACATGATATTACAGAGAACACATAACATGATATTACAGAGAACACATACATGATGTTGCAGAGAACACATACATGATGTTACAGAGAACACATACATGATGTTACAGAGAACACATACATGATATTACAGAGAACACATACATGATATTACATAGAACACATACATGATATTACAGAGAACACATACATGATATTACATAGAACACATACATGATATTACAGAGAACACATACATGATATTACAGTAAACATATACATGATATTACAGAGACCACATACATGATATTACAGAGAACACATACATGAAGTTACAGAGAACACATACATGATATTACAGAGAACACATACATGATGTTACAGTGCTCACATACATGATATTACAGTGAACATATACATGATATTACAGAGACCACATACATGATATTACAGAGAACACATACATGATATTACATAGAACACATACATGATGTTACAGAGAACACATACATGATATTACAGAGAACACATACATGATATTACAGATACATGATATTACAGAGAACACATACATGATATTACAGAGAACACATACATGATGTTGCAGAGAACACATACATGATGTTACAGAGAACACATACATGATGTTACAGAGAACACATACATGATATTACAGAGAACACATACATGATATTACAGAGAACACATACATGATATTACAGAGAACACATACATGATATTACAGAGAACACATACATGATGTTACAGAGACCACATACATGATGTTACAGAGAACACATACATGATGTTACAGAGAACACATACATGATGTTACAGTGAACACATACATGATATTACAGAGAACACATACATGATATTACAGAGAACACATACATGATATTACAGAGAACACATACATGATATTACAGAGAACACATACATGATGTTACAGAGAACACATACATGATATTACAGAGAACACATACATGATATTACAGAGACCACATACATGATGTTACAGAGAACACATACATGGTGTTGCAGAGAACGCTCACACATTATTAGAGCACATACATAACTGTCAATTGAATTCAATCATCACAAAGATATATATGCACATGTGTTGTAATCATAACCCACAAGTATAACATAAGAAAATTACATGTACATCTTCACTTATTAATACAATCACGTAATGACATCAAATTTAAATAGCAATAGTACCATTAAACACATTGAATATGATTTATGGTACATGTAAGTGACTTGAATTAACACTTTAACAGTAAACATATCCCAGAGTCAAGTGTACAGTCTGATCTGTAACGCAGCAGTTACAGTAACGGCAATTATAAAGCTTTGAAATCTTCTTGTTTAAACAACTAAAAATACTATGTAAGATTTAGAGTATAGTACGTGTTCTTGTGTCCCAGGTGTGGATTGATGCGGCCACCCAGGTGTTTTTCTCACTGGGACCCGGCTTTGGTGTCCTTCTTGCCTTCGCCAGCTACAATCAGATCAACAACAATGTCTATAGGTAAGTCATGGTGGCCAGACTAAAGGTAAGTCATGGTGGCCATACAACAGGTTAGTCATGGTGGCCAGACAAAAGAAATCTAAAGATTTGAAGCGCTGTATTTAGAAATACGTTTTCTGATCAAATAGTTATTGGATCTTTGAATGCGGAGATTGTGGTACCAATTGGTGAATTTTAAAAGGTGAAAATCTTCAGTTCGGTGTTGTCTTGATCTGAACATAAAGCTTCATGCATTACATAAAAGAATATTTGTATTCTCAGAGAAGTAGTATATCTTTATGTCCTCCACAGATGAAGATTACAAAGTTACAAATAACATAAATATTGTTTAAGCGAAAGTAATGAAGAAACAGATACAATATATACACACCAATAGCACAAGATCACACAAGAAGAACACACAGGATTGGACAATCGCAGTGTGATCACAAACAATGTGATACATAGTAATGCAACACAAATAATTTAACATTTCCTGACTGACATATGGTAACAATCGTGTCATGTATGCATGTTTGTATCCTTGTCGAAACGATACACAAGGTGAAATTATTCAGTCAGCATGCCAGCCACGTACACGCACTACAAAGTAATTGAGGTGTATCAACACAGCAATAGTGATGATGTAAAAATAATAATAATAACAATATTAACAAAAGTAATAATAATAATATTATTATTATTATAATTATTATTATAATTATTATTATTATTATTATTATTATTATTATTATTATTATTATTATTATTATTATTATTATTATTATTATTATTATTATTACTACTACTTCAATCACCATCATTAATACTTCCACTACAATTACTACTACTAATAATAACACACATAACTAGCTGAAGAATGGGGAAACCCCATTAAAAAGGAAGATTACAGAACCCATTATATACACTATTAAGTATAACAATGTAATTTAAGAGATGAAGGTATGTAGAAGGATCATGATCATGATGATGAAGATGTTGAGGATGAAAATGATAATGATTATAGTGATAATGTTGTTGTTGCTGCTGATGATGATGATGTGTTAATTGAAGTTTCACATTTTGCGCCATCTATAAGTTGTTCCTCGTTAGGGACTTGTGTACCAAATATGTTCACTTGACCCCATTGTCAGAGAAGCTAGTATTTCCATTCGTTGCTACGACAGTCTTACAGACGCAATTGCCCTGAACCATTTGACGAAAACCAATCAAATGTTTCACTTTACTTGGACAATTGGTGAACATTTTAAAAGGGTCATGTAGCTGTGACAGGGATCAGCACATATAATACGGGATATTTGAATCAGGCATTCTAGTTTAATGTAAGAAATGTTCAATCACAAAAAATAAGGATTTGTAACTGAGCAAAATACTACTTTCTATATGTTAATATGTTTGTTACTTGTAACACGGTTGTAGAGGGCTGTACTAATACAATATATCGATTAGATAAAAGTCCTTGCCAATCAGAAAGCTCATTCGATGGATAAAATAAATCAACTCGGGATTTCAATACATTATCTGGGATAAGTAACACTGCATTTGTAATTAAAGCTTAATTTACATTATGTCCTTTCAAATCCGAGCTTGTGTAATATGCTTTACTACATCAACGACTCGTTCAATCATAATTGTGACATTTACATGGTTTTGGAAACAATCTCAGAACAGTTCTATGACAATTGTGTTTGCATTTATAATTGTTACAGGTTTTAATTTTAAGTAATATTCAAGGGTTCACTAATGATTACATTTTAAATAATTCCATGATGCTATTACATTTAATGTAAAAGATAAAATATTGCCCATTTTTCAATATTATTCCTGCTATAGGTGCTTTGGCAGTTTTATAGGGTTGCTAAATGTTTACAAATTCTGCATGCGATTTACACTAGTATCTTAATGTGTACGTCTTCGATTCCAGAGACGCGTTGATCACTAGCAGTGTGAACTGCTTGACTAGTTTCTTCTCGGGCTTCGTAATTTTCATGATCCTCGGCTACATGGCAGACAGAGCACAGGTGGATATTTCTAAAGTCGCCACCGAAGGTACGTTCGGCCACATTCGGTTACGTTCGGCAACGTTCGGCAAGAAAAAGAAAAGCAGTGCTACCAACAAGGAAAATTGTTACACTTCAAATGTCAGCATATTAACATAACGTCGTTTGAAAGTTAACGGATATTTGTTAGTATAGACCGTGTCAAGCCGAACAAAAGGAATTTTTTTATGTCTGAGCCTGACCTACATTTTACTCAGTAATTACTTAACTTCATTCACGAGATGAACGATGATCGGGGAAGATAATGAGATTGATGTAGGGAAAGCTGATTCATGAAATATTTGATAGTAAGTATCCTCATTAAAATGACCATTATGTTCATTGTCTATTAAATGTTGCTATTTAGATTAATCACCATTCTACATATTTCTAAGCGGGCTGTTCTACAAGCATGTTTGTGTCTCGACAGGACCAGGACTTGTGTTTGAGGCCTACCCTTTGGCAATCTCTACACTGCCAGGATCCACGTTCTGGGCCCTCATTTTCTTCCTCATGTTGCTGACACTGGGACTAGACAGTTCTGTAAGTACACTACCAGTATCGGTCCTGATATTCTTTCTCATGTTGCTTACGCTGGGGCTTGACAATTGTATAGACATACAACCAATGACAATGAATATACATGTAGCTTGACAATTTTATAAATATGCGACCAATGAAGGCCATGATATTCTTCCATATGTTGCTAACGCTGGAACTTGACAGTTTAGTAAGTACACAACTAGTGTCGACCCTTATATTATTCCGCATGTGCTGACGCTGGGACTTGACAGTTCTGTAAGTACACACACAATGTCGGCCGTGATATTCTTCCGCACGGTGCTGGCACTGGAACTAGACAGTTCTGTAAGTATTCTACCAGTATCGGCCCTGAAAGTCTTCCTCATGCTGCTGACGCTTAGAATTGACAGTCTATAAGTATTCTACCAGTATCGGCCCTGAAATTTTTCCTTATGTTGCTAACCCTGGAACTTGGCATTTCTGTAAGTATTCTACCAGTATCGGCCCTGAAATTCTTCCTTATGTTGCTGACGCTGAGACTTGACAGTCTGTAAGTATTGTAAGTAGGCCTTTATATTGTGTCTTATCCTGTTGATGTTGTGGGTCAGTTTAAGACAAATTGTACAAGCTATTTATTATTTGTGTAGCCTATGTGTAATCGGTATTATCATATTTCAAGCATCTCTTATTTCACTCACAGTTCGGAGGGTCCGAGGCCATCATTACAGGACTTTCGGACGAGTTCCCCCGTCTGAAGAATCACCGAGAGATCTTTGTGGCCGTCCTCTTTATTGTCTACTTCATTGTTGGACTGGCCTTTGTATCACAAGTAAGTGGATATCTTGGCACTTTGAACTCTCGGTCTGCAAGTACTCTTTTCATTATTCAGCACGAACCAATTTGAAAAACCCAAAAAGTGTAAATCCATATAAGCTATCAGCCGCTGGAATCTGTCGAATCTGGTCTTGTTCGAATTGCTACTGAATCTCTAGTTATATATTATGTTAGCTTTACAAATAAGTTTAGTAAAAAAAACAAGGACTTTGTAATGCTTAAAAATGAACGTAGTGTGATAAAAGTTATTTACCAACACTTAGTGTGCTTCAAGACTAATTCAATGGTAACTGGACGTACGACTGGCAACTAGTGAGCTTCAGATCTGGATCTACATTTTATAACAAGCCTGATCAAATCTGCAGACAAAGAGTACATTAAAGTCACTGTCCTCACTCCTCAATGGTGTTAACTCAATTATTAAGCTTAAGGAAAGGATTGATTTATTTGCGACACCAAAACAAATTATTAATTACATTGTCCTTCTCATTATTTTGCTACCTGGGTGTGAGGAAATTATATATGTATTAAATATTTTAGAAAACAGTAAAAGAAAATTTTAATTACCGTAACACCAACAGCTAATACATCATCATGTTAACTAAGTATCGAACAAACATTTTTAAGACTATTTATATGTCCAATTGCTCCATATATGCTTCGTATATATGTATTTTCATTGTTTCTTCGCAAGGGTGGAGCCTACGTTGTGACCTTAATGGACAAGTATGCGGCTGGCTATTCCATTCTGTTCGCCGTATTCTTTGAAACACTCGCAGTTTCTTGGGCATATGGTATGTACAAAGAAAACTAAACTTATTATTTATTAATTATTTCGTCAAAATAAGCAGCACGGATTCTGTTATGTCGATGGTTTGTTTAAAATATATAAAGGAATTTTATAGGTCCATATTTTTATTCATACAAGTTGGAATAGCAGGCAGAACGTGAGTTAAAATTCAAGAAAATTATTTCGCTTTAATTTTTTAATTATGAGCATGTAGGATATACATGATTGTTGACTTGACGTATATATACATTTCATGCATTTTCCATGATTGTTCTTTCTTACGAACGAACGAACAAAACTTTATTATAACTCAAACTCTGAAATATACAGTACATGAGTATCCAAAGAAATATAAAGGAAACACAAGATACAATATAAATGATACAAGTGACATGATAGAAACACTTAAAGAAATAAAAAAAAAGTTTGTCTGAGTTTGTCTAAATAACTTTATCAAAAAAAAGTCTTATTGACTGCCAAGCTACCAATCCGTTTGGAAGAAGACCTCGTCAAGGCCGCTAACTCGCCCTGGTTTCTATTGAGACATAGCCTTAGTTATCATTCGTTGTGCGCGGTTTTTCTACTTATTGGCAGACAATGTTTAAATATCGAAAATTATGTGAAATGCTTCATTTCTGATAAAAACGAAACAGAATTTTTTTCTTATAAACAGCTTATAACTATACAAATGAAAAACTAAAAATACGTAAAGAAAGATTTTATACAAATATTTGATACAAAGGTAGTAAAGGTTGTAAAATATGGCATGTTTATTCCAAACCATGACCCTGAAATATTACAATCAAATTCTAAATAATATGGTAACAATTATCAACATAGAAAACAATCAAAATAAACAAACTTGCTTACCTAACAGTAAGAATCTGGAAAGTTAACAAAGTCAACTCTAATCTCTAAAACAGACTCAAAGCTGAAAACTGTGGGAAACTGCATATTCTGCGAAGATTTTAACATTAAAAATGGAAAATTATAGGGTAAAGTTGGTAGTTTTAGATGAAAAGAAAAAGAAAAAAGACTAAATATTTGTGTCTTTTATCAAATTTAGGCAATCTTAATCTCTGTCATGTCTTTATAGAGCTTATAATGTAACTACATGGTGAAAATATGTAATATATAAGTTCATTATAGTTTTACTTAAATATAGTTTTAAGATGTGTCAATACATTATTAAATCAAAACCAATAGCGGTGTAATCGGTAAATTAACAGGCAATTAGTTATAACATCATGTCATTTTATTATTTATTAAATTAGTAAATCGTTTCCATTTTTATTTTTTTGCTTTGAGGGTCATATTTTCTTTTGCATGGTATTGGTCAGTTCTGCGTTGATTAATTATATACTATTTAGAGACTTTTTTAAATCGTTTCTTTGCTTCAAATATGTAATATGTAGCTAACACAAATACTAAATTCAGAACATTATTATAGTATTTGTTTCCAAATTTATGTCTTTCTTTGATAACTGGATATTTAAAATAGGACAATGTTTATTAATAAGAGCAACTTAATCCTGCCAAACCGTTTTCACAGTGGTACACAGTTATAGAAAAGATGAAAAATAGCTTTGTCTTCTTGATGGCACAAGGAACATTTATTGTTGTATCTGACATCATTTTTAAGAATAGTATTTGTTCCTAAAATTCGGTGACTTATATTAATTTGAAACCATTGTAGAAAGGTGCTGTTATGGCAATTAAATAGTATTTTAAATAGTTTTAAAACGTCATTATTGTCACCACTCCTTTATCCATCTACTCGTTTCTAGAGATGTTAGGTGCTACTTATTGTTCACTATATGATCATAAATATTTCTGCATCCTGTTTTTATTTTGATTAATATTAAACTGAAAATGGTAAGATTGGCTCCACAAATTTATCTTCAAGGTCTCGAATTTTAATCATTCTGAAGTAAGTGTTTACAGGCGATGTTCTGCTTTATCAGTTAATGTGTTTGTAACACTACCATATTTGTTCAGTAAAGTATCCGAATTTTAAAAATGAGCCGTCTCCATTGAGAAGATAATTCATAGTGTATACATGTTTGTTTAAACATTTTTGTCTAAAGATGATCCCTTTACCGACTCTGAAACTTTTATTATAAAAGAGGTGTTCACATTTTGCCTCTTTAGAATTAATTGTTGCTAGGGAATTTAAAAAATGTGTAATAGGAGATATAAACATCTCTCAAGAAAAAGTAAATGTATGTTGTTGTTTTTTGTTGTCATTCTAGGTCTTTTTAAAATGTATTTTGTGTTTAAAAATGTGTGTTAACAGGAAAATAATTATTTTTAACAGTTGAAGTTCTATTTATGTCTACCATTGTGTAGTAAAAGTGTCAAGGCAATGGTAAAACAAACAAAATATGATTTACCTCCACCACATTGTAAATACTATAGTTACTGCTTTCTACTTTTGTTAACCGAAAACCAAAGTTTTTACCTGGTTAAACTTGAATTATAGACTTTTGATTGGATGTTGCTAATATTTGAATTTATCTGAGTTTTCATTTGATTGGCTGCAGGGGTGGAACGGTTCACCAATGACATAGAGTCTATGATTGGTATCCGGCCCGGCCTGTACTGGAGGATAACGTGGAAGTTTCTGGCTCCCATCTTCATCCTGGTAGGCAATGATCACTGACTGCCTTGTGTATTTTGAGTAAAATAGTTAAAATCCTTTCTTTGTTTATTTTTAATATCACAAATGCTACAAAACGTAATAACTTCATTAGTGGATAACAATATCAAATAACGAGTAGTTATAAATGTTCCAGGATATAAAGATGATATCCTGCAATTTGTCTAATTTTAATTAATGTATCAATATCTGATCCCTGTTTGGGGAAATGTAGGTATAATTTCTGTTCGAACAGCTGTATAAAAGAACAAATATTTCTCATGTAAGTTTACGTCCGGATTCTCTTCGATCTACATTTCTGAACTCGTAAGAAACACATCCCAATGTCAATAAAAACAAATACATCTCTTGTAACAGAGCATTAGGCTTGGACAAATGTTCTTTAACCCATATTCACACCGATTACCTTGCGTTCCACCCTTAAAGATGGAATCCTATAGTGTGTTCTTATCAAATGCATGTAACAATATCTTATCTCTGTTGGGGGAGTGGGGGTGGCGGGGGGGGGGGGGGGGATTTAGCATAATTTTTGCATAAGCTGACTCTTTAGTCTAAATAAAGGCGATAATAAACACTGCTGCAATTATAAGACAATACAATACAAGTCGTGAGAAAACCGTTTTGAACTTTCATGACAAGTCAGTAAAAAAGAACGATGGAACTCTCTGCTTAAATATATAACCGTGTCAAGGCGAATATCCCGGATGATGACCACATATACAAGTGGTCCCGATGTTTTATTATTTTATAACTAGCTAACTTCAAAACACTGCTCAGATAGCAACTACATGTTTGTTATTACAAGTGGGGTGTTATGCTTCACATTTCACGTAGAAGAAAGATATCAATATTCAGCATTTTGCGGGATCTTTTTTACAAAATAATAATTTATAATAATTGATTGAAGAAAAGAATGGTCCAAATTTCTTTTTACCACCTTAAAATATTAATCTACACCCACCGAACTGTAAGTTGTTGTTCTTGTTTTATCATTTAGCTGTATTGAATAATCCGCTTATCATAAAGAGCCATTTAGTGTAATACATGTTTAACAGATGACACTTTTTTTTGGTCATGGATATTCGTATGTTTGCCTTGCTAGAGTTTACCAACCAAAATCTGATAAAAAAAAAGTCATCTGTCTACTTACTTAAGATAGGATTTTTTTTTTGCAAGGTTAGCTCACTTACTCTCATGATCACGTGCCATTTTCTTCATTGACTATGTTTTCCTGTTCCAGTTTATCATCTGTTTTGGCATCATCAACTACACGCCTGTGACGTACGATGAATACGAGTATCCCTGGCCGGCCAACCTGATTGGCTGGTGCATAGCCCTGTCCAGCATCCTGTGTATCCCTGGCTTCGCCATCTACCAGATGACCACGGTCAAAGGGACAATAAAGGAGGTATGACGACATTTACGATAGGAATGTAGCAACAAAACAATACCACAAGTTTCGAATATACCTTTGTTTAAAGACTCATTACAGAAAACGTCAAAAGCAAAATCTTTGTATGTATTACAGTTAGGATGGTGTTTAAACTCGAATTTATTTATTTCGTTTTTTTTGGAAATCTGCTTGATATTCAAATGAATAGATATGATAAGTTCTCTTTGTTGTTTAATGTGGGGTTTTTGCGAAGAGATAAAGATATCTTTCATTTAAGAATTTTACCAATGTAAGGATGTATTTCAAATGTTAATGAACATTATCAAGTTTGTGAGGGATTTTGGTGGCGGCAAAAATACCTCATGTAATTTGTTGAAGTTATTTGTGCAATTAATAATTGGGTTTGTTTCATTTCAATTTGTTGTTGTTTCAGCGTTTTCTGTTCCTGATCAAACCAACACGAGACACAATCGGCCAGGGTGAAAACTATGACGTCAGAGAAAATGGCGGAGTTGATGTCGGCGTGAATGTGTGAGCAGGTGCGTGAGTCGGGATGCATTAATTGGACATGTTCGCATACGCGATATGCAGGATACTTTGTGGTATTCGCTTGACAGGCCTACAAATATAAAAAGAGATGATACGTCCTGTTGACTAATAGATGACTGTCTATGGTGATGGCGTTATTTATAATAAAAGTGTCCAAATCCCTTTTAAAATAGAGGCGGCGTAAAGTGGACTGAAATCCAATTATAGTCAATTATAACAATGTTATAGGTCTGTATAAATTGTAGCTGTCGACAGCTGTGTAGATAATACGGTTGAAACCCGGCCTCGTGTTAAGTGCAATAAGTAGATGTTATGTGTACTAGATTATATACAGTAATTGTTTGATGTTAACTCATAGCCTCAAGAAGTAAACCAAACTGTTCAAAAATACATTTCATTAAGATTGATTTTATGACTATTTATAGCATGGCGATAGTCAAATGAACGAATAAATCCGTTTACAAAATATGGCAGGATTTAGTTATTACGTTGTTATGCAGAACTTTGGCTCATCTTTTGATTTCAAATACAGATTAAATTTACTAAAAGATTTTTTAACGCTGATACACTGATGTCCGACAATTTGAAATGGTTAACAGTTTAGCACCCAAGTGACTAAAACAAACGAAAAAGAAACATCAAAGCTATTCACAATTTATTTGGTTATTTCAAAACAGTTTAATTTCGCCAACCGACAAGATGAACGCAGAATGTGGGGCTTGTTTGGACTTCATCAGGAGAATGGCTGTTTTTTTAGTGCTTGTTAACACAGCTCGAGCGCGTGGGCGATGACTTTTGCATGTAAGAGACCTTGATCAAGTATATAAGCAATGTGTTATCTTACAGTCACCGCTCGAGCATAAGAGCGATGGTGTATCTCAAAGAAACCGCCTGAGCGTGTAAGCTATGACATATCTAAGTCATCGCTCGAACGTGTGGGCGATGACATATCTCAGTCACCGCTCGATGGTGTGGGCGATGACTTATCTCAGTCACTGCTCGAGCGTGTGAGCGATGACTTATCTCAGACACCGCTCGAGCATGTGGGCGATGATCTATCTCAGACATCTTTCGAGCATGTAAGCGATGACTTATCTCAAAGAAACCACTCCAACGTGTGAGATATTGGAAAAAGTGAAAAGATCCTTTAAGCATTATCACAGAAACTTGAATCAGAACTACCTTTAGAAAAATGCATAATGAGTAAATATAAAAGTGATCAAAACACAAAGTCTTTAAGCAGACATACAGACACATACAAAACAGTTATCGCCTTGGGACGGTCATTCGGCAAGAGGACGCCGTTGGAGCGTCAGAGCAATGACATCTTTGAGACACCGCCCGAACATGTGAGCGATGACTTATTTCAAAGACACAGATCGAACGTCTGAGCGATGACTTATTTCAAAGACACAGATCGAACGTCTGAGCGATGGCTTATTTCAAAGACACAGATCGAACGTCTAAGCGATGGCTTATTTCAAAGACAGATCGAACGTCTGAGCGATGGCTTATCTCAGGCGTGGGCAATGTTACAACGGCACCGTCACTGTTTAATGCCGACTGGAAAGCCTAGATGTGAAATATTACACTGTTGACCCCGCCGCCTCTCTCAACCCGCGAGTGTGCCTTGTCTATGATATGAACTGGGTTTTTTAAATATTAAGCTTGCCCCTGACTGACTTCGGTAACTAATGATGCGAAAATAGCCAGTCTTCTGACGAAGTCCTAAATAGTTAAACAAAATTTTCAGTTACAGCTTTCAGCCTTTGTTTGAAAATATACAATTTAGAATTGGAATGAAATGTTTGCAATATCTCATCGATGAAATCTCACCAGAACGCTATTCACAAATATTTCACATTTTGTTACAAAAATGGAACCATAACTTGAAACCTTGTACTTGCATAAACATATGTATCAATAGATACATTACACGTAGTACGCGGACGTGTGTAGCTTTACTATAACATTCATATCTGTATATGTTGTGGCATAATGGTTGTTGTATATAGTTGCAGTACTGTTCCATGGGAGCGGAAGTTAAGATGCTGCCCAATCGATCTTCCGCGCCTCCTATGGAGAACTTCATATAAACATCTGGTTAATACATGGTTCATACGAATTATTGTTAATGTTCAAACTAGGAATCTGACGCTGACTCACAGGAGATTGTACTTTAAAAATTGTATTCTA
The DNA here is from genome assembly GCA_007844125.1 of Sinonovacula constricta. Taxonomy (NCBI): domain Eukaryota; kingdom Metazoa; phylum Mollusca; class Bivalvia; order Cardiida; family Solecurtidae; genus Sinonovacula; species Sinonovacula constricta. The sequence continues at coordinate 46,107,957 of CM017571.1, forward strand.
TATAATATCTCATATATGTAAGTTACACGCCGTAACAAAGTTAACTGGGGAAAAAATTACAATAATTCATTATTATTTAATATGGTTTATAAATGACACTTTGTGCATATAAGTGAAATATACTTTTTCAACTTTGTTCGTCAAATAACGTCAAAAGACATATTGAAACTATGCATAAATGTCAAAAGATTTTGAGGACTGTCGTATTTTGTTCTTGTTGAAAGCAAAGAAAAGTAATCACTTAAACAAGATTGAAATTTTATAACAGAAAACTTGTTTTAAATTGTATTTGAATTTGCACAGAACATGCAAGATTCTTTTTTTAATGAATGGAGTTTGCTCAAAGAGCCAAATCTGTTCCCAATGTATGGCGATTTACACTCAGCCACATAACAATACATTCATTTAATGTTTTCTAAAATTCAGTTTTATTTTCTGCTGCTCATCTTTAACAACAGCTTTGCAGTAGTTGTGTTACCTATCAGTCCAATTCTAGGAAAGCGACAGTCGGCACGGAAAGCAATTGTGCTTGTCATTTTATTTATAAATAAATAAATGTGGTGGGGGGGGGGGTGGTTAAGAAATGGCAAGACATAGGATGACAATATATGTTCCTTCCTTATTATTAGATTTTTTACATATGTATTATTGTTATACGTAGTATTTCAAATTATTTAGATTCTACATTAAATTTTATTTACACGATTGATTTACACAGTGATGCATTGGGTAATGAGTAGTGTCGCCTGTATATAATAATAAACGTTTCATTATATCTTGCATTGATAAGATTTTATACCGTGTTGTTGTCGTTGTTTTAATAGCAATTATATAATCGTTACTGTTGTCCAAAATATTTAACTGTTAATATAACTAATATTCGGTTGGTGATAAATCTAATTTTCATTGGGTAGCCATTATATATTTAAATACCCGGTACGTTTTAGACAATTATTGCTTTAGGCTGCGAAGAGTCTAAAGATATAACAGATATGCCTGTCAACAATTACACATTAGTTATATAAACTGACTTCGAAATCCACGACAGACAATTCAATAAGAAATTGTAAGGCCATGTATGCACATGGAAGCCTCTAACTACAAATGAATAAAAATAGTTTTGCTATTTTGAATTTTTGAATAACTATTTTATTAGTGAATTGTTGTTGTTTTTTAATTATTTTTTAATAATTTAAATCTTGTTTAACAATTAAAAATGCAAATATGTATTATTAACAATTATTTAATTAATTGGGTTTAGTGTTTAGTGAGGCCCGGACATCACTATCGTTTTTAAACTTGCAGCATGCAAACGCAATTTTGCGCATGAAATTTTTATTTTAAAGTTTTCGGTCTTTTGTTATACATGTAGGTTATACGATCTTTGTGCCCATTATAGTGCTACCACCTTTGGGAAAAAAAACAATGCAATAAAGGATATAAAAAACATAAAGCTTCAAAAGGTGTCAGATAATTACTATAGTAACATGTTGGTACTTTGTTGAATGTTGTATTTATATCGTTGTATAAATGTACATTAATGTACTTGTTATATTTGGTAGATAGAAATAAAACTAAGAAAGACAACACGTGTTATTGTTTGTCAATATGGCCTAAGCGGAATGACATCAGATGAAAAATTATCTTACTATTCGGACATGTGTTTTTGTTTTATTTTGGATTTTAATTTACAGTAGAAATGTTTCTTTTATCATTATATACTTTGGAGAATATAAAAAATAAGACAATAATCTTTAAAAATCGCAAAATATATTTAAATCTGACCTAGTTTGAACATACATGCAGTTAAAATATAACAGTGACAGAGAAACACAAGAAAGTCCAGCAATTATTTAGATCGACTTTAAGTCAAACTGGCTTTAAGAACCAGTTTTTAAGTAGTCGTTTGTACATTTCATATAATTCGTTTTATGTAAACAATATTTTTAAAGAAATGTTTGTTGTGAAAGACATTTTTCCTAAAACGGCTTTAGGAAGTTCGAGGTTGGAGCGCTTCGTAAACAATATTTAAGCACCAGTCAGGTATTTTCGCCAACTGGCAGCTCTCTTGCTATCGGCGTTTCGTCACTTTGTATTAATTTTGTGTGCCTTTTTCTAGCGACAATTTACATTTTAATGCATATGGTAATTCCAACAGGGCATTTGGAAAGGGCAATAACGCAGTATGAAACACCTAATAACTGAATAAGGTTACATTACCTTACTACCTTCTGTCCCTCAATCAGAGATAACAAACAACATTTATTTTTATGCAGAAGGAAAAAATATTCATTTTGATGTAATTTATTAAGATTTGAAAACAACATGTAAGAGATTTTACAATGCACACAAACACATGAGTAGACGCCGAGATTGTTATATCACCCGATTCATTCGCAGACATAATGTAACGAAACAAACTTGTATACACTGTAAGGCACTGTGGACAGTTTATAAAAGATTTAAAACGCTCCAATTTAGAACAGGTTATATCATTCTAACATTTAGAAACAAATAACACTCTAGAGTTAGAACGATTTATAACACTCTAATGTTTTGAAACAAATAACACTCTTATATTTAGAAAGATTTATAACACTAATATTTATTAAAATAATACGAGTATTTAGTATATATATAATGATAAACAAACTAAACACGAGGGTGAGCACTACTATATCGCAATAGATTGCAGATGTAGGTCTACAATATCTTCGTATATTGTGACTTTAACCTTTCCTTGCGATGGTAACCTTATAAGTCTATATAAATAAATGAACAAAAATAAAAATGAAGAATGAAAGTGATCAGCTAAAAAAATACAAGCATTTTATCCGGAACAACCATATTACAAAAGATGGTAGCCACTAGTAAATGTTATGGATATACGAGTATATGGCAAAGACATGAACATAAGGCTATCTATGTAAAACATTCGACATTAGGAGCTGATATCACGGTCACGGGAAATACAACTCGACACGGCTAATTACAGTTTACGTGTATGATCGGTCTACTAATACGATAGTCATAAACCACCTGACCTTCTTGTTGTTGTTGTTGTTGTTGTTGTTGTTGTTGTTGTTTATACATAATTAAACCTGCTATTTAAACTAAGTTCTTACAAAACGGGATGGCCGATGTGAAAAGTGAAAAGGAGCGGAAATTTCTCAAAAGTGTACGACTGTACGATGCCGTACGTTGTGAGTTTTCATAATTTATTCATATTTGAGACAAGACAATGAAGATATTGGACCAAACAAAATAAGTTTATTATATAAATGGGTTGGCCGATGTGAACATATTTTCTAAAAAACGGGTTGAAAATTATAATGTCTCATAAATATCCCAAATTTGTTTAAATGCGAGAAAATGGTGTATGAATATGTTTTTGTACCAAGCCGAAAACTTTTGTTCAGATGCCATCAAGATTTTGGACAAAAACAAAGTTAGCTACAAATCAGGTTTTATTACTATAAGAAAATATGACGCAGTCCTATGAACATTACAACATATACCAACATTTGAAAACGGGTTGTAACGGGGCAGGTCTGCTTATATCGTACATAATTACAAGCACGTGTTCATGCAGTGTAAAGACCACTTTACAGGTAACTCGAAGAGCATTGAAGGTAGACCTTTATTGATTGTGATATGGGCGTGCTGTATGAACTTGTCGCCACAAATAGCATAGGGTGGATTTTGGCACTTCACGCCGAAAGATTAAGGCTGTGTTTAATTAACAGGCCAGCAACAAAACCGGCGAACATTGCGGAAGTAAGGTAGTTCCCCTGGTAGAAAATCTGTTGAATTTTACCCTCAAACTCCACTATTCATAAGCAGACCAGTTTCAATAGCTTCAATTCGATGACTCAATGTCCCAACTCTTACACTGGCGGTTTACATTTACCTGTGTTAGAGCTAACACCAATTAAGGACAGGTGGCTTAATATGACACCAGGTTAAACGTCGAATAGAAAGTTGAAAAATGACATTTAAAATCAAATTCCCTCTAAACTTGCCAAAATGTAAATTTTATAAAGATAAAAAAGAAATGTTTTATATTAAATGATGTCCGTCAGTAAATCCATTTGTTCCTTTAATCAGCTTGTATGTTTTAGCTATACGTCGTTATTGTTTACATTCGCGTACCTATCTACCGGGCGTAGCATAGAAAATATTAAACAGAATTTCAATAATTTGAACACCAGGTATACAAAAGATATGAACTAATAAAACACTGTACACTTTTTCAAAATGTCCGAACAAACGATATTTTGGTAACTATGGCTTGATAAATGACTATAGAGTACCACAGGTAAAGAATATTCATTAGATTATCAAACTTAATGTTTGAACGGTTACACCTGTTCTTGTTTTCTTCCAAATGTAAATATAGCAACTTCAATGAGGCCATGTTTTATTGTGACCTATAAACATGACCCTGAGATAACAAACGAAGCTTGCCACTTGTTACCGGTTACAGCCGTGATAACTCAGCAGGCACGCTTTGTTAATATTATCCATAATAGTTTTAAATGATATTGCGGTATAAAAATGTTAAAAATATTTTATTCGATAAAATCATGTAGCAGTTAATTTGACATAGGAAGATTTATACATTTCGAAGTAAGGGCAGTATGGCAGTACAGTGCTCTACTGACAACGCCAAAATATCGTGTAGTTATTAAGGTATTAAGTTAATTTACACATTGCGACCGACAAAATGTTTGTATTTAAATGTCAAAAGATACTTTGTTGTGACATTTTATGAATTTAAACTATAAACTCCTTTTTTATGTACGTGTTTGCTTTCATCCTATTTATCGTTCTCTGCATGGCCTTAATAAGAATGAGCTATTGTGCCGTATTTGGCTATCATAGTATATTTATTTAATAGGGAAAAAAGAAAAGATCCTACAAGAATTACCACAGATATTTAAATCTGATATACCTGTAGATATAGGCAAACAGGGTTAATGTAATACTGGCAAAACCACAGAAAGGAGACATAACACACAACAAGGAAAAACAGCAGTTAGGAATGGACGGTCAGTCGAAATTAGGACCGACTGGGGTGATTAAACCTGATTTGTGGGGCGTTCCAACCCCGCACTTCCTGAAAGATTTGTATCAAACAAATAGTGTAAAGAAAAATAATATCACATCGAAAATAAACAACAAACAGCAAGGAACGGCATCGCGAGTTACTAATAAATGGAACTTATATACAAAATAACAATTATTATAATAAACTATTAACATATGTACAATACATTTGTATATGCAATAGATTAAAGCCTGGGCAACCAGAAAGTTCTGAACGAGAGAGTTGTTTGAAGTACAGTCAAAGCAATGGCGTATAATAAGAATCATTTAATGACGTCATACGATAAAAATACAATAACGTCATATGAACGATGTGTCAAAATGTGACATTTAAAACTCGAAGTAAACTATCGAATTTTATAAATCACCATAAATCAGCAAAACAAAATGTAGAATTGTGAAGAGATAATAGGTAAGGAAATGCAAATATCATGTTATAAAAAACGCAATTGGCATAATTATGATATTATCAAGGCACAAAACATTTTCCATCAGTATCACAACAAAAACACGTCTCACGTATTATAATTATTGTTATTATTATCATTATTAATATTATTATTATTATTATTATTATTATTATTGTTGTTGTTGTTGTTGTTGTTGTTGTTGTTGTTGTTGTATTTTTATTGTTATTATTGTTATCATTATTATTAATGTTATTATTATTATTATTATTATTATTATCATCATCATCATCATCATCATCATCATCATCATCATCATCATTATGCCAAGAAATTGAATAAATAGATTGCTAATACAACTTTTTGTCTGGTATAATTTCGACAGGCTATAATTGGTTGTTTTGTATCAACAATATTGTTGATTATTACCGAAACTATTGTAACATCAAATCGTTACAATGCCAACTATGACACAAAATACAAATAATAAAGCAACAAAAAGTGAAAATAAGTATATCTTTTTCAATGATATGCACAAGATTCTAGAAAAAAAAGAATATTGTGTCAACTAATTAAATATAGTAATATACAAAGAGTATGAGGTAGAAGACTATAATAACTACACAATGTAAAACTAGATAAACGTCATTATTGGGTCGTTGAAGTTGTACAATGCTAATACACGAGTGGATAATTCGCAACAGCAAAAAAGACAAAAAGCATTTAAACGGTGAACATACAAAAGTGCCTTATATGCATGGACAATATAAGAACAAAAGCAACATGCAAATAAACCCTAAAACAATAGTACTAAATTAATAAATCATTTACAAAAAGACAAAGAATTTAAATGATACAGAAACAATCCAGTCATCTTCCATTTTACGTAGTAGACGCTCCCGATCAATAGCCAAAATATCTATTGTTTACTAAATATGTCTACAGTAAAAATATCAGTCATACATTCGGAACGGTTAAAATCCTTACTGCCGCTAAATATGCTCTTTTTGTTGTTTAACCCTTTTTTTGAAAGCCTAGAAGGCGGACCAAGATGTTTTGCAATCTTGTTGATAATATCGCCTTGAAAGTTGCTGAAGTCAACAGTAGTTCCTACGCGAAGAAATGCTTTGATCTGTTTATTCTCAACATCAGACGGTGATACGTGGTCGAAATTGACAAGAACAATACTTTTTAAGCGATTTTTCTTCATCATATTCCACCCATACTTCCACTCTTTCTCTATCCAAGCTGATTCCTTAAGCACCAGATAACTTTCAGACAAAATCAATAAAAAGTTTCGACAATCGTTCATTATGTCAATAACTGCGTTATCTCTCACCTCACCGGGCAACATGTCTATGCATGGTAAAAATACGGAATATCCCATATCACGTAGACTGGAGACAAGATTATAATTGACCCACTTTCGGAGAATATCGTTTTCTTCGTCAATTGATATAAACGTGTCATACTTAAATTGCGGAGTTACACTATTCGTTTTTTGACGTCTGATTTTCATAAGCAATATAAATATCTCATAACGGAATAGGTAAACACATGATGCGATTCCAACTAAAAGAAGAATAAAAGCTGATAAACAAATTGAAATTGCTGTGATAGATTGCTCTGTCCCATAACAATTAATCGTATCTTTGGTGAACTGCTCTACAGGTAACTTTTGACCATTTTCTAAAAGACAAGTGAAAAGCGTCTTATTTTGTCTTTCAATACACTTTCGATTGACCCATGTTATCATCCACAGTGTGTCACAGGTACAGAGAATATTTAGGTTTGACAAATTTGTTTTGCAGATGTTCCGGTACTGAATATCCGGTGGTAACTCGTGCAGTTCCGGATTGTTTGACAAGTCCAAATACGACGAGTTTGGAAGGGCGCGTATTGCCGTTTCATTGATAAAACTGAGTTTGTTCTGTGAAATATTTAGAAACATTATTCGATTAAAACCTGAAACGTTGACAAGCTTTGTGATACTATTTAGGGAAAAATCCAAACTTAAAAAGTGAGAAGCAGTTATATTTGGAAGATAGTCTGGCATAGTCGAAAGCTTAACATCTCTATTTGAACAGTTGACGAATACCGTGTCTTGACTTGGTTTATCCACACATTCGCAGCCCGGTGGACAATAAGGTACCTTGTCACAAACTAGTTTGTCTTGCATAACTTCCATCACAAACTTTCCATTTAATTCATCTGGACCTGAGCAAGTTACGTTCATATAATCCCGAAACAAACTTTTCAGGACGTCTAGAGACATATTAACAAACTCTTGACAGTGGCAGTCGCAATTCAAAGGCTGACCTCTGAAGTCAAACCCACTACTTAGCAACTGTCCAAGTTCGGCAAAACTGTTTAGATGTAGCAGTTCTTTTATATTAGGAAATGTTGTAAAGTTGTTGTTATTCATTGACACGAATCCAGGACCATAACTGTTATTTTTATTCAAAACGAAATCTAAAATGTTTGTCAGAGAAGTTACGTGATTTGATGAGAAATCAAATTGGCAAAATTTCTTCGTCGTCATCATATTTGTAACGTCGAGAGTTTCAAGCTGGTTGTTGCTCATGTCGAACAAAAACATATTGACATCGGGCGCTGACACAACAAAAGGGTCAATTGTCTTTATTCTGTTGTTATTCAATCTGACACTACGCAGGTATGGAATATTAGCAAAAGACAAGTTTGAAACATGCTCGATTTCATTAAAGTCAAGATAGAGTCTATCTAACCGTGTTAAGCAATTTATGTCTGGTATCGACTTTATTCTGTTGGATGACAAGTTGATGAACACTATGGAATGCCACAAACTGGACAGATTAGCCATGCGGTTTTTTTGGACGATGTGACTAACAAACGGGTCTCCATTCCAATTGCAGATGTTACCAGGTAACTCTGTTAGAGCAAAGCCTGTATACTCAATCTTGTAGATCATTGACTGATTAATTTTGTCAGGGGACAGTGCAATGATACCTCCGTCAGCTGTAACTTGTTCGATGTACAAGTTTTGTTCCGTGCCTTCCCAAGCTGATGTGCTCCTGCAAATGCAGCAGCTGTCATATTCGATTTCTTCCTGGTGTTCACAATAGGATGGACACCGGAGATCATCGCGAAATGGAAGCCAGTCTGGTGTCCATGGTGTCGAAGCAGACTCATCCAGAAGGGAGGTAGCTAAATATGCCAGTAACATCAGGCTCAGCGGTTTCTGAAACAAAGTACGCAAAATATGCAACAATCTGTTGGCAAGCCTTTTTTATATTTGTGTTCGATAGACATGTTAACTTTCTTCTGATTTTTTTTCTTCGGATATGTTAGTCAAAGAGGAAGTACTGTCAACGGAAAAGAGCAAAACATTCTTCCATATGGCAAATTCTGCCGGCTTCACAGTTGTATTCCTAGTCATTTGGTATATTCGTTTGGCGCTAGGCAGCCATGTGCATTACCTGATAAAAACTCGCATTTACAAAACATGAAACGATCTTAAGTTTGTTCTTGTTCAGGGATATATACGACCTCCATCATTCAAAGGTTCGGACAATGGACCCGTGATCCTGTGTTGTTTGTGCCACAACAGGAGTATACCGCGGTTGCACTTGGATACGCGAACGTTGTGATGGAAGAGAAATAAAGCAGATTTCTGCAGTTTTAGACATTGTATATTTGCTTAAATGTTTTACGTAGGCCCTTGTCATTTTTTGTTCATGATAACGTTAATGTTACTTTCGGGGCAGTGTGGCGTGTTTTGTCATTTAATTCATCCTATCAGGATTGTTACGTGTATTTTCATTTGTGGTACATTGGACTTTGGTAAGTCACATAAACAAGATGCTACATTTACACTGCATTTACAAATAATACTTATCCCAATCACCCGTATACAATCTGGATATTCTTTTAATTACATCACCAATTCGTTTACAATGAAAAAAGTCATAACGTAGCTCTAAGGGTGCATCATCGTTTGGACAATTTTCTTTAGAATAAATCTCTTTTTTTTCACTGCTAGAATTTAAAAACTTCTGGAGAAGTGCGTGGTTTAAGTTTTGTAAAGTCGCCATTTTATCGACTGACCGTTCCAAGTCAGTTATTGTTAGGTTTTTTTTCTTTTATGTAATATCTCGACACAGTTTTGTTGTAAATTTTACATTTTATTGGCATGTGAAAACCTTTGTTCTGTGCCTTCTCAAAATTCAATATATGTTGCAATACTCATGTGACCTTGTTTTCCTATTGTTAACATCCGATCATAGGTGTGATATACTAACTCTCACAGGCACCGGCTGGAGAAAGAAATGTCAAAATAAATATTTGAAATGAGACTTGACGCTTTGAGTCTAGTTTGTTTTGTCTTTTGTTAACTTTTAAATTTTGCACAAAATATAAACAAATGTTTAGTATTTAAAACCCCACTTATTTTTAAACCAAGCACCTATGCTATCGATGTGCAAGTCATGAACCGTACCCTGCTTTACAGTGGCATTTGTCTTCCATTAAAAATATGTATCTCTCTGCACCATGTGACATGACCTGGTAGCGCAAAAAGTAGAGCGTCGGTTCCGGATGCGAATGGACCCGGGTTAAAATTTTGAGCCGCGACATGCCTCTTTTTCATTGTAACCGTGACGTTTTAAGAAAGCATGTCTTTATTCAATATGAGCGTCCATGGGCTCATCTAGAAAGTGCTGAGAAATGTATCAATGATAAATGTACATCGGCTCTGGTCACTTGAGCAATTAAATTAATTGCTATCACCGGTTTCGTTTATTTAGAATCATAACATATGATAAACTTTGACCAGGTCAGCCACATAAGAATATTAAGTGGTATGGTTAAATGCAGTGCATAAAGTATCTCATTAAAATAAACTCAAAAGAGACACAAATAATCATCATTCGATATCGTCGACCGGGGTTATATGTTAGCTTTTGTGGTTAGTCTTTTACCACTTTATAGCCATGTTTACCTTTGAGTCATTCTAATGAAATCTTCTAATTAATAAATCATCTATACGCTGCTGTTGTTGTTGTTGTTTTTTCACTTTCAATAAGTCACATAGTACATTGTACATCTGCATTTCTTTCTTGCATACGACCAGGCTTTAGAGAAGAAAAAGCAAATTAGTCAATAAAACGAGTATGACAGACATAACATATCCTGATCAGAAGAAGAACACTTTACCGGTCGTGGCAATTCTATCTCAAGTTTTAAAATCTGTATTATTACATTTAGATAGACCAAATCCCTCTAACTTAATTTATATTCATGTTACCTAAGTAAATAATGCATTGGAGTAGGGCACCAGACTGGTTTTAAGTCAAACAGTGGTGCGACGATGTTCGAAAGGATACTGATTAAAATTAGAATGTTTGAGGAGGGAAATAGAGCAGCCCTGCATTATACAGATACATGTATCACACGTATCATATGGTACTCATTACATCTTTAAAAAAATCTTCTCGCTTGTCATTGACCCGGAACAAAATTAACAAGCTTCAACATATCATCTTGCATGTCGAACAAACATGTGTATAGTTAAAAGGGACATGAGTGGAGTTGGGGCCCAGTAGTAACTAAATCGAACAATACTTTCGATTTAGAGAAAATCACTATTTATCAAACGATGGAAACAAACGTATCTCAAATGTTAAGGAAAAGTAAGTGATTTAGGGTCAATCGAGAGATAACGCATAAGATAAAAAAAAATCACAAAATATGTGGAGAAGCAATTGTCTTACCTTCCAATAACGAGCTTCCATGTTTAATTCATGAGGTAACACACCGAGCGGATGATGTGGCCCAGGATCTGCTCCAAACTGATCTGAACGGTTGTCTTATCGTCCTGGGTTTATTCCCTACCCGAATTGATTGAATATACGTAACGGTTCATATATATCTCCACCTTATCAGCAGTAAATAACCAGCGAGACAAGCGTACCCGACACAGATCTGTTAATCAGAAAAAATATATTAATACAAAAGTATACATACGATGATGTCAATAAAGAGATGGCTTATTCATAGCTCAATGCTAGCTTATATTAGTTACTAGACAATCTGTAAATGTTGGGGTCAAACTGTGGGACTTCACGAAATGTGCTTGCATGGACATATTTAGTATACAAATGCTTAGTGACCCGCTCCGAGAATGACATCTTTGTAAAAAGTATTAAAAATAAAAAAATCTTTGAACATTGATCTCCTGTCAAGCAAATATCCAACTTGTTTTTACATTCAAATAAATATATTAACGAATCAATAAACCCCTTTTGACAAGTCTACAATCCGCTTAGCCTCTTCTCTTTTATTTCAAACAACACGTAAATAGCATGAATGAAAATCAAAGCATGGACAGCAACAAAATAAATATCATTTTTCACACATTTTTAAACGTTAAGCATTCAGTATATGCCTAAAATAGACTCGTCAGCTGTCTGTACTGCGCTGCAGAATGAACCCAAAATTAAGGAGCAAACAAAACTATATATATATATATATATATACCATGGGCCGTAAACCCACGATTACCATTGCATACATCTGGGGCTGGAGTCCCATCCACCGAAAGATAAAGAAAATTATAGAAACAGACGAAGTGGGATATTGCAAGTGCATAACTGTTTTAATGGGCACAGATTTTTGCTTCCGAACTCGGCTGTGAATTTTCGGATGAATTTATATTTCTTTTTATTAACTATGCACATACATTCAGAAAAAAATGTCAGCATATGCCTTATCACAAATAATTACATATAATACATATTATAAACCCATGGATATTTATAGTATGCACATATATATTGACATTTTTCCCATTTTAGAATTGCCTTAGTTTTTTAATAAAATATGGCACAATTTAGAAAATGCCGTACTGTTTGCTTTGTCATAAATGTTATTGTTGAACATATGTTTACAAATGCATATGCAGGTATTTGCATTAAATTCTATCACATTTATAAATTGCTTATTCCGGCGTTTTCCGTTTTTAATAAAGAGAAACACGTGACAAAACGGCCTATCATGAAATTAAAAAATATTAAAGGATATTAATGTTTGAGCAAGTGTCCAAATTATCTTAGGTTTAGATAAGCACATTTCGAATACTCCCTGGTATTCAGACCGCGTTTGTACAAATGAAAGAAATAGGTCAAAATAGCCTAGGTGCCGCCCTATGTCACATACATTTCACGTTTCAAGTCAGTTGTAGATAACGCGTTGAAGTTAATGTGGCGATTCACCTAGATTACCGATATCACTTGATCTGCCTCCACACCATACCCCTTCCTCACACTGAACATGTAAAAGACAAGTTAGAAATGCACTTACGATAGAATACCATTGTCGGTCTGTTTCTGACGTTATAATGTTTTTATCATGACTTAATGGAGACAACCATGGTTTTCGTTAACTACAAGCGACATTCATTTTAATTGTTATTTTCGGTTTGTTGACAGGAAACTGAATTCTTAACAGAGCATTAGTATAACCTTATAAATAAAGCAGGAAAGATTAAAAGGCCACCAGCGGTAGTATTGTCTACTACCGTTTTCAAAGGTTGATATGACACAGCACTCGTTACACTGCAAAAAGCACTTGTGTTTATGTTGACCGTTTGTGTACATCGACAGCAGTATCACCGATTTGACACCGTTTGAGATCATATTATAGCATCAATTTGAGTACTCTAATTAAAAGTTCAACGTTGATACAGAATGGCCCGCAATAATCTGCCAATACAGACTGTTGATAGTTTAATTTATTACTAGATATTATGTATGTATATAAGTATATTGTATCTGTTTTAGCTCCCGATGCAGGTGCTTACTGTAAGTTGTTTTACTTTGACGGGATATTGTTATTTACACTGTTTGTTTGATCGAAAAACCTTCAGGAAGTGCGAGGTTGGAGCGCTCCACAAACCAGGTTTAAGCACCCCCAGTCGGCCCTTTCGCCGATTGACCGTTCCAAGGCGGTAACTGATGGTTTTTCTTTATGTGTGTGATGTCTCGTCTTCTCTGTGATTTTGTCACATTTGCATTTACCTTTTTTTGCCTTTGTCTACTGGTAGATAAAATTTAAATATCTGGAAATTTTGATAGGACCTTTTCCTATTTACCTATTGTAAGATTTATTTCTAAACATTACTAATCAATCGTGTACAGTAATTTCTATATATGTTATTTATGTTTTAGCGCAAAAAAAACAATTCAACTTAATTTCATAACCAATGAAGGCTGAGACATTGCCATACTAGACGGTGTCTCGTTGCATTTGCTGTTGTTCGCTTAATTTTGTAGTTTGTACGATTGATTTTATGTTCTAATACAGAAAATGTCGTAAGTATGCAGCATCGCAGTCTAACGTTACCGAACGTGTTCTGTAAAGAATGTTGTTATCTGGATTTAGATTTCAGATCACAGGAGCGTAGTGTAGACACATAACATGTTATCACACATCTCCGTGTGCATTTGGTAGCTTCCGGTAGTACTTTATGAGTATTTAATTTATAGAAAATGCAAAAATATATCAAATAGTGTGTATTTTATATAATAGTTTCTGTAATTGGATAGTATTGACTGTGTTGTAACTTTTGCCAAATATACAATCTGTTTTTTTTGGAATATGTGGTTATTTTTGCTTGGCTGTTTGAATAAATATAACGTAGCTTGTCATGCCTCAGTAACAATGATCGGGAAAATCATCAAAACAACAGGCAAAGCTGATATAAATACCGATCACTTGCTAAGGCCAACAAAGAAGTAAATTTAGTAAATTTGGTATCGTTTATAATCAAAATTGTTACTAATTAAGATTAAGTTTGTAAAATTGAAATATATAATTGTGGATAACAATAATGGCGATCATTATTCCAATATTAAAAAGCAGGTTCCTTTTAACTGCAGGAAAAACAATGAATTATGAAATCTTTTAATTGTACTTGTACATTATGACTATATTACAAATAAGGATATATTACAAAGTCCTATGAGCATTGCAACATATATTCTTAAACCGGTTTTAAAGAGCTCTAACCTCGCACTTCCTGGTAGGTTTCTCAAATGAAAGCAATAAAAAGAAGCCCAGGCTATTTGATTCATGAAATGAAAACAAATACAACTAAAACAACAGGAATTAAATCAGTTAGGCTCGGTACTCCGCGTTAAAATAGTCCTGCATTGAATAATTAATTTTTGATACATGCATAATATACTGATTAACATTAAACGTCATGAAACGTGGGAAAACTATTCATCTTCTCAACGTCACATTTTGAGTTTTAAAATGATGGTCTTTGATGAATAAATGAATAAATATTTTTTCCACGGTGTGAAGTCACACGCGGATGTATACACTTGTATTTTTCATAAAAAGCGACTCTGCTTGACCATTCTTCCTGACTGGTGATTGGCTTAGGGACAAACCCATGCATTGTTCGAAATAAATCGTCGGTCCCGACGACTTCGAATAACCGAAGTTCGACTGTATATCTATTTTAGTAATAACAGCACATCACTTCCATACAATATATATATATATATATAAACACTTTACACTCAAAGCAATAAAGTATGAATAGGTAAATAAGAAAAGGTCCTATCAACATTTCCAAAGATATTCAAATTTCATCTACCTGTAGACAAAGGCAGACAAGGTGAATGTAAATGTGACAAAAACACAGAGACGAGACATAACACAAACTAAAAAAAAAACACCATCAGTTACCACCTTGAAAGCTGATTTAACTTTAGGTGTAGGTAAGCATATTCTGGATGAGATCACGATCTCGTTAACCACTTACATTAACAAACCTGGTTTGTGGAGCGCTCCAACCTCGCACTTCCTGAAGGTTTTTCGATCAAACAAACAGTGTAAATAACAATATTCCGTCAACGTGAAACAACTAACAGTATGCACCTGCATCGGGAGTTAAAACAGATACAGTATACTGTGAATTTATGTACATACATAATAACTAGTAATAAAATAAATAATCAACATATGTACAGTATGTACAATAGATTAAAGCCTTGGCAACCTAAAAATTTCAAAGTAGTAATTTCAGAGTAGTTTCAAATAAAAATAAAACAGTACAAGCGCTGATATATAATAAAAACATTATTATGACGTCATACAATGCCATGACGTCAAATGTAATAAGTGTCAACAGTGAAATGTAAAAATTTCGCTGATTCATGTGCTCCTCTTTCTCTACGAAAGTCTAAGTTCACGCACTCATAGTTTTGAAAACTTGCCCAGATCACCGATTTCATTGTTCTCAGACGCCATCTTGTTGTGTTGTCTGTGTCTGTGTCTGTGTGTGTGTGTGTCTGTGTGTGTCTGTGTGTGTGTGTGTGTTTTATGTTGTTTTGTTGTTGTTGTTGTTTGTTTTTTGTTTGTTTTTTTGCCTACAGGAAGTTGTACGAAAAAAGAACGATAACTCTACCAAGGGAGATAATAAGGGTTATTAAACAGGACTATAGCTTCCTAGCTAACGCCCAAGCCAATATACGGGTAATTTCACGACTGGTTGCCACGGAGTCATAAAATTAATGGGTTGGTATGATGCAGGTTTATAATACCGAATAAACATAAATCATGAAATGCAACAATATATATTGTACTATATGCTTTAAGTGAACACTATGTAACGATGGCCATCACTGGATAAGTGAAATATTGTTGGAGGTTCGTTATGTTATGGTTTTAATTATTTAAGAATGCTCTTACCCTACATGGAAGTGTTTGAAACCGATTTAAAGCGATTGAATAGGATCGTAGTGGTTAACGTGCAACTTTTATGTTTCAATACACGTGCATGATTTTGTATAAATATATGTTACGATGTATGTACACTATATAGGCCAGTGGCCTTATGCTTCAATAAATCATATCTCTCTATACCGATAATCTCATAACCATTTGGGCCAGCGGTAAGTATAAAAACACCTAGTGAGATCATTTTCTGTAAAAAATCAATTCGAACCCCAAATACGACATCTCATACGTGCTTACTATAATTATAGTGTATATTACAGATGTAGCATGAAAGAAGAGCTGTTTATTTTTCACTTTGTGTTTAATGTCCTGTCTCAGTGTTTGTGTCACTTTTACATTAACTTGTGTGTACCGCTATCTAACGACAGTTCAAATTTTTACTGATGAGGTTATTTGTAGATTGATAAAAATACATGTGTTAGACTGTAAACGTTTATTGCTACCCAGGATGCAAAATATAAAGTGAGTCATATCCATCCAGAAACTAAGAATTTTTTCTTACTTCAACTAATAAATTACCTTCAATTAAGAGAGTTTATAAAAAGATTTGTGCTTAAATTATTTCATAAATGAAACTAATGAAGTTTTCATACATCTCAGAAAATATTTCAAGACTTCAAGAAATGTCCCATTTTAAGTCAGAAGAAAACTAAGATTCTGTATAGATCAAATCCTAGGACCTGACTTTTATATTGGCGGGTGACTTTCCCAATTCCCAAACATCTGTTTTGCCCGACTTTGAACTGATAATAATGTTTGTCTTTAAGGTGACACACATATAGAACTAGGATCAGAAGTCAAGACAATAAAGAGTAAACAACGATGGGAGGTTATTGTTTGTTCTTTGTATTTTAATACATTCTAAAAATTAACCATCCCCATATCTGATTCTTCGTTGGTAGATGTACATGTCGGAGCAATTAATTAATCATTAAGTTGTTTGGTGTAAAGCTTACTATTCCCCCAAAATAATTAAAATAATAGATAACCCTTTTCTAAAAACCTTAGTAATAATCCCGGATACCGGCATGCAAATAAGTGACATTTCTACATCTTATGTATTTTGGTTTATTGCATCAATGAATTTGGCTTCTGTCGTTTCGTAATTTGAAAAGCTCAATAGTAAATGTAAGCTTACCTGCAGAAATGTTCGTCTTAACATCTTGACACAACTCCAATTTTTTCAATAATCACAGCCATTATATTCGAGAAAACAAAGACAAAATGAACAAAGGCAAACCTGCAACATGTCACAATACACTGCTGCAACAGCGTACAAATAGGAAACATGTAACGTGTCACAATACACTGCTGCAACAGCGTACAAATAGGAAACCTGCAACGTGTAACAATACACTGCTGCAACAGCGTACAAATAGGAAACCTGCAACGTGTAACAATACACTGCTGCAACAGCGTACAAATAGGAAACCTGTAACGTGTCACAATACACTGCTGCAACAGCGTACAAATAGGAAACCTGCAACGTGTCACAATACACTGCTGCAACAGCGTACAAATAGGAAACCTGTAACGTGTCACAATACACTGCTGCAACAGCGTACAAATAGGAAACCTGCAACGTGTCACAATACACTGCTGCAACAGCGTACAAATAGGAAACCTGTAACGTGTCACAATACACTGCTGCAACAGCGTACAAATAGGAAACCTGCAACGTGTCACAATACACTGCTGCAACAGCGTACAAATAGGAAACCTACAACGTGTCACAATACACTGCTGCAACAGCTTACAAATAGGAAACCTGTAACGTGTCACAATACACTGCTGCAACAGCGTACAAATAGGAAACCTACAACGTGTCACAATACACTGCTGCAACAGCGTACAAATAGGAAACCTACAACGTGTCACAATACACTGCTGCAACAGCGTACAAATAGGAAACCTGTAACGTGTCACAATACACTGCTGCAACAGCGTACAAATAGGAAACCTGCAACGTGTCACAATACACTGCTGCAACAGCGTACAAATAGGAAACCTGTAACGTGTCACAATACACTGCTGCAACAGCGTACAAATAGGAAACCTGCAACGTGTCACAATACACTGCTGCAACAGCGTACAAATAGGAAACCTGCAACGTGTCACAATACACTGCTGCAACAGCGTACAAATAGGAAGTACATTATTTTCTCTTGTAACTTTACACCAGCTTGTTAAAACTAGTAATTGCTGTGCACAGCAGAGGGATGGCTACACAGCGGTCCAGGTAGTTCTAATAATTTTATGCGCATAATTATAACGTAACCTTGTAAATGTTCAGACTTGAAATCTCTCATTTTAATGAGAGTTTATTATTTCTTAACTTTAGCAAATGCAACCAACGACACATACTAAGCTTATCTCGTAATTCCCCCTTTTCCATTTAATCTATCATATGCATAGTAATCTCCTTGTGTGTGCTTAGCAAATATTGTACTAGAGTTGAATTAAATGAATGCGGAATTTCGAACAGCTATCCTTAAAGAACTTCAAACTCCACACGTATTCTTCATTTATTTGATATCTGTATAACGTGTACTATTTGTTGATCTTAATGGAGTTAATTTGAATACTTAAATATCAGACAGGCAAACTATTCTGCATAAAGATGAAACTACTGTGGTTCCTAAACGGTTAATTAATGTACTCGTCTGAGACATGCACTCACGGGACACCAATTGTTCATATTTCACGCTTATTTGGAAGTGTAATAATATACAGGTACATTTTCTTGTCTGAAAATATACCCTTAAGCATTATGTAATAGCATTTTCCAGAAAGACATGAATGCAATTTCAAACGTAGACACACACGCACACACACACATACACACACACACATATATATATAATATATATATTTATGCTTATTTAATTCTAGTAATACTTATCTCCCTTGTAAGAAAGGTATTTATTTTAATATACTTTATGCAAACCAAACATATCTTTATTTGTAAAATACCTCTTACTCATTCTTACTTTCTTCAACATCATACTTTGTATGCATGCAATATGCAGTGTTCTAAATACATTTAAAAATGGGGGAAACATTTTTTTTTTTTGCTACAGGAACTATAAGCCATATACCTACCCCTCAAGGAAGTATAAATTGAAAAACATCCCCTTATAAATGAAAGGAGGGCATAATCCCACCTGGTTGTGTTTTGTCAAGAGTCTTTCTGTAATAAGTTGACCAGGAAATCAAGCTTATGTTTATAATGTATTATGTCAATGGTATCCTAACTAACTGAACGCCCAAGCAAGGGTGACTTTCACCCACTGACTAAGTACTGAACGGTTTATTAGTATAATATAGCATAAAAATCTCTTCATAAATGTAAATCAATACCTTTATCATTACTTCTCTAGATACCTTATTGTAGTTTAAACATTATGGCAAGAATATAACGTCTTCAAGAAATTATTACAACAAATTTAACTATGTATATAATGGGAAACATAATTTTAAAAAATGCTTTCCTTGTTTACTTGTAACGGCGGTAGTCCAAATTGAATGTAAGTCTTTTAACTTGAAATCCTTAAGATCTTTGCTGTTTTTTTTTCTTTTAAAGACGGTGTAAGTGAACTTTCTTACTTTTGCAAGAACAATAGCTCTTATTCTATGTAAATACTTATGTGGATATGTTATTTAAACACGTAAATTTAAATGTTTCTTAATGATGGCTGATCGGAATACCACAATGCAAGCATAAAAGTCAAAACACACATTGTCAAAAACTAATATACCTATTAATCTAAATCAATAGGTCTGCTTTATTTTAGGTAATATGGGAGAACTGCACCTAATGACTCCACTTGTAAAAGAACCCCACCCCACCCTACGCGTCTTTGAATTTATGCCTTAACGCTACACAATTATCCATTAACTAATATGAGCTTAAGGCAAGTTTGCATTAAAGTGATCTGTATGATAAGTCAGAACGTATTTTCAATAACGTAGATAGATAGATAGATTTGTTGTATCATTAGGCATTTAGCCCATAAATACATAATTTTAACAATAGTATTTCGATATAATCAATGGCGATGTGCTTATCATAATTTGTGATAGTCAATACAAGTAGTAAATCATTATAATCAACAACATTATCATCATTGTAACTATCATTATTCTCATCATCATTGTTATCAACACTATCAGCATTTTGCCATTCTGTAATTTATGTCTATAAATGTAATGAAGATCAGTACACAAAAAACAACAACAACAAAGCATTTTGATTAAGGATATTTACATGGAAAAAAGCACATGTTTGCTCTAAATATGATATTAGTGTGGGAGTTAATATATTTATTTGAGTATTACATTAAGTATTGTTAAGCTATGTAGTGATCTGCAATCTTCTCTTCCTTAGATCAAACGGTTTGAAAGTGAACATGGAGAGATTTGAAATTATAATCTGGTATTCGGGTTTTAGCAATTTTGTAAATTTTATCATATTTGGTCTTTTCCAATAATATGGTTTGATGTACTGATTTCTAATGGATTCATAAATTGGACATTCAAGTAAGAAATGGTATTCATCTTTTAGTACCTGGCATGTTTCACATTTTCTCTTATTAACGGGTTTGGGCGTTGGTTTATACCACCTACCGGTTTCTATTTGTAATCTCTGAGATGACACTCTAAATTTTTCTATTGCAATTGTGTCTAAGTATAATTTGAAGCTAAAGTCACAGATGTGTTTATATAAATTGGATCGTGTAGATGAGTTTATAGTTTCAAAGAATTCTTGCTGGTTACAATCGCTCACTTTTTGTTTAAATAATGGGATAAAGCTATTATGGTTACATACTCCTTGGTTATTCTATACATGACTAAATCCTAACTTATCTAATATTTTTAATTTCTTTTGCCCAGTTTTGTTTATTTGGAAAATAATCAATGTCATTCAATAGCAATTACTGGGGATTTAAACGTCATCGATGACTATAAATTAAGAACATTACTCTTTAAGGGTCCGAAATATCGCCTGCCAGATGAAATAGATTTTGACCTTTGTTGCAAGGAAAAAGCTGATGCAATAGCTGGTGTAAGAGAGAAATCACGGATGCAGTAGCACTCAATACTTGGAAGAAAGCCATTTTTAAGATAATAAAAAATGGCGTTAAATTCTACCGCTCCCATCCTTCTAGTTTACCTAAGAAACCTCTTTATCACTTAAAACATCTAAAACAGTCCTTTCAAAATATTCACGATATTTGTATTTGTACCTTCAAAATACATAATTTGTGTCTGACGACTACATTACAAAAATTTACAAAGTGCTGAGTTATCCACCACCAGTTCTTACACAAGCACCAACCTTGACTTTCAGACCATCATTGACAAACATAAACAGATATTGCAAAAGCAAGAAAAGCTTCCTTCACTGTACCGGATTCCTAAGCTTCTCAAAACACCATACAAATCACGATTCATAGCTAATGCCAGCTCTAGCACTCACATATCTAAACTACTTACGTCTTGCCTTAGAGCCGTTTGTAATCACGTTGTTAAATATTGTGAACAGGTGTATGAAAATTCACGAATTAAATTTTTTTGGTCTATAAAAAATTCTTCAGAAATCTTAGACAAGTTTCGTACTTTAAACTTCCACTGATCTGCAGCTAATACTTACGATATCTCTACACTGTACACTTCTTTATCTTATGATTTAATTAAGACCAAATTGATTGCTCTTATTGAGAAAACATTTGTTCGAGAACAACGTCTATATATTGCATGTTATGGAAGTAAATCATTTTTTACCAACACTTTCTTAAAAAAGTTTACTATGTGGACTTGCACGGATGTCTGTGAAGCTCTATCTTTCCTATTAGATAACATTTATATAAAATGAAGTGACACTTTATTAAGACAAGTAACTGGTATACCTATAGGAACCAACTGTGCACCATTTATTGCAGATTTGTTTTTATACTGCTTGAACGTGATTTCATGTTAACTTTATCCCTTCTAACTTAAGCCACATTATAGAGGCTTCAATTTAACGTCACGCTATCTTGACGATTTTCTAACTATAGATAATCCTTTCTTTTCTCAAATGATCCATCTGATTTACCCTTCAGAACTTACCCTTAAAAAAGCAAATAACTGACATTTAAATGCAGCATTTCTAGACATCGAGATTGCTATTTCCAATGACCATATCTCTATTAAAATCTATGACAAGAAAGATGATTTCAACTTTAGTATTGTGAATTACGCATACCTTGACGGTGATTCACGTTTGCACGAGTTTGTACTAAAGTAGAGAATTTCAATACTAGAAACCGGTTTATTTCTTCTAAACTGTTACAGCAAGACTTTCGTTTTCACAAACTAAGAAAGGCGTTTTCAAAATTCTTTCACCGCAATGATTTTATTGCTTCTAAGTATAACTGATCTATGTTTGTTGTTTTACACCTAAAATTTCTCTGCAATATTTTAAATGTATTTGTTCAATTCGGGCAATGTTGATGTTTCCGAGTATTTCTGCACGATAGTTGAGTATTGGTAAGACGAGTTTATCAAAAAGTTCCAAACGATGGCTTGTTGTGTGATTCGTAAACTGAGCTAATTATTAATGGTTCACATGCATGAGAAAAACTTCCTCCTGGCGATATTTTAATGCTAAACCCCCTTTTCTAAAAATCATCCCTTTACTTTTATTAACATTTACGGTCAGTTTTGATCGATGGTAATATTCATGTAAGATGTCTAGTCTGTTTTGTAGATCGTCACTTATTTCAGAAAGGAGAACGATATCATCTGCATAAAGTGATACGTACAGTTTTAACATATCTAGTTGAAATCCCAGGGCCCCTTTTTAATTCTAACGTTTCTTCTAGGTCATTTAAGTAGATGGAAAACAGGAGTGATGATATACACTCACCCTGAGCTACCCCGAGTGCATTGGTGTAGCTTCCACTAAGTTCGCTGTTAGTTCGTACAGTCGTTTTTAGAGAACTGTGCATAGATTTTCAAATGTTCAGAATTTTGCCTCTTACACCATATCTTATTAGTTTATACCATAATGCATCTCGTACTACATAATCGTACGCTTTGCTGTAATCAACTATTACTACGTTATTTTTTTATTTAATTTAACATGTCTGAACCATACTTAAAGAATTCATTAATAAGATGCTTCGGTCCTCCTGGCCGGTTATTACGAAGTTCTTTGCAAGCTTTAGCTATTTTATATGTAATTTCCAAATTCAGTTTTGAGAACATTTCTTGTAATTGATTATTTCCATATCTTTCATTAAAATATATTATTTTCTCGTCTGCTTGAGAAAAGTGTGCTTCCGGATTGTTAATTGCTATGAAATATGTGTAGAAATCTTTATTTGTGATATTATTGTCCAGATGATGCACTCTTTAACATTTTCCAATATTCTCTGGCATTTGTATATTTCATATTTTTTAATTTAATTGTTTTATCTTTCATATAGTTATACTGTTTTGTCCTTATGTGTGTCTTGTATTGACTTCTCGCCTCAATCATATTGGTGTCTATTGAGATCACTTTTCTCTTTCTTGTATATTTTAAGATTCCTGCAGAATATATTCTTTTTCTCAGTACATGCTTTATCGAACCATTTATTTTTTAAAGTGTATGCTCTGTACTATTTCGGTTAATTTTCTTTTTAAATATTGGGTCTACAACATGTGTCATAAAATCATAGACTTCATCGATATTGCCATCAACTCCACTTGTGTCTGTTATTTGTTCTTTAGTGGTAGTTAGAGTGTGTAATTGTTCTGTGTCTTATCTTCGTTAAAGATATCTATATACAAACTTGATTTATCTGAATCCCAATTATGTTTATATTATTACCTGTGTGGGCCGGAATTGTCTGTTTCCTGTGTTATGTTTGGTCTTTTAAAGTTGCCATTGTCATGTATTTGAAAAGCTTACGACACCATGATCAGATAAAATGTTCGGCTCATGAACCGCAAAGTGAGTAAAATATTGCATGAAGTCTGTTTTGCATAATACGAGGGGCATTTATAAAGTATTAATCAGTGTGGCGCTTTAGTCGTATACGTAATATTTCTGCAGAAATTCGAAGTATTCCCCTTTGACTTGAATGCACTTTTCCAAGCGATGAATCCAATCGGAAAATGCTTTTCGGTAGCTCTCTTTAGGTATAGTGTTTAGACACTGGAAAAGCGCGCTGCCGACGGCGTGCCGAGATTCAAAACGTAGACCTCTCATGTAGTTCTTGATAAAAGGATTCAACCAAAAATCGCACGGAGCAAGATCAGGGCTATATGCAGGGTGTGGTAAAGTGTCAATGCTGTTGTCGCTAAGATACAACTTTATCACCACTGACTTGTAGGCAGGTGCGTTATCATGAAGGAGGTTGATTCCGCGTACGCCGGTACGGAGACGGGCTGCATTATAGTGGCTTACAACATCAGAAAGAACCGAATCTCGGTAATATTTTCCAGTAATACTCCTGCCTTCTGGTATAGGAATTCGAGCCACCATTCCCTGGCAATCAAAAAATAATGCATACATAATTGTTGAGGTGCGAGCTCTACGGGCAACTTGGGGCCGTTCGTCATTTTCACCGACCCACACCTTATTTTTTTCTTTACTGTCAGGCTCATAAAAATATACCCATGTTTCATCGCCAGTCATAATTTCATTCATGTGGTTTTGGTCGGCATTCTTGTATATATCGAGCAGCTGTGACGCAATTAGCACGCGCTCCCGTTTTTGGTCCTCAGTGAGAAGGTGGGGTATTATTCACTTGGCGCAAACATTTAACACGCGAGTCAATATTTGAAAAACCGATGACGAATTAATGCCACATAAATTACTTATCTCCTTCACTGTACAGCGGGCACCATCTTCGACAGCTTTTTTTAACAGCGGCAATATTTCCGTCAGTCATTGTTGTAACTGGACGGCCAGGACGGGCCTCATTTTTTATCGCCTCTCTACCGGAGGTAAATAGACGGACCCATCTTTTAACTGTGGCATACGATAGGGCACTGTCCCCATAAACCTTGTCTAAGTCTGATTTAATATCTGGTGCAGCAACGCCAAGCAATGCGCGTATTTTACAATACGCTCTTTGCTCATTTTGAGAATTGTTCTCTTTATCTGCAATTTTTAACTGCAGTGTACCTGACCGTAGTCGATTCAAGTGAACATTGCGCTCACTGTGTATGTTTTTCCCGGTTTCCTCGTGCACGTAACTGTAGAGGAGAGTCTAATCTTTTCATACATGTATAACATATACCAATTATGCTCGGATTAACGTTAAAAAATCGCACTGATTAATACTTTGTAAATGCCCCTCGTACATAGCCAATTACACTACAACCCGCTGACTTAATACAAGTAAACGCCCCCACACTCTTATCCTCAAACACTTTACCATTCATAATTGTGAAACCAGGCTCTCTTAAAAAATGTAACATATTAATACCGTGGTCGTTTTTTATTCCATCCTGACTGTATCTGTATAAAAGAGTGTCTATTGTATAATTTTCAAGTAATATATCTTGATTGGAAAAATCGTCTTCTATAAAAAACATTTTTCTGCCCTACCCGTGCATTAAAATGTCTTGTTAGTATAATATTTGGGTTTGACAATTCATTTTCTAGTAAAATAATTTCTTCGGTTAATGAATGGAATATATCGTGATCAAAAGAAATTTCCCTGCTGCTACCAGTCGGAATATTATAACATAAGAATATGTTAACATCGCGATGGAAATCTATGTCGTGTCCTTTGATCTTGATAAGTAATATACAATCATCAATATATTTAACAAATACATCTTTTAGTAAAATCTATCAGCGACATAAATTATCAAACCATCATTTACCCATTTTGCGTTTTTATGTTTGCCTAGCCTCTGTTTAATATAACATGTTTAAATCTAATTTGTCATATCTAAATATATCACTGCCCCATGTCTCGCTGAACAATAAAATATCATGTTTTTCCAATAAAGTATTATTTATTAACGTATCTAAAGAGTCAATAGTAAAAGGTTAAATAAACTAAGCCTCCTAGATATCAACCTTAAACCGTTTTAGTTGAGCGTCAGGTTCAGTAATGCCTTTGCATTCGATCATCACAAATGACAATACACAGGCAAAGCCCGTTGTAGTGAAATTTACTTTATCGACCTCCGTCTGGATAAGCATGTCACGCCGAATCAGACGGAGTAAGATTTAATTACCTGTGTTAAAGGTCGAAACGTATGCAAATCAACAGTAACCCCATTATATTAATTATTCCATGACGTGAAATCTTCAGACGTAAATATTTTCGGAAGAGCCATCATACGAGTATTTCAGTTTGTAATTACAATGACTATAACTATTATTAACCTTTGATAAACAAGAATATCATGTTAACAAATGAAGTCTTGAGATGAGTCTTGAGATTATATGACAATTGGATATTCCATGAAGTAAAATTGCAAAAGATACGGCCGCGGGGAGCAAAATGAAATGAAGCCATCCTAATGGTCCTAAGTATCTCTGTTGTCTCTGTACCCCGATCCATTCTTTATTTAGTTTAACTTTGATGGTGTGATGATATAAAGATGCACTAAACACGAAGTTGTAGGGACCTTTTCTGCAAGTAAGATCAATTTATTTACGTTGTCTTTGTCGTGAATTTATAATGAATCATTTTCAAAGCGCGTATGAATATGAAATTTTGACATTTTTCTATGCGTATTTCAATAATATTAAAATTTGCAAACGCACTTGACAATGTAGACATATACTACGTGTAAAAGTAACAAAAAGAACTTAGCTAGATATTACAAAACAGAGCTGAGCCTATAGTAACCGCCTCTGAAACAGTCAGTCGACCAAAGAACCGACTAGAAAATCCACTTTCGTTTCAGATTTCTTTACTAGTAAGTATTAGAGAAAAGATAATACATTAAATATTGTTCAATGCTGTTTGGTAATAAGACAGATGCTGTGATCACTGGAATATAAGGTCTTTTATGATTAATGAAAATGTTATCAAGTTAGGCTTATAAAAGTCTAAATAGTTAGGTTTACTTCTTTATATTCGCAGTTAAATGACTGACTAACCTAAAGGCAATATGACATGGTTTGGTATCACGACATGTGCTCCCAGATTACAGAGAAGATATAACAACGTTCAAGATAATAAAAACGTCTGTCTGAACTCTTAGAATGCACGGTAGAACGTTTAAACCATTTTGGTTGTTTATATATAAAATAATGACGCTTTTCTGCTTTAAAAAGACAATTAGACCAAATATGGATTTATTTAAATGAAGACTCGGTTCATTGAATAAATAGTCTACATAATCAGTGCTTTCTTTTTTGTCTCTGACACAAAGGTGAAACGAAATACCGAAGAAAAGGTTCATGGAAAATTGACAGTACAAGTCCAAATCAACTCATAACTATGCCTCACATTTACATTCAAGATTGGGAATGATCAAGCCTTAATACGAACATAAAAATAAATGTTACAGAAACAGAAAGAAAGCGATTATTATTCTGACGCGTAAACAAGTGATTTAAAAACAAAATTGTTATACCATACATACAATCAGAGTGATATTTTTTAGATTTATAGAGATGTACCAATTAATAACCGTTCGTACAACTCTTATACAGTTTATATAGACCATAGGCAATGTTTTCTCATAGGACCATGTTGTATCTTCCAATAAAAGGACACATGGATGCAAACATTTTGACAATATTCACATAGTTTTGAATGTATTGATAATATTCTCACCACAATCACTGTTTACAAGCAGTTTCTAAAAGAAAACAATGGAACATTTAAAGACATATGAACAGATGCGGTTTGTAAAACAGGTCTTAAGGCATAAATGATAAAGAGATTAAACAACCAAATGAACATTTTTGTAGGTGTTATATTTTTAATATATACATATATATATGTGTGTTTTATTGTCATAATGTAGGAAAATATTAACGATAATGACAACAAAAAGGGATATTGAATGCTTGAATTTTGTAATTCATAGGCGCATGAGGTCAGCTATTAATGCAAACATTGACTATGTAAACAAATGGACAAACACGTGCAGTCCAGTTGTGTTTACTTTCAGCAATTAGCTAGTATTCCATGTTCACATAAATAGGAACGTTAACGATTATTTAATCTATAATCCGCGATTACTTTAGATAATACAATGAAAATAAAACATTAAACAAAAACATAACAATAGGTTAGTACAGGCAAGAGGCAACAGGCAAAATAATATGTGGTATTAATGTCTTTTGAAGATTGACATTACAAGCACAAGAAAACGCTAAAAAACTTTTGTATGTTCAAAGGATATACACGAAATGAAAAAGACCAAACACTAGTAAAAATAAAGGACTAAAGAAAGAGCAGGTCTGTGAACCTTTAAAAATATCTAAACTTTCCATTACACGTATAAAGATGAATACCTCAACAGTCTTGCATATCTCAGTCACTACTTTTGTTTACTGAATTTGTCTATCATAAAAATATTTTTCATAAGAAGTGACTTGTCAAAACAAGCTTTACTACTGAATGTGCTCCTTTTGTTGTAATATCCTTTTCTTGAAAGTCTAGAAGGCGGACCAAGATGTTTGGCAATCTGGTTGATAATGTTAAATTGAAAGTTGCTGAAGTCAGCAGTAGAGCCGACGCGAAGAAATGCTTTGATCTGTTTATGCTCGACATCAGAGGGCGATACGTGATCGAAATTGACAAGAACAATACTTTTTGACCTGTTTTTCTTCATCATATTCCACCCATACTTCCACTCATTCTCTATCCAAGCTGATTCCTTAAGCACCAAGTAACTTTCAGACAAAATCAACAAAAAGTTTCGACAGTCGTTCATTATGTCAATAACCACAGTATCTCTCACTTCACCAGGCAGTATGTCTTTGCATGGTACAAACAGGAAATATCCCATGTCTTCAAGACCAGGAACGAGGTAATGATTGACCCATTTTCGAAGACTATCGTTTTCATCATCAATGGAAATAAATGAGTCATACTTAAATTGCGGAGTTACCCTATTCCATTTTAGACGACTGATTTTCATAACCAATATAAATATCTCATATCGGAAAAAGTAAACACATAATGCGATTGCAATTAAAACAAAAAGACAAACAGATAAACAAACTGAAGCTGCGAATATAATTTGCTGATTCCCGTCACATTCAAGCATATCATTTGTGAATTGCTCGACAGGTAACTTTTGACCATCAGTAAAAAACAAGAGAAAAGCGTTAAATTTTGTCTTTCAATACATTTTTGCCTAACCCATATTGTCATCCACATGGTGTCACAAGTGCAAAGAATATTTAGGTTTGACATTTCTGTTTGGCATATGTTGTGGTACTGAATATTGGTAAGATACGCAGTTCCTTGTTGTTTGATAAGTCCGAATAAGATGAGTTTGGAATGTCTCGTACAGTCGTCTCATTAATATAACTAATTATGTTGTGTGAAATGTTAAGGAAAAGTGTTTGGTTAAAACCGGAAACGGCGTTTACCGTTGTGATTCTATTATAAGAAAAATCAAGACTCAGAAAGTGAGATGTTGTCATGGTTGGAAGATATTGTGGCATTTCGACAAGACCCCTATTTGAACAGTTCACTAATACAACGTTCTGGCTTGGATTATCTATACAATCGCAAGTGTCAGGGCAATAGATTACATTCTTCTTGCATACGAGTTTTTCTTGGAGAACATCCATCACGAATTTTCCTCTTATTTCCTGTGGACTCGAGCAAGTTACGTACATATAGTCCCGAAACAAGTATTTCAGTACGTCGATCGACATATTGACAAATTCATGAACATGGCAGTCGCAATTCAAAGGTTGACCTCTGAAGTCAAACCCGCTATCGAGCAACTGCCCAAGTTCGGCAAGACTGTTAAGATGTAGCAGTTCTTTTATATTAGGAAATGTTGTAAAGTTGTTGTTATTCATTAAGACAAATCCAGGACCATAACTGTTATTTCTATTCAAAATAAAATTCAAAATATTTGTCAAAGAAGTCACGCGATTAAATGAGATATCAAATTCGCAAAAACGCTTCGTCGTCATCATATTTGTAACATCAAGAGTTTCAAGTGGGTTGTTACTCATGTCTAACGAGAACATATTGACATTCGGCGCTGACACAACGGCAGAGTCAATTGTTTTAATTCTGTTGTTTTTCAGTTTGACAATACGCAAGTATGTTATGTTGGCAAAAGACATGTTCGAAACATGTTCGATTTCATTACATTCAAGATAAAGTCTGTCTAAATGCATCAAGCAATTTATATCTGGTATCGACTTTATTCGGTTCGATGACAAGTTGATGAACACTATTGAGTTCCACAAACTGGAGATATTAGCCTTTTCGGTGTTTTGAATAATTTGACTAACAAACGGTCCGTCATTCCAATTGCAGATGTTACCTGGTAGCTCTGTTAGATCGAGGTCTTTATACTCAATCTTGTAGACCACGGCCTTATCGAATTGGTCAGGGGACAGTGCAATGATTTCTCCGTCAACTGTAACTTGTTCGATGTGCAAGTTTTGTTCCTTGCCTTCCCAGGCTGAGTTGCTTTTGCAAATGCAGCAACGTTCGTTATCAATCTCGTCTTCATGTTCACAATCGGATGGACATATTAGATCATTTCAGGAAGTGACGTCAATATATATACTAACAACTTAAAACGCATCGGTTTCTGGAATAAAGTATGCATGTAACAATATTGAGTCAATTTTAACTTTTATTATTATTAAATATCAAAATATACGTGGTTTTATGTGCTTCAATTTTTTTAAATAAGTGTCATTTGTCCCCTCATGACACATATGTTAATAATACTGACGTTAAAGTAGTGTAGGAATAGAAAACAGAGCAAAACAGGCGTTAAATTTACAATATCAAATTATAATTTAAAATACGCATAAGTGTGTGCTGCACGTAATCGTAGAATGTGTAGTCTTAAAAACTGCATATGATGTGTGTTTTAATCTGACATTCATTGGTGTTACATACTGACTATAAATGCACAGGCTGACATAAAGCGTGTAAATAACACTATTTTTAAGAGACACATTCTGCTTCTTTAAAAACTTCAACTAAAACCCCGAAACAGTTGTTTTATATAATATAATGTTAATGTGCCTCTATGCTTCGTGTTCATACTTTCAGGTCGCCAGAAGGTCGTGTTCCTTTTGTCCTAAGACCTGTGTATCTAAAATGAAGGAGTTACCGAGATGTTTCATGTTTTCCTCATATATAATTATGGTTATCCGTAATTAGAATATCAAACGTGTGGATAATGTGGCATGTAGAAAGAACCAATATGCTTGTAACTATAATGAAATTGAAATCGACGTGCTCGCGTCATTCTGCAATATTAACTATAAACCCTTTAATATTTGCTAACACTTGATCGCAGAATAAGAACCAGCATATGGACGACATTCATAATTAAATATATATTTTTATTCGATAAATAACACAATTACGATACAATCGTACTTTTCATTATGTATTCTAAGCTTTATTGCTAATTCAATTTAAAAGCAAAACGATATCTATTTCAGTTATCTTTCTTCTTATGCAGTTCGTAATAGTTATTTCGTATGTGATTAAAGTTTATACAAAGTTATATAATGTCTTCAATAAGAAAATATGACAAAGTCTATCAGTATTTAAATGTATGAAATATGATTTTCTGCAAAATTATAGACAATTAATTGTTTTAGTTGAAAAAGAACAACCTTATTGTTAACCTATTTTACCATTCAACCCCAAATTAAATTAACAAACGGTTGACTGAAGTAAACAAGCATGAACATGAAGTAGATTCAAGATAACATTTTACAAGAAAAAAAGAAAAAGTCCTTAAATTTCCACAAATATCAAGCGTTGAATTACCACTAGACAAATAAGAATAAATATACAGGTGACACAAAGACGACACATTACACACGTAAAGACACATATTACACATTGGAAATATTAGTCGGCAAAATGAAGAACTACTCTTTCAAAAAGAAATGCCAAAAGTCAATCAGGCACTTGTGTTTGGAGATATAATATATTATATATATATAAATGTAATAGTGAATAAGAATATATGACAAAGTCCTATGAGCATTGCAACATATACCAAACTCCGAAAAGGCACAGAACAAAGGTATTTCACATGCAAGCCAAGCGAAAAGTAAGAACAAATTTGTGATGAGTCATTCAACGAAAAGAGCAAACCCGACAGTTACCGCCTTGGAACGGTCAGTCGGCAATATGGACCGACTGGGGTGCTTAAACCGATTTTACAGAGCTCTAACCTCGCACTTCCTGACGAGTTTCCCAAATGCAAGCAACGAAAAGAAAAACGATCTATTTGAAAACAAAATGTCCATGCGCTGATAATGTCTATACGTTATGACGAAAGTAGTGACGTCATCGAAAAATAATGTTCACATAGTGTTCAGAAAAGGAATATGGTATTATTTTGATTTGAAAAACAACACAAAAATGGTTGACCACAAATAAAATTAACTTTCTGAATCATGAACAAACATGACCAGAGACAAATAAATGGTTGTAGCATCCTATTCATGTGAAGATGGAATTGAAGAACCAAAGTTCAATGTCCATCAAAGGAAGTACACGTAACAATCCTTATAGGATGAATAAAATGACAACATAGATTACATGCACGGGGAGATTTTTTACGACCGCCACACTGCACAAGTAACATTGTTGTGATCATGAATAAGAATATATGACAAAGTCCTATGAGCATTGCAACATATACCAAACTCCGAAAAGGCACAGAACAAAGGTATTTCACATGCAAGCCAAGCGAAAAGTAAGAACAAATTTGTGATGAGTCATTTAACGAAAAGAGCAAACCCGACAGTTACCGTCTTGGAACGGTCAGTCTAGTTCTACCTCTCTTTAACTGATAAAAGACAATTATATTAACCGAGAACATATAAAGCATTAATTTGTTAAATAAGACAAAAATACTAAATAAGTCGAATACCTGATACCTGAGTGCGGATAAACAATTGACGATACAACCGTTGCAAACAAATTGCAAAAACGTATGAGAGAGCAGAAAGAAAAAAAAACAGCTACTCTACTGCTGCAGTTGAGCAAGAGACTTAAAGAAAAAACAAAAAAGCGAATATGAATTTTCTAAGCTAAAATTTTAATGTGCTAAAACTAGAAATGTTTAGCGTATATCTTTACCTTCCACACGCGAGCTCCCATGTTTAATGGTTGGAGTTATCCATCGAGCCGCTGTTGTAGCCAAAGATCAGTTTTAGATTGGTCTGAAAGGTCTCCTTATCGTGCCAGGCATATGCCTGCACGAGCAATTGATAAGAGTTTATGTGAAAAGTTGACGCCTTAATTCACTTTATCCGCAGTAACTTACAACCTAGAAAAACAAAACCTGCAACACCGATCGGAAAATAAATCATACTGCTGTTTGAGCGTTGGAGTGAGCTAAATACAATTTGATATTATGGTGTCATCAGGAAACGCCTTCGTATAAACTACTTTTTATATATTTCTTCTAGTTATTGTTATAAGACAGCGCGTGGATGTTAGCCATCTAATGCGCCATAAAGAGCATGGTCTTAAAGTAAATGTAATGTTTTACAGGGAACGTCTGATTCTTTTAAGGAAAATAAATTTTAAGGAACTTAGTAGTATGGACTATACTTGTTAAATTATTTCGCCCAAGTATACAATTTACAAGTCGAGCAAGTATGCTCTGCATAGCATGAGCTAATTTAAAGTCACTAGGAAATGTTGAATTGATATTCAAATGTCGCTGCTTATATTGTATCTTAACGCCAGAAGCATTTTATAACACTGTAACATTAAAGGCATTTTATACTAATACTTTGCTTTCTTCCTTACTGTCTGCTACATCTTTCTATAACTGGAAGCTGCATGAAAATGCAAACTATAAGAGGCCAACATTTCACTAAAATAATGCAATAATGGCAATGGTACTTTGGCTTTTATCTCCTGTCATGTTTTTTCTTTTTGTGTGTTATGTCTCGTCTCTGTGTTTTTGTTACATTTATCCTGTTTGCCTTTGTCTAGAGGTAGCTAAGATTTCAATATCTGTTGGTAATGTTAGGACATTTTCTTATTTAACTATTCGTACGACATTATGTTTAATGATTAACCTGTACTGTGCCGGTGCTTTTATCCAGACAAGTCTGCGGTCTTCTTCGACCAATGATTAGCTAGACGTCGACAATGTGACCATAATTGTGTCGGTGCGATGTAACAAAAATAAAATTAATACATTTACTTATAATGTTTCACATGCTCTAGTGTAACAAAGTACCTAAGGTCCGCTGTATGTGCCCCATTGACAGAAGCGTGTACACATAATGATAAATACTATTAAAGAATATAACTGATTAAGTCAATGCTCTGAGGTACCACAATTAAAAATGTTTTCCTTTGACATTAATAAGCTTTAATTATACACATTTAACATAGACAAGAGCAAGATTACATACAGCAGTTACATTCACGACATGTTAATTCTGTATCAACGTGTCGACTGCAGCGATATCTAGAGAATATTAGGTTAGTGTTCAATAAATAAAATGTTACTAGGTTAGTGTTCAATAAATAAAATGTTATCACACGAGGTTAAGAAAAATTGTCTAGCCTAGCGATTTAGTCTTCTCGTGCCAAGTGTGATAGCATTTTCTATGTTCAACAATAACCTAGTAATCTATTAATTCCACCATTTGTTTTATAAAAAAAAAGTGTCTATGTTTAGATTTTTGTTTCGAAAAGTGGTATTTGTGTTCAAGTGTGGGTGTTATGTTTTATACGCCCTTAACAAACAAGAAACATTACTAATGCTTCATGAACGAAGATCCGTAAGAAACGTGAATAAAGATAAACCTACTTGTTACCAAAGTCACTCAGACTTCTTAATATGTGCATCCCCGTATTATCTCAAACTAAACCATAAATGGGTTGGGTATAGAGTCAACTGATTGAAGTTAAGGCAGACATTCACGTTTGCCTGTGTACATAGACAACACCAATTTCTGTTGCTTTAAAAAGTTAGAAAGATAAATCACATGTAGTCGCCGAAACAAATTACGTCGTTAGAAAGATAATTGACTTGTAGTCTTCGAGAAAAGTTATTTTACAGCATGTGACGTCGTATGACACAAATACAAAAAAATGACGAAGGTATTTAAACCCTTCTAAAATGTTGTATTGTTGTCATAAGCTCTTGCGTACCTTACAATCTTAAATGTTTAAATCTTAAATGTTTAAACGATTTGCCCATCCTAGTGCGGCATGGAATTTGTGCATTTGAATCGTAGTCCCTCCGAATGCGAATGACAGGGTTTTCACACTGGTGTTTAATAAAGCAAATGTTATCACACGGGGCTTTTCATATATAATGTCAGAGATGATGAATGATGGTAGGATAAATATGGTTTGGGCGAATAATAAATCTTTGTTGGCGGTGTGTTAGGCATAGACCGTGAGAGATTACGGAGGTCGAAAAAAATGATGAGAAACGGTTGAGCGAATGATACAATTTGTGTTAGCAGTGTGGTAGGCAGAGACCGTATCGGATTGCGGAAGCACGGTACTTCCCCTGGTCAGAAATAACCGATTTATTCTCACCTTTGTAGCCAGTCCACAATACTTATTTCAATAGGTAAAGCTCGAAGATGACAAAAACTCTACAATATCGATTGATATTGTTGTAATGTACCACAGTTAACGTGAATGGGTTTTTTTTCCGTTGGGCGGGGTCGTACTAAGGATATATGACAAAGTCCTATGAACATTGCAACATATGCCAAACTTCGGGAAGGCACAGTGCAAAGGTATTCACATGCAAGCCGAATGTAAACTTAAGAATAATTCAGTGATGAGTCACTAAACAAATAAAGCTATTGCAACAGTTACCGCTTTTGAACCGTGAGTTGGCAAAAGGGACTGACTGGGGTGTTTAAAATGGTTTTAAGCATCTCACAAAATTCTTGACTGTAAATGAAATTAAATCGTTTATGAAGTAAAGAATGACTAGACAAGAAGTGCAAGATATGAGTTTCTTTGTAGTTTGAAAAAGGTACATACAGTTTAAGTGCTACAAAATTGTATACATTTTGTCATGTTACGGTTCGATGCCATCCTAAGTGTTCACGGCATGCTAAATAAGTAAATTAGTAAATGCAGCATAGGATCGTATACGTACTGTCTAAACTATGCTCAGGTAACAACAAAACAACTAACAGCGAAAAGCCTATTATGAATAATTTTAATGCCTTATCCATATTAAAGATTTCCTTCTTTAGCTTTTTATTTTAGATATTCAGCTTGAAAGCAAATTAACGGTTAATTGTCCCATTACTGTTTATAATAATAGAACTTATACATTTAAAATTAGACTTACACAGAAGCGAAATTATAATACCATTGTTAAATCGGTTGACATATAATAAAATAATCTACATAGATAAACATATCTTATATGTTCTTTTGTATGTAATTAATTGATCAACAAGAAAACATAACAAAAACAATACTTTAAATAATTTAATAACAGAAGCAATATTTTCGTTTATAACGTGCCTAAAAATACAACGTTTACAAATACAGCATCACAACAATGAACTTTGTGTTATCTTATGTTGGCACTAGTTTTCACCTTTCTTCAATATATTGTGTAAACAGTTGCCTAAAGGAAATCGACATCATAAGTAAGCATCTTAACAAGTAAATAAAATTAATCTACTCGGAAAATAAGATCTCAGAGAAAGCACCTGTTAGATAAATCAAGTGACATCTTGAATTCCTACAATTGAGAGGAAAATATAAATATGTGTTTTGAGTATTGCAGCATATGATTTAAAATTTTATAAACCATCACGTGCAATTAAGAGATACAAAAACGACCTTAATATTAATCTACAAGCAAACGTACAGTAATGTTTTCAATAAATATAAAAAATATCAAATAAACACCTTTTCACAAACAGTGGTTTATTTTTATACATCGTTTGAACAAATAGCACTTATGTTCATTGTTCAAAACAACTGCCTGAAGTTCAAAATGTCGGATACCACCTTTTACATTTGGTTAATAAAATAATTTTTATTTAAGACGCAATGTTGTATATATTATGATAATTCCAAAAATAGAAAAAATTAATTTAATCTATCCTAATTTATCAAGTTTTTATTTATTACTATTGTTTCTTCTTCTTCTTTTTCTTCTTCTTTTTCTTCTTCTTCTTCTTCTTCTTCTTCTTCTTCTTCTTCTTCTTCTTCTTCATCTTCTTCTTCTTCTTCTTCTCCTTCTTATTCTTTCCAAGTTTATCTATATACTTATAAGTGTATCTCTACTAAAGTAAAAAAGTAAGTTTATTAATTTATTTCTGTTGCCTAGTGTTTGTTGTTGTTTACAACAATTCAAGTGTACTTTTCGCAGCCAAACATCGCAAACATTTTAACGATTTTGTTTGACTTTTTAAGTCGTTTGCCACACAGTTATAGGAAAAACGAAGTGGCAACTTTCCAGTGCTGTGCAGATAAATTTCTTGATTACAAAGTGTATTTTTTTCATCTTGCTTTGGCCAACGCATGATTAAAATGTAAAAACTGATCGTAGTAACGGGAGCACGTGCAATATCTCGCCTAAGGTTTAAATGTTGTATCGGAATTTTGTCTTCTCAAATAACCAAATAAATTATTATAACCTGAAAGATCTTGCGAAATGATGTTTGTTGAAATCCTACATCGATGTGAAAAGTGAAGCATCACAATGCACTCATGAAAAGTATGTATTTACTATCTGAGCCACATGTACCCATTCTTACACTTAGAAAGCCATGGAAATGTTTAAGGTCACGTTATATCATCCTACGGATAATCCACTCCGTTGTCGTTATCTTTTTAAGCAAATATCACCATCGTGCTTAGTTATAGACTTTAGCAGAATAAACTTATAGAGCGATATTTTCACAATTGTACTGCCTAACGATTGGGGTAACCTTTCAAATCTTCTTTACTCAGATGTCGTTACTATTTTATGCAGAAATTATACCCATAGTATCCCAAACGGGGTAAGATATTGTTACAAGCAATCATTTAAGGAAAATTAATGAATAGCGCCTTTAAGGGTGAAGCACCAGTTGGCGATGAGGTTATGGTTTAGGAACTTTCAACCTAGCCAAATGCTCTTTACTCTGTATTCCCTCTTTTATCGAACATACCGAAATCAGTTTTTTGAAAGCATGTGCCGTGCATTAATTATGTATCATTATTATTATTTATGAGTGTATTTAAAATTAGCTTTCCGTATGTTCGTATCGTCCGGGAATGTCTCCTAAGTGGTCATATTTTATTGCCTTGTTCAGGTAATCCACTTGACAAAGCTGAATGAATTGATACGTTTTAGTTTCATTATTTTTGTTTTTGCAGAGATAAATACGTAAAAATATAAAAATATTATTTAGAAGCAACTATATATTGTGAATACACGTTAATCTTTAGACCATGGCTACCTTTAGGAGGTGGGGAGTCGAAAGATATAACCTCTATGCCTGTCAACAATTAAAACTTAATATAAAGGGCAAACTGGCTTCTACGAGCATTTTGACAGCAATGCACTTATGTCAATTCAAAGCAAACTAGTAAGGTCGTGTATGTATATGGAAGCCACAAAAAATAAATGAAACTGTTTTTAATATTATGAATTAAAATTATTTAAGATAGTCTTTTAATAATATAATATTTTTATTATTTATTGTTTGCAGTAAATTGTGTTTTAGTGTTAAGAGAAACCCTGTTAACATTACTGTTATTATATACACACGCACGAAAGCTTTCCGTGTTTTGATAAACATGTAGGTAGCCTGCCCTTTAAACTATTTGTCGGGTTATCACCCTTGGTAAAACCCCAATGTTATTAAGGATATATAAAGCATTTAGCATCGGATCATTACTATAGTAACAGGACGCTAATTTGTTGAACGTTGTATTGATATCATTGTAAGAATGTACAATGTACATTAATGAACTTGTTCATACTATTCGGACATGTTATTTTTTTATTTTTAATTCGGCTTTACAATAAGAGCGTGTTACAGTTTAATTGTACACGTTGGAGAGTACAAGAATAAGATATGGTTCTTTTAAAAGAACAACATACATTAACGTCTTACTTAGTCTGAACAAATCAGCAAGTTAAATATAATAGTACCAAAGAAACTATATTTATTTTCTTATTTATTTGGTTTATCGTCCCACCAACAGTATTTCAGTTATCTGGAGACGGTGTCCACTTGAAGCAGATATAGGGCTATCTTCACTGTGTACATGTATAGCATGCCGTGAACACCTGGCATGATACCACACCCAGTCACATTATCCTGACACCGGGCCAACCAGTCGTGGAACTACCCTTATATTTGCTTGAGCGTTAGCAAGGGAGCTATACCACTACCATTTTAACGACTATTGTATGTCTCGGCCCGGGATCGAACCCGGGCCCTCCCGTACCTGGCGCCGACGCTCTACCGCTTGCGCTACCAGGTCCGGTGCAAAAAGAAACTATAACATGATCCATAACACAACAATTAATCGGACCCACTTTGGTACTTAACCTGATGTAATGATTAATAACCAATTTTAAGTTAAGTTGTATATAAATTTAACATTCATTGGCTTTTATGAAAGCAAAGTTAGAGGCGGCTGTTCACGTATATATTTTCTAGTATCAGTGTTCTGTCACGTGACCATTCACTTTTATGTGTTGCGGACTGACCGTTCCTAGGCGGCAACTGTTGGGTTCATACTATTTAAATGACTCATTACAGATTTGTTCTGATTTTGGCTTGCATGTACATTTTTAAATGTTGGTATATGTTTAAATATTCATAGGATTCCGTTATTATTCCTTAATCATGATTACAACAATGTTACCTGTGCAGTTGTGGTGGTCGTACAAACCGTGCATGTAATCTATGTTGTCATTTAAATCATCCTATAAGGGTTGTTACGTGTTACTTCTTTTGAGTGTCATTTGACGTTTATTCTTCAATTCCATCTAAACATGAACAAGATGCTTGACCGTTTCAAGGTGGTAACTCCAGGTTTTTCTTTGTGTTATGTCTCGTCTCCGTGTTTTTGTCACATTTACATTTACCTGTTTGCTTTGGTCGTTTATATTTAAATATGTATGGTTATTTTGATAGGACTTTTCTTCTTTACATATAATTAATTGCTCTTTCAAATGTCATGTGGACAGTAAGTCGGTTCCATTTGCCGACTGAGCGTTCCAAAGCAGCAACTATTGGGTTTACACTATTTTTCATGACTCGTTACAGATTTGTTCTGACCTTTACATTTGGCTTGCATGTGAATATCACATTTGCTTTTTAAATCTTAGTATATGGTGCAATGCTCATCGGACTTTGTCATATTTCCTTACTTGTCTAGTTATTGTTTAAATGTAAGTGATATTAATCACAGGACCTTTTCATATTTACTTTACTATATTCTCAAATCATATGACATATATATCAAAGACAAAAAGACAAAAGCGACGCAATTACGTAGTATGAAACAAACAACAGAGTAAGGTTACATTACCTTACTACCTGCCGTTGCATAACCAGAGATAATAGGATATGTCGCCATTGTTTTATCTATAGTATAAAACGATGGCACCACAGTACGTTTTGCGAGTTAGTGCGAGGGGCTGATATCATGGTCCTAGAAAATAAAACTCGACTCGACTTATCCAAGTGTACAATCAAACTGCACAGTTTTGACATGGGATGGTAAAGATTGTGAATATTCCAACTGTTTGCCTATTTAGGCATTTAACTTTCAAAAATCACCTTGACGATAGTAATGCTCTCTACTTTAGAATAGTTAAAAAGTATCCTCGGTATGTTGATAAAATAGGCAAAAGCCTGAGAACTGTACCTTTAATCTTGTCAATTATAATCGTATTGGTGCAATGAATGCCTTTACTAAGAGTTCTTTAATTAAACAGGCTATACTTTTAAGTTTTATAAAACTAATAACTCATATGTACATACAAATGTCAGCTAATAAAACTTGTTACTTTCACGTTTGCAATCTTACCGACTCCAAATAAATATAACTAATTCATTAATTCATTCATGTATATATTTATTCATTTTCAGTAAACAATAAAATAAATAAAACACATAAACTTTCGTATATAATTTGACCATCAAGATAGTTCTGATTTCGTCACACATAATTAGAAACACATGCTTATCCAGTGTACTAACTACTGTACAGGTAATTAAAGAGGTTTTAGAGGCATTAGATGTAAAACCTTATTGATTGTGACGAGGGCTTAATAATAGCATAACCTGGATTTCGACAACTCAAGCCTGTGTTCGATTAACAAGCAAACAACAAAACCGATTAGCATTACGGAAGTACGGAACTTCCCCTGGTAGAAAAAAAACTATTTACTCTTACCCTCGGGTAGATAAAAAACTATTCACCCTTACCCTCAAAGCTCACTATTCATAGGCGGACCAGTATCAATAGTTTCAATTCGATGACTCAATGTCCCAACTCTTACACTTCATTCATGACATTTACCTGTGTCACAGCTCGCGCCAATTTAGGACACATAACGTAATATGACATCATGTTAAACGTCGGTAAGATACTTGAAAATATACATTTAATATCAGATACATCATAGGCTTGTAAAAATGCGAAGTGGGATTAAGATAAAAATTTAAAACAGTGGTATATTAACTGGCGTTAATCAGTAATTCCAATGGTTCTTTTAATCAGCGCTTATGTTTTAGCTATACGACGTTATTGTTTCCATTTGCGTTCTGCCTTGCGTAAAAAGTAAAGAAACGAATTCGTAGTTTAGGCTAACATATTTATGTAATCTAAAGTGTAAGGGCCAAGACGAATTATAAAAAAAAATCAACACAATGTGTACAATAGACAAGAGCCTCTAAAGACATAACCCTTTTATCTTTGTTACGTCAAGCATCTTGGCATTCATAACCGAGCCTGTTGTAGGTATATATGTAGGTGTAAGGAACTATAACACTGCGAAGAATGATATCAAAGTCCAAACTCCGTGTCAAGGTCCCGCAGCATACTCGACGTATCTTTCTACAGATTTTTCTCTATAGAGTGGGGAACACCTTTGTTTTTCGCAAACGATTTAAAACTAAGGAATACAAAAAAAGAATGTTTCGCAGATAGAAGTGTTAATCGTAGTCAGTGAGTTAATGTAACCATGTCGGCGAGACGCGCTCAATGAGTGGTAATTCTAACTTATACGATTAAACCAACGTGAAAGGCTCCTCCATATCATACATTTCAATCCTTGTGTTACTTTATTATTATTTCAACATTGTTTAAGCTTCTTTAAAACGTGCAGTCAAATTTTGTATGATATTTCATTTAAACAAAATTTAAGCTTCCTTAAAATCGGGAAATTTAAAATGATATATCATTTTGTATTATTTAAAATGTTTACTCATATATAAGTATTATACTATCTACAAGATTTAAAGTTTAACATATAAAAGTATATAAAAGTATATATTGTCTGCAACTGACTGCAATATAATTATGCACTAAAAACCTCTCACTTTTTCCTATCGCCATTAACAAATTAAAATTGCAATTAAATTATCTGATCGAACGGTATTCTATGGTAATAAAGGACTGATAAATGACCTTAGAGTTTAACTAGTAAAGAAGCTTCGTTAGATTGTAGAACTTAATTTTGTACTGCTACATCTGTTCTAGTTTTGTTCTAAATATAAATATAGAAAATGCCGTGAGACCCTGTGTCAGCGTGACCTATAAACAAGATCCCGAGATAACGATTGAAGCTTGTTGTTTCTTGACATTTAAGCATGATAACTCGGTTCATGATAACAGTCACGCGGTTTAACCTTATTCTTAGCAGTTTAAAATGGTATTATGGTGTAAAAAATTTAAAATCTAATTGGTCGATAAAACCCTGTAGCGGTTAATTTGACAGGAGAAGAAAATATAAAAAGTAATAAAAATGTTTAGTACAAGCATTTATAGAATTCTAACCCGGCACATTTTGTAATGCAGTACATTGATCTTTTGACTGCGACAATCGGTCTTTGTACATAAGTTCTTTGTTTTGTATTTTACACATTGCGACCGACAAAAGGTATATATTTAAATGTCAACAGATTCTTTCTTGTAATTTTTTTAATATTTAAAATATAAACTTTTTTCCAGGTATCTGTGATTTCACTCTATTTTTTATTCTCAGTATAAAGTAAGTAAAATGAGTTAGTGTACCTAATTTGGCTGTCATTTGGCTATGAATATTTCATCATCATTATTATCATCATCAGTATCATCATCATCACCACCACTACCACCATCGCCATCGTCTTTTTTAAGATAGACTAGAAAATGTATACGTAAATGGCTACTTAAACGTTTCTGTCTATTATGATTTCGACAGGTTATAACCAACGCTGAGGTTGTTTTGTACCAGTTCCTTGTTGTTGTTGCTGCTGTTGCTGCTGCTGTTGTTGTTGTTGTTGTTGTTTACCGACAGTAGCATAGCTTCTTACAGTTTAATGCCAACTGTGATACCAAAAGTCGAACAAATAATGAGACTGCTGCAGCCTTTCACCGTATGGGTTCGAGTCCCGTTCAGGGAGAAGGGCTTAATATGGGAAGGTCTTTCAGCTGACTTGAGGTGCGACGGTATTTCTACTCAGGCATTTGTCTTTAGCTTTCCTCCAAAAAAAAGCTGAACGTTGCTATAATGTTCATAATTGGTCGCTGTAATGTATTTCAAAACAAAACAAACAAATAAACAATGAAGTAACAAAAAGTGAAAATATACCTTTACCGAAAATATGCACAAGATTCTAGAATAATTTATTGATGTGTCAACTAGTTAAGCATAGTAATATGCAAAGAGTATGAGGTAGAAAAGTAGATGATGTATAACATGGTAACAAAAGAAATGTCATTGTAGGATCATTGAAGTTGTAAAATCGTGGTGCAAGAGCGTCCCGTTTCCCTTAAGAATTTGAAACAGCAAACTAAAATTAAGGAATCTAAGAAAACACAACTGTGCCTTTGTTGCAAAGACACTTTAAGATCACAAGAAACATGCGAATAAAACATGCATTTCAATAGGATTAGTTTTCAGATTTCACGATTGATTGTATTTAATGGAAGCTTAAATGCTTTAAATCAATAGTCATAAAACACCAAAACCTTTACAAAAAGACAATGAATCCAAATAAAAAAAA
Source organism: Sinonovacula constricta (assembly GCA_007844125.1). NCBI lineage: Eukaryota > Metazoa > Mollusca > Bivalvia > Cardiida > Solecurtidae > Sinonovacula > Sinonovacula constricta. The sequence continues at coordinate 46,152,636 of CM017571.1, forward strand.
CACTTTCTATTTTACTCAGTAGAAGCTTCTTCATCAATAGCTCAAATATCTATTGTTCATAGTAATTGTCCACAGTAAAAAGATCAGTCAAAAATTCGGAACGGTTAAAACCCTTACTGTTGCTGAATGTGCTCTTTTTGTTATTTAACCCTTTTCTGGAAGGTCTAAAAGGCGGACCAAGTCGTTTCGCAATCTGGTTAATAATATCGCCATGAAAGTTGCTGAAGTCAACAGTTGTCCCGACTCGGAGAAATGCTTTGATCTGTTTATGTTCGACATCAGAGGGTGACACGTGATCGAAATTGACAAGAACAATACTTTTTAAGGGATTTTTCTTCATCATATTCCACCCATACTTCCACTCTTTCTCTATCCAAGCTGATTCCTTAAGCACCAGATAGCTTTCAGACAAAATCAATAAAAAGTTTCGACTATCGTTCATTGTGTCAATAACGACATTATCTCTCACCTCACCAGGCAGTATGTCTCTGCATGGTACAAACACGGAATATCCCATATTATGTAGACACGGGACAAGCTTGTAATTTACCCACTTCCGGAGACTATCGTTTTCTTCGTCAATTGATATAAACGTGTCATACTTAAATTGCGGAGTTACGCTATTTGTATTTTGACGTCTGATTTTCATAAGCAATATAAATATCTCATAACGGAAAAGGTAAACACATGATGCGATTCCAACTAAAAGAAGAATAAAAACTGATAAACAAATTGAAATTGCTGTGAAAGATTGCTGGGTTTCATAACAATCAATCGTATCTTTCGTGAACTGCTCAATAGGTATCTTTTGTGCATCTTTCAAAAGACAAGTGAAAAGCGTCTTATTTTGTCTTTCAATACACTTTCGATTGACCCATGTTATCATCCACAGTGTGTCACAGGTACAGAGAATATTTAGGTTTGACAAATTTGTCTTGCAGATGTTCCGGTACTGAATATCTGGTGGTAACTCGTGCAGTTCGGGGTTGTTTGACAAATCCAAATACGACGAGTTTGGAAGGGCACGTATTGCCGTTTCACTGATAAAACTGAGTTTGTTCTGTGAAATATTTAGAAACATTATTCGATTAAAACCGGAAACGTTGACGAGTTTTGTGATACTATTTTGAGATAAATCCAAATTTAAAAAGTGAGAAGCAGTTATATTTGGAAGATAGTCTGGCATAGTCGAAAGCTTGACATTTGAACAGTTGACGAATACCGTGTCTTGACTTGGTTTATCCACACATTTGCAACCCGGTGGACAATAAGGTACATTGTCACAAACTAGTTTGTCTTGCGCAACTTCCATTACAAACTTTCCATTTAATTCATCTGGACTTGAGCAAGTTACGTTCATATAATCACGAAACAAACTTTTCAGGACGTCTAGAGACATATTAACAAACTCTTGACAGTGGCAGTCGCAATTTAAAGGCTGACCTCTGAAGTCAAACCCACTACTTAGCAACTGTCCAAGTTCGGCAAGACTCTTTAGATGTAGCAGTTCTTTTATATTAGGAAATGTTGTAAAGTTGTTGTTATTTATTGACACGAATCCAGGACCATAACTGTTATTTTTATTCAAAACGAAATCTAAAATGTTTGTCAAAGAAGTCACGTGATTTGATGAGAAATCAAATTGGCAAAATCTCTTCGTGGTAATCATATTTGTAACGTCAAGAGTTTCAAGTTGGTTGTTGCTCATGTCTAACGAGAACATATTAACATTAGGCGCTGACACAACGGCAGGGTCAATTGTTTTGATTCTGTTATTATTCAGTTTGACAATACGCAAGTATGTTACTTTATCAAAAGATGTGTTTGAAATATGCTCGATTTCATTATAATCAAGATAGAGTCTATCTAACCGTGTTAAGCAATTTATATCTGGTATCGACTTTATTCTATTGAATGACAAGTTGATTAACACTATGGAATTCCACAAACTGGACAGATTTGCCTCGTCGGTGTTTTGGATGATCTGACCAACAAAAGGGTCGTCATGCCAATTGCAGAGATTACCTGGAAATTCTGTAAGACCAAGGCCGTTATAGTCAATCTTGTAGACCTTGGACCCATCGAATATATCTGAAAACAGTGCAATAATTCCTCCGTCAACTGTTAGTTGTTCAATGTACAGGTTTTGTTCCATGCCTTCCCAAGTGGATCTGCTATTGCAGATGCAGCAACTTCCGTATTCGACCTCTTCCCCGTCTTCACAATTGGATGAACACAGGAGATCATCGCGAAATGGAAGCCAGTCCGGCGTCCATGCTGTCGTAGCAGTCCTAGCCGGAAGTGATGTTATTATATATGCCAGAAACAGAAAGTTCAGTGGTTTCTGAAACATAGTACGCATGTGGACAAATGCAGCATTCAATAGACACTCTTTATTAACATCTTTGTTCAACAGAAATTTAGGGCCGCATTTCCCCTTATATATTAGTTTATTAAGTAATGTAAACCAGTGAATAATAATAATATTAATAATAATAACAATAACAATAATAAAAATAATAATACAGCATTTATATAGCACTCTTTTCATAAGACAGTCTACGTTCAAGAGTGCTTTACATTACTTTGACATGCCTATTATTTTTACTCATACAAAACAAACAAAAATAAAAATAACAAATTAAATATCTATATAGTCTGAAAGCTATGGAACACCAACTGACTTAAATGTAAAATAACATAAAATAACAGTAAAATTTCTTCCTTCAAAGGGCAGTACATTTCATAGTCTTGGAGCATCATTAACAAAACTCCCGTAGCCATAGGTAGCCGTCCGGCATTTCGGAACAATCAACGTAGAGCTACTCTTAGATCTTAGTTCTCTGACAGATCGATATAACTCTATCATGTCCTTGATGTAGTCTGCACACTGACCCTTAAAGCCGACAGTCAACATTTAAAACTTAATTCTGCACTGATCTGTAAAGGGTTGATTTATAGTATTCTTCTACTCCTATGATTTATTCAGGCAGCTCCAAAGATTTATTCCTGGTAAGTGGGGCTTATATGATGTGTACATGAGCAACTGGACTATCACGCTCCTAACAGTCACACTAGGTCACGTTGAAATAATAATGAAAGAAAAAATAAAGCGGAGATTTTGCAGTCTTAGATATTGGATATTTAAATGGATGGATGGATGTTTTTGTTAGAAGCCTGTGGACCCACCCAAAATGTGAATAGGGATTTTTACCAGTGATACATGGAAGTCGGCTTTAGTCGTTTAAGTAAAGTTTCGTTCATTAAGAATCATAATATACGTAACTATGACCAGGTCAGCCAAAAGAGTTTATGACTTGTAATCAGTTTGATTTCGTTATATAATGTATATTCTTGAAATGAATTCAAAGAAAATAAAAGACAGCAATACTACTCATTCGAAATAATCAATTATTATTTTTGTGGAAAACGTATTTAAGTCTCATGAGGGTGTTTAAACGGCAGCACAAATTTAAGTTAGCTTTAAATATGTTCGGACATTATGGTGTCTTGTAACATTCCACTGTTCACTGTGTATTTTACCAAAACGCGACCACCTGTCAAAAAGATGAATGATGATTATTAGTGTTGTAACATACTTTAATAAGTCTAAACCGTGGTTACCTTAAAACGTTTGTAGTTTGTCCTTACCACATTGCCACTCTGTTCAACTTTGAGTCACTCTAATGAAATCATCTGAGCAATTTATCATTTTCATGCTGTTGTTGGTTTCTTTCCAATTTGAAAAGGTCACATAATACATTTTACTGCTTTTTTTGTTTTTCTTTCATACGACCAGACATAAGTAAATAAATCGAGCACAATAGACGTATTCGGTTCAGAAGACAGAGAATGTACCGGTAGCGTTAATTCAATCGATGTTTTAAATCGGCCGTTTTAATTTAGGGATACCAAACCCCACTAACTTAACTTAAAAAACGAATGTTTATGTTACCGTAAACAAATATGGCATTGATGTCGGGCATCAGACTTGTAGAGTTTCAAATCAAACAGTGGTGCGACGATGTTCGATGTGATACTGATAAAACAATTAGAATGTATGTGTGAAAGAAAATTGCACATCGCTAGAGGACTATGTGGATTATACAGATATCTTACAACATATATATACTATATGTCCACATTACATCTTTGTAAAATCTTGTCGCTTTATTGAGCTAGAATGATAACAACAATCATCAGTATGACTTCTTGTAAATGTCGGACGCACATGTGCAAACTTGTATGAGACCTGAACTGGCAGATGTTCAACTGAATCTTGAAATACCCGCCAATATATATAAAATCATTCTTTATAAAACGAATGAAACAATGTATTTATTAAATGTTAAGGAAGTGACTGGGGGTCAGTCGAGAGAAAACGCATTCGATGGAAATGAATATTATCTTAAAACATGAATTAAAATAATTATACTTTTAACAGGAAATGTGAAGAATCGATCTTACCTTCCACCCACGAGCCCCCATGTTTAATGTTTGAGGTCACACACCAAACGGCTGATGTGGCCAAGGTTCCGCTCCAAACTGATCTGAACGGTCGTGTTGGTGTGCTGGCTGTATTCCCTAATCGAATTGATTGAATATGTGTGAGAGATCCATTTATACCTTCAGTTTATCAGCAGTAAAAACCCAGCGAGACAAGCGAACCCGACACAGACCTGTTAATCACAAAAATATAGGAATAAAAATATTCATGTATATATATTATGTTGTTAATAAAGAAGATGCTGATGTAAAGTTCAATGCTAACTTATATTGATTGAAAGATTAGCTGTAAAAGTTGCAGTCAAACTGCGAAATTACGACCTCCCTGAAATGGGCCTGTATGAGCATACTTAGTATGCAAATGTTTCAGTGGCCTGTGCTGACCGTGATATTCTTGTATATCTGTTAGTTTAAACATATCTTATTTCAAACATTTTACATGATTTAACATAGAGTATACTATGCAAATGAAAAAGGATTGAAACGAAAGCTAAAGCTTATCGTGTTTCTCTCCCAGCACTATAGTGTATGATATGGCAATAGACTAACATTACATTTTAGATATAAGTAAAAAAGTAAAGTGTTCAGCAAACTAAAAAGATTAATACTGTATGTAAAAAGTAAGAAAAAAACAAGAAGAGAGTAATGAAAGTGCAATTTAGGAATCTAACTGAAATCCGTAGAAAACGAAAAGAAAAGAAAAGAAAAGAAAATTATATCTGTTGCATGGTAGGATTTGAGTTTGTTATAAGTACTCGTATTTTAATAGCATCCATGAACAGGGTTGCACGCTCTAGCAAATAACCAACTAGCTTTGACATTCATATAAACATATTAACCAAACATTCAAGACAATTGTTCATTCAGCTTAACATATTTGTTTTCAATGTGTTAAAATCATACATATGAAAATTCCATTTACAAATTCAATCAAACACCTGCATGACCCCTAGTTTGGTGTTAGATTTATTACTCAAAAAGAAATTTGTAATCTTCCTTCTTTTTTTGAACTCAGCATAAAAAATATAAATTAAAAAATATATAAATATAAAAAATCAACATATGCCTTTTCATAAGCCTTTACATATCATACATATTATATATAGAATGAAAGAAAAACGTCGAAATAGCCTAGGTGCCGTCCCATGTCACATACATGACACGCTTAAAGTTGGCTTTAGGCGACACACATGGCAAGTGTGAATCTATTTTGCGGGAGCTCATGTCACGTAAACATCGATCTTAGTAAAATTGCGATATTACAGATTATTGTGTGAAATTTAGAAAGTAAATGTGCTGATTCACTTGGATTTCCGATGTCACGTTGGTCTGTTGCTACACCCTACCCAACTCTCAAACAGTAGATGTAATAAGTATACAAGTTAAAAATGTATCCCGATAGCATCACAAAGCCGGTCTGTTCTTGGCGTCATATTTTTTATGTTCACTTTATTGAGACAAATATGCCTTTTACTACTAGAGAAATGTTTAATTTTAGATGTTATTTTCGGTTTAATGACATAGAACACAAAATAAAATACCGAATACAAAGTCCAAAAGCAATACCGTCTTACAGATCAGCATCTCATTTATTTATCAACAATTTACTATGAATATTTAGTGTCTTTGATATGTACATAAAGATAATAATGGAAAAATAAAAAAGCAAGCACTTGCCAACCAAATGCGAATATTATCTGCCTGCAGTAGTCCTATCGTGGCGATAAAACACCGTAAACGGTAATCTGCTCGTCGCTAATCAACGATGAAGTCAAAACATATTTTGTGAACCGAAGACCTTATGTGTATATTAACCAAGCGTTCGTACAAGTGGATCAATATTTGTATTCATCATAACGTTTTATATGACCTGTAGGCTGTAAATAGGCTAAACTGGAAAAGAAAAATCGATATGACACCTTACTCGTTGTTTTCTGCCAAAATTGAAAACAAAGATCATTTAAAGGACATTAAATGGGTTTGTAAGATTTATTTCTAAACATTATTACTCTGTCAGTTGCAGTAATCCGTATCTATGTTATTTACTTTTAGTTCAAACATAATTAAAATTAATTTCATAAACAATGATATGTACAATCCGTAATGCTTTATATAGAAAGCCGAGCTATTTTCTATACCCCACACAGTGTCTTATTGCATTTGCTACTTTAAAATTACGATTGCCAGATCATGTTCCAGTTAATTAAATGTCGTAAGTATGCAGCATCGAAGTCTAACGTTACCGAAAGTGTTCTGTAAAGAATGTTGTTATCTGGATTAAGATTCAGATCACAGGAGCGTAGTGTAGACACGTTCCATGTTATCACCAAATTTTGATCTCCGTGTGCATTGTTAGCTTCTGGTAGTACTTTATGTGTATTGAATTTATAGAAAATGCAAAAACAGAGACAATTTTTATGTTAACATAAAAGTTTCTGTAATTGGTTATTAGTGACTGTATTGTAAATTTTGTCCAATTGTAAAATCTATATTTTTCAAGATGTCGTTGTTTTTGTTTCTTGAACAAATGAAATTGTAGTTAATAATAATGATTAGGACAAAATCTGACATTTCTACGTCTTTTGTCTTTTCATTTAAATTTGATTTTGGCCTCTGTCGTTCCTTAAATTTAATTTTTAATGCAAATGTGAGCTTAACTGCAGAAACTCAAGAAAAACAAAGACATAATAAACAATGGGAAAACCTGCAATAGTAAATAAAAAAGGTCCTATCAAAATTACCACAGATATTTAAAACTACACTATTTCTAGACAAAGACAAACAGGGTAGATGTAAATGTGACCAAAAACAAAACAGAGACGAGACACAAGACACAAAAAGAAAAAAACAGCAGTTACCGCAAAGCAGATGGATATGCTGCAGCAATGATAATTAGGATTAAAGGAAGATATGAGCAAGGTAAAGTGAACTATAATTTGACAGGGCACAAGACAAAATTATGTACATGCCAGTCAAATGTAAGACCTACCAGGAAAAAACTGAGATGATGCAATTACTTATAGACAGAACAGAACAGAACATTTTTTTTTCAGATTTGTACTTATGTACATCATCGTATTATAAATACAATATACAAATATAGTATCCGGTTTAGTTATTAATTAATATAGAAGCAAAGAAATAATGATGACAATATATTAAGTTTTTTATGTGATAGTTGCATTATAAAAGAATAAATGAAACAACATTAGAGAATGAAATTTATGTATTATTAACGCTTATGTTCCTTCTTACTAAGGTTGCTTTCTCGTAAAAAGGGCGAGGTTAAGAAGTATGTCTTTTGAATCAAACAGCAAACACATTTTATATACAGACGGTCTATTATACAAAGTTGAGTTGAGGTATTTTCTTCTTAAATCAGTGTATACTGAGCATATACAAATAAAATGAAAGACATCTTCGATGTCTCTGTTATTACTTAGCAAACAGTATCTGCTTTCTCTAGATAAAGGATTTCTTGAAAATCGTTCTGTGTGAATTCTTAGAGAATGTGCAGAAATTCCCATTTTTGCAATAAAATGTCTTAGATCATTTGGTAAAATATCCAAGTATGGTTCGTAGCTTGGCATGCCCTTTATATGCCCTTTATTACATTATTACAATTCAATAAGCCATACCATTCTTGTGTAAAAGTGTCAATAATACGTTGTTTAAATATCAGAGGAGAAGAGCAAATCAAACAATTACCACCTTAGAACAGTTAGAAAGGTGCATGAACATTACACAACTTAATGCATGGTACAAACTTTGAAGTATGACGTTTTAACAATACACAGAAGAGTACATTTTGTTTTCCAGAGGCATTTACTTGTCGGAAGCTATATATGATATTACCATCTACATTGTGCCAAGATCATATATCATAACTGATTAAGCTTTTCAAGTTGTAAACGTTAGACATAATATATTTATGTAAAATGTGCTATATTTATGACCATTTCTCGAACGCCAGATTTTTTCCTCAAATAAATTAACGTTTATTTATTCTACATTTACAATTTAGCAAAAGCATGTAAAATTAAACAGCAAACATCAATTCCTCTCAATATTTAAACTATCAAGAGTGAATACTAGCACGTGAACATGTAACAAATGAAGTAAATATACTATACAGGTAGATCGAGTGGCATTTGTGTTAAATTCCAATTAATGGCGACTGGTGTATACTGTATACACGTGCAAACTGCACTGGAATAACGTCGACGTTGGATCTTTACGGTAATTTAGTAATAAGTAGGACAAAAATAATTTACCAGCTCTAACCTTATACCTATAACAGATCGACTTTTAAAAGGTGACCACGCTTCAGGAAGAATTATCTTTATGGGGGATTCATTGGGTTTCATGTTTAGTAATGCATTTGTATTTGATGGACACCTAGGACAATACACCCGGTGTGATAACATTTGCTCTATCGACCTTCGGTTTGATAAACCAGTCACGGATGTTCTAAAGGAATTTCAAGTGTTAAATGTAGGTCGAAACGTAGGCAAATCAACCTCCTGCAATCTAAATACAGTATTTATATTAAAGAAAATCACATTGTATTATTTATGCCCTGTCGTCTAATGTTTAGATGTAAATATTTTCGAAAACTGCATCATAAATCTATTTGTAATCGCAACATAGTTAAGGAACAAATAACTTTAATAAATTGTTGATTATAAAGACTATCGTGTACACAAATTTAGTTGTGGGATGAAATGACGACTGTATTTCAATTCAATTCAATCACGAAGTTGTGTGGGCCTAGGCTACAAGTTGTGTGGGCCGAGGCTACAAGTTGTGTGGGCCGAGGCTACAAGTTGTGTGGGCCTAGGCTACAAGTTGTGTGGGCCGAGGCTACAAGTTGTGTGGGCCTAGGCTACAAGTTGTGTGGGCCTAGGCTACCAGTTGTGTGGGCCTAGGCTACAAGTTGTGTGGGCCGAGGCTACAAGTTGTGTGGGCCTAGGCTACAAGTTGTGTGGGCCTAGGCTACAAGTTGTGTGGGCCGAGGCTACAAGTTGTGTGGGCCGAGGCTACAAGTTGTGTGGGCCTAGGCTACAAGTTGTGTGGGCCGAGGCTACCAGTTGTGTGGGCCTAGGCTACAAGTTGTGTGGGCCGAGGCTACCAGTTGTGTGGGCCTAGGCTACAAGTTGTGTGGGCCGAGGCTACAAGTTGTGTGGGCCGAGGCTACCAGTTGTGTGGGCCGAGGCTACCAGTTGTGTGGGCCGAGGCTACCAGTTGTGTGGGCCGAGGCTACCAGTTGTGTGGGCCGAGGCTACCAGTTGTGTGGGCCTAGGCTACAAGTTGTGTGGGCCGAGGCTACAAGTTGTGTGGGCCGAGGCTACAAGTTGTGTGGGCCTAGGCTACAAGTTGTGTGGGCCGAGGCTACCAGTTGTGTGGGCCTAGGCTACAAGTTGTGTGGGCCGAGGCTACAAGTTGTGTGGGCCGAGGCTACAAGTTGTGTGGGCCGAGGCTACCAGTTGTGTGGGCCTAGGCTACAAGTTGTGTGGGCCAAGGCTACAAGTTGTGTGGGCCGAGGCTACAAGTTGTGTGGGCCGAGGCTACAAGTTGTGTGGGCCGAGGCTACCAGTTGTGTGGGCCTAGGCTACAAGAAACTTGCACGCTCAACTTCTTTAAACCACAAACATTCTCCTGATAATGTTAACAGTTTCTGACACATATGAGCTCCGACCTGGATCCTAGTCCGCCACATCTCTCTGGCTGTCATTATCGAACCGGCCAATGTCAAGGTCAAGTATCGCCTCCTGTGTCCGGAATGTCACGGTCATCTCGCCTGTGTGATTCTCTGTCACAGGATAAAGTTGCAGACGGTCAGCTCCGGCGCTCCTCTCAGGCGTGTAGTGTAGTCCCGACACGCACGATTGCGTCGCACTCTTCCCACTATCGGTATACGCAATCGGAACACCTCGGATAATTTACGAATCATCTCTCGGATGTATGTAGGTAGTCGGATTACCTCTATCATTTCCCTAAATGGGACTTCTTTTGTGACAGAAGTCAAAACAAAGATGGCAGCCCGTATGACAGCTCACTATAGTACGATACCAGTAAAACTTCAAATTTATTTAGTGATTCATTTTCCTGCTTTAAAATGTTAATAGAACTAGAAACATCCTAATTTTCATGTCTATAGCTAACATCCGTTAGGCAATGTCGCCCTTCATCTCCCGTAAAAAGAGCATTACTTCAGAATCATTCTGACTTGCACGTGTCTGCCGACCTTTGGCTGGTTCTTGGGTAGGGGCTCGAACTCGTGCTGGTTGTTGAGTTGCTAGTGACACACAATGCCTGCAGTTTCTACGTCCTAAAAGCATCGTAAAGGTCCCAATACGTGCACGATAAAGTCCAATATCTACGCACATTTTATTTTACTTTTTCTTTGCACTTTTTTCTTTTGCAGAACAAATTGAACACTCGGTCATCATGTCAAGGGACATAACTCGATAATGAAATAATAATGTTTAACATGCTCTAGAGTAACAAAGTACCTAAGGTCCGTTGTATGTGCCCCATTGACAGAAGCGTGTACACATAATGATAAATACTATTAAAGAATATAACTGATTAAGTCAATGCTCTGAGATACAACAAATATAAATGTTTAACCTTTGACATTAACATGCATTAACTGTACACATTTGACACTGACAAAGGCAGGATTACATGCAACAGTTCACGTCATGTTAGGCCTGTATAAACAAGTCGACTGAAATGATATAAATTGGTTTGTGCGAATGATACAAAGTTTGTTGTGGTGTGGAAGGCAGAGTCCGTGAGAGAGTGGGGAAGTGCGGTACTCGCCCTGTTCAAAAATAATGCATTTATTCTCACCTTTAATAGTAGTCCATATTAAAAGGACTTAATTAAACAGGTAAAGCTCAAAGATAACACAAAATGTGCTATATCGACTGATATATTGATGTAATGTACCACCGTTAACGTAAATCAGGTTTCTTTGGGGTGGCCTTCAACCAATTGTTAACCATCGTAGAATTAACTCATTCATAACTTATAGATGTGACCGTTATTGATACATGTACATGGATATGGAATCACTGACTGAAGTTGTTTGTGACCGTTATTGATACATGTACATGGATATGGAATCACTGACTGAAGTTGTTGTTATTTACATTATGACTTACTTCACGAAATGATCAAATTAACAATTAACTATTTCCTTTTTTTAATCGATAACTTTGTTCGCTACAATCCAAAAATGTTCCCACACATAGTTGCATTATTTTCTCAAATTTAATATCTTTATATAAGCTGAAATACTTCTTAAGAAAATACATTTAAATTGTATGTACCAGTTTAAACAAAATCTTAATGGACCCACACAGTACCTTTTTAACTTTCTTTCCTACAATAAGCTTCTACGGTATACACTTAACTCTGATAATTTGCTGCGGTTGTATATTGTTCTTAAATCATGATATTGTGGTAAGGGTGGATGTTATCCTTTAATCGTGATATTGGTCCAAGGTTGCAAATTATTCTTAAATCATGATATTGTGCTAAGGTTGGATGTTATCCTTAAATCATGATATTGTGCTAAGGTTGGATGTTATCCTTAAATCGTGATATTGTGCTAAGGTTGGATGTTATCCTTAAATCATGATATTGTGCTAAGGTTGACTGTTATCCTTAAATCGTGATATTGTGCTAAGGTTGCAAATTATCCTTAATTCATGATATTGTGCTAAGGTTGGATATTATCCTTAAATCGTGATATTGTGCTAAGATTGGATGTTATCCTTATATTATGATATTGTGCTGAGGTTGGATATTATCCTTAAATCATGATATTGGGCTAATGTTGAATGTTATCCTTAAATCGTGACATTGTGCTAAGGTTGGATGTTATCCTTATATTATGATATTGTGCTGAGGTTTGACATTATCCCTAAATCATGATATTGTGCTATGGTTGGATGTTATCCTTAAATCATTATATTGGGCTAAGGTTGGATGTTATCCTTAAATCATGATATTGTGCTAAAGTTTGATATTATCCTTAAATCATGATATTGTGCTAAGGTTTAATATTATCCTTAAATCATGATATTGTGCTAAGGTTTGATGTTATCGATATGCTACTTTAGTAAATCAAAAACCCCGTCTCAGACTTTGTGATTGTTTGTAAAAGAAAAACAAATACAAAGATAAGCTTTTTTTTTTTTTTTTTTTTTTTTTTTTTTTTTTACCATTTGCAGTATTTTTTTTTTTTTTTTTTTTTTTTTTTTTTTTAACTTTATTTCATGTCACAAATTACACAACATATAAAGTACAGTCACAACATACAGACATATATTACACATTTCTTATCATATTAACATTGTCCATATAAAACAGATTTTCAGCTTAGATTTTTCAATATGCTTTTGTCTAACATAAAATAGTAAAGTAAACTGAATCTATATCAAGGACAGTATGGCTTATATATGTACCAAAACTTAAGTCTTTGTACAGTGTAATAATAATTTATGGAATAATCTATATTTCTAATATCAGAATCTTGTATTACTAGATCTTTCTGATGCCTGCACTGTCCTGATTAGCTATTTGTATTTATGGACATAACAAGCTAACTATAAGCTAACACATATTTACAAACAAACAACTAGAAAACAGCTAAAAAAATCACTGCTTTTTAACAAGAAAAGTTCTGTGGAATGCATTTAACTGTAAAGCTTGTTTTTAAAACACTTTATTAAGAAAGAAATGTGCTGTTTAAATAAATCTATTAATGAGCAGAGACTACGCTTAAATGTTTAAATAAGTTTATTTTAGGTGAACTTAAAGTTCATTATATTTTCTAAAAAGATGTTACTAGTAAGATCAAGACCATCAGTTGGTAATGTTGGTAAAATGGGTAGCTTTTCTTATTCTGTTAAAATATTGTTTATTAAGACAATTACAGGTTTCCAATATTGATTATGTGTTCTCTGGTTCAAACTTTCACTAGCAATATATTGATCAGTCTTGTATTGATTTATTATATATTTCTTAAATACTCCAACATTAGGGTGTTTGTTTTTATCTTTAGTTTTGAATACATAATATTTAGCTAGTATGAAAATCAAGTTGATAACTTTGTGGAGAGTTTTGTTTCCAAAAATAAGGTCTGCATCTGACATTGGAATGTTTAATGCAGGACAGTTGGTGTTAATAAGTATAATCAAATCTTGCCAAAAAGTCTTCACAATATTACATTTGCAGAAGAGATGAAAAATGGTTTCTTCTTCTAGGTGACATAACGAGCACAGATTATTATTCTTAATATTCATTTTTTTAAGAAGTGAATTTTTTCCTAATATTCGGTGGTTTATTCTACATTGGAACCACTGCAAAAAGGTGCTTACAAAGATAAGCTTAATATGATTACATATTTAATATGTTTCCATATAAAAAGTGCACTATCTGCTCTACGTATCATAAGGATTCAGTTGCATAGCAAAATAACGGTATATGGTCCCATTTCTCTTTATAATTAAGAATTAGTGTCTTATAAAAATATTTACTTTGCAGCAAAATTTAAATCCCATTTGTTAATTCACTTGACATATAACAAAATAATTTACCTAACATGTGTTTATTTTTTCTATAATTTATCGATCAAAACAGAATAAATAACAAAACAAACCTTTGTATTGTTTGTTGACAAAAATGCAATATTATCGTTTTGAAGCAGCAACAAAGAGAAGCTTTACATGCGTCGTACTATATTGTGCTGTCATCCTAGCTGCCATCTTTGTTTTGACGTCTGTCACAAAAGAAGTCCCATTCAGGGAAATGGCCGAGGTGATCCGACTTCCTACATACATCAGAGAGGAATATGGCACTGATTAGACCTAAAACATGAACATTTTGTGTATTTACATTCAGGGCCTGCATGTATGTAATTACAAGCTAATACAATGTCTTTAGGACTTCAAAAGTGACAGGTCTTGTCAGATTATAACCTTGACATTTCCCCATATTTATTAAAACTTCTTACAGTTTTTACTTGGGTTTATCATCATTCTGTCAACTATCCAGTATCAAGTATTCACAATTGTGTCTCATTCTCAATCAGTGCGTCATTTTCGTTATCTAATTCATTCAACCTGGAGGGCAAACCAATACGTTTTGAAATCTGTTCAATTGTATCACGTTTAAAATTGCTGAAGTCGACAGTTGAACCAACGCGGAGAAACGCCTTGATCTGTTTATGCTTAACAATAGAAGGTAATACGTGATCAAAATTGACAATGACAATCCGTTTTGACCTGTTTTTCTGCATCTCTAACCATCCATACTTCCACTCTTTCTCTGTCAGGGCTGTATCCTCCTGGACCAAATAACTTTCTGATAAAATCAACAAGAAGCTGCGACATTGCTTAATTTTATCAATCACAACTTGGTCTCTGACCTCGCCGGGCAGTATGTCTCTACATGGTATAAATAGGCAGTATCCCATATTTTCTAGACTGGGGACAAGGGTTTTATTCACCCACTTTCGGAGATCATCGTTTTCTTCATCAATGGAGATAAACGAGTCATATTCACATTGAGGTGCCACATTTCTTGTGTTTTTAGATCTGAGTTTCATGAGCAATATTAATATCTCATAATAGAAAAGGTAAACACACGATAGTACTGCAACTAAAAGGATAAGAAAGGCAGACAAACAAATTAAAATTGTAATTATGTATTTTTGTGTTCCATTACACTCGAGAATGTCTTTGTTGAACTGCTGGACAGGTAACTTTCGACCATCTGTCAAGACACAAGTGAAAAGTGTCTGATTTTGTCTTTGAAGACATTTCCTATTGACCCATGCTGTCATCCACAGTGTGTCACAGGTACAAAGAATATTGAGATTTGACAAATTTGTGTTGCAGATGTTCCGGTACTGAATCTCCGCTGGTAACTCGAGCAGTTCGGGGTTGTTTGACACGTCCAAATACGACGTGTTTAAAAGGATACCTGCATCCATTTCCTTGATGGCCTGAGAATTCAAGTTGTTGTAAGAAATATTCATGACACGTACATGATGAAGTCCCTGGATATTGCTAAATTCTCTAATAAAGTTTTGGGATAAATCAATACTTAAAAAATGGGAATCCGTTTCATTTGGAAGATATGTTGGCATATTGACAAGACCTCTATTAGAACAGTTGACGAATACTGTGTCTTCGCTTGGTTTATCTAGGCAGCTGCAACTCGGTGGACAAAAGGGTACCTGCGCACAGATTAATTTGTCTTGGGAAACCTCCATCACGAATTTGCCTTTACTTTCTTCTGGACTTGCGCATGTTACATTCATATAGTCCCGAAACATGTATTCAAGGATATCAATCGTCATGTTGACAAATTCCTGAACGCGACAGTCGCAATTCAACGGCTGACCTCTAAGGTCAAAAGAACTATTGAGCAACTGTCCAAGCTCGGCGAGACTGTCTAGACCTAAAAGGTTCTTTAGGTTAGGAAATATTGTAAAATTATTGTCATTCAGTGACACGAGACCAGGACCATAAGTGTGGTTTTTATTCAGGGTGATGTTGAAAGTGTTAGTCGTGGAACTAACTAAGTTTGATTCAAAATTGAATTGGCAAAAACGCTTCCGAGAAATCATATTTGTAACGTCGAGAGTTTCAAGTTGGTTGTTACTTATGTCGAACAGGAACATATTGATATTAGGCGCTGACACAACGGCAGGGTCAATTGTTTTGATTCTGTTATTATTCAGTTTGACACTACGCAAGTATGTTATATTAGCAAAGGATGTGTTTGAAATATGCTCGATCTCATTAAAGTCGAGATAAAGTCTATCTAAACGTGTTAAGCAATTTATATCTGGTATCGACTTTATTCGGTTTGATGACAAGTTGATGAACACTATGGAGTTCCACAAGCTAGAAAGTTTTGCCATTCTGGTGTTTTGGATGATCTGACCAACAAACGGGTCGTTATTCCAATCACAGATGTTACCCGGTAGCTCTTTCATGTCAAGGCGGTTATACTCAATCTTGTAGACCGCAGCCGTGTCGTAATGATCAGGAAGAATTGCAATAATTCCTCCGTCAACTGTAATTGATTCGAAGTGCAGATTGTGTTCTGTGCCTTCCCAAGCTGATTGGCTGAGGCAAATGCAACATTTGTCGTATACAAACTCATTGTGAAGTTGACAAAAGTCGTTACACTGGAGATCATCGCGGAATGGCAGCCAGTTTGGTTTCCATTGTGTCGTAGCATAGCTGTCCGAGACTGACGTCAGTATGCATATCAGAAACAGAAAATCCGTTGGTTTCTGAAACAACGCAAATCATAAGCCAAATGAAGTAATATACGAATATCATTACGATGATTTTTTAAATAACTTCAGTATAAGTGTCACACCTTACTTTTCTTAATAAAATGAACTTGTAATAAGATCATGTAAATCAGTATCAAAACGACATGCTGTCCTTGAAGCTTTTATAATAAATCAACAACATATGGCATATATACTATACATGTATATATCAAGCGTAGATCGTGCGTAACGTAATAGTGTTTGTAGGTGTTTGGTGTCAGTTATCTCATTTTCAAGGGGTGGGCTTAAAGGCACTGTTTGTCGGTGAGAAAATCCAAGTGGAACTGCGAGGCTAAAGATTAAAAAACTTAAAATCCCCAATTGATTCTTTTGTAGATTGACCTTTCTATGTGTTTATTTTAGTTATTTCTCTCTCTTTGTTTAATGTCTCGTCTCTGCGTTCGTTCATTACGTTTACATTTAGCCGGCTTGTTTGTACCTATGCCCAGTGCAAGTTCACATTTTAAATTGTACATTTACTTTTTAGGACCTTTTTTTTAATATTTTAAATCGATAACTAGGTTTCATATTTACCCATGCTATTAAAACAAAGAAGATTGTATAACGACTGTTTTGATACAAAGACTGCCATGTTTGCTATACTGATTACGAATACAGACAGTACAAGAAACATGCTGAATGAACCGTACAAAGCTGGTGTGTTGAACGCGCCAGCTCTGCCACCTAGACAAATGTTTGTCGTTGTTTTATAAGGCAATCGTTAATGGCCTCAGCCAACGGTAAGATTAGGACAGAAAAATTATAACAAGAAAACTATCCCTTTTTTACATCTCATTACATCGATAACAAACCGATGTGCAAGTGTGCGCTAAAGGGAGATAACCCACAACATTAGAATCATAAACATAACGATTATGTCCCTTATCTTCATTTTGCCGAACTATGCAATTGTAAACAATGGTAATCAAATCTTTGATCTTCATCCTGTTATCTTTTATCAATATAAAATTAGATCAATGAAATGCCAAAATATAACGTTATGTTATTTTCGTATATCTAATTTTGAGCTAAGTAGTTTAATACAAATTGCGATTTCGATGCGATCCTTGTTGCATTAAAGTTTAATTCTGCTAAAGGAAGAACAATTTCTGACTAAAATGTTGAGGAATCTGTCTAGCTAAAATGTTAAACGCTTTCGCAACCTATCTTATGTTCATTTTACGGATATTGGAGTTTCATTGGCTGGCTTTAAATGATATAATAACATTATTTTCAAAATAAGAAAGTGATTTGTGTAATTTACTTCACTTGAAGGTGGTATCCGACAGTTTAGAGCAAATATTTTCTCACAAATAACCCAGTAAGTCATTGTTACCTAAAAAGATCCTGCAAAATGCCATTCATTAATGCCCTGGGTCTGTGTGAAAAGTGAAACATTAGCCTACACTCCGATCGTCATTACAAGCAGGTATTTCCTATCTGAGCCTAGCAGAGATCATTTTCGTGCTTATTTATAGATTTGGAAAGAATGAACATTGAGAGTTAGTTTTTCGCAATGTGAAGTCGACCGTATCACATATAGCTTTTGTTCGGAATCGTTTTACTCAGACTAAAATATAAGTTCCCAGACAAATACTGTAACAAGCATTTGCTACAGGTAAACTGTCGGGTACCACCGTTAAAGGGGATATCCGACAGTTTGCCTGTGTCAAATACATGTTTCGTTATACTTTACTTTAATATTGGAGAATTGGGCATAAGTTTGACATAAACCCGTACTATAGTTTAAATTAAGAGATTTTGAACACAAATGGATTGTTACAGACAAAACTATTGGCAAAAAATCACTCTAAATGTTCCCTCTTTCCAACTCTAAAAAGAGCGCGATAGTGGTCTCTGCTAAAAACAGATACATACATCAGAGCGGATTACCTGGATGACTTTATAGTGTAATCGCAAATATAAATGGTCACGTGGTTTTCTAAGTTTAAAAATAGCTATTTTTGTAGCTTGGTTCCGACAGAAAACACCTGTTTGCAAGGTCGAGTGGTGATTTATTCTTGACACAGATCTAGGGCATCAATGAACAGCATTATGCAGGACCTTTACAGGTAACAGTGAGTTATTGGGTTATTTGAGAAAAATGTTTGGTCCAAACTGTCGGATACCAACTTTAAACGAGAAAAAGTGACAATAAAGGTCGAAACAAAATCAATTTTGATAAAGATTATGTGTTCCGGAACGGAAGTTAAACCAAATGTTACACTTTCGGTTCGTGTATATAGGAAAGAAAAGAACGTTATCTCTGCATATCGGGGTGAGTAAAAACTAGACGTACTCAATACAATAGAACATCAAAGTCTTGCGCAAACGAATGAAAATGTTAGAAAGATATTACTTCGAAAGCAATACTTCGAATAAATAATTCAAATTAGGACATATTAACCGAAAGCATAGGTCGTACAAGCAAATATGTGATAAGGAAAATAAAAAAGGTCCTATTAGAATTATAATCAAATCTAAACTACCTCCAGACAAAGGTATAGGTGGGGGCATACAAGGTTAATGTAAAAGTGAGGAGGGGACAAATACGAGACTGAACACACACACAAAAAACAGTTACTGCATTGAAACGGTCAGTCGGCCAAAGATACAAATGGGGTACTTAAAAACATGGTTTCTGGAGCTCCCCAACCTTGCACGTCTTGCCGGTTTTCCCTCAAACGGACAGCGCAAATAAAATCAATATTCCAGCAAAGTCAGACAGCTAACAGCAAACATGCATCTGGAGTTGAATTGATAAAATGAACTTATAAGAACACCCTTGATTTTCTTTATCTTAGATGAAACATTTCAATAATATACCGGTTAACTTATTTTAAGTGTTTTCATACTGCTATTATACTTTGAATCAATAACATCACTGCGATGAAATAACTTCGTTAATTTGCGGAATCAAAATACTTTAAGGGTAAGTCAGAAGGGTCAATGGAGCAAAGAAAGGATCTATGAGAAGAATAGCGTTAAGATAGCGTGACGTCGAACTGAACGCCTTTATAAAGTGGCTTTGGTTAGAAGAGTATACAGATAACACAAACTCACGGTTCAAATCGGTATAAAAACAAATCTGCGATTAATGGCGCACATATGGTCCCCATACGAATATCAATTAGGTGGTCTTGTCTAAATAAAGTGTCAACCGCATTTAATGTAAATATTGTCTAATATGAAACATAATGATCCACAAATATCCATACAAGTCTACGTGGCAAACCTTCCAAGAAAAAAGCATAACATAAGATTGTAACTTTACAGCAGCTAGAATATTTATTGTGGATATTATTAACAAAGCTAGCTGTTCAAAATGTAAAATGTTAAGCGTACCTTCCACATGCTTTCCTCCATGTTTAATGGTTGAAGTCACTCACCGAGCAATTGGTGTAGCCAAGGATACGCTCCGATCTTATTTAAACTGTCGCCTTATCGCAAAACAGTTTTCCTGTTCGAAAATTTAAATTTAAAACAAATGTTTGTGAAAAGCACGTTTCCCACACATGCGATATCCTTTCACCAACTGACGAATATTATCACTTGTTAACCCTGTTAAGACGCTCACTTCCGCCTATGATTGTCTGAAGTCAAAGAAACAACGGGGCCCAAATCATTGCTAGCTAATATGCCAAATGATAGAAATGTACATTTTGCTGAAGACAATTGAACAGTGGTATCAGGTAGTTATCTTTATTTAAACTCAAAAAACATATAACCAATCATGACACATTTTTCGTTATATCGTCTTCCTGGAAATCGGCGCCTTATGGCCTACCAGGTGTCAGTGTGCAGTAAAACTCGTGAGTACTTCCCCCTGATTAGCCCCCAACGTCAGTATTTATTTCAAATGTGATTCATGTTTTGTTTAAGTGTACGTTGTTCTCGTGTGGGTGAGATTTTGTACAAGAGTTGGAAGTTTTCTTTTTTATCATAATCCTTACCATTAAACATTGCACCAGCCACTCACGTACCGACAACAGCTCATTTGCTTAACTTACGTTCGATTTAACGTTTAGATAATTCTTGAAAGAGAATTCTTTAAAATAATGCAGAACTTGCTTTATAGCATTACTCTATTTATAACTTATATTATAGCTGTATCTACAGTAATGATAAACGACCAGTTCAGTTTGGTAAGTTATTGCAGTATTTTTATTGCAGATGGTGTATTTTTGTATTTTACTCGTATTGTTTGAATTGTTTCATGTCTGTTTTGTAACCGCGAATGTTTGTATTGCTAAATTCTACGTTATAATATCTTCGACAGTTGATAATGTGGCTGTATTTATTTATTGTGTTATTTAGTATTCGCAGGTTTTCTTTCGTAGAGCATTATATTTTTTAAAAGTCTCTAAACATTGCACGGACTGGGTTTTTTAATAATTTGACTCCCACCACGACCCGTAACATCTATATTTTGCAACTATCCTCACCGTGCATGTTTATACCTTAGACACTGTACAATAGACCTATTACTGGAGATTGTTTGAGGTTCTGCAAGGCTTGGTATAAAAGTGCATGAAAATTTATACGAAAAATTACAATTTATAATAGTGTGCAGAAAATAATGTGTAGGTTTTTTGTAGACTTTATGTTCAATTTGTTTCATGGCCATTTATTATTGTATGATTCTTATAGTATTTCCCAGCTTACTCACTTGCTATAAACCGGGCACCTTAGAGAAGCAAGGGGTATTTGGGACTTTTTTCTACTCTCTTTTTTAAAGATGCAGCTTTACGTCGGATACATATACGACTTAATGTCAGTATTTTCTCCGACATAATATCTACATGTTATTAGTTGTACGGCTTTACTAAGCGATATGTATACGGTTTGTTATGTTGCAACAAAAGATTACGGCCAGTGTTTAAACACTAGTCGTGTATATACACCATAGTTTTTGTTGTTGTTTCCTTAAGGCAGTTGGCAAATATTCACCTCAAGTATAGATAAAGTCTGGGTTCATCTTCTGTGAAATGACGTGCATATTGATAAATTAGTCACAAAATCATGTCAAAGGTTTCGAACCTAATGCCCAAGTATCAAAACAGGACTATTCATGGTACGTTCTACTAATTGCGCCACGCGAATTTCACAGATGAGACCATGTGCAGGTGACATGTTCATAAAATAATTTGTTAATAAAATATTGATCAATCGCGGTTTTGGTTTGAGTTAATACGTACAGTAGTGTACTTTCGTCTCTAAAATTGGCATAGAGACGTACCAAAATAAATATAATATAAAAAAAAAAGGATACGTTGAATTAAGGCTCACTTACGGAGCATGCGTAAACCTGTGATCTTATTGATCAATACTAGAATCTGTTGAACAGCTTGTACATTTATACTGTTCATAGATTTGGAAATAATGGCATTTTGAGTGATCTTTTACTATTTGCACTATCTTGCAAGTGAGGTAGTGTCCAAAAACGTCTTAACTTGGACTAAAGTATGAGTTTATGCTGCAAGTAGGTCGAATTTCTCCAAATAAATGGTAAGATAGTGTAACATGTATTTTATATTGGTTTTTAATACCACCTCATAAATCATTAACATTGTAAGTCACACGCTAATTGACTAGGGAGCCTCCTTGTGTGATTTAATTTTTAATGAAGAAATTCTTCTGTCAGGATTGTCAAGAGTGTTATGTCACCATCTTCAAGATCATGATAACAATTAGCATCATAAACATTATCACCGTTCTTATCATCATCATAGACATAGTCATCATCATCAAGCAAATTTACCATGTCATAGATCAAGCTCAGTTATGTCATTTGTAAGATTGACGTAGTAAGGTATAACATGTAAATATGATGCTCTTCCATCTTGTAATTGAAATGCATGCTAAATGGGATTCTTACTATTTTACTACATTTTAAAAGTAAGGCCAGTCTGAGAGATCCGGTTAGAGAAAGTCAATAAACAACACACACATGTACAAATCAAACTTTAATATACTTCAACAGTAGAACAAATGCCTGTAAATCTGCTTAGATATAATAATAAATGCGATCTGATTACATATAATTTCGCACGTGCATGTCATATTCTTATAAATTACACATTAATGTACAAATATATAATTATGAACAAAAATTAACAAAATAATGTCTATGCTGTATTAAACATGAAAGTCATAAAAATGCAAACTCTTTATGATAAAAATGGCAAGGAATGATGACTTGAACATGGTGATACTCAGGCTTGGGCTTCAGAAACATGAGTATCGTACCGATAAAATATGGTCACATTTAAACAGTCCCATGATTACTGCTGTAGAAACAGACCTAATCAATGACCAGGTAGAACCACAGGCGCATCACAGGTCAACTTGAAGATTTCGTTTCAATGACATTTGAAGGAACCGCACTTTTTCTTTAGCAATAAATCTGTGACGCAATATTAACATTTTTAATTACATTTGTCAATGACATAATTATAAAACATGTTATCAACTTATCAATTATTTGTTTATTATGTTTAAGTTATATCAGTGACAATAAGCGCTAGAGACCGATACAAAAACAACACATTTTCATGGGGCTTCAAAAATAACTTAACAACCGATTCTCACGACCTAAGTCGTCATTAAAACCCTGGTTTCTTTACATGTAGTAATCAAACAAACCTATTGCCTGCTAGCAATTGCATTCCCAGTCAATATTATTGATAAAAAGCTCTTCAGCAAATGGTGTATATCGTTATCAGGCAGCTCTTAGGTGGAGTCGTTGGTCGGGATCTACACGTTCAGCTTATGCTTAATTAGTTCATAGTTATAAGGCTAAAAGTTGAAATTATCGCCGAGAACACAATAATAATTCAGACTAAAACAAGGTGTCGCTACAAGCGGTCTTTAATCATGCATTCATGTTTGCATGGGTATTTGTATTAACATTTATATTATATCATGTTTTTATAAAGTGCCAATACATCATAAAAGTCCAATATCCAATTCGCTTACTATATAAAGCACTTTGGTACTAAGTTACATATTCCTTGCTTTAAATTTAGCGTACGAGAACAAAATGTTTTGTTTGTTCTCAACTTCTGACCAATATTCACATCGAAATTAACGTTTATTATCATCCCCGCGACGTTAGGCTTTGAAAGAAGAAGATCCCGTTCAAACACCGAGATAAATTAAACAAACAATCGTTTAGAGTGGTATAAAGGGAAGTAAATGTTAATATGTCGGAACCTCTTTTGCATGAACATTAGAGGGGGGTTAAATATGTTGTGCTTGCATCTAAGCTCACTGTGAAGACCTTGTTACCGGGAAATATGTAATGTGTGTCTCGTTTAGACGTGTACTGCGACTAAGCAGCTACATTGCGAGTCTTAATTCGAATTCCTGTAAGTTACCAACTAAATGATTAACTCGAAAACAAGCTTGGCTTAAGAATTAATCGACATATTGATGTTACAAGTATGATTAACCCACCTTGTGAATCTGTAATATGTAACTGTGTATAGAGGTCAAAAGCAATGCATGAATATTTTGACCATAAGTTTTAAAACAAAAACATTTACTTGTAGCCTTTAAGCAGTAATACAATAAAAGTTTATACAAAAGAAATACATCGTCATTGTTAGTAGCTATAGAATCTCGAGATAACCCTGGATTTTGTAATAAAACACATTCAACTCATATAAACAAAACATTGATATGTATCGGTATTAAAAACATTGACATCAATTGGACAGTATAATTCATCGAGGTGGGACTTCTTGGTTATGACATTAAACTAAATTCGCCAAAACTTCTGATATATATTTAAACGAAATATATGATCAAAAGATTTGCCTTGTTTAATATTATACAGCTCGAATACACAAAACATTCTCTTCAGCAACATGATGATCTAAAAAGCATAACTGTAGGGAAATCTTATTTATAAGCAGCTATAAGTTGTGTTCTTGTACACTGGTCTGGACTCAGTCTGCATCATAATCTTTAATGCAGACTAACTGGCTTAATCGACCATATATGCACGTAAATCAGTTAACACATGTGTTATAGCACCGATAATCTCTTGCGGTTTTTATTTTACCTTTGTGTTGCTAGCTTCAATTTTAATTCTGACTTGAGTGACTCTAACAGTCATATATTACCATTTGCTTCAGTATCATGTTAAGCTGTTGTTTGCAATATGCATTTAGATCACTTACATGCAATCACCATCCTTCCCTTATTAATACCATTACACATGTCGAGGTTAGACGAATATTGTATCATTTTGTAAATATTTATATAAAGAGTCTACAAAATATGTTCCGCATAATGAACTAGGCGAAGTAACTTTCAATGGCAGAAACGTTCTTCTGTCACGGAAATGAAGACTACATTATCTCCCCTGGTTTAGTAGGTTTGATTTGTGTATGGCACAGTACAAGAAAAACATCGACTCAAGGGAGGTAACCGAGAGATTGTTCAAAGTCATCTTCTCTCCCTGTATTTTCTGTGTGAAGGTAAGCAAACATGTTGGCAATCTCCGCGTCCTTGGAATCGACGTGTTCGTCGGAATGTTCCGAGCCGTAACTCCGATTCTTTACGTCAGACTTGGACTTGTACCCGCCATTCCACCCCTGCTGACCAGACTTCACGAACTTGTCTTTTTCCTCCTCATACGACCATTGTCTCTGTGGCCCTGAGTCGTGTCCTTGAACGTGTCTTTTGTCATTACCGTATCCGTTCCCGTAATTATACCCATCACTCTTCACTCTTTCCTGATCACCGCCTCGCGAATTTTCAGCTCGATGTTCTACGGGAACGTACGAACTGTCCGAAACTATTCGATCTTTACGTCCGTCGCCGTACGGAATCCTTCGGTCATCATAAGGTCGGTCGTCGTCATTAACCTTAGTCGTGGGATTAAAGTTATAAACAGGTGGTTTCTCTGGTTTGTTTTGGTCTTCAGAAGTGCGTGGGGATACAGGCTTCAGCTGGTTCTTAGCCCCGGGAATGGGCAGACTTGGGAGCACCCTGATTCCAGCGTGACGATGGGGAGGAACCTTTGCTACAGGCTTTCCCTGATTTTCCGCTTCTAGCCGACTTTCTAAATTGGAGAAAGAGTATACGTTTTCTTCCTCCTTTTCAGGAGAGTATGCTCTTGGCGACCGTTGCGAGGGCTGGTTTCTTGTAGGGGAATGCCCTCGAGGAGGTGACCGGCCGCGAGGACTTGTGACTGGTCCTGGACCTGGCCCTTGGCGCTTGTATATGGGGTCACCATATGGCTGTCTGGAGCTAAGCTGCTCTTCCCTGTAGCCTCTTGGTGGTCCACTGCGGTAACTATCTGGAGAAAGCTCTCTTGGCCGATTAGGGGGGTAGTTTCCGGTATATTCGGGACCTCTTGGACCCTTCCCCATCTGTTTACCGTAGTCGGTATCGCCTCCGGAGCGCTGCCGTTCATGCGTGATTTGATTATCGAACTCATACTCTCTGCCAAGTGAGTCTCTCTCGATGTATACACCAGTGCCTGTTTTTATTTCAACAGACCCTCTTCGTGGATATATAGCCTTATCACCGCGATTGTCTCTCGGAACTTCACCACGGCCCCGCTGCAGCCCTCCAGCATACCTATTACGTTCATCAGGGTCGCCATACCGTTCCCCGGGACCCCGTCCGTAATCCGGCCTCACGTCCCTGTCAATCCCTCTTCCTTGGGCGGACCCATAGCTATCCGGCGGTCCGCGATCATTGTTCATGAAATGATCCTGTCGTAGTTCCACACCGCGCCCTCTGTAGATCTCATAGTGCTCGTTGGAATCACGTTTATTTACAATGTCTCTTGGAGGTGCACCAAATTCCCGCGGAATTACATCAGGGTTCGGAAAGACATTGTCGTATCGGCCAGAAAGCAGAGGGCCGCCGGGCGGATGGTCTATGTACTCCCCAGGAAAATGCTGGTACCTCTGAACCATATTAGCCATATGGAGCGCATCCTCAACAACAGGAATCACGAACATATGCAAATCCACTGCTTTCACGCCGGTGGGCCGTCGCATCACACAAGCAAGCATTGGCGGATGGGAGATTTTCGTAAGATGTTTGAACTTTTTGTCTATTGGCTCAAACAACTTGTCCTGGTTCGTGTTTATGGCCTTTGTCTCATCGATAGGAACAAATGCACCAGAAAACTTTTTGTCCTTATGACCTATGGTCACAAATCTCACCGCCTCGATAAAGTGAATAGACGGTATGGGATAAAACTCCTCTTTATATTGTCCTGTTGTCCCGGTGAAAGCTAACACGATTCCTGAAGGGTTTATTCGAATGGCAACTTCCGGTCCGAGTTTGTTATCAGCCGATTTGCGGAAGGCAAAGTATTTTTCCCGCAGCGGTTTCTGGATAACTCCCAGGCCGGTGGTGCCCTTGTTCAGCATGGCACTCCCGAGGTAGTACGCTACATATTCCGCCTCCATCTCGAATGAGTATTCTACCCTTTCGCTGCCTTCGGAAATGAACTGATCGCTGTCTGAAAAATACACACACAAAATTTGGTAAGAACTAAGAAGGGAAATTGTGTTGATCTTAGTTATACTATGTCCTTTCTTGCTCGTAAACCGTTGTTTCCTTGCTTATTTGCATCGTCTTAATTTAAGTATGGGGCACGAAATCGCATAAGTATGGAGAGTAAGTCCTTTATTACACACTTCGCCCATTTAGTTAGTTTTGTTTCTGAAATATATTGTTGCGACCAATTATGATCGTTATAGCAACGTCCAGCTTTTTGGCGGAGGAAGACCCCAGACAAATGTATGAGTAAAATTACCGGCGCTCCGTTAGCAAGCTGAAGACCTTCCCACATTAGGTTCTCGCCCCGAACGGGATTCGAACCTACGCGGTGAGAGGCTAAGCAGTCAGAGGATTTAGCAATCGGCGACCCTAACCACTACGCCACGAGCGCCCATGGTTAATTAATGGTTTTTGCCGTACATAAATTATTTTAGTAAGAATAATATTAACAATTTTCAAGGATATTGCAAATGTATACATTGCTTATGTGTACAAATATCATGCCAAATACTCGGGCTTACAAAACGCTCGCTGAGTTTTGAAAACACATACATGTAAGCTTAAAAAATTCCAAGCAGTAATTTTTTTCTGTTGACTGCTGAGTTTGAAATTAGGTCCCCTTACTGAGTATATACATATAGTATTTACTGCGATAAAGTTGATCTCGAGTCAGACCACCCCCACCACCAACCCACCCCCTACCCCCACCACCACCACAACCAACCCACCCCCTACCCCCACCACCACCACCACCACCACAACCAAATTTTTTTTGGATCCGCCGCTGGGCCATTCTGTATACGTGACAGTAACGAACTGTTCGTAGTACTCGGAGAAGGTTAGTATGTGGAAGATAACAACAGGTTATATAACAATGTGGAAATGATGTCCAAGAAACATCACCGCTCATGGAATACCTGTGGATATACCGGTGCCAGACGTTCTGTGTAAGTGTATGCTCTATGACGCTATTAATGATTATGTGATTTCTTTCCTTGTTTGTTTCTTTCTTTCTCTTTTTCTTGTCTTTCTTTTCTTTTTTCTTTCTTTCTTTCTTTCATTCTTTCTTTATTTCTTTGGTTGTTTGTAACCACCTTTTTCGACTTGAGAAAAAATTATATACACGACGAACAGTGTGCACTCTCCCATGTGAATAGAACTCTTTCCTTTCAATTGGAAATGGGAATCAATGCATTTAACAGCATGTATAAAAAGCAATAACACGAATACAGTATTAAAGACCAATGTTCTGAGATTCTTAAATGGACACTTAGACACAAATGGTGTTAACAGAACTTTTAGTGGGTGGTATTTTGATGAGCGTCACGTATAGATGTACCACCGCACTTTAAAACACAATAGCAACGTTTAGACATACCACGACATATGACACGACCAAAAGGATAGAGATGTCACTTCCAATAAGCCCAAGAAGGTGTTGATTGTGACGTCTTGTTGCAACTATTACTACCCTACGGCATTATCGCTGTTAATACTAAAACAACCCTTTATGTGTTTGTGTATAAGTGTGCAAAATATGATGTGAAACCACACCCACCAGGTTCACTAAACAGGATAAGTGCAATAGCAATGATGTAAAATATACGCGTTTACACTGAAGTTATAAAACACTGCTGTCAGTTGATACTTAAAACGTTATAATGATTATGATGATCAAGATGGTGATGATGATTTGTAATGGTGATTTATATTGATGATGATGATGATGATGATGATGATGATGATGATGATGATGATGATGATGATGATGATGATGATGATGACGTTTGTGGTTGAAATACATCCCAGCGACTAAATATGGTCATTATTGCGACGTCGCTTATTTTTCTGGCGGAAGAACCTAGCCAAATATATGGGTAGGTCCACCAGCACACCGCAGTCAACGGGAAGACCTTTCCGTAGTAGGTCTGTCGCACAGAATGGGACTCGAACCCACGCGGTAAGAGTCTTAAGAAGTCAGAGCAGTTGTAAGTCGGCGACTATGATGATGGTGGTTGTGGAAATAGTGGTGCTGCTGCTAGTGATGTTGAGGAGGAGGATGAGGAGGACGATGTTATTGTTGTTGTTGTCGCTGTTGTTGTTGTTTTGCATAACATATTCAAATTTGTATTTTCCCAGACCCTCTAGCAGACGATACCGAGGTTCAAAGCCAAATCAAACCCCGCTGTCTTGGTAAATATATATTTATCTACTCTACTTGACCCAATAAAAACGTGACAACAGGTTCTTGAGTTCTGTAATGACAGGTTTTATGTCGTTTTAATGTTCTTGTTTCATTTGAGCGCCAGCATCGACACCGGTCCGATCCAGGGCCTGTGTAAACAAAACCCAACACCTGTCTGGGCTTACACATGACATATGGCTTTTTTAAAAGGCATGCACCTTAGGTGAGTGCTTAAAAACGGTCAAGGTAAGTACATGTCGAGCACCCGCGTTTACTAGGATATTATTTATTGACATTCACCCTTAAATTCGTAGTTATAACTTCATGAATATGTTACGAGCTGTATGAATGAGGATTTAAATGACAAATGGCGCAGATCTGGATCATACTACTCACAGATGTGGCTGGCTAATCTGGATCTACACAATTCCCTTTGCCTAATCAGCCAAATGCACAGCCCCTTAAGAGATCAAAACAACTTGCTCATTAAATTGATGCAGTGCGACAATTACATGCTGAAGAATGCAGACAAATGATGTGTTTGTCGTAATAATTCTGATGATCAATCTTAAACTTCACCGAGTTGTACACATTTTCTAAAATGTTAACGGAAATCCACAAAAAAGCAGCTTTAATTGATGTCATTTATCATCATTTGTGTTCCATTGTCATCAGGGTGTCTTCCCTGTCTTATCGTAAAGTGTAATTAAATCTCAATTAATTTTTGCTTTACATTTTTATTGTTGATTTTAAATAGTATTTTATCGTAATTAAAGGTTTGTTAAACAGATGGAGTGTCTATGACAAATATTCTGTTTATGCAATCGACAAGAAAGGATTATCAACACGTGCAGGACAACGGCTGTCCAGTTCCTCGGGTTTCTTTAGTACTGGTTTCTTTATTGTGTATTTTGAACTAAGTGTTATGATTTAAAATTCTCATTAATGCATAAACAAGCTGATCTAAGTTATATTAAATGTAGTGTAGCTGTATCGTTTATCAAAATAACATTTTTTCTTATTAAAGTTATTATATAACAGGATAGTATAACAGGATAGTATAACAGGATAGTATGCGATATGAAACACATATGCTTAAGATCACTCAAGAAAACACGTGCATAACATGTAGCGCACACGCACACATGTGTTGTCTTTGGACAGTAGTTGAAAATTATAAATTTATCATAACCAAAAAAGTGAATTTAATAAATTGTTAATACAGCATACGTGAATTTCATTATTTTATGTGTTGTTGATAGAAAAATAATTATTATTGATATGCTTCAGCGTTAATTGAAGAAGCACGTGTCGTTCGGGATTTATATTCGATGGTATGTAACTGTATTATATGACCGAAAAGTGGACCGTACACCCCTTACAATACACCTGTATAGTAGCAAACAATGCACTATTTTAGATGTTTCCAATGTTTGTATTGATCACACTTGATGCATAACAGTAATCAGACAGACATGGTTCTGTATTGTACTTTAATTTAGTTGACCACAAGCTGGCTATATAGATTCAGTGCGTATTTACCCAGTTCCTTTATTGCGCTGTGTGAACCGCCCATTGCTGTGACCGGCGTTAAATCCAATTACAGTTACACAACACGTTTCATTCCGGCACAGAAAATGTCGTCCGTTCAGTGTTCACAACATAACAACGATCAATTAACGACTCCAAAAATAACAGTTAACCGGTGCACTCTCTCGCCTTGCATGCGGGCAAAAATGGTCCACAAATGCTATTTCCGAAGACGTTTATCTTAAAGACTCTAGCGCCATAGCACTAAATCTGAGTAGAAATATCTTCAGAGCAAGCACTAAATCTGAGTAGAAATATCTTCAGAGCAAGATACAGTAACTTGTCAGCGTCTCTTGTAACACTGTTGACCGGCTATTGTTTACAAGTTGAATACACAAAAAGTTTCAGACGACTGTTGAAGGTTTTGCGGCAAGTGCACGCAAGAGACGTCATGTTACGCGAAGTCTTACTTGTCAACCGGACTACATCCATCAACTCTCAGAAATTTACGCGATGGCTCATGTCACGTGACACACGAGACTCCCGTGCTGCTGTCGTGCGGATCCACTATTAACTATGCAAATTGGGTGTCTGTGTAAAAGGTAAAATGATGTGTATCCGATATTACACCAACGGTATAAAGAAACAAGATGACTAAGTATCAACGGCACATAGCATTCACCAGTCAATTAAATCAATAGTTTCATCTGAATTGATACATATTTAATAAATCACAGTTTTATCCTAAC
Organism: Sinonovacula constricta; assembly: GCA_007844125.1. Lineage (NCBI taxonomy): Eukaryota > Metazoa > Mollusca > Bivalvia > Cardiida > Solecurtidae > Sinonovacula > Sinonovacula constricta. The sequence goes on from CM017571.1 coordinate 46,184,509, forward strand.
TATACTCCACAAATTGATGTGGTGAACATTTTCCAAACCTCGTCTTATTTTTCCCCTCTCATTTTTAGCACTGTTGAATAATCTCATTAATGTAAATACGACCATCTGTTGTTCGCTGTGTCACGTCTGAAAATAAATGCATGCTCTCTCTGTTGATAGAGTTGGCTTTAAAAGTATCAGTACATGTATATTGAAACTTACATCGATTCATCTGTGCTTTGTACATGTATTTCAAAGACACTGTTGTGCCACCATAACCTTCTGTCGCTGTAGTGGGGAGGGGGTGTATTTCAGAGTTGGCTGATGTGAAATATTGCATTTTAATTTAGGTCCATCAAGTTTTTTTTATTATCTTGCCTTCACAAATACTAGCAGTAATTAGCATACGTGTGGGTATGAAATAAACAAAATATTACATAGTATAAAACAATGTTTGGGGTAAATACTAGAATCATTAACAAAAATGAAGTATGAATCTTAACCAAACTTGCTCTAAGTATGCAGCAACGAATATTTAACTTTGAATGATAATGCAAAGAGATAATCAAATAACGTTTGTTAACATCATCGACAAATAAGTGATGTCACGTGTTTACTTGTGCATCATCTTGCCTCTGAGTCTCATCTTCCCCACCTCCATACCCCATTTATTTCTACGCGACATTATACAATAGTTTTATAGTACAATAAAACCATTTCCTAGAAGTTTGTTTTATTTTTGCACCGACAAAAAGTAACACTTATCAATAACCCTTTTAAGCCCGAAAATACGCGCCCAAAACAACGACTTCCCTGCGAGTATTGTTTCAACGAGTTTATCGCAACAGCAACTATAATGGTATACGGTAAATCCTCCATAGAGAGAGACCTCAGAACGAACGGCACCTCATTAAAGGGACATGTATAAGAAGAAAAATAAAACAGTGGTAGTGGTCCTGTTAGCAATGATTCGCTGTATACTTTTCTATAATTAAAGTCAGGAAATAGATATCAAAAAGTACAACAGCCGCAAGCATTACCTACCGAATGTATGCAAACAACATGTATATATTTATGATGTGGCCTGTTGATGTTATTTATTAATATACATGTATAAATAAACATTCTTTCAAAGGCACGGCGGTGGTACTTCAGGATAGCGATTACGATAATTGCGAGGCCAACACTTTGATAAAAAAATTACCAGTATCGATGTTTTTGCACGTTGTTACTGTTATCGTCCTTGCTGTTGTTGTTGCTATTATTTTTTATGTTATTGTTGTGAGCATATAAGTTAAATGTATTTGCAATTATTAAGATTGTTGTTCGCCAGGTATTCATAATTATTCTACGGAATGTGTCAAAATTTTATTTAACGTCACAAAATTTCTGGAAAAAAAAAAACATTTTGTGCGGCGGAATGGAATGTTCTAATTTAGACAATTAACTAATGCCACATGCAAAGAACAGCAATAATTTATATTTTAATGTTTAGTTGCTGCAAGATGCGGTTATGTTTAGAAATCCTAAACCCATTGTCATACCGTCCCTTGATAAATGATACGTTCTTTGTTTTGCTACAAGGCTTTCCAAAATGATAAATGTTTACAACAAGTAGAATAATTAACACGGAAATCTTATTCGCACGTTTGTTACACGTATCGTAGTGGTCCCAGCATCGTAAGTTATCTTTCTGTTGAGCGTGTCCTTTTCCCCCAACTACTATCAGTTTACAACTCAAGCGATGTCATTTTATACGCTAGTCGTGTCATAGACATGTTGCATTGTCTTCCTCTTTACTAGCCCTCAAAATTTTCAGACATATGCGTACAAAATACAAACAGTTGTAAAGGCATAATGCTACAGAAAATAGTGTAGGACCTGGTCAGACATTTTCCAACTGGAACTGGCTGATCTGGATATACACTGTTTACTTAATCCTTTTTAATTTTTGTTCGGCAGGATCAGAGCAGGGTCTGGTTGTTATGGCAACAAACATATATAGTACATCAACTAGAGTTTATCATCGACTTTTTTATATACGTCAGGGTTATTAGATGGTTGACGTTTAAAAAAGAGCATCTGTATATGATGCCTATTTTCCTGAAAGAATGTAAAGGCAGAAGATAGTCCGTATCAGGGGTCGTATTCATAAAAATGGATTTTTACATAAACTAAGAAATGTCCTTAAATTTGGAAAAATCATAAGGAATGTCATATGAAATATTTAAATAAATGATTAGATCTATATGGTTTTATGGAAAAAAAGAAATTTCTTATATATAAAGAAATATTTCGAGATTTAAGAAAAAGTCTTGGTTTATGCAAACCATTAACTAAGATTGAGAATTCGATCCCATGTGAATTAAATCAAACCTTACGCACTACTGAAAAAAAGCCATGAATGAACAACTTGACTACACTTATTAAAAATGAACTGCCGCTTTTTCTCTCTAACTTGTGCATTTATTTTAGTTTTCTGTAAAAAAAAACACGCTTGCCGTGAATGTTAAAGGTTACATGTTTAGCAAGCTACACTAGATCTATTCTTAACTTAAGTATTCCAAAACAATGTAGGTTTTTTTATTTGAATGTTGATAATAAATGGATAAGAAATGTCTCAACATTTAAGACTTGTAAATTTAAGGTTTCTATTAAAAAATAAATTTCATCTATAAACAGAGTGCATTGTTGACCGGATCAGTCATCAAATTAAGACAGATAACTCTTTGATGAAGGCAGACCGTATCTAAAAAGTATAATATTGTAAATGGCTTTTGTACCTGCATTTAAACCTAGAGCATAAACTGTACAATTTGTAATGATCTACAGCACTAGCGCAGCGATATAGTAAGTTTGTGGTTATTGTATGAGTAAACTTCTTAAAGATAAATTGTGAATTATTCGAGTTTTGTCTCGAAAGACCGCTTTTCGGGTTTCTGAAGAACTTATCACACAACTCTTTTCATCTTTGCTAATGAGAAAACAAGCTCAAACAATTCCGGTGTCCATACGATGCATTTGTCACTAGGAGGCGCCCATGGCGTAGTGGTAGAGTCGCCTACTAGTAACTCCTCTGATTACTTAGCCTCTCACCACGCGGGTTAAAGTCCCGCTCAGGGCAAGGGACTGAATGTGAGACGGTTTTGCAGCAGGTCTGCGGTGCGCCGGTGGTTCTACCCAGACATGTGCCTACCACAAATAGCTGAACATCGCTTTAATGACCATTGCCGTGTCGCTTCAATGCATTTCAATAACAAAAAATATCAATGTCGCTAGTATCTGTATCAATGCACGACCTGGTGATATTCACATGTTTAACTATATTGTGTATGTTCTCTTGTTTCTCTAATATCACAAAATGTTTGTGTTGAAGGAATAAAGTAAACTGTGAACTGACTTATGTGCCTTTGAAACAAATAACAATACTAGGTGGAATGTCAATCAAACCACACGTGCATCTAATTACTGACCACGATGATATTATGTTAGACGTAGGCCAGCCACCCCGGGGCATTCATTCACAAGTTTCATCACTCGACAGCCATTATTAGACTTTTGTTTTTACGAGCACGTGTTACGCTTCGGTGATTGATGTCTCTAATTAGGATGTTAAGTCGCATAAAGTCAGGTAAACTGACGTAACGCTTTGACGTGTCCCAGTGCGGTTAATACGACGGTCGTTTGGTACGAAATTTGGGGCCGTTCTGTACGCCTTGGCCAGGGGACGAAACGTCCCAGTGACGGATGTCTGTCTGGCAATAACTACATCAATGTGTCTCTCTGTCGGAAAATGCTTATTGCTCATTATACATCTTGACAATGAAATACGCAACCCACTGTGTGTGCGTGTATGCGAGAGTGTGCGTGCGCGCGTGTGTGCGGGTATACATGCATTTTCCATAATGAGATAATTTGCTGCTTTTACAGCGATTAAATCTAAAAAAAAATTCAGAACAAGTTTCAATCCGATTTGTTGCATATCTGTGCAGTTTACTAGAACTATTTCAAAACTTAAATATTTAAAAAGTAAGACCAAATTTGCTATTGTTTAAACAGCATGACTTACCACCAACATGACACTTATTTGAATGGTTATTACGTGTCATGATAATAAAGTAAAATTAAAACTATGAACATGAATTTCATCCCAGTAGCTGCACAAGAACATAAGATATGTTGCATCATTTGTATTGAATATGTCTAAATATATCAAACAATTCATTTAATTAAGGCAACCAATCTTTTAAGAAACTCATTTAAGAAAAATTGAACGAACAACAGTGTTAAAACCCCCGTACATCACTGCTAACAAGTTTAAGAATAACACATGTAAACTACGTAGTTTGAAGTTGCCAAAATCAGTGCGTTATAAACGCGGTAAGAAGTTGAAGTGGTACAAATCTTTAACAACTTGGCCATTTCTACGAAATATACTTGGCCGGATACCACCGAGGGGTTACAAAAAAAATAATAACAGCCCATTCCCAAATTTCTATCGCATTCCATATAGGGGAACCGTGCTTCAACGCGTACGCCAATAAATCTTTCTATATTGACAATGTTAGGAATAAAAAATTTCAACGTTAAATCTAACTACTAGTATATTCATTATTTACTATGTAAATGCCTGTGCTTGCTACTAAATATCAGATATCTTATTTCAATGCGAAAGAATATTATAAATTACATTAGCATTATTATTTATTTTATATACTCCTTCTGCTCCTGGACCTCACTGTACATGGCTCCTTACAGGCGGTATCCGACAGTTTGTCTATGTAAAATACATGTAATAATATATGATGCATGTTTGGGGGAATCTGGACATTATTTCGACATAAATTCATACCATAATCACGGCAATGACGAATTTTAATACAACCTAGGTTGTTAGACAGTAAAAGTCATGAAAAAGTCGCTTTAAATCTCCATGCTTTTCAAATCTATAAAAAAGCTCAATGGGGAATTTTGCTAAAAATAGATGTCGACGTCAGAGCGACTGTCATACAACGTGATCTCAAAGGTAAGGGGTCACCTTGTTTTCTTAGTTTAAAAATAGCTGACTGTGAAGCGTGGCTCAGATAGGAAATACCTTTTTTTGTTGTGACAAGTGGGCAGGCCCGTATCGGGTCCGTTTTTGAAGTTACGAACAATTACAAGGCAAAAAACCTTTGTAGTAATACTTTTAAATATATTCGGTTCTTTTCTAATGAATAACAGGTAAAATGCGGACATGCGAACTTAACGCAAAATATGAACGACTAAAATACTGACATGTATAATTGTTATCATTTCAAACCTTTTCAACCTGATTGGTGTGGTAATAAGACTTTATAACATAGAAACTACGGAAATAAATTATATCATTCCTAACCCGGGTTGTGCATCGACTTTCTTAGTGTTTTTGGTACTTTTAGATTTTCGATTTTTCGAACGGAGGTTACGCACGTGCGTAAAGTGCGTAATGGCAGATTTGCTCAGCCGAACTACTTTCTTTCCGACTTCTGAAACACACGTCACATGCTTAGTGTGATAATCCTTCAGATCCAGCACATATTAACCATAGTTCGAAATGCGCATCAATATTACAATTCGGTGTGCATACATCTACTTGGAACCAACTGCCCTTGCAAATTCTTCCTTCTATATCTGCACTATAGCTGAAATCTTGAAAAGTGTTTTCCGCTGATGTATAAGGAATGCATTGTAACGCTTGACAGTGGCATTTAAATCACTAATCCTTCCATATGCACCTTTATTTAACAAACACATAGCAAACACGTATATTCATTAGATTTCTAGCACGTCTCATTGTAACAAGAAAGAAACCTTGCTATATGTGCATCTCAGCTGGCTTGATATTAAGATAGAAACATTTATTTTGTGATTGTATAATTGTAAAACCTTTGTTGATTTTTATTACTAATACACCGAGAAACAATGGTTATACTGAGACTATTGACAACAAATTTATTGTGTTAGGCTCAGAAAATTGTTCATATGAATGTGATTTATTATTTTTAGAATATTAAATTAAAAGAAAAAACATTAACCCTACAATTACTGAACTAATATCAAATTTAAATTTCTCATTTAATACATATAAAGAAACAAAAACTGATTCTTCATTCAAACAAAACTGGGCAACTGTGCAACGTTTCACTAATTTATAATGTATACCTATGTTGAATCTGTAACAGATACACAAATGCAAAATACCATGGACACTTTTATGTATATGTATGTATATATACCTATCATATTAACATACATTTGGATGCCTGGATGGGTCTCCGACTCCACCTAAGACGGGGATAGTAAAAGTTTAAAAAAAAAGTAAAAAAATAAAGATAGAAACTCTACTCCGTGATTTCGAAATAAATGTTTAATAATCAACCGTTCAATAAAGAAAATATATACAATTATAACAATAGATGTCAAACATTATGTACTTGATTTTTATGTGTTTGGTGCACTGTAGTACTTGCGGTATAAAATTGAGTATTTCTTATCGTTGTGATTTTTTTTCAGTGAGCTGTAAGTTGTCTATGTCCCACTGTTTATCGGTCCAGGATAACCCGATGACAAACATTAAACATAAACCTCATGTGCCACCTAGCGGCTTATCAACAAATAATTCAAGTCGCTTTGCTCGTTAAAGTCCCACGTGCTAAACAATGACATTCATAAACTATCAAAACTCTGATATTTATTGTTCATATTATCATCGAGACAAACAAGATTCCTTTGTAGCTATCCATGAAATGTCGAGAAAAAAACAAGCATAGACTACCAATATATACCCCATAAAGGACGTCTTTGATCAAAATATGAGTTATAAATTTTACACTTGGCGTGTGAAAATGCTTACTCGTGTAATATAGCCTTATAGGCAGAAACGTCTTCAAATAAAACGACTTTAAAAATAAAAAATGGTCACAGGATCAATGTACGTTTTGAAGGGGATATCCGCCAATATTCTAATTACTATTTCTAACTTTTAATACATGGATTTGTTACTTCAAGTGTCAATTTGTAAATTGCAACACAGCTCATGCTAAATACCGATATTTAATTGCATTCTAATTTCTATAAATCAGATGAAAATGTTCCTATTTCAACATTACATTTGAACAAGTTCACATTTCCCACATATACAATTTACAAGTTACAACTCGCAGGGCGAATATCACGAATACATTTTACATTTCTTGATCTTATGTACAAGTTGCTAATCTAGAGGCGCAAATCTCTAATGTAAAATGTACACAATGTACACTGCATAACACCAGTTTAACATTAGGGCGCAAGGAGGTGCTTCTAATACGGTAATGTCCATCTATAAACAGAATACATCGCTTGAACTGGTCCGCGTTTGTGTGTACTTTCAAGTTGGGAGTTTCGTACCGACAGAATCAGACACATATACCGTATTATTTATTTGTGCTATACAATTTTAGGGATATTATTCTGTTTATAACTGGTGATCATGATATGATTACGCTCTTGAGGTAGGTGCTCTAGCAAGTTCTAAGCTACATGGACACCTGACTGGGGAAAGCAAACTCACTTCATCGCGTACCCCTGTTGATGTAGTTCAATTCCAATGCATTGTAAACAATTCCGAATGCGAATGAGAGAGTATGTTCTTCTGGAAACGCCCGATACGTATATTAAATTGGATTTAATGTAGTTTTATGGTAAAATTACATGCAGAACTTTAATATAAACATTAATAACTACTTTGGCAAAAGATCACGCGTTCATTTTGACGCTAAATAACGTTAGCTGTTTTCTATTGTATCTCCTTTGAAGCATCATTTATGATTCCGTTCTATTTTTAACTTATGATATTGCTTTCTATTTTTGGCTTAGTGACGTCAATGTTCATGTGGTACCGCCACCTAGCGTCTGAATGTTGTAAATTCTTAACTTGTACATTAGTAATTTGTGACTTAAGAACTGTGACTTTGAGATTTGTAACTTGTAAATTGTAAGCGAACATACGACTTGTGACTTGATCATTGTGACCTGAGATTTGTAATTTCCGAATTTTATACGAGAAATGTGAGTTAGATACATGTAAAAACGAACGTTTTTGTGAAAACAAATAGCATATGCAGTGTTGCAATTTGCAAATTAGAAATTAAATATTGGCGAATATCCCCTTCCATATTAGTCTAAGAAATCGATACACATTCCCAGGTAACAAATTCGTGCCGAGTTGTTTGTTAAAATTTTAAGACCTAAACTGTCGTCTGTCGTGATGTTGTAAACTGACAAAAACAATGATCAAGTTACGGTCGGACATTTAATAAGATGGAAGACATGAACCACAGTGTGGAGTGGTAGCGACAAAGCCATGCTGTCATAACTTGCGGCAATAACGTATATTATTCAACGAAATATTTTTCAGAGCAGATGACGCTGCAGGCACCTGAACGGTTTTCATTAGGAAGTAACGTAAAATCAGACGTTCTTACCTCTGTTATAGCCGCTGTGTCAACATAATGGGTTAGCAAATAAAGATAAAATAGGTCATGTATCAAACGTGAATTACTTAAAAAGGTTTGGGTTTGGGTTGACTCATAGACAAGTGATGAAATAAATAGACAATGAAATTTATCTCTTAACCTGCTAAGTTCGACAAGGTAAGGCAGGAAGTGCAGAGTTAGACCAGCCAGCTAGTTTGTTTAGCTTATGAATGAACGTTTCAGGGGATAGTTTGGCCAATCACACTCGTGACGTTGTAGATCACTCTACGCTAACGTTCTGATTGGATCGATGTCATATCTCGATTGTATACCTTCGTTAATGTGTATATATGGACGCAAGAATGTTTACTTTTCTCAAAGATCCAGGGAAGGAAGTAAACTGTAATGTTGAGTTTACATATTCGAGCCCTAGTATAGTTAGATCTTGTTTAAACCTAATTGGTGCTAAGGGTGCTTTGCCGATTTCCTGCTGTAAATATCACCAGCAGAACATTACAAATATATGACAGGGATTAAGCGTTAACTGTCACAAGAAAGAAAGCAAAACACAGATAAAAATTGTCCCTTGCAAATAAATTAATGGACCGAGAGTTTTCTTCTGGGATAATAGGACAACCATTAGAATGTATAACTTTGGAAGGGATTTCGGGTAAAAATTCCGAACATGTTGATTCACATATCAACATGGTGCTTCCTTGCACATCATGCACATTTAATGTCAGTCGATGTTTTGTTTTTTAATTACAATTCTACACTTTTACATTTTTAAAATTTCGTGTTCTAAAGTTTGTTTCATTATGACAATAATATCTTTCCTGTTGTGTTTTAATTGATAATTGTGTTTCTCATTATTGCATTTATTGCAATATTGCTTTATTCAATTAAATAGTGACTGACTGCAACATGATAATCGGAATCAGCACTAAAATAAAAGTATGTCGTCGGAAAATAATGATCGTGTAAGAATAACATTGTTCTCATTATAAATGTTACCATAATACGAAGTCGGGAACCAGCTGTATTTTCAGCAAGAAATAACGTCCTGCTAATATAATGATATAGATACATATTTAGGTCTACTGTAATTTTACGTGCCATTTACCAGCATAAGGTTTATAATGACAAGACAAGACTATGTTGATGACGATGTGAATAATAAGGATGATGATAATGTTGTTGATGATGATGATGATGATGATGATGATGATGATGATGATGATGATGATGACGACGACGACGATGATGATGATGATGATGACGACGATGATGATGATGTTGATGATGAGGGATGATGATGATGATGATGATGATGATGATGATGATGATGAGGAGGAGGAGGAGGAGGAGGAGGAGGAGGATATTGATGATGATGATGTTTATGATAACGATGACGAGGAGGAGTATCGGGGGGGGGGGGGGGAATACTTGCAAATAAGTCCAGTGTACTGTTGTTTCCCTAAAAGTTTCCCGTGTGACCTCAACGCAAATGTTCTTTACAAAGATATACAATTAACGAGAGAGCTGACGTATCGTCGAAAGGAGGCTACTTGAGATGTTTAACAAGATGTTCGATAGGTCGTATATCACTGCTACTGAAGTGAGAAGAAATGGAGAATATGTCGCTAATAATCAAAGTGGATATTTCTTGTAATGTTATTTTTATGGCAATGTGCATGTGTTTAATGTTTCACAAAGAACTATCCATGGTACGTGCCGCACACCTGTAATGCATTAATCTGGATATCTGGTCAATGTCATTAGCATTTTTTTTTCATGTTTATTGAGATTTGAAAAAAAAAATGGAGGTCTATAACTTTAAATATTTAGCATAAAATGTCAGCATAAATTAAAACATCAACAACAGAAAGTGAATTCTATTTTATATTTAAAAGAAAGAATAATAAAATACTTTACTTGACATTTTATGGTAATTGTAATATTGTCAGGCGAAGACTATCACCGTAATTATAATAGAAATGTCATTTTATAGTTTTAAATAATAATGCTCATTAAAAAGATAATAAAAAATATAAAAAGAAATTAAAATTACATAAACGTCATTTGATATTAAAGTATGAATCATGACAAGTAATTGCCATGTTGAAATGTAAATTTCCCCAAGTCGAAATTTACCCTAAAATCATTCCATATAAAACACTGTCATAATGAGATACATGATACACATATCTGGGTCATAATATATGGCTAATCCAATCGGAACACCTCGGCATTGTTACTGAAGAAGTATGTCCTGAAAGGACAGAAATGTTCCGAATGTGACTAAGGTTGACATTCAGCATTAAATTTCAATACGTCGGCAAAGTTTGTCATTGTGGCACATGAATATCTAACATGTACACGACTTTGGGGCTAAGATGATACATTGTGCGTAGTTTTATCTTACCGCTATCGTGCAACATTTATTCCTCAACAATACAAAACCTTGGCTTACTTTATACAAACAACATGCAAGGGAAACAAGATATTTCTAAGATTCAACAGCAAATATTGCAGATTCTAATCAGACAGCTTCTATCGGGAGCTATGTTATCTTGAGCTACACTTTTCGCACAATCAACCAATTTGTAGTTGGATTGCCATGTATCCATCGGCGCAGTATGTACGTGCAGCGCCCAGAAGGCGGGACGTTTGTGCAGATCCACAGACGGAAGCCCATTCCCATATATCCACAGACGGCGGCCTATTTCCATATATCCACAGACGGCGGCCCATTCCCATGTATCCACAGACGGTGGCCCATTCCCATACACCCCCAGACGGCGGCCCATTCCCATGTATCCACAGACGGCGGCCCATTCCCATGTACCCACAGACGGCGGCCCATTCCCATGTACCCACAGACGGCGGCCCATTCCCATGTACCCACAGACGACAGCCTATTCCCATATACCCACAGACGGTGGCCCATTCCCATATACACACAGACGGCGGTCCATTCCCATACATCCACAGACGGCGGCCTATTCCCATATATCCACAGACGGAAGCCCATTCCCATATATCCACAGACGGCGGCCTATTTCCATATATCCACAGAACGGCGGCCTATTCCCATGTATCCACAGACGGTAGCCCATTCCCATATATCCACAGACGGCATCCCATTCCTATGTATCCACAGACGGCGGCCCTTTCCCATTTATCCACAGACGGCGGCCCACTCCCATGTATCCACAGACGGTAGCCCATTCCCGTGTGTCCACAGACGGCGGCCCGTTCCCATGTATCCCCAGACGGCGGCCCATTGCCATATATCCACAAAAGCGCGACCTATTCCCATGTATCCACAGACGACGGCCCATTCCCATGTATCCACAGACGGTGGCCCATTCCCATGTGTCCACAGACGGCGACCAATTCCCATATATCCACAGACGGCGGCCTATTCCCATACATCCACAGACGGCGGCATTCCCATGTGTCCACAGACGGCGACCCATTCCCATATATTCACAGACGGCGGCCTATTCTCATATACCCACAGACGGCGGCCCATTCCCATGTATCCACAGACGGTTGCCCATTCCCATGTATCCACAGATGGCGGCCCATTCCCATGTGTCCACAGACGGTAGCAAATTCCCATATATCCACAGACGGCGGTCCATTCCCATGTATCCACAGACTGGCCCATTCCCATGTATCCACAGACTGTGGCCCATTCCCATGTATCCACAGACGGCGGTCCATTCCCATGTATCCACAGACGGTAGCCCATTCCCATATATCCACAGACTGTGGCCCATTCCCATGTATCCACAGACGGCGGCCCATTCCCATGTATCCCCAGACTGTGACCCATTCCCATATATCCGCAGATTGATGCCCATCCCTATGTATCCGCAGATTGAGACCCATTCCTATGTATCCGTCGACGGACGTCTATTCCCATGTATCCGATGTTGATATGGTGCTATCTAAAGCCTTTGTGCAGTGCAGTAAGTGGAAATGACGCAACCGATGGTGGTTACGCAGGGGAAAATATAGCACTGGCATCATTATTTAGTATTTACATTTTCTCACGACGCCACCCCCTCTTCCGAAAAAATATTGGGCAGAGTTTGCTATGTTGTAATATTGCTATGTGACTCTTAGTTAAACGAAACAATTTTTCTTCAAAAAGATGTTTTCATAGTTTCGGTAAATTGCATCATGAAACTATTAAATTTATCAAATCGTCCTTTGTGCTATTTGAATCATTCTTAGTGTTAACAGCATCTCATTTTGGTATACAAGTATTTTTATCAATTAAATTAATAGTTGTATGCAGATATCAACTAAAAAAGACCGAATGCTTTGCTTCGTAAGTATTTGGCAAATACTTAGGGAAATGCTAGTTGTGTTCTTTTACCACGAATAGAACTCTCCCAAAACGCTTATTATTTAGTTTTTCTATGAAAAGAAATCGTGCCAGTGTGTTAAAATCTTTTTTATTTAAATAATTCGTTTGTTCAAATTAGCAGCGGACTGCTTACAGCGCGTACGGGCTGCGCCGACAAATTCATGGTTAGACCTCAATTAATTTCCATAGGCCACAGCGTTAACGAATGGCGGGGCAGCATGGCATATTCTGACTGGATTACACGACCGTTCTTCACGCATTTCTCACTTCAATTATGCAAATCATATTGTACAGTCATATTGTGTTTATGCTAATAAATAAATAATAAATTGAAATTGAGTCCAAAGAAAATCTGGGGTTGATTTTGTGGGTTTTTTTAAGTTGTTTTTTAATTGTGATTTTGTGTTTTGTTGTTATTGTTTTTTGTTGTGTTTTGTTGCTGTTTTTGTTTGTTTGTTGTTGATAGCGATGGCTGAAGCCATTGTAATAGTATAAGTCCGCGTGAACCGCTTGAACAGGCTAAAACATGGGATTTCCAAATACTGGTTATGACATTTGTTACATTGACTGCAACATGACACTGTATTTAACTTCATTCCCTGCATCTCTACGTAGATTTCAGATTGTCTAAATGTTGTGACTGCTTTCAGTGCGGTGAAATAAGCCATAAAACATGCACTTTATACATTATACCATTGGCCAGTTCTAAGGGCAACCTAGGGCAGATTATTGGACTCTAATTTCAATCATGGAAAACCGTCCAGAGTGGTAAGGTGAAGCTGGTATGTAGCAGAAGAAAATGTAATGGCAAGAGGCAAACAGAAGATATGTTGAGCAGTCTTTGTAAGGAGACACTTAAAGGGCAAAATATTACACATATTCTTTCTTGTAACGCAGGCCGGCGCACGCCATCGGTTACCCATCCATACACCGACCACATTAACCGTGGCTTAACCGCTCAACTTTGGAAGACGCTTAAACCGCATGCTCAAGAGTTAGCGAAGTTTGAGGGGCTTCGACCACCGTCATCGTTACACTCGTTACTTTCCGATAACGTGAAGGCTGAATAGAATCACACACCAGGTAACACGTCACCAGGTTATACATTAGGGCGGGTCTGTATTTGGCGACAATGGATCGGGCGACCATTTAAACTCAATTTAGATTAGCGGGTGTTGAGTACCAGTCAAGGAACAGGAAGTAAGCCCGACAGCGAACCCGTCCAGAGGTCCAGAGAATAATATACAGTGGACCAATTTCGAAAGAGTAAAGGATTTGCTCTGGCGCGAGAACGTATTATTAAAGGTTCCATTTTATCAGTTCCGAAGACCAGTGTTTCTGATTGGTGTAACATATTTCAGGATTTTTATTTATATATTTAGGCTGAACAGAACAAACCAACAGAAGATACGACACACCGACAAAAATAAAGTGATATAACAGGGTGTACAGTAAAGAGAGCACTATCTTGCAAATGATTTAAATTCATAAAGATTTCAGGTGTAAGTAATACAATAAATAAATATTAATTAATAACGGGTGTATTAATCCATTTTTGTAAAAGAGTTTTAAAGATTCCGCAAATGTTGGACTTTTTTTTTGTTGGTAATGTTTTTTAATCGCGTTACTAATTTGGTAGCCTAAATGAAGCAAGATGTGTTGTCGAAGATGGCGTTTCTGTTTTCGAAATATCAGATCACGCAGTAACAAAAATTATTAAGGATAAAAACTGGAGAGGACAAATTATATGAATACACACAGAGTGGTAGTACATGTAGGGGATGTAGCTGTACACTGGATGAGTACACCTGTACACGTGTACAGAATAAATACCAGCATAACACTTCATACATGCGACTATTTTTACTATGTTCACCCGAGCGTTAATTATTGACGTTACGGATATGTAAACACGGATTCTCCGCGACAATGGAGGGCGGAGTTGTTTATCAGACTAGCAAATGCCGCTGTCACAATCCTTTATACTGGTGAAAAGGTAGGGCCCTTATCCGTGAAACTATGCGGAAGAGATGTTTTAAATTATAAAAATAATAGTTCACGAGCGTCATACCTTTTGTAAGTCTGGCACGAAATATGTTATATATAAAGGAGCCAGTAAAAACAATAGTATAAAACTAAAGTAAAGGTGAATATTGGTATAAAACTAAAGTAAACATGTATATTGCTATAAAACTAAAGTAAACATGTATATTGTTATAAAACTAAAGTAAACATGTATATTGCTATAAAACGTAGTTAAGTAAACGTGTATGCTGGTATAAAATTTAAGTAAACGTGTATGTTGGTATAAAACTAAAGTAAAGATGCATATTGGTATAAAACTCAAGTAAACATGCATATTGGTATAAAACTCAAGTAAACTTGTATGTTGGTATAACACTAAAGTAAGCATGCATATTGGTATAAAACTAAAGTAAACTTGTATATTGGTATAACACTCAAGTAAACATGCATATTGGTATAAAACTAAAGTAAACTTGTATATTGGTATAACACTAAAGTAAACATGCATATTGTTATAAAACTCGAGTAAACATTCATATTGCCTATTGGTATAAAACTTAATTAATATAAAACTAAAGTAAACGTGTATGTTGGTAACTGCTTCTTCATAACATCTTTTAAGAAGAGTTTAGAAATCTTGCCCTAAGCCAAGTAATTATACAAACACAAATGCATGCAACAAGATCTTGGTGTAGACAATTGCAAAAAACGTATCTGTCGTAACATATCATACATGCTCTCCCTGGTCAGTCGATTTGTTGACTTAGAATCACAACAACAACCTTTGAAGATTTGTGTGACCACATCTTAAGTTGACAGTATCCCTAAGCTTCGATCCTAATACTGATTCTTTAATTAATAAGCAATACCCAATCAGGTTAATGTGCGACTGTTGGATACACGATCTGCAGCAAATAGTGCCGACCATGATCAGACAACTCAGAGCGGGACTGACTGATCTGGGCCTAAGGCAGATCATGACGTCATTAGCAGGTGACAAGTTAAACAAGATTTATAATTATGACAAGCTGCCTAACACTTGGTATCAACAACATAATTATCCCATAGAGTACCCGCCAGGATACTAGACCAATAAGATACGTATAGCCTTGACGATGTCGTGCACACCCATTAAAGGAAGGATGGTCGCAGGTGGTCGAATTGAGGTGACAAAACAGAAGAAAACAACGACAGTAATAACAACAAGGGGATATTGAAATTGTGAAATATACTTGCTGCATACATGTGTAATAATGTCACGCAAGCATTTGAAGTTATGACAAATATGTATATACAACAAACTACAAAGGAGTCCGAAGTAATTTAAGCAATTTAGGAGCCATCCGCACTGGGTGCAATGAAATGAGTTAGCTTTACTGCTGGGTTGGTGTTCTCATGATAATCGATTTAATCTATGGTTGTTGTTATAATGATTCTGATCACGTTATGTTACTATTTGAATGTTTTTGTTGTTTTGATGATGTCGTTAATGATGGCGTTTGTTGACATTTTGTTTTGTTTTATTAGTTGACAACGCAGATAATTCGGAGGTGCAGGGTGGGCAGAAGGAGGAAGCAGAAGTTGATAATGTTTGTTTATTGGGTTTATCGTCCCACCAGCAGTATTTCAGTTATCTGGAGACGGGGTCCACATGAAGCAGATATAGTGCTGCCTTCACTGTGTATAGCATGCCGTGAACACCTGGCATTATACCACACCCAGTCACATTATCCTGACACCGGGCCAACCAGTCGTGGAACTACCCTTATATTTGCTTGAGCGTTAGCAAGGGAGCTATACCACTACCATTTTAACGACTTTGGTATGTCGCGGCCCGGGATCGAACCCGGGGCCTCCCGTACCTGGAGCCGACGCTCTACCGAAGTTGATAATGTTAACGATGATAAAAATGATTATCTTGATAATTATCCTGATGATATTGCTGCTGCTGTTGTTGCTACTTATGTTACTGATGTTGCTGCTGCTGATAATAATGATAATGAAATTGCAACAGAGACTGCAACAGATTCTGCTGCTGCTGCTGCTGCTGATGATGATAATGATGATGATTCTCTTCAAAGGACACCAGATGTTTCACCTACAATGTTGTTTACCTGCTTTTATGTACCTGTGTAATTTTGTACATCGTTACTATTGATTTCTTTCTGCCATGGACGTTCGTTTTTGTACCTTAATACCCTACAAATATGAGAGTAAATCAAACAGATAGTGTGACTTTGGTAGTGAACTTATACAACTTACCGATGAATTTATCATGCCACGTGTGCATACTTACAGGTGAGTGGTGTACGGTACAAGTGAGGAGGGAACTTATAAATGACCATAGTTCATTGAATAATTAATTCAAATATTCAACTCACTGGCACATCACTATTGCAACATCTGTGATCAGATTAAACTGATTCAGAAAAAAAAATTCCCGATCGAAAATTCACAAAAAGTTTAGTAATTTGATATATATCCGCACATGTTGAGTGGGGTGTCTGGTTGTTTTTGGCTATATTTGAAGTAATTAATCTTCAATCGATTGAAATCTTCTTTCAGCTCGATATTATTAAACTAAACTTTTGGCAACATGTAGTACATGTTTTTGTTGTTTTTGTTTTGTTTTGTTTTTTGATGTCTTTGTTTGTTTGGTGTTGTTGTTGTTTTGGGGGAAGGCCATTTATCACGTCAATAAAACGATTGCTCCATATGCGTTTCCATCAAAAGCAACCGACATTGCACATTAAACTTTCATTTACGCCCTCCTTGCAAGATGTATGACCAGAATCATGCGATAATTAGCCTTTATTTTATCATATACTTGTAAGTACATTATACAGAAGGCGCACGTCACCGAGTACTCAGTCACCGACATTTAACTGCTCAGCTCTTCACCGCGCGGGTTCCAATCCCGGTCGGGATGACGGCATTCATTAAGGATTAATAGACCGAAATTTATGTATTGTTGTAAACATGTAACTTGTTTTATGCAATTAAATATGGAATGGAATGTCGGGAGATCTTTCAGCTGACCACCGGTGCGCCGGTGGTTCTACCCTTTACCATAGCTCGACACTGCAAATATGACAATAATTGTGTCGTTGTGAGGTTCAATATGAATATAATGATTCTTCAAAAGTGACGCGCTGCATATTGTGCAGAGAATAGCTATTGTTTTAGGATATTTAATTAAATAACACAGGCTAATGGGAAAGACAATTAACTGTAATCAACTATAATCTAAATCCAAATTAATTAGACGAAGCACTTCTGTAACAAACAGTGATGTATATCAGTTGAAATCGTGAGTATCTTTTTGCAATTAAAAAAATGAGTTCGGGAACGTTTTAAAAGGAGTGTACTGACAACTAACAAAAGATGCGATTTTGCGACAATGAACCGTTGGCTGAAGATGTAATGAATAACTAGTTCGTTTAAGCGCGACTGCAAATATATGAGATAATGTACTGTTTACATGTCTAAATTACCAATGTGCTGTTTTGACAAAGTTGAGATTTTACAGAAGCCTCTTACGCGGGTGGTACACGTGTCTCTTAAATTAAACTTATTATGTCATAAAATGGGTTATTGTATTTTTGCATGTCTGAACATGGCGTATAAATTAATTGCGTTGGATATGCTTAACTGAAAACTCGAGATAACCAATTGTTTCATTACAGATTTAATGTAGTTGCGTTCTTTAAAAATGAGTCACAATGAAATATCCTACAGACCACGTATCGCATATTGCACAAACATTCTCAATATGTATTCTACTGACAATTGTAGGAAAATATGTGCGAATTAGCAAGAGAGGTGTACTGCGTCAGAATGTCTCCGAAAGACGTAGCACTAACAGCAGCACCAAAGGAATCCTATCCCCGCTTTAACCAGATATAATCAGTTGCCTCAATCAAATATAATTAACAAAACGTGACCCATTTTTGTGGGGATTTGGGCAAAATGTTAGCATAAAATAATCCTTTATCTAAATAAAGACGATTTTGCACACGTCCTCAACTCTCAGAGAATAGAAATCTCGAGAAAATATCGTTCTTAATGTTCATTCTTTCCAAACCTATGAGAAAGACCCATGTGGACTTCTTGAAAAATAGATACAGACATCACAAGTGATTACCCGAAGAATGATAGAACGTGATCTCAAAAGTAAAGTAAATGGTCACGTGGTTGTCGGAGTTTAAATATAGCAAACTATATATACTATATATAGCAAAACTATAGCAGACGATGAAGATCCAGATCTACTCTACCTGGGAGGTGAAGAGTTTACCTTTAGATTTGTTCCCTATAAATCTTTCTAACATAAGAAAAGAACTTAACCGTAGAGAAAAATGTAAGGATAACTTTTGTTTGATTTGTTTTGTTTTAAATGTTTCTTAATTTGGCATGAACTTGTCAACCGACAACAGAAGAAAATATCTGACAGACGTTTTCTCCTACAATTTCTCCTCCAACCCATATACATGTAACTGTACTGCGTACCAACATCGCTGGTTTAATTTAAGATTACGGCTTCTACATCTCCCCTAAAATAATATTTTCACGACTTATCTTGTTAATGATGATGCAAACACAATGGTTTCACAATGCACACTCTCATTAAGGTTTCATGTGTGCGCAAAACTGGTTATCATAAGTGTATAATAATGGACCACGACCACATGTTTACTAGTCAAAGTTGCATGTATTTAGTAAATCATTTCTGAATGACAATCTATGGATTTTATTTATCAATATATTTTAATTATTTAGAATCATTGCTAGACAGAGACATGCTAGTAGACATGTCGGCAAAAGAAAATCGAACTTTAACAGGCAGGGATGTTAAAACATAAACACGCCCATCGGACATGGAAAAAGACATGCAGACGGACGGACATTGTTATCAGAGATGTTGTGGGGCTATATAATATATCAAGTTTAACCCTAAATGATAAATATTTCCCCATAAAATCAAATTAACAGAAATAACACAAACCTAACCTTTACCCCACACATCAACCCTATACACGTTATAAGAAACATAATCAGACATGTCAGTGCGGACAGATTGACGAACAGACAAACATACGACCGGAAACAAAGATGTGAGAGACAAAATTACAAGCGAAGAATTACATAATGT
Source organism: Sinonovacula constricta (assembly GCA_007844125.1). Lineage (NCBI taxonomy): Eukaryota > Metazoa > Mollusca > Bivalvia > Cardiida > Solecurtidae > Sinonovacula > Sinonovacula constricta. The sequence continues at coordinate 46,204,526 of CM017571.1, forward strand.
ATATATATATAAATTAAAAAAAGAAACAGCAGTGATTTCGATACGCTAAGACAGAAATAACATAGAAGAAAATGCCAACTTCGTAGTGTTAACTTGAAAGGTTCACGCTGCTTGCTATTGCCCTTATGTGGGAGATATCATTTATCACCTTCAGCCATGTGAATCCTATCGCTGCATACACAGCAGAGCTAGTTAATTTTAGATCAGCTATTCGGTCGCAAAACACCATACACATTTGATCGTTTATCTTTTATAAAAATAGTTAGTTATTAATTCCAAATACAGTACCTGGTTTGCTGTGCTACATGTAAAATAGTACGTTAAATATAAGTAAATCGTTGAGTATCTTATAAAATGTAGATTAATGCGTGCGGTGTTGTGTGAAAAATAACTACATCAATTTAAGAAGTGTGCTCAGTTGGCAATCACAATATTCCAAACACAAATGGTAATTGAGGAGAATAATACATTATATTGATTCCATGGCAAAACTAGCTTAGTTTAGTTTTATGTTACACATAACAATATTCATGATAATAACACAATGCTCGGTGAGTTTCGCATTGAGCGTGACTTCACATAAATTGACATTAAAATGTAAAAGTTTAAAGTAATGTTATTGTCTTTGCGCGTGGGTGGAGACCCGACATTTTTAATAAAAAAAAACAGATCACGGACGTACGACATCCATGGCGCCGCAGAGGGCCGGCGCTTTAAACAAAAAGGTGAATGCGTTGGGAACCAGACTACTAGTATCTGCTTCTTTGCTTTATTCCTAATTGTCTGCTACATCTTTTTTTTTGTGGCAAGCTGCATTGTTAAATTCGGCATACTCGATTCTTTTCTTGAAACACGACCCCTCCATACAGCTGCGAATTCTTGCAAATGCCTGCTTCATTATTGACATCATAGACGTAATATAACTGGCATCTTTAACCGATCTTTACATCGGCGACAAAATATCAAAATGCAAACAAGATGGCGTAAACTTTCAACTTCATGCTGAAAGTAGCTTGCTGATGTCTTCTGACATGAACCACCACATACACAAGCCTTCAGTAATTTCTGTGGGTTCAATCCTATCTCTATACACGCATCATGGTTAGCCATTTTTTATAACATAAATGTTAAACACGGCTTGGCATCAAAGGTTTGGATAGAATCAGGTTAGTATCATGATTATTCTGTTAGTGCAGTACGTGTACGCTCAGTATATCTCGATTGGCCTTAAGTCTTGGAGACTGATCACGTGTCGTATTACAATAATTCAGAAAATGATGGTGTAATGTCTGAAAGGACTCTTAAGCGAGCGGGAAAGTCTCAGTGTGTCTTATTTCTTTGTTTGCTGGGTTAATCGTCCCACCAACAGTATTTCAGTTATTTGAAGACGGTGTCCATTTGAAGCAGATATAGTGCTGCCTCTACTGTTTATAGCATGCCACCTATTTACCCTGACATCAGACCGAGCAGTCGTGGAACAACCATTAGATTTGATTGAGCGTTAACAAGATGGTGTCCGGCGCGTTTTAATGCAAGTGTGAAATTAAGAAAATAAGAAAGAAAGAAAGAAAATCATGTAATATGTTTTCAGAAGGAAGAATATGGTCAAATTGTAAACTTCTACTCATATCACATGGTAAACTCCACATAAATCTACATATACAGTCACAGAAATAATACACCGAACTCAAGTCGGTAGTGAGCTGTTTATTTGCGTTCGTGAATCGATACAGGCAGAGAGAAGACCGGCCTGATAAGACAATTAACTGTGCTCGATACACACCCTTATATAGGACAACCGACAAGAAGTCCGGGCTGGGTCGAACGACCTCTTTCCCCCGTCTCTTTCTCTTTGTCTCTTTCTCCCTCCCTCTCTCTCTCTCTCTCTCTCTCTCTCTCTCTCTCTCTCTTCCATTTCCTTCCTTCTCCTTGTTTGTGTATAGTTTTTCATGTATGTCTCTTTCTTCGCGCATGGTTGTTTCTCCTTTACCTTTGTTTTCATTTTTCCTCACATTGTCTTCCCTGTTCACCTGATTCACACTTCCTTTCTCGTTTTCTCCCACCTATCAAACGTCTCGTATTCGTCAAGAATATTTAAATGAAAAATGCAGTGTGCATGACGATACATACTACCGCCTAACGAGCGTGGTAAAATGGTATACACGCCTCACAAATAATTTATAGCTCTTCGCGACAATACTATGAGCCAACGGTTAAACTGAAACATATTGCAAGTACACACAAGTTGTTCAACAATGTGATTGAACGTATGTGAAATGTGACATTCTGGCATGCGGTCGCTGGTTCTACCATGGAATAGCCAGCGGCCCAGCCCACTTAACTCACCCACCACAAACACAAATTGACCAGCTTTTATAAAAAAAAATAAAAAAAATATCGCATGTATTGACAATTCTAGTGAGATAAACCAGTGTTAGAAATTCTACGATCTAAATTATTTTCCATTTTTGTAAATCCAATTTAATCTTGCCATTTGTATTTGACCGTATTTAGCTCGTTGTTCATACATCATCCATAGCTGGTAAAATATACAACAAATGGCCTTCATGTTATACATACTGGTACATATAAACATAACTGTATAAGCAGCTATATTTCTACCCTGCATTACAAATAATTAACTGTACACCACGACCAAATATGGATGAATGTAACGGTTAGAACCTTCATGATACTTTATTTTTACAAATTATCTGCAATTGCAACTACGTTTTATAAGTAATGAAACATCTACGTACCTGTTGTATATATGTATATTCCTTGATATTTTTGATAAGCCAGTCGATCGTGTACATAGATCCCCGACCACTACTTTACGTTGAGGGAAGTGCTATAATATGATTCCTTCTCGGTTAAGGTTTATGTACAGCCAGGTAATGGTGGCGAGGGTAACAGCAGATACCAACACATTGTGATGATTTTCACTGGATGAAATGAAACGAATGAGTGTCACTTGAAACTCTGGGCGTGTGTTTTAGTCACCGTTTCAATAAGCAGAGGCCACATTCTCTGGAAATACACCTGTGAATTAGCTGCACTACAACTCCCTCTAGAAGCCCATGTACCGGGGGTTTAAAAATACACCCAACCACATCACGGCTCAGGTGGAAGTGGTATATATAGTAGCTGTGTATTTTTGTTCATTACAATTTCAAGTATGTCGTTGCCCATAAATCTATTCAAGTGTTACAAGCGGCTTGAGACTACCGTACCTGAAGCCCTGGCGGTGTTGGACATCGCTGTCCTTTTTGGGTGAAGCTTACGATAAAGATACAATGGCCCTCGCCCGAAAAGAACCAGCGGTTAACTGTTTAACAGGCACGTTTCTATCACAGGCAACAGAGATACGGTGGTAGCTGTTATTAGACAGCCGTATTTGTCGATATAGCATTGTCTAGAAGGATCAAGGCGAACACAATCTATTGATTAGCCATAGATCCGCAGGTCCATGCTGTCTCACATTAACTATAGAGAAGAGAGTATTGCCAGTGTGACAGCCCGATAGCCTTTAACGTAAAACACTCGATAAAAAGCAAAACGCTTAAAGTTTTGCTTATAACTTTAATCAACGGACTGAATGCATAATTCTACAGACTCTGTAGCAATTATTGCAGATCCAGATCAGACAGCTCCCACTAGTTTCTAATGCCTGATCAATTCGTGCCTAGCTAGATTATAATGGCTGTGTTCTTCTGCCGTCTGTTGAAAAATGTGATAGTGAGCACTAAATGAATTAAGATATATGTTGTCGTCCTGATAAAAACAACAATGAGCTCTCATATCGTTATCATCTTCCTAAGTAAGATGTCCTAACAAGCCGTCCTATTAAAAAAAGAACATTGGGCTGTTATACCGGTATCATCTTCATAATCACCACATTTCATTTGCCATCACCAGCGCCATCTACATCATAATATGCAACAGCATAATCATTGTCAATAACATGTTAAAATGGCTACTAAAAACTAAATTATGATCTAATTATAGGCTAAATAATGTTAAAATGATAGGCTAAGTACAGTTGAAATAATATGCTAAATAATGTTCTAATAATAGGCTAAATACTGTTAAAATAATAGGCTAAATAAGGTTCTCATAATAGGCTAAATAATGTTCTAATAATAGGCTAAATAATTTTTAAATAATAAGCTTAATCATGTTTTAACAATTAGGTACATACTGTTAATATTAACAGGCTAAATCATATTCTTATAATAAGCCCAATAATGTTCCAATAACAGGCTAATTTATGTTCCAATAATAGGCAAAAAAATGTTACAATAATAAGCGAAATAATCTTAATATAGTTGCCTTAATAATGTTCGAATAATAAGCTAAACAAAGTTCCAATAAAAGGCTAAATAATGTTCTAATACCAGGTTTAATAATGTGGATTTACCTTGGTGTGTGTTTGGTGGCGGTGGGGTTGGGGGTGGGGTCAGAAGCAAAGGGGGTGATTATGGTGAAGACCAAGTTTCTGTCAAATGTACCAACTTTCATTCATATTCTGTTAAAACACCACCCTTCTAGAAAAATTCAACGCTTTAAAAAGTATTGGCTTTTGCAGCATTGAAAAGAATCTCTCGCCTATCTCAGACATAACGGATTTAGATTGCAGTTTTCTCTGGGGGAAAACGTACGTGTTCGGATTTCCCGGTCTTATCCGTAATTAAAATACAAATCCTAAAAATGTGTCTTTTACATGTCGCCAAAATTATGTGGCTCCATATGTGTATCTTACATATAGGCATCTATGCGCCTTTATTAACAGCAATGACAGCAGCTGAAGTGAAGGCTACAGTAGCGCATCGACGTTGTAGACTTTCTCAACAAATTATCAACGTAACTCCTTTTACATGAAGTATATACATCATTGTTGTAAAAAAGCAGACAATTTTAGTACAAAATTTAAACAAAAGTAAGACATTAATTCATGAAAAAGGTTAAGTTCGAAAGATTGTAAATTCTGTTGTAAGTGGATTATATAAAACACCGGACCAGGATTTGACCATATAGATTCATGCGACGCTATCTTCTTTGCGTTGGTTATGAGGAAGGAAATATTTAATGACCTTGGACATAAGCCTATTGCATTTCAAAGTTGAAACCCTGTGTTTGTTTAAGAGACAGGTGACATTACCACCTGCCCATCCACCTCACTCCACACTACCAAAAAACAATCAAACAAACACGGGGAGATTACATGTTTTGAACATTTTGTACAATGATGCTCATTCGCTCCTGGGCTGCAGGATCCAGAGACATAATTCAGGGCATATGCTTTTTAGTGATTTAAGTTAATATCAATATAATTACTATATCAAAAATATTGTATATTTGAATGTATGTTCTGAGAGCTTTAGAACGGAAGCCCGCATTTTAATCCGTGACTTTAAAACAAGGCAAAAGAACCAAAATTATCAGGTTAAAAATTTGAAGATAAATAATGGAATGTCTAGAAGAAGACTATAAAGAATTTAAGAAGAATAAACAAAATATGGGATGATATTTCGGAGAAGAAGGCGATGACGATAACGATGGCGGTGGTGGTTTTGGGTTGTTTTAGTGTATCGAACTGACAATGGTCATATTGTCGACCTCCAGGATGGACTTCCTCACATGACAGACCTCGCCCGACCACGACTCGGAACAGCCGACCTCTTAGCCATGGTTTCCCCATATGATGATAATGAGGAGAAGGAGAAGGAGGAGGAGAGCGACGTCGACGAGGAGGACGATGGAGATGACGATGTTGTTGATGATGATGATGATGATCATCATCATCATCATCATCATCATCATGACCGATGACGATGACGATGACGATGATGATGACGATGACGATGACGACGACAATGATGATGATGATGATGATGATGATGATGATGATGATGATGATGATGATGATGATGATGATGATGATGAATAATGAATGAAGAAGGGGCACTTACTTTTTCCATAATGGAAAAACCATCTTACTGGTAAACGTATATTTTCACAGCCCTTCGCAAAACAGAACGCCACCGGGTGTCGCTTCTTCCAATTGCACAGTTGTTCTTGGAGTACTTTCCTTCTGGTCGCATTTTCAGTTCTCTTCACAAATCTCGATTTTCTTTCAAACATTACTGGTATTTACTCATTATTGAAATGCTGAACGGTTAAAATTCGTAGTTCATCTGTTTAATAAAACGTTTTAGAAAATCTAACATGTAGAAGTCCAAACCAAAATCTTCAGCATCGGTATTTACCCAAGTAAAACATATAAAAGCTCCGTTCTCTAAGACAAATAATTATGCGTACGATACCATTTCAACAACTGCTTAATTAACTTTATCTTGTCTTTAGCACACGTTCATTGGTAAAAATGCAACATGCCAGTATCCAGTGTTCATGTACCAGTAACGAATCTTAAGGGCGGATCTGACCTATGAGGAGCGAGTTTGTCTTCAATGTTGTTTATGCGGGATATGTATATAAACAACATCGATTTTGATTTCGTAACTGTCAAAGGTGTGATCTGGCAGACATCTGTACCGTTAGTGATAATAATTTATTAGTTTATCAAATTTAAGGTGTACATAATTAAATGTTGAAAGTAATGACACTCCCTATCCTAAATGACATATAGAGATAAATTTTACCGTTATTTCATCTAAAATAACTTCTTTTTCTTAAATAAATAATTTCTAAAATGCATTTTCTCTTCTTTTCTTGGACCCCCTTGCAATACGCTGCTGATATTACGAGTATAAATTAGTTAATATATGTATTGTGGAGAAGCAATTGTTAAGCAAACGGATCACCTTGTGGTACTGACCAACAGCATGGTATGATTGCCTTGAGTACTTCTTGCAGAATGTATAGTGATTACATCGTGCTGATTCCTCGCAAATGTATAATTTATTCTGCCTTCGACTGTGTACTCGAAACATCCATATATGTTACATGCAATTCCCAGGTTTAAACAACTGTGTGAAATATATGTTTTAAACACCACAGCCTGGTATTTCTGGTAATGTAAGTAAACTTAAATATATGCAGTTCACTGTTAATTTGTAACTTAATGTCATAAATATTTGTACTGAATATAGAATTGTCAGCTGCATGATTAGGGAGATTAAGGAAGGTGGCTATGCGGGGTCCAACCTTTTCTCCCCCCACCCCTCGCACCCCCTCAGCCCCGTCGTAGTCCGCCCTCGTTAATTTAACACCAATCATCCATCAACGAAATAAATGCCCAGAGGTAGCGAAAGGTTGTCCTAACTAAAGATCAAAGGTGACACTGTGACATTTAAAATGCACATGTATCTTTCACAAAAATCAATGCATGACTACAGTCATTTGTTGTTCTTCAATCACAAGCTTGTAATGTTGTTAGTTTCTTGTTCACTATTTGCACTCACTTGTCATGATTTCTTTGTGAGGACCATTGTTAACTAAACATCTCAAACGGATATATCTTAAACAGTGTATGATCATAGACAAAACAACAATAACATGATGTTCAAGTTAAGAAAACTTCTGGTATTCAATTAGAACTTCTAATACACGTACAATTAATGACTGAATTCTAGATCCATCATTTCTAAACACCGAAGAAAAATGCGATAATCCGAGAGTTACGTTAAGTGTGTATAATGAGCAAATCATAAGTACACTTTTAATTCTAGTAATTCTAGTAAATATTCATATAAGCATGGGTGTCACGACATGGCACTATCACAGAGGTGAACTAATACGAGGCCATAATACATTCTTTTGAATCACTCCAAATATCATCCCATTGTTTAGCATGATGTCTTTTTCACCTTGTCATTCCACTTATGTTGCACCTAAGGAATGATCTAACCTCGTTTAACGATGATAGGGCTTCTAAACATCCTGCTTCCTTTGCTCCAAAGTTTTGGGCGGGAGACATGATAGACTCGTGATACACAACCTTGATTGTCGAAGGATGTGAATAATTAAAGAAATTGTTCGACCAAAAGTCAATAAAGTGGCATAAGACGTGACTAAGTTCTCTTGATGTGCGTTGGTTGCATCTTTCAGGAACGGGGCGGTTAAAATAATGTCTTGTGAATTCATACTGCGTGTACAAATATAATTTACTATAAAATGGTCTTATTTAAGAAGCTATATATGTTTTGTTTTTTTTTTGCTTCATAATAACAGACTATATAATTAAACAATGATACTGTTTTATCACTTTTTCACATTGACACGTTAAAATTAACCTTAACACTGTTTTACATCAAATTCTCAAAAGTCTTTTTCGCACTTAGGTAATAGTTACATACATTTGTGAAAGAAGAAAAAAATGTTATTAAACACAACCGAAATGACTGAAGGCAGTGTTTGACGCATCTATAGACGTGTCTGTGTCTAACGTTTGAATGATCCATTGCCGTCATCAATATCAGGCCCGTGATGTCACTCTTTCTTCTTCGCATTTGTTAGCAATCGGAACACCTCGAGTAATTCCGTCCTCGGGACCATGGCAATCGGAACACTTTGGGTAATTCCTTTCTCGGAACCATGGTTCGTGAATTATCCGAGGTGTTCCTAGTGTTTTGTTTCTTCTAATAAAAATAGAAAGCCAGCTAATCGACTTTGCAAGATTTTACCTAAATGTGGTAACTAAAACTTTGCCTTTTATAAAATACATGCAACAACCGCTTACTCCTGTTTATGGGAAATTTGGCATCATCTCTTCATAAACTCTTAATTAAGTCTAAGTGAAAACGATTTTGAATACTACTTCAGTTATTAGACAGCAAAGGTCGTGAAATAAATGTAAATAAATTCTTTCTAAATCTGTAAATAAGCAGGATGGGGATTTCTGCTGAAATGGACATCGACGTCAGAGTACATTATACGGATAATGGTATAAAAAGATCTAAAAAGTAAGTGCCGTCAGTGGTCACGTGGTTTTCTTAGTTTAAAAAAAATAGCTAACTGTGCAGCGTGACTCAGATAGGACATAAATGTTTGTAATGACTTGTGGGGTGTTATGTTCCACATTTTACATAGATGTAGGTCCCCGATAAGCAGCATTGTAGACTAATTTTAAACTAAGAAAACCATAGGATCAAATTATCCTGGCAACACGCTCTGGTCGAGGTCTTTATCAGAATTCGTGCCTGTTTATACATTTGGAAAGAATAAAGAATTTGGAACGATTTATTTCAAATTTGTACCGTCTTACATTTGAGCTAGCGTTCCTAATCGTCTCTTCTTGGACTTAAGTATGAGGCCGTTGTTGTTGTTGTTGTTGTTTTGTTGTTGTTGTTATAGTTGTTGTTTCTAGAAGTTATATACCAATTCCCATAAACAATGGTAAGACAGTGTTAAATGTATTTAATGTGGGCAAACTTACGGATATCACCATTTTATAAGAGTAAAAGTTATGACAAGAGGAACAAAAATTTTTATCTGAGTTGAAAACATTATTTAAGAAATGGAAACGGAAAAAAAACGAAGAAAAAAATCTCCCCGACCGGGAATTGAACCCGGGTCTCCCGCGTGACAGGCGGGGATACTAACCACTATACTATCGAGGACTACACATATGCTATTATCAAATAGTTAAATAGCTAAATATGAAAACGTTACCACGATGGTGTTTGTGTAATATTTGTAAAAAAATCACATTCACTGTGACATTGGTCTTCAATTTGTAACATTTTGTTTTAGTGACATGTTCCACGAAATAACCATTGGACATTTGGTTACAAACTCTGCTAACGAACTATACCGAGAAAACACGAAGAGTCACGAGACCAGGAATTTAGCTAGAGTAACTTCCCTTGACCAATATTTTGTAAACAGCACTCCATCAAAAAAAATGTTACAGTATCGAGAAGGACAAGAACGTTTATCGCTTCACGTGGGCGGTTAGACTGATGTAACTAGATGCATGTTTGATTGTTTTAGTAGTTGAAGCGTCTGTGCGGTGTGATGACATATTCCAAGGTTCCTCAGAGTATGGAGGAGCATACCGCGTCCAGTCACGCCATCACCATCCAGACTCCAGCCATTAAGGTGATATATCGCCCTGTCGTGGGGTCTTATGGCGTTTTGGCTCCTTTTAACGCCGTCTACCTCTATTTTGCTTCATATCTGTTGTTAGTAAAAGCAAAATTTTGTTTTAAAAAAATATGCACATTGAGTTACTGCTGTAGCTGTCAAAATGTTATATCGCCATAATGCCATATAAGACCAAACATATGCAGTTCCATATGCAAGTACGCTCACCAAATAGTTATCCTTCTACCCCTACACCATCCATGACTATAATCTTCTTCCAGAACAAGTCAGTTCAGCTAGCTTTCTTGTGGCCTTCAAAGCCAAACTACAGGCCACCACCTTTCTCTAGATTCTCCTTTCGCTTTTAACCTCACTGTGTGCATATTCAATTCTTACTTTTGTTTAACTCCATTGTGCACACACCTGGTAAAATATTCAGCTTGTTGAATTTGACCTGTAATAGAAGAAGAAGGATGGAGAGAGATAGCTAAACAGAGAGAAGGAGAGTGTAGATGGAGTCCTCATCACTAATATCCTTTCTATTTCCCATATTTGCACATTTCGAAGCTGTTTGGCCTTGGGAAAGGTTGTTGGTTGGGTGACAATGGTTTTTAACACTAAATATTTGTGATACATAACTAAATGTTTCATACTTATGTTACGGGTCGTGGTGGGCAAATTGACTTGACCAGTCCGTATACGGTTTAGTATTTTATTACATACACAAGAACCTGTAATTTAAAATAACCACAATACAGACAATTATCAAACACTGCCATAGTTGGCTAAAATATACCAATTCATTATTTAACAATGCAAATATTCACACATTGCAAAGTAGAAATAGACCAATTCAAACAATACAAGTTAAATACATAATACATCATTTCACTAATTGAAATAATGGGTCTACTAAACTTACCAAACAGAACTGGTACTATATTAGTTTATTGCAAAACTAATGGTATAAACCAACTAAGTATATGTTGTCGTATGGTGAGAGGCGGGTGGAATGAATGAATGTGGTTTTAAGGTTTAAAAAGAAAACTCCCAACTCTCGTACAAAATCTCACTCTCACGATTAACATATATGAAGACATACAGAAGAACAAGAACAGGTTTTACAAGTTTCGCCACATCGTGCATCACGCAGAACAGACCCAGACAGATGCACGGACCTTACGGAGGACATACAGACTATAGGTCTCAAACTACCCAACAATAACGAGACGGACAATAACAAAACGGACTATAGTACAATATACATGTAAACAAGACATGAAGCACCGGTGACACATTCCCCTACTTAGAGGAAATGTCTCCTGACATTTAATAAAATACATTCCAGTCTAAGACAGGAAAAATGAAACGTATCATTATACATTAGAAATGACTAATATCTTATATTACATCTTATATGTGCTTTTTAGCCCACAGAGCCACATGTTGTAGACATAACAACACTGGTTCTACTCCAATAGACTAAAGGATCAATATGGAATGTATAATTTGCTGGAATTAACACAACAATTCCCACTCCAGCTGAAAATTAAAAACTTGTTAAAACAAATTCTGAAATATACTTCTCATAAAACAATAATATAATTCATTATGACTTAAATAACTGTAGATCTGTTAACTGTGGATATGTTAACATAATCTGCAAAATAATGAAAAAGGTAACATAACCTGAAAACAAAAATGCATTTATACAAAGTATTCAACACTTTGAGAGTGAATCCACTGTCCATATCTATCGGGTGGCTTTCTTATCCTGGTAGACTGTCTAACAACAGGACTTTGTGGTAACCCTGGGGACGGTTTAGTGGTAAAAGTGGACACAGTAGAATGGTCAGGTTGAGCAAGAATGCTCTGGTCATTGACTGAAGATGGAACAAAGCTGCCAACAGAAAGAAATTCATTTTGAGAAATTCTAGGCAGGGATATGCCTGTTGAGAGACTACTGTTCTGAGAAACAGTACTGTTGCCTTGAGAAGGAACAGACTTTGCTTGAATCCTTTGGTTTCGTCTAGCCGGTATGATGTATACAGGCCTAACCTCAGGCTCGCTCTCTGAACTTGACGAATCAGAGGACGGTCTTTGGTAGACTGGTTTTTCTTTTCGTTGAGATGATTTACTCAACTCTGTTTGTTTTGGCGGAACAAAAGAGATAGGTAAAAGCATATTTCTATGCAGGGTTCGAATCCCTGGCTTGCCATCTTCTCTTTTTACATCATAAACTGGCATATCTTGGTCGTGAACTGAAACTACCAAGTATGGAATACTACTCCATCTATCTGCCAGCTTAGACTTGCCCTTAATGCCAACATTAAGAGTAAGAACTCTATCTCCAACCTCAAGCTTAGCCTCTCTCACTTTTCTGTCATATAGGGATTTGCTCTTTCCAGAACTTTTCTGAGCTTGATTAGAAGCCTGCTTATAAGCAAAGGAAAGTCTTTCTTTAAGCTTACTGACGTAAGAATGAGGTTCTGCAGATGCCTCACAGTCAGGGGATGTTCCAAGATATGCATCGACAGGAAGACGAGGATGCCACCCAAACATAAGGAAATGAGGTGAATAACCTGTTGATTCAGACTTGGTACAGTTGTAGGCCTGCACAAGAGGTGCAATATATGCCTTCCAGTCTGATTTCTGGTTTTCCTCTAGGGTTCCGAGCATCTTTAATAGCGTCCCATTAAAGCGCTCACATGACCCATTGCCCTGGGGGTGATAAGGAGTTGTCCTCGACTTCTTAATCTCTGCTATCTTGCATAGCTCCTTTATGACTTTCGACTCAAAGTTTCTTCCTTGGTCACTATGCAACCTTTCCGGAAATGAATAGTAACGGAAAAAGTTGTCATAAAGTGCTTTAGCAGTGGTGGAAGCTGTTTGATTTTTGCACGGAACTGCTTGGGCGTATCTGGTGAAATGATCAGTTATCACCAAGATGTTCTCGATACCACCTTTGCATGGTTCCAATGACAAAAAGTCTATACAAACAAGCTCCATTGGTCGCGTTGTCTGAATGGGTTTGAGCTTTGCTGCTGTCCTTAAGGGTGTTTTTCTACAGACACATCTAGGACAGTTAGCAAGTTTGGATTTAATATCCTGCTCTAAACCTGGCCAATAAAACCGCTGCCTAGCTAACCACAGAGTTTTGTCTATACCTTGGTGTCCCATATTATCATGGATCCCTTGTAAGGCAAGATTTCTGTAAGACTCTGGGATAACCAGCTGCTTGACAGATTGACCATCGAGTAAAGAGTATCTGTAAAGAATACCATCCTCTACCTTAAGATGTTTCCACTCACGGAGATACCTCTGAACCTGCTTTGGTTCTCTCTGGAGTTTATGATTTCTCACTCTAAACCCATTAGACTTGAGTTGTACTATCCTAGAGATAGCAATGTCTGTTTTCTGTTCTGCACTCCAGTCAATCTTGTTGAACATCTCAGGAGGTGAACTGCACTCAGTGGCCAGCTGAGGTGCAACTTCCTCCGAGATACAAGAAATGAGAGGTACAGAAGCTATAGCTGAACTGCATATAGCATGCACAGAGTTGGGCTGCATCTCGTTTAACCGAGAAAGGCTGTCAGCATCAGCATTTTTAATGCCTGCTCTATATCTTATAGAAAAGTTATAGTTAGCTAAAGCAGCAACCCATCTGTGTCCTGCAGCATCTAGCTTTGCTGATGTGAGCACATACGTGAGTGGGTTGTTATCGGTTACCACTTCAAAAGTAGAACCGAGGAGATAATCATGAAATTTATCTGTAACAGCCCACTTGAGAGCCAAAAACTCTAGCTTATGAGCTGGATACCGGCGTTCTGCTGGTCTCAATCCGCGGCTAGCATAAGCTATGACCCTCAATAACTTGTCTTGCTCTTGATAAAGCACAGCTCCAAGACCTGAACAACTGGCATCTATGTGCAACTCAAAACCTTTGCTATAGTCAGCATAAGCCAAGATTGGGGCAGTAGTGAGCTTTTCCTTAAGAGTGTTAAAAGCCTCTACTTGAGAAGGACCCCACACCCATGGTGACTGCTTTAGAGTTTTGGCTTTCTTTGAGTTTTTGAGCTTGGTCTTAGCATTTGTATCATGCCCCTGTAACAGAGAGTACAATGGACTTGCTATCTGTGAAAAGTTCTTTACAAAACGCCTGTAGTAACCAGAAAATCCTAAAAATCTTCTAAGTTCATTGATGTTGACAGGGGGTTTCCATTCTTTGACCACACTTATTTTCTCAGGATCAGTATGAACGCCTGTCTCTGAGATGACATGTCCTAAATAACTGACTGATTTGAGGAGAAATTCGCACTTGCTTGCTTTTAATTTGAGACCATGTTCCTTAAGACGTTTGAATGTTGAGTCTAACCTAGACAAGTGCTGAGAAAAAGTGTGACTGAATATTAGGATATCATCAATAAAAACTAAACATTCATTGAGATGCATTTCCCCCATACATTTTTCCATTAATCTCTGAAAAGTAGCACCTGCATTGCACAAGCCAAAACTCATTCTGTTGCACTCATAGAATCCAAGAGGACCTACTGAAAAAGCAGTTAAAGGTTTACTCTCTTCCTCCATTTCTACCTGCCAGTAGCCAGACCTTAGATCCAGCTTAGAGAAATATTTAGCACCACTAAGCACCTCAACTGTGTCATCAAATCTTGGTAGCATGTACGCATCCTTACGCGTTTTCGCATTCAGCATGCGATAGTCAATGCAGAAGCGTAAGCTGCCATCGCGTTTGCGTACCAAAACCACATTTGAAGAATAGGGGCTATCTGATTCTCTAATAGCACCAGCCTGCAGCATCTCTCTAACATGCTGGCGTACTTCCTCATACAGACTAGGAGGTATTTTCCTATAGGGCTGCTTAAAAGGCTTATCTTCATTAAGCACAATCTTATGCTTAATTAGATCTGTTTTACCCAAGTCTGTAGGCCCTGTAGAGAAAACATCTTCCCACTTCAGAAGTAGCTCATTTAAACTGGTGACTTGATCTGAACTGAGATTTTCAAGATCTACTTTTACACCAAGTTTCTCAATTGGGTTATAAAAAACCTTGTTGCCAGATGAATCACTGAGATCTTCATCTGCCAAATTGTCTACCACAGACACATCTGCTAAACTACACAAGTCAGACTTAGGCTTGATGGTAATGCATTTAGCTGACATGTTGCACAGTTTAACTTGCAGGGTAGTACGTTGGGCGCCAACTGTTACGGGTCGTGGTGGGCAAATTGACTTGACCAGTCCGTATACGGTTTAGTATTTTATTACATACACAAGAACCTGTAATTTAAAATAACCACAATACAGACAATTATCAAACACTGCCATAGTTGGCTAAAATATACCAATTCATTATTTAACAATGCAAATATTCACACATTGCAAAGTAGAAATAGACCAATTCAAACAATACAAGTTAAATACATAATACATCATTTCACTAATTGAAATAATGGGTCTACTAAACTTACCAAACAGAACTGGTACTATATTAGTTTATTGCAAAACTAATGGTATAAACCAACTAAGTATATGTTGTCGTATGGTGAGAGGCGGGTGGAATGAATGAATGTGGTTTTAAGGTTTAAAAAGAAAACTCCCAACTCTCGTACAAAATCTCACTCTCACGATTAACATATATGAAGACATACAGAAGAACAAGAACAGGTTTTACAAGTTTCGCCACATCGTGCATCACGCAGAACAGACCCAGACAGATGCACGGACCTTACGGAGGACATACAGACTATAGGTCTCAAACTACCCAACAATAACGAGACGGACAATAACAAAACGGACTATAGTACAATATACATGTAAACAAGACATGAAGCACCGGTGACACTTATAATAACTGACAGTATACAATCGCATTAAAGAGAGGAATATAACTCATTTATGATATCCTGGTGTTACCGTAATTCAATATTTTCAGACCATTTGACTTAAGCATTTTTCAAATAAAGTTTTATAACTATTTCAATAACAGCATTTAACATCAACAATGAAACAGAAATATCTTTAAACTTTGGAAAATTGATATAGTTTAGAAAGCATAACACCACTGAATTAAGAATTTTGTGGAATTTCAGTAATATGTCATTATATTAATGTCTAATGTATACATGTGACATTGTATTACTGCAGTTCTAAGATACATAAGAACAATGGCATAAAACAATATAAAAAAACCACTGTGAAAAGTGTTTCAATTTGTGTTTTATCAACATAAATATGTGTATCAACATAAATGAATCACAATCATTTAAAGGACTGCATGTTCACATAAAATCTACACAAAGGTGCACAAAGGTCATGTTTTGCATTTAGAGTGTGGCTCTCGTAAACTTTAAAGACATAAAGCTGTCGGAACAGCAAATGAAACTTCGATTGAAAAAAAAAATAAGCAATTTAAAATAAATGATATGAAGTTTGGATTTATGCCCTGCAAAGCTACTGCTAATGCAATCTTCATCATCTGACAACTCCATGAATAGCATCTATTTGAAAAGAAAGATTTAATTATGGCCATAACATATCTCGAAAAGACTTTTAACGAAGTTCCTCTGGAAGTTATCAGTTGGGCACTCAAGCATGTTCGAGGCAAATAATGGACTGTGGGCATGTCATTCAACCAAGCAGGCATTGCGTTCACAACTAGAGCTGACCTGTTAAATTACTTCTCAGTACACATTATTGTCCGTCAAAGCTTAGTACTCAACTGCTCCTTTTTGCCATCATGATGGACATTTCCTCAGATTAAAGGGGGAAAGGCCTTCTTGACCAAATCCACTACACTGGAAATCTTGTTCTGATGGCAACTTGTAAGAATCTGTGCAAATGAATAGATTGCCTTGGTAGCAAAGGTCTTAAAGTCAGCACAGCAAACACAAAGGTCATGCTGTCTTTAGTTATCATGGGAATGCAAGGCCTGTATCTCCCAATGACTAACCTTGCACTCTATGTGTGTGCTTTGTAGGAGGCAACTCCATCATCTGCAGTAGCACACAAGTCTGGAGAGGTACAGTGGTATTACTGGACGCCTGTCATTAGTCCTGAACTGTACCCATACCGTCAGTCCTCAACTATTTACACCTATTACCAGTCCTCAACTTTGTAAGCAAACCTTGCACTAAGAAGCAAGAAGCTGTCATACAGCATCTGGTTATCGTGGTGTAGATTCTACAGGGAAGTCCCAGTAGATAAAGATTTCAAGAACTGGCATCATTTTGTTACTCCATGTCACTGTTGATTATAAGCAGAGTCTTAAATGCCTGCTCAGAAGTCACCTTGTGTATGGTAGCCAATGCTGGCCATTAAGTGCAAGGAAGATGATGATGATGATGATAATGATGTTGATGATGATAATCGTGGTGATAATGGTGGTGATGATTGTGGTTGTACAATATTTTAATATTTATTAAGACAAAAAAAAAGGAACATGCACATTTGTCCTAGTGTGAACAAGTTGCTTTGAATAAATTCAGTAAGGTTTTGTTTTGCCAGAAATGTATGACTGCAATGGTTGGTTTGTTAGGCATTGTAAACATAAAATAGCGTTAAAATTATCATGGAATAAAAAACAACACTATATGTATCTAAAGGTCATCGCTCAAGACTCAATATGCCATATTAAATTCATTACTTAACACAAATGTATATTTTCAGATAATTGCAGAGGTGTTGACTGCAATAGCAGTGGTGTGGATACTTGTGTCCATAGCGGGCGGAGACTGGGTGGTTGTGCAGTTCCAGTATCAGGCTGACCTCGTCTGGCAGTGGGGACTGTGGCACACCTGCAACACCATAGCACCAGAAACTGTTGTCTGCGTGGAAACAGGTATGACATGTGTCACAGATATCATGTTTGCATGCTTGAATGAATATATCTGGAGTATAAAGATCAAATTACACAAGTCATACTATACAACTGAGCGCAAAACTGCAACACCATAGGTCCTTACTGCAACCTGTCTGGAAACTGTGGTGGAGTGTTTTGGTCTTGGAGGTCATATCATTTGTTTAACACATTTATAGATATAAGGTCAACAAGAGTCTAATTTTAAATACAGAAAGATTACCTTTTCAACTTAGCACACTATTGAACAATGGCAACATCATTGGTCTGGATACTGTTGTGTACATGGATACCAACAGGACATGTTTTGTGAAGATAATTGGCAACCTTAATTGGATGTATATTTGTGATTTAATTCGACAATAATTTAATGTTACAATTACACATGTCAATTGTTTGTACCCAATGTGACACATTTTGTTTCCTTTTCGTATTCACTGCTGCAATGTTACCATTCAGGGAAAAGCAGTCAACCTAATAGAGTTAGACATTTTCAAGTGCATCAAGAAATAATTCCATGTAATTCCATTACAGGGTGTGAAATGTGGTACACATGGTGTAACCAGCACGGGATGGTAGATACTACCTTGACCCTTAACCTTCTGCTTATCCTATGTCCACTACATTGAACTTGGAGTTGTATAGTTTAAGAAGGGGTGGTTTATCCAACACTAAAACTGTGTACGACAGTTTATCTACATCAGTTTTTATTGTCTTTAAATGTTACTACTTTTCCGAAGAAGAGACTACCTCACTGCTTGCAATGTAATATGAAACAAGCACAAATTATACTAAAAAGATACCTAATGGAATGAAACATACTGTCAAAGAATATTATAGTTTCTCTTATGTTTGATGAATGCCCAAGAGTTTTTAAAATTTGGATTAATATTCCAGTAAATACAAGTGCCACAGTCCCCCTAAACCTCCTGAAAAGTTTGCTGGATTTGATGACCATAAATATGTTGTTGTATATTTCAGAGTGGCTGACGGTGTGCCTGATCTTCTGTATGGTGGCCTTGTTGCTCACCTTAACTGCCACCTGTTGTGGTGTCCTGGGACTCAAACTGGGCACCGATGATAGAAACAACATCTTCTATACCATAGCAGGATCAATCATGTCATTTGTGGGTATGGAGCCTAGAAAAACATCAAAGTGTTTTTTATATTTTTTGTCCAAGTTTATTGCTAGCTTAACCTAATCTATTAACAGTGATGCCTATCAGCTCGCAGAGCCTCTGTTATCAACCTTTGTAGTGGTTGATTTCCCCCAAGACATTTTTAAAATCATTATCTTATTTTTGCAGCTATTTATGTAGTTATTTTAGTTATAATAAATCAGAAGAATTCTGTTTTATTGCATTCTTTTCTTTTATATCAGCACTGTCTGAACTTAAAGTATTCATCATTTCCCCATTAAATTTAGTACCCTTAGAATTTCGCTATTGTAGCTATTTTTCTTTACTCTGTTATAAACATTAACAAATCCATAGTATTTTGATATTTCCTCTCTTTTGCAGCCCTCCTTGAGTTGATAGTAGTGATCATCTTCCCTGTGAAGTTTGGCGCCAACATTCAGATGGTGGAGACGGTACAGCGATGGGACTTTGACTGGACCTATGGGTTCGCCTGGGGTGGGCTGATTTTCAGCCTCGGAGCAGCCATCTTTTTCTTCCTACCAGTAAAAGAACATGAACCCGTCGAAACCAAATACTACACTAAAGAGTATTCATAAATAGATGTTTTCTGCCTTCTATGATACAAGATATTGTATTATACCAAAAAGTCATTGCACCACCAAACAAGTTAAGTCCTATGTGTTAAAATATCTCTTGTTGTACAAGATAAAATACACTCATCAATATAGCAGTCAAAACCAGTACTTCTCTGAAATACTGTTTTTGTTTTCAAAGGTTTTCCTGATGCCACGTCCATTTTTAACTCTAATTTTAAAGAACAAGTTTCAACATAAAATTTAATACATCACAATTTTAACTTTTTAAAAAAAAATGAAAAATTTAAACTTTTATTTTTATTTTTTATTATTCCAGAAATAGAGGGGGAAAAGTTATTGGTTTTGAGTAAATTTCCATTTTTGTACAGAATTGCTCAAGTATTGGATTATTGAAGGTTTTATAATCTTCACTGTCTCAAATATGTAACTTTCCAACTTCAGAATGGTATGGTCGAAGCTACATAGTTGCAGTATGATGAATATATTAATATAACATTGTAACATCTATATCCGAAATGAATCAAAATGTTTTTAAAATTGAGTAGAGCAGCACATTCTTTCTAATACTATTATTCAGTACTTTATGTAAGATTTTTTGCTTGAATGCATTTATTTATTGTTATAAAATACAAACACATGAGCTATCTGAATAAATAAGGTAAATTCCCATGAGGGTGTTCCATATTTTATAGATCAATTTTTAAACCATTTATTTAGATTTCTTTTAAACTGAATGTCCCTTTTACAGTATTTTTTATGTTTTGTCTGACCTAAAGACCTGTTTTATTTTTGTAAAAAAATCTATATATTATTCTCAAAGCAAACTGTCCCTTGATTTTTATTATTTTACTTTGCTTTATCTTTATGTTTTAGTATGCTGCATTATTATACATATAGTATATTATGATGTGTTCTTTTATACGTGGTGCCAGTGATGATGTTGTTTAAACTATGTATCATTATTATGCATGGAGGCATGGGGTCTATTACAATTTCTTTATACTGATAAATTAATCTTAAATAACATATTGTCTTCTTTGTTGTGCTTATATTGTAAGTCAGTGTGCCAAAAGTAGGACGCAGAGCTTGCACATTATTCATGAGTGCTTTATCACAATTTCAATATATTTTTCCATTTTTGTTCTTTTTCATTTTCCTCAGAAAATGTGCCATTCTGTATAATGCCAGGCTCTTTTATTGGTTGATTGTTATTTATAGTTTTAATCTGCAGTATGTTAGAACTTCAAAACGTACAGTTATTAATATACCTTAATCTAAAAAATTAAGCCATTTTAGAGTATACACCTAGTTTATAGACATGATTTTATAGCCTGAAGTATCTGTATAAACAAATATTTTATATATTTACATGTCTGGCAATTTAAAAAAAAACATCCTTTTGCTATTGCTGAGACAATTACAGAAATGTCACAACACACAACTGCATACATTTATATTCAAATTTAATTTACATTTTTTAAATCATATTTTCAAATTATAATATTGTTGCTCAACACTTGTTTTTCTGTAAGCTTTATATAGATAGATTTGCCTTTGTGCTTTGTCCAAGATTCCATACTACATTCCTTCTCCTTTGTATAATATATTTGAAGCTTATTTATGGTACTGCTGTAAAAAATCCAAGTGAGGAATTCATACATAAAGTTGTTTTATATAAAATGTAAGAAAGAAGATGTTACTAATTAGATCACATATACCTACCCTAACTTTGCTGTGAGGCATTCTAAAACCATACAGTGCATCATTTAGGATCTTTTCAATGTTGCTTATCGCTAACCCATAATTGATTTTAAGGTTCTGTTTGCTCATTGGTTTATATACAGAAGAAAATTAAATTGAAAGAAAAGATTTGTACCACTCTTAACTCCTGCATTTCAGACAAGACATTTAAATGCTTCATACATTGTTTTAAATTGTCATTTTTATGTTTTATTATCTTTGAAATTGTTAGTACAATTTGTAATTAAATTGTTATGAAATCTCAAGCTTTTCTTTAAAATACAGCTCACTTACACTAAATCCATTGTTTGTATAAGATTCCTTTATTTAACTTTGTAATTCAGATTATCAGCTGATATATATATTTATGAGATATGTTGAATTTGCTTCAAGCGTGTGATTATTTTCTGCCAGTATTTTAAGTTAGTTGTGACCTGTTGTACTATTACTATTTTATCAAAGTATTTAAGTTTAAAATATATTCTGTTATTTTCACACAGTGAATTGTGAATTACTCAGTATTATTCTAGCTGTTGAAATATTCTTTCTTGTGTTTCTTTTGGCAATTTTGTTACCAAATCCGGTATTTCATTTCTATGTAAAGAAAGCTCTTGATAAATGCTTGTTTTCAGAAAGCAAAAATATTTATTAAGTGCACCTTCAACTGCATCACTAATCAATATGTAAATTATATTTAAGTTGCAGATTTATGTTGCCGATATTCAGGTTAAGATCGGGTTAGATGTACATGTTCAAGTTGGTTGTTTATCATTAACTTGTTATTACCAATAAGTTGGTTTCTTTGTGTTAAAATTTTATTGCTTGTTGCATCTTTTCACATTCCTAGATTATCATTTTATTTTTAAAAGAAATACCAATTTATAGTTTAGTTTTCACATGTAAAATCAAGGGTAAACTTGTTCACAAAGTATTACCCAGATAATCAGTACATAAAGTGTGTTTTGTAAATACATATAGTAGTGAATAAGGATCACTTACAATTTAATAGTCAGTAAAATAGTGCCATTTCATTGAATTAAGTTTTTTCCCCTTTTTTTCATTTGTTGGTTTTAATGGTGCTTAGTTTACAGATGTCACTGCGCAGCATTTTTTTTTACTTGATATTATTTTATACTTTCAGATAAAGCTTAAAACATGTAATACCTTGTTTTTGACACTTTATTAGTCTCCCTATCATTAGTCTCCCTATGAACATTTATGTTGTTACTGTTTGTCTCCTATAGATTTGTTATTGAACAAAATGAGCACATTAAAATATTTTATGGGATTCACTGTGGATTTAACAGTTACATGGATTTTTAATTTGGCAGCAATCTTAATTTAGTAAAATTAATGATAAAATATGTCAAAATATTCACTTATTTAATATTTTCCAAACAACAAAACAACAAAAAATGTTGTTTATTTATTTCACTTTGAGCTATCAACATTAATTATCTCTGTTAAGTGTAAAAGGGATTTTATCTCAAAATCTTGTCAATACAATGATATGGTTAAATTTCTTAATTTTTTTATTCATACATTCCTCCAGAATCTAAGATTTTGTATTTAAATTTTTTTATCCATATTTAGCTCTATAGAATTGTATTCAAAAGCAGCATTTAAAACTAGACTTTCAAAACAAAAGAACATACTTGCACAAAAATCAACATGTATGCAGACATTAGAAAATAGATAATTGAGAACTTATTCATAAACAATGGTTATACATTAATTAAAGTTACATTTTGTTGTGAAAAGAGATTTTTAACAGTCATTGTAATGTACATATTTATATTGCACTGACTCAAATGCTTTTTATGGCATTTTTATTCGTGACTGCTGTTTTTTTACTTTTACATCAAGTTGGCTTAACGAGTCATTTACAGGTACACGGTACACTATTTATGTCCCCTGGTTTGTCATAGTTTTATTGCCAAGGTTTGTGTTTTTTATCATGTTTCTTGTTATATTTTGTGCTGGGTTGCTAGTCCAAGTTGTTGTTGAAAGTTTGTACACGCTATCATGATCAAAATTAGTTTTTAGTCTAGGTGTTGTAGGTTATTAAAATTAAACATGTCATGTGTTTGTCAGCTCTTTTTCCCTGGACAAAGTATTCACTTTTAATAAATAAAGTCGCAATGTGTTATGGTTGCCTTACTATTTTTTGGTCAATAAATGCTAGGTTTTTACTGATGCTATTTTATGATAAGATTAAAGTTTATAAGTTTTATGATAAGTTTTAAAAGAAAAATGGGTACATACATTTTCAAGAGTTCCTGTTTGGAGCCAGTCAAACAAATACACGACCCCTAGATCTGAACTCAGTGTTTGTATTCTTTTAGATGGGGTCTCAAATTACAAAAAAATGTCCAACTATGACTTTAACAAGCATTATAAAGTCATCACATCTTATATGATTTAAAGAAAGTAAGTGTTTTGGCATCCACTCAACCTTAATACGATGGTATCTGTGGACTGTTACAAAGTCAACTGTTTAGCTAAAGTTACAGTGGCTGTCCACTGCTGGCCACTGCTGGCCATCACTCCCACTCAATATAGCAATACCTCATTGCTGCTATCAGAAGAAGAAAAGTTGCCACAGGTTTTAAAGCCACACCCTGTCACGGCATACTGACAATGGACCATGTATCCCTCTAACAACTCTTTTAAACTGGGATTCTAATGAGTATTGGTAAATAATAACCAGATGTTTTGTTTTTTAAGTATATTTCTAACATGTACACACATTTAACACAGAAACATGATGAAAAAACTGCATAACTGAATTACACTACATACTTCTATAAGGATAAGAATGGTTACTTAAAATCATTTGTTCCCAAACTTCATTAGAAAAATAATTCAACATTTTAACCCTAACCCTATAAAAATCAACTGTAAGTCTGACAACCATGTTTACAGTGAACCATTAATATTGCCACAATGTTATACTTAATGACTTAAAACCAAATATATTTGTAGTAGATTTTATGTAAAATTAACAAAAAAGCAACATATTCTGTATATAGTGTAAAAGCCAACAGAATGTCAATTAAAATATAGCATGTACTAATCATCCACAGACAATTTACAAGGTATCGTTTTAGTAATATTTTATTTATATTTCATTAGTAATTTCAGATGACATAAAAACAATGTACAACGATAAATTTAGTATGTAAAAAAATGCTGCCTTATTTATGATCAAATGTATAAACAAAATATCAATACTAAAAATGCATTACAAAAGAAATATAGGTTTAATATCTTACATTTTTGTAAATCAATTTCTGAAAGAAGCCCTGTAATTAAACACTGAATGCCACAGATGGTAGCTATATCCTCCGGGCTTGTTACAAATGCTGTACCACTGGGGCTTAAGGTAGCGCAAACTACTCAAGATCCACTCCTGTCTTGAAAGTTCTTTTATATTAGACCTGGAGAAAGGCAAGTTAACAAAAAATAAATCTGTTCATTAAATTTTTTTGTGTAAGTTGGCATTCCAAAATCTCTGAGCTTGTAAATGAGTTCAAAATATTCAAATATAAAAGCTCCTGCCTCTATTTGTCCCTCAGTCTCTACAATAACTGGAGAATTCATTTTAACCTGCCGCTTACTACTGCAGTTCAACTGACTTGCACACAAGTTAATTATGTCCAATCACTCTGCCGGAACCACAATGTAGGGCTGGTGGGGGACCAGCTTCTGTTTATCATGGCACACGTACACCCACTTTGGCTTCACAAACACCAGATTTGGATTGTCACCCAAAGCCTGTGAATCAAAACAAGATGCAAGAATCCTAATTAACCGTGATCATTCTACAGTTGTAAAATTACCAATATTAAGATATTAATATTCTGCTAAAAGCTAGATATAAACAAAACAATACACAATACTAGACTTGTCATTAAAAAGATCAAACAGTTTCAGTGCGAGCTGGCAGACCGGGATTTACACTGTTTGCTGCCAAGTGTCTTGCCATATGCCAGTTACCTTTGCCTAAAGCTGATAGTAATGAACTTTAATTCAGTGAGCTATTACTAATCTGCTATTAATAAAAGTATACTTTACTAAAATAAGTTAAACTCACAGCAGAAGTTTTTAAATATCAAAGATTAAATATTTTTAATGATATTTTCAGATTTAAGACCTAATCAACATTATTTGTCATTCTGAAGGTTATATATATTAGTAAAATAAATTTCAAAACTAGTTTCTGCTAAAGCAAATAGTTATTGAAACTTCCAGAGTACAATGTAAATTTATTTCAAGCCAGGTGTTATCAAATCTAAGTGAGATGTATGCTTACATCATCAAAATTGCTGTCCCATTGTGCACTGGACACCACATAGTTCACTTTCCCATTCATGTAGTCCTCAATTTCACTGCAGTGCGTAAGATAAGCAAACACATAACTTATCATTTAATTCTGATAATGCCATATTTTCTAATAATATACAATATTCATTAAATTACTAAGAAATTACACAATTCCAAACTTCATTTCGTTTATAATTATATACACAAGAGAAGAATAGTATGCACAAAGTTTGTATCAGGATAGACTGATCTTAACTAACATAATAGAAACCGTTGTATTAAACAATTAATACTTTCTGTATGAAATCTCATTTTAACTTCAGTTAGGTCTTAAATAAATGCTCATACATACCACCGGATTCGACCACACTAAACAGACACAAACAAGATTCTACCTTAACTACTTTAACTACTCGTATTGGATCTGGGAAGATGACCCTGTTGCATAAGAGAGTTTAACCTTGGCAACAGTTAATTTCCCTATTCATGTTTATTTCATAGGGAATCCAGGATTGTAATAGCAAGAGCCCAAGTCTTTGATTGTGTCAACCGTAGACCATTCTACACTAAATGAAATGGTTAATGTAATAACCAGTATATGACACATGACAGTCAATCAAAATTTAAGAACAACATCATCTATCTAATATAGTTCAATCAAATTCAAATCTTAATTTTAACTTACCCATCTACATAAACTGCACATGCCTGCAGACATTAAAAAGAAGCTGCTCTTTTATTGGCACATTACACCACTTTGTCAATTGTGTTTGTTTTGATAACATGTAACATTCATGGTCATAATTGTCTCCCCTTGCAGTGGGAGATGCGCAATTACTACTATTAATAAAGAAATACCCCAGACAACAACCTCAGTAGAAGCAGCGATGCACTGCACGTCAGCAGAAATGTGACAGTTGTCATTCTGACTTGTGATTCTAGGATGTGAGGGTCCCAGGTGGTAATGGTCAAACATCATGTGATGTCCACCACCAGTATTATAGTAGCTACCCACCCTCCATAAGCTGTTATATAGCGTGTTAGCAAATGTCTGTCTGTGTCCTTCATTGTGCCATAGAAGAAGAAATGTTTGTCCAGAAGGAAGTCTGGCAGCTCAGGGAGTCCAGAGTCAGCATCACTGTCGTAGTCAACATCCATCTTACTGGGACCTGAGGAGTACAGATACAGGGATAATGTTCACTAGTGTTTACACCCTAAAGGTGTCTAAGAAATAAAAATCAAGATGTGTGTGACATTTTGTAGGAAAAGAAAGGCCATTTAGGTACATGAATAAACACTTTTTGCACCACAATGGCTAGTGTTGAGGAGTTACAAGTTCGTGATTCAAATAGATTTACCCCGAGCGCCCCCAATCAAGCTTTCGAGTAAACTAGCTAGGTGTGAGTGGTTCTTTGGATATACTTTGAAATATCCTTAGCACCTATAGGTCCCCAAACAAAAGAAGCACCTGATAAAAAAGATACCTGACACCAAGGTCTTCAAACTTTTTTTCTTCATTTTAAGTTTGAGAAACTTTTAGTCACATACCTGCTGCTTCATCTTCATCTGTTTCAACATCATAAATGTCTGACTTAACATCTGTTGTTGCTGCTACTGATGTTGCTGCTATGGATGATGGTGCTACTGATGTTGAGTTCTTCTTGGGAGATTGACTCTGCTTCTCCTTGATTCTACAAAAACACAATTACTTTGAACATCATGACAGTTAAACAGTGTCCTGAATTTATACTACTGGTATATTTACAGTTATTTTGGTTTTTACATGACAAGAAGTTGATGAGTGCAAAATGGGAAGCAGTTTAATAAAAAATCTAATGACGTATATGCAGTGTGATGATCTATTAATAGTTAATGACAATGTATGTGCTCAGATATGCAAACTTGCATTACCAGGAATCATTCAGCCGAAGCTAGTCACAATTGTTTATGAACATCATGTCAGCATAATTATTAAGTCAAGAATACAGTCACCATAATTTACTTTCAGAATATCTATCATACCACATGTTTGTATAATCAATTCAAAAGTAATTTGCTAACAACTATATGGAAAGTTCAAACCATATTGCTAGACACTCAGCAAAAAATAGTATAAATCCTGTTCAGATAGCTTGCAGTGGGAGATGGCTGATCCCTCGCAGTGGGAGATGGATGATCCCTTGCAGTGGGAGATGGATGCTCCCTTGCAGTGGGAGATGGATGATCCCTTGCAGTGGGAGATGAATGGTGGGAGATGGATGATCCCTTGCAGTGGGGGATGGCTGATCTCTTGCAGTGGGAGATGGATGGTGGGAGATGGATGATCCCTTGCAGTGGGAGATGGATGATGGGAGATGGATGATCCCTTGCAGTGGGAGATGGATGATCCCTTGCAGAGGGAGATGGATGATCCCTTGCAATGGGAGATGGATGATCCCTTGCAGTGGGAGATGGATGATGGGAGATGGATGATCCCTTGCAGTGGGAGATGGATGATGGGAGATGGATGATCCCTTGCAGTGGAAGATGGATGGTGGGAGATGGATGATGGGAGATGAATGATCCCTTGCAGAGGGAGATGGATGATCCCTTGCAGTGGGAGATGGATGATCCTTTGCAGAGGGAGATGGATGGTGGGAGATGGATGATCCCTTGCAGAGGGAGATGGATGATGGGAGATGGATGATCCCTTGCAGTGAAAGATGGATGGTGGGAGATGGATGGTGGGAGATGGATGATGGGAGATGGATGATGGGAGATGGATGGTGGGAGATGGATGATGGGAGATGGATGATCCCTTGCAGAGGGAGATGGATGATCCCTTGCAGTGGGAGATGGATGATGGGAGATGGATGATCCCTTGCAGTGGAAGATGGATGGTGGGAGATGGATGGTGGGAGATGGATGATGGAAGATGGATGATCCCTTGCAGTGGGAGATGGATGATGGGAGATGGATGATCCCTTGCAGTGGGAGATGGATGATCCCTTGCAGTGGGAGATGGATGATGGGAGATGGATGATCCCTTGCAGAGGGAGATGGATGGTGGGAGATGGATGAGCCCTTGCAGTGGGAGATGGATGATGAGAGATGGATGATCCCTTGCAGTGGGAGATGGATGGTGGGAGCTGGATGATCCCTTGCAGAGGGAGATGGATGGTGGGAGATGGATTATCCCTTGCAGAGGGAGATGGATGGTGGGAGATGGATGATCCCTTGCATTGGGAGATGGATGATCCCTTGCAGTGGGAGATGGATGGTGGGAGATGGATGGTGGGAGATGGATGATCCCTCACAGTGGGAGATGGATGATCCCTTGCAGTGGAAGATGGATGGTGGGAGATGGATGATCCCTTGCAGTGGCAGATGGATGATCCCTTGCAGTGGGAAATGGATGATGGGAGATGGATGGTGGGAGATGGATGACCCCCTGCAGTGGGAGATGGATGATCCCTCGCAGTGGGAGATGAATGATCCCTCACAGTAGGAGATGGATGATCCCTCACAGTGGGAGATGGATGATCCCTTGCAGTGGGAGATGGATGGTGGGAGATGGATGATCCCTTGCAGTGGGAGATGGATGATCCCTTGCAGTGGGAGATGGATGATCCCTCACAGTGGGACATGGATGATCCCTTGCAGAGGGAGATGGATGGTGGGAGATAGATGGTCCCTTGCAGTCGTGGATGGCTGATCCCTTGCAGTGGGAGATGGATGATCCCTTGCAGTGGGAGATGGATGATCCCTTGCAGTGGGAGATGGATGGTTGGAGATGGATGATCCCTTGCAGTGGGGGATGGCTGATCCTTTGCAGTGGGAGATGGCTGATCCTTTGCAGTGGGAGATGGATGATCCCTTGCAGTGGGAGATGGATGATCCCTTACAGAGGGAGATGGATGGTGGGAGATGGATGATCCCTTGCAGTGGGAGATGGATGATCCCTTGTAGTGGGAGATGGATGGTGGGAGATGGATGATCCCTTGCAGTGGGGGATGGCTGATCTCTTGCAGTGGGAGATGGATGATCCCTTGCAGTGGGAGATGGATGGTGGGAGATGGATGATCCCTTGCAGTGGGAGATGGATGATCCCTTGCAGTGGGAGATGGCTGATCCCTTGCAGACGGAGATGGATGGTGGGAGATGGATGATCCCTTGCAGTGGGAGATGGATGATCCCTTGCAGTGGGAGATGGATGATCCCTTGCAGAGGGAGATGGATGGTGGGAGATGGATGGTGGGAGATGGATGATCCCTCACAGTGGGAGATGGATGATCCCTTGTGCAGTGGGAGATGGATGGTGGGAGATGGATGATCCCTTGCAGGGGGAGATGGATGGTGGGAGATGGATGATCCCTTGCAGAGGGAGATGGATGGTGGGAGATGGATGATCCCTTGCAGTGGGAGATGGATGATCCCTTGCAGAGGGAGATGGATGGTGGGAGATGGATGATCCCTTGCAGTGGGAGATGGATGGTGGGAGCTGGATGATCCCTTGCAGAGGGAGATGGATGGTAGGAGATGGATGATCCCTTGCAGTGGGAGATGGATGATCCCTTGCAGTAGGAGATGGATGATCCCTCACAGTGGGAGATGGATGATGCCTTGCAGAGGAAGATGGATTATGGGAGATGGATGATCCCTTGCAGTGGGAGATGGATGGTGGGAGATGGATGATGGGAGATGGATGATGAGAGATGGATGATCCCTTGCAGTGGGAGATGGATGGTGGGAGCTGGATGATCCCTTGCAGAGGGAGATGGATGGTGGGAGATGGATAATCCCTTGCAGAGGGAGATGGATGGTGGGAGATGGATGATCCCTTGCAGAGGGAGATGGATGGTGGGAGATGGATGATCCCTTGCAGAGGGAGATGGATGGTGGGAGATGGATGATGGGAGATGGATGATGAGAGATGGATGATCCCTTGCAGTGGGAGATGGATGGTGGGAGCTGGATGATCCCTTGCAGAGGGAGATGGATGGTGGGAGATGGATAATCCCTTGCAGAGGGAGATGGATGGTGGGAGATGGATGATCCCTTGCATTGGGAGATGGATGATCCCTTGCAGTGGGAGATGGATGGTGGGAGATGGATGGTGGGAGATGGATGATCCCTCACAGTGGGAGATGGATGATCCCTTGCAGTGGGAGATGGATGGTGGGAGATGGATGATCCCTTGCAGTGGGAGATGGATGATCCCTTGCAGTGGGAAATGGATGATGGGAGATGGATGGTGGGAGATGGATGACCCCCTGCAGTGGGAGATGGATGATCCCTCGCAGTGGGAGATGAATGATCCCTCACAGTAGGAGATGGATGATCCCTCACAGTGGGAGATGGATGATCCCTTGCAGTGGGAGATGGATGGTGGGAGATGGATGATCCCTTGCAGTGGGAGATGGATGATCCCTTGCAGTGGGAAAAGGATGATGGGAGATGGATGGTGGGAGATGGATGACCCCCTGCAGTGGGAGATGGATGATCCCTCGCAGTGGGAGATGAATGATCCCTCACAGTGGGAAATGGATGATCCCTCACAGTGGGAGATGGATGATCCCTTGCAGTGGGAGATGGATGGTGGGAGATGGATGATCCCTTGCAGTGGGAGATGGATGATCCCTTGCAGTGGGAGATGGATGATCCCTCACAGTGGGACATGGATGATCCCTTGCAGAGGGAGATGGATGGTGGGAGATAGATGGTCCCTTGCAGTCGTGGATGGCTGATCCCTTGCAGTGGGAGATGGATGATCCCTTGCAGTGGGAGATGAATGATCCCTTGCAGTGGGAGATGGATGGTTGGAGATGGATGATCCCTTGCAGTGGGGGATGGCTGATCCTTTGCAGTGGGAGATGGATGATCCCTTGCAGTGGGAGATGGATGATCCCTTGCAGTGGGAGATGGATGGTGGGAGATGGATGATCCCTTGCAGTGGGGGATGGATGGTGGGAGATGGATGATCCCTTGCAGTGGGAGATGGATGATCCCTTGCAGTGGGAGATGGCTGATCCCTTGCAGACGGAGATGGATGGTGGGAGATGGATGATCCCTTGCAGTGGGAGATGGATGATCCCATGCAGTGGGAGATGGATGATCCCTTGCAGAGGGAGATGGATGGTGGGAGATGGATGGTGGGAGATGGATGATCCCTCACAGTGGGAGATGGATGATCCCTTGTGCAGTGGGAGATGGATGGTGGGAGATGGATGATCCCTTGCAGAGGGAGATGGATGGTGGGAGATGGATGATCCCTTGCAGTGGGAGATGGATGATCCATTGCAGAGGGAGATGGATGATCCCTTGCAGTGGGAGATGAATTTTGGGAGATGGATGATCCCTTGCAGTGGGAGATGGATGATCCCTTGCAGAGGGAGATGGATGGTGGGAGATGGATGATCCCTTGCAGTGGGAGATGGATGGTGGGAGCTGGATGATCCCTTGCAGAGGGAGATGGATGGTGGGAGATGGATGATCCCTTGCAGTGGGAGATGGATGATCCCTTGCAGTAGGAGATGGATGATCCCTCACAGTGGGAGATGGATGATGCCTTGCAGAGGAAGATGGATTATGGGAGATGGATGATCCCTTGCAGTGGGAGATGGATGGTGGGAGATGGATGATGGGAGATGGATGATGAGAGATGGATGATCCCTTGCAGTGGGAGATGGATGGTGGGAGCTGGATGATCCCTTGCAGAGGGAGATGGATGGTGGGAGATGGATAATCCCTTGCAGAGGGAGATGGATGGTGGGAGATGGATGATCCCTTGCATTGGAAGATGGATGATCCCTTGCAGTGGGAGATGGATGGTGGGAGATGGATGGTGGGAGATGGATGATCCCTCACAGTGGGAGATGGATGATCCCTTGCAGTGGGAGATGGATGGTGGGAGATGGATGATCCCTTGCAGTGGGAGATGGATGATCCCTTGCAGTGGGAAATGGATGATGGGAGATGGATGGTGGGAGATGGATAACCCCCTGCAGTGGGAGATGGATGATCCCTCCCAGTGGGAGATGAATGATCCCTCACAGTAGGAGATGGATGATCCCTCACAGTGGGAGATGGATGATCCCTTGCAGTGGGAGATGGATGGTGGGAGATGGATGATCCCTTGCAGTGGGAGATGGATGATCCCTTGCAGTGGGAGATGGATGATCCCTCACAGTGGGACATGGATGATCCCTTGCAGAGGGAGATGGATGGTCCCTTGCAGTCGTGGATGGCTGATCCCTTGCAGTGGGAGATGGATGATCCCTTGCAGTGGGAGATGGATGATCCCTTGCAGTGGGAGATGGATGGTTGGAGATGGATGATCCCTTGCAGTGGGGGATGGCTGATCCTTTGCAGTGGGAGATGGATGATCCCTTGCAGTGGGAGATGGATGATCCCTTGCAGTGGGAGATGGATGGTGGGAGATGGATGATCCCTTGCAGTGGGGGATGGATGGTGGGAGATGGATGATCCCTTGCAGTGGGAGATGGATGATCCCTTGCAGTGGGAGATGGCTGATCCCTTGCAGACGGAGATGGATGGTGGGAGATGGATGATCCCTTGCAGTGGGAGATGGATGATCCCTTGCAGTGGGAGATGGATGATCCCTTGCAGAGGGAGATGGATGGTGGGAGATGGATGATCCCTTGCAGTGGGAGATGGATGATCCCTTGCAGTGGGAGATGGATGATCCCTTGCAGAGGGAGATGGATGGTGGGAGATGGATGGTGGGAGATGGATGATCCCTCACAGTGGGAGATGGATGATCCCTTGTGCAGTGGGAGATGGATGGTGGGAGATGGATGATCCCTTGCAGAGGGAGATGGATGGTGGGAGATGGATGATCCCTTGCAGAGGGAGATGGATGGTGGGAGATGGATGATCCCTTGCAGTGGGAGATGGATGATCCCTTGCAGTGGGAGATGGATGGTCCCTTGCAGAGGGAGATGGATGGTGGGAGATGGATGATCCCTTGCAGTGGGAGATGGATGGTGGGAGCTGGATGATCCCTTGCAGAGGGAGATGGATGGTGGGAGATGGATGATCCCTTGCAGTGGGAGATAGATGATCCCTTGCAGTAGGAGATGGATGATCCCTCACAGTGGGAGATGGATGATGCCTTGCAGAGGAAGATGGATTATGGGAGATGGATGATCCCTTGCAGTGGGAGATGGATGGTGGGAGATGGATGATGGGAGATGGATGATCCCTCGCAGAGGGAGATGGATGATCCCTTGCAGTGGGAGATGGATGATCCCTTGCAGTGGGAAATGGATGGTGGGAGATGGATGATCCCTTGCAGTGGGAGATGGATGGTGGGTGATGGATGATCCCTCACAGTGGGAGATGGATGATCCCTTGCAGAGGGAGATGGATGATGGGAGATGGATGATCCCTCACAGTGGGAGATGGATGATCCCTTGCAGTGGGAGATGGATGATCCCTTGCAGTGGGAGATGGATGGTGGGAGATGGATGATCCCTTGCAGTGGGAGATGGATGATCCCTTGCAGTGGGAGATGGATGGTCCCTTGCAGAGGGAGATAGATGGTGGGAGATGGATGATCCCTTGCAGTGGGAGATGGATGGTGGGAACTGGATGATCCCTTGCAGTGGGAGATGGATAGTGGGAGACGGATGATCCCTTGCAGTGGGAGATGGATGGTGGGAGCTGGATGATCCCTTGCAGTGGGAGATGGATGGTGGTAGCTTGATGATTTCTTGCAGAGGGAGATGGATGGTGGGAGATGGATGATCCCTTGCAGAGGGAGATGGATGGTGGGAGATGGATGATCCCTTGCAGAGGGAGATGGATGATCCCTTGCAGTGGGAGATGGATGGTGGGAGATGGATGATCCCTCACAGTGGTAGATGGATGATCCCTTGCAGTGGGAGATGGATGATCCCTTGCAGTGGGAGATGGATGGTGGGAGATGGATGATCCCTCACAGTGGTAGATGGATGATCCCTTGCAGAGGGAGATGGATGGTGGGAGATGGATGATCCCTTGCAGTGGGAGATGGATGATCCATTGCAGAGGGAGATGGATGATCCCTTGCAGAGGGAGATGGATGATCCCTTGCAGTGGGAGATGGATGATGGGAGATGGATGGTCCCTTGCAGTGGGAGATGGATGGTGGGAGCTGGATGATCCCTCACAGTGGGAGATGGATGATGCCTTGCAGAGGAAGATGGATTATGGGAGATGGATGATCCCTTGCAGTGGGAGATGGATGATGGGAGATGGATGATGGGAGATGGATGGTGGGAGATGGATGATGGGAGATGGATGATCCCTTGCAGAGGGAGATGGATGATCCCTTGCAGTGGGAGATGGATGATGGGAGATGGATGATCCCTTGCAGTGGAAGATGGATGGTGGGAGATGGATGGTGGGAGATGGATGATGGAAGATGGATGATCCCTTGCAGTGGGAGATGGATGATGGGAGATGGATGATCCCTTGCAGTGGGAGATGGATGATCCCTTGCAGTGGGAGATGGATGATGGGAGATGGATGATCCCTTGCAGAGGGAGATGGATGGTGGGAGATGGATGAGCCCTTGCAGTGGGAGATGGATGATGAGAGATGGATGATCCCTTGCAGTGGGAGATGGATGGTGGGAGCTGGATGATCCCTTGCAGAGGGAGATGGATGGTGGGAGATGGATTATCCCTTGCAGAGGGAGATGGATGGTGGGAGATGGATGATCCCTTGCATTGGGAGATGGATGATCCCTTGCAGTGGGAGATGGATGGTGGGAGATGGATGGTGGGAGATGGATGATCCCTCACAGTGGGAGATGGATGATCCCTTGCAGTGGAAGATGGATGGTGGGAGATGGATGATCCCTTGCAGTGGCAGATGGATGATCCCTTGCAGTGGGAAATGGATGATGGGAGATGGATGGTGGGAGATGGATGACCCCCTGCAGTGGGAGATGGATGATCCCTCGCAGTGGGAGATGAATGATCCCTCACAGTAGGAGATGGATGATCCCTCACAGTGGGAGATGGATGATCCCTTGCAGTGGGAGATGGATGGTGGGAGATGGATGATCCCTTGCAGTGGGAGATGGATGATCCCTTGCAGTGGGAGATGGATGATCCCTCACAGTGGGACATGGATGATCCCTTGCAGAGGGAGATGGATGGTGGGAGATAGATGGTCCCTTGCAGTAGTGGATGGCTGATCCCTTGCAGTGGGAGATGGATGATCCCTTGCAGTGGGAGATGGATGATCCCTTGCAGTGGGAGATGGATGGTTGGAGATGGATGATCCCTTGCAGTGGGGGATGGCTGATCCTTTGCAGTGGGAGATGGCTGATCCTTTGCAGTGGGAGATGGATGATCCCTTGCAGTGGGAGATGGATGATCCCTTACAGAGGGAGATGGATGGTGGGAGATGGATGATCCCTTGCAGTGGGAGATGGATGATCCCTTGTAGTGGGAGATGGATGGTGGGAGATGGATGATCCCTTGCAGTGGGGGATGGCTGATCTCTTGCAGTGGGAGATGGATGATCCCTTGCAGTGGGAGATGGATGGTGGGAGATGGATGATCCCTTGCAGTGGGAGATGGATGATCCCTTGCAGTGGGAGATGGCTGATCCCTTGCAGACGGAGATGGATGGTGGGAGATGGATGATCCCTTGCAGTGGGAGATGGATGATCCCTTGCAGTGGGAGATGGATGATCCCTTGCAGAGGGAGATGGATGGTGGGAGATGGATGGTGGGAGATGGATGATCCCTCACAGTGGGAGATGGATGATCCCTTGTGCAGTGGGAGATGGATGGTGGGAGATGGATGATCCCTTGCAGGGGGAGATGGATGGTGGGAGATGGATGATCCCTTGCAGAGGGAGATGGATGGTGGGAGATGGATGATCCCTTGCAGTGGGAGATGGATGATCCCTTGCAGAGGGAGATGGATGGTGGGAGATGGATGATCCCTT
The DNA here is from genome assembly GCA_007844125.1 of Sinonovacula constricta. Classification (NCBI taxonomy): domain Eukaryota; kingdom Metazoa; phylum Mollusca; class Bivalvia; order Cardiida; family Solecurtidae; genus Sinonovacula; species Sinonovacula constricta. Next base: position 46,241,198 of record CM017571.1, read on the forward strand.
GCAGTGGGAGATGGATGGTGGGAGCTGGATGATCCCTTGCAGAGGGAGATGGATGGTGGGAGATGGATGATCCCTTGCAGTGGGAGATGGATGATCCCTTGCAGTAGGAGATGGATGATCCCTCACAGTGGGAGATGGATGATGCCTTGCAGAGGAAGATGGATTATGGGAGATGGATGATCCCTTGCAGTGGGAGATGGATGGTGGGAGATGGATGATGGGAGATGGATGATGAGAGATGGATGATCCCTTGCAGTGGGAGATGGATGGTGGGAGCTGGATGATCCCTTGCAGAGGGAGATGGATGGTGGGAGATGGATAATCCCTTGCAGAGGGAGATGGATGGTGGGAGATGGATGATCCCTTGCAGAGGGAGATGGATGGTGGAAGATGGATGATCCCTTGCAGAGGGAGATGGATGGTGGGAGATGGATGATGGGAGATGGATGATGAGAGATGGATGATCCCTTGCAGTGGGAGATGGATGGTGGGAGCTGGATGATCCCTTGCAGAGGGAGATGGATGGTGGGAGATGGATAATCCCTTGCAGAGGGAGATGGATGGTGGGAGATGGATGATCCCTTGCATTGGGAGATGGATGATCCCTTGCAGTGGGAGATGGATGGTGGGAGATGGATGGTGGGAGATGGATGATCCCTCACAGTGGGAGATGGATGATCCCTTGCAGTGGGAGATGGATGGTGGGAGATGGATGATCCCTTGCAGTGGGAGATGGATGATCCCTTGCAGTGGGAAATGGATGATGGGAGATGGATGGTGGGAGATGGATGACCCCCTGCAGTGGGAGATGGATGATCCCTCGCAGTGGGAGATGAATGATCCCTCACAGTAGGAGATGGATGATCCCTCACAGTGGGAGATGGATGATCCCTTGCAGTGGGAGATGGATGGTGGGAGATGGATGATCCCTTGCAGTGGGAGATGGATGATCCCTTGCAGTGGGAAAAGGATGATGGGAGATGGATGGTGGGAGATGGATGACCCCCTGCAGTGGGAGATGGATGATCCCTCGCAGTGGGAGATGAATGATCCCTCACAGTAGGAGATGGATGATCCCTCACAGTGGGAGATGGATGATCCCTTGCAGTGGGAGATGGATGGTGGGAGATGGATGATCCCTTGCAGTGGGAGATGGATGATCCCTTGCAGTGGGAGATGGATGATCCCTCACAGTGGGACATGGATGATCCCTTGCAGAGGGAGATGGATGGTGGGAGATAGATAGATAGATAGATAGATTTATTTCGGTAAAATAGAGATCATACATGGAGTAGGATTACATATACATACAAATTATAATTAATTAGTTACATTTCTAAAAGAAATAAAAAATGCAAATTATAAATAGAAACATTAATAGTTACTAAAATTCAAACAACAATGATAATTACATTTTGCATAAATCATAAATTTAAATAACTACCCATGTTATGCCTCCTAACCCAGGATAACACGAAAAAGACTACATTACTGTAAATCTTATTTCCATCGTGGTCCTGTATAACAAAATGGGGGCATGACACAGAGAGGCTTGTGTTATTGACTAAATTGAAAAGTTATGTAATAAAAACAAATCTACTTCATTTCATATATATCACAGTAAATTCAATCACTATCGTTAGCAATATCACAGACAAAGTTACTTATATCTACTATTAATGTTTAATAAAACCTCTTTTACAGACTTTTTAAAAACATAGTACTTATTGGTTTCAGTTACCTCTGGCAAAAGTTTGTTCCACAATTTGGATCCCATATAACAGAAAGATTTAGAGCCAAAAGATTTAACTTTGGGAACACAATAGCCTCCTTTTGTACTCAGCCTGGTTTTATACCTATGACTAGAAGCTACTGAAGTAAAATGCTGTTTCAAATATTCTGGAGCCAAGTTCTTATTAATTTTAAAAACATGGCATAGCATAATTTGTTCAACTCTACTCTGCACAGGTAGCCAATTTAGGGACCTAAAATGCTCATATCCAACATGTGACCTGCTATCCAGATTGAGAATAAATCGAACCATCTTGTTCTGAGTTGTTTGGAGTTTGTTTTTGAGGGTTTGACTAAGACTATGGTACCACACTGAACACGCATAGTCGTAATGACATTGAATTAGTGACATAACTAGTTGTTTTCTTATGTGTTTATTGAGAAAATCCTTCTTTCGGTAGAGAAACTTTAACCTGGCATTGGCTTTTTTGAGAATAGATTCTGCCATCACTTTAAAAGATAAAAATTGGTCTAAGCTAACACCTAGATATTTAACAGAGGAGGTGTGCCTGATAGTAGTATCATTACAAATAATGTTAAGATTAGGTTGTGATCTGAGCTTCTGTCTGGATCCAAACAATATTGATTCAGTTTTACCCAAGTGTAAAGAAAGTCTGTTGTCTATCAACCATTGACTAACACCTAGTAAATCATCAGACAAAGCTTTTTCAACATCAGAAACATTTTTACCCGAGACTAAAATAGCAGAATCATCAGCATACAGTAGAAGTTTATTTTTAACAACTGCTGGCATATCATTAACATAAATTAAAAAGAGCAGAGGGCCAAGAGTAGAGCCTTGAGGAACCCCACATGTAATTAACGAGTGACTGGAAAAAGTGCCAGAAATATCTACCAGTTGTTGTCTGTCCGACAGATAAGACTTAAACCAATTACAAATACTATCACCTAAGCCACAAGCTTTAAGTTTCCTTAGCAAAATTGAGTGATTGACTGTGTCGAAGGCTTTCTGTAGATCTAAAAGAACCATGCCAACAACATTGCCTTTGTCAATTTCTAATCTGATGAAGTCTGTTAAATATAAGAGACATGAGTCAGTTGAAAATCCGCTTCTAAAACCAGATTGAAACTTATAGAACAAATGTTTTTCTTTAAAATATGACTCCACCTGATCATATACAACTTTTTCTAAAACCTTTGAAATAACATTTAAAATAGATACTGGTCGATAGTTGCCAACATTTAGTCTGTCATCCTTTTTAAAAAGGGGAACAACTCTAGCAATCTTTAAATCGTAAGGTACTCTCCCTTGAATAAGTGATAAATTTATAATGCGTGTAAGGGGGCTTACAATAATGGGTGCTGAATCCTTGACAAAGCGTGAAGGCAAACCATCCAAGCCTGTAGCTTTATTTGAGCTAAGGTTGTTTAAATATTTAAGAACTTTGTTTTCAGACATTAGGGTAAAAGAAAAACTATTTAAACGTATACCTAGACTCTGGTAAAAACTGTAAACAAAAGATTCACCAAATTTGCAAACACATGCTGGAAGTTTTTCAACAAGTTTACATGCAACTGAGGTATAAAAATTATTAAAAGATTCTGCAATAGATGATTTCTCAAAACAAATGTTGCCATCAATATTTAAACAAATATTAGAACTTGCTGAATTTGTCCCCTTTTTGGAGGGTAACCCTAGATTTTTCAGTGCCTTCCAGAGTGACTTAGAGTCATTTTTATGTTGTTCAATAGAGCTTGAGTAGTAGTTTTTCTTAGCATTATAAACTAGGTATTGAGCCTTATTTCTAAGAACTTTAAAAGAGTTAAAATTATCCACATTTCTGTCTTGTTTATACAGCTTAAAAGCTTGGTCTCTCTCATGAATAGACAGAAGAATATTGCTGTCCATCCATGGTTCAGATCTTTGCTTGAGCCTAATTTGTTTTAAAGGAGCAACTTTATCTAAAATAGAAAGAAAAATATCTTTAAAAGTTGTCCATGCTATGTCCACATCATCACATAACAGAACTTGACTCCAGTCTGTGGATAATAGAGCAGATTGAAAATTTTCTTTGTTGTAAGATTTCAAAGATCTAATAGTAACAGTATTGTGAGAACCAATGTAGTTCTTACATCTTTTTCTTGTTAAATAGACTAGACTGTGGTCACTGAAAGAAGTATGTATAACACCAGACTGAGAAATTTTATCACAGTCAGAAGCAAGTATTAGATCAATGGTTGTAGAGGTAGTATTGCAGATTCTTGTAGGTTCCTTAATCAGCTGACTAAAATGAAACAAATCAATAAAAGACTTAAAATTTTCTAAAAGTTGACAATACTTGGTACCAGATACATTAGTATTAAAATCTCCAAATAAAAATGTCTCGTGTTCTAAAAAATCACTACTGCTTGAACACACAGATTCTAAAATGGAGTAAAAGTTCTTTTGGGTAGGAGGTCTGTAAAGAGTTCCACATAGAATAGGTTTAGTTTTGGGTAACAGAAGTTCAATCCAAACAGCTTCCAGTTCCTTGTGATCCAGATCATTACGGCAGTTGAAGGATAGGTCTTTTCGCACATATACGCATACTCCTCCACCACGTCTGTTGCGATCTTTACGCTGACAACAGTAATCTGCTAAATAAATTTCAGCATCAGGAACAGAGTCATCTAGCCAGCTTTCAGTAATACAAATGCAAGCTGCTTTAGTTGCACGAGCTATTGATGCAATTTCATGAAGTTTTGGCAACAAACTTCTAATGTTTACATGTAAAAAGTGAAGACCCCTTTTATGGAAAACTTTAAAATCACTATTTGTTGACAGATCTGGGCCTGGACACGGATGAATATCTCCACATAACAGCAACAATATACACGTAAAATTTCCTCTTTGTTGGACCTGGTAAGAGTTAGTTTCTTGACGTTTGGAATATGATGATTTAACATCTATAAAATGGTTATAAAATATATGCTGTCCATAGTTGACAGGTAAGACTGGTAAGCTGTCCGAAATATAACTGTCCGGATACTGTTCATCTTTTGATAAAATGCTATCACGACCACTGTAGAATCGAGTCGATAAAAGCAATATACAAAATATCAGGCTTGCAATGTTCTCAATCATATTTTGAATACAATTACTTCAGATTCAAACTGTTTTGGAAGCACTTCGAAAGAAATCTATTCGTTGTTCGTTGTTCGTAACAAGCCTCTCCGGTCACACACCACCAAAAAAGGTGGTCCCTTGCAGTCGTGGATGGCTGATCCCTTGCAGTGGGAGATGGATGATCCCTTGCAGTGGGAGATGAATGATCCCTTGCAGTGGGAGATGGATGGTTGGAGATGGATGATCCCTTGCAGTGGGGGATGGCTGATCCTTTGCAGTGGGAGATGGATGATCCCTTGTAGTGGGAGATGGATGATCCCTTGCAGTGGGAGATGGATGGTGGGAGATGGATGATCCCTTGCAGTGGGGGATGGATGGTGGGAGATGGATGATCCCTTGCAGTGGGAGATGGATGATCCCTTGCAGTGGGAGATGGCTGATCCCTTGCAGACGGAGATGGATGGTGGGAGATGGATGATCCCTTGCAGTGGGAGATGGATGATCCCATGCAGTGGGAGATGGATGATCCCTTGCAGAGGGAGATGGATGGTGGGAGATGGATGGTGGGAGATGGATGATCCCTCACAGTGGGAGATGGATGATCCCTTGTGCAGTGGGAGATGGATGGTGGGAGATGGATGATCCCTTGCAGAGGGAGATGGATGGTGGGAGATGGATGATCCCTTGCAGAGGGAGATGGATGGTGGGAGATGGATGATCCCTTGCAGTGGGAGATGGATGATCCCTTGCAGAGGGAGATGGATGGTGGGAGATGGATGATCCCTTGCAGTGGGAGATGGATGGTGGGAGCTGGATGATCCCTTGCAGAGGGAGATGGATGGTGGGAGATGGATGATCCCTTGCAGTGGGAGATGGATGATCCCTTGCAGTAGGAGATGGATGATCCCTCACAGTGGGAGATGGATGATGCCTTGCAGAGGAAGATGGATTATGGGAGATGGATGATCCCTTGCAGTGGGAGATGGATGGTGGGAGATGGATGATGGGAGATGGATGATGAGAGATGGATGATCCCTTGCAGTGGGAGATGGATGGTGGGAGCTGGATGATCCCTTGCAGAGGGAGATGGATGGTGGGAGATGGATAATCCCTTGCAGAGGGAGATGGATGGTGGGAGATGGATGATCCCTTGCATTGGAAGATGGATGATCCCTTGCAGTGGGAGATGGATGGTGGGAGATGGATGGTGGGAGATGGATGATCCCTCACAGTGGGAGATGGATGATCCCTTGCAGTGGGAGATGGATGGTGGGAGATGGATGATCCCTTGCAGTGGGAGATGGATGATCCCTTGCAGTGGGAAATGGATGATGGGAGATGGATGGTGGGAGATGGATAACCCCCTGCAGTGGGAGATGGATGATCCCTCCCAGTGGGAGATGGATGATCCCTTGCAGTGGGAGATGGATGGTGGGAGATGGATGATCCCTTGCAGTGGGAGATGGATGATCCCTTGCAGTGGGAGATGGATGATCCCTCACAGTGGGACATGGATGATCCCTTGCAGAGGGAGATGGATGGTGGGAGATAGATGGTCCCTTGCAGTCGTGGATGGCTGATCCCTTGCAGTGGGAGATGGATGATCCCTTGCAGTGGGAGATGGATGATCCCTTGCAGTGGGAGATGGATGGTTGGAGATGGATGATCCCTTGCAGTGGGGGATGGCTGATCCTTTGCAGTGGGAGATGGATGATCCCTTGCAGTGGGAGATGGATGATCCCTTGCAGTGGGAGATGGATGGTGGGAGATGGATGATCCCTTGCAGTGGGGGATGGATGGTGGGAGATGGATGATCCCTTGCAGTGGGAGATGGATGATCCCTTGCAGTGGGAGATGGCTGATCCCTTGCAGACGGAGATGGATGGTGGGAGATGGATGATCCCTTGCAGTGGGAGATGGATGATCCCTTGCAGTGGGAGATGGATGATCCCTTGCAGAGGGAGATGGATGGTGGGAGATGGATGATCCCTTGCAGTGGGAGATGGATGATCCCTTGCAGTGGGAGATGGATGATCCCTTGCAGAGGGAGATGGATGGTGGGAGATGGATGATCCCTCACAGTGGGAGATGGATGATCCCTTGTGCAGTGGGAGATGGATGGTGGGAGATGGATGATCCCTTGCAGAGGGAGATGGATGGTGGGAGATGGATGATCCCTTGCAGAGGGAGATGGATGGTGGGAGATGGATGATCCCTTGCAGTGGGAGATGGATGATCCCTTGCAGTGGGAGATGGATGGTCCCTTGCAGAGGGAGATGGATGGTGGGAGATGGATGATCCCTTGCAGTGGGAGATGGATGGTGGGAGCTGGATGATCCCTTGCAGAGGGAGATGGATGGTGGGAGATGGATGATCCCTTGCAGTGGGAGATAGATGATCCCTTGCAGTAGGAGATGGATGATCCCTCACAGTGGGAGATGGATGATGCCTTGCAGAGGAAGATGGATTATGGGAGATGGATGATCCCTTGCAGTGGGAGATGGATGGTGGGAGATGGATGATGGGAGATGGATGATCCCTCGCAGAGGGAGATGGATGATCCCTTGCAGTGGGAGATGGATGATCCCTTGCAGTGGGAAATGGATGGTGGGAGATGGATGATCCCTTGCAGTGGGAGATGGATGGTGGGTGATGGATGATCCCTCACAGTGGGAGATGGATGATCCCTTGCAGAGGGAGATGGATGATGGGAGATGGATGATCCCTCACAGTGGGAGATGGATGATCCCTTGCAGTGGGAGATGGATGATCCCTTGCAGTGGGAGATGGATGGTGGGAGATGGATGATCCCTTGCAGTGGGAGATGGATGATCCCTTGCAGTGGGAGATGGATGGTCCCTTGCAGAGGGAGATAGATGGTGGGAGATGGATGATCCCTTGCAGTGGGAGATGGATGGTGGGAACTGGATGATCCCTTGCAGTGGGAGATGGATAGTGGGAGACGGATGATCCCTTGCAGTGGGAGATGGATGGTGGGAGCTGGATGATCCCTTGCAGTGGGAGATGGATGGTGGGAGCTTGATGATTCCTTGCAGAGGGAGATGGATGGTGGGAGATGGATGATCCCTTGCAGAGGGAGATGGATGGTGGGAGATGGATGATCCCTTGCAGAGGGAGATGGATGATCCCTTGCAGTGGGAGATGGATGGTGGGAGATGGATGATCCCTCACAGTGGTAGATGGATGATCCCTTGCAGTGGGAGATGGATGATCCCTTGCAGTGGGAGATGGATGGTGGGAGATGGATGATCCCTCACAGTGGTAGATGGATGATCCCTTGCAGAGGGAGATGGATGGTGGGAGATGGATGATCCCTTGCAGTGGGAGATGGATGATCCATTGCAGAGGGAGATGGATGATCCCTTGCAGAGGGAGATGGATGATCCCTTGCAGTGGGAGATGGATGATGGGAGATGGATGGTCCCTTGCAGTGGGAGATGGATGGTGGGAGCTGGATGATCCCTTGCAGAGGGAGATGAATGGTGGGAGATGGATGATTCCTTGCAGTGGGAGATGGATGGTGGGAGATGGATGATTCCTTGCAGTGGGAGATGGATGGTGGGAGATGGATGATCCCTTGCAGAGGGAGATGGATGGTGGGAGATGGATGATCCCTTGCAGTGGGAGATGGATGATGGGAGATGGATGATCCCTTGCAGAGGGAGATGGATGGTGGGAGATGGATGATCCCTTGCAGAGGGAGATGGATGGTCCCTTGCAGAGGGAGATGGATGAAGGGAGATGGATGATCCCTTGCAGTGGGAGATGGATGATCCCTTGCAGTGGGAGATGGATGATCCCTTGCAGTGGGAGATGGATGATCCCTTGCAGAGGGAGATGGATGATCCCTTGCAATGGGAGATGGATGATCCCTTGCAGTGGGAGATGGATGATGGGAGATGGATGATCCCTTGCAGTGGGAGATGGATGATGGGAGATGGATAATCCCTTGCAGAGGGAGATGGATGGTGGGAGATGGATGATCCCTTGCAGAGGGAGATGGATGATCCCTTGCAGAGGGAGATGGATGGTGGGAGATAGATGATCCCTCGCAGTGGGAGATGGATGGTGGGAGATGGATGATCCCTTGCAGTGGGAGATGGATGGTGGGAGCTGGATGATCCCTTGCAGAGGGAGATAGATGGTGGGAGCTGGATGATCCCTTGCAGTGGGAGATGGATGGTGGGAGCTGGATGATCCCTTGCAGTGGGAGATGGATGGTGGGAGATGGATGATCCCTTGCAGTGAGAGATGGATGGTGGGAGCTGGAAGATCCCTTGCAGTGGGAGATGGATGGTGGAAGCTGGACGATCCCTTGCAGAGGGAGATGGATGGTGGGAGCTGGATGATCCCTTGCAGAGGGAGCTGGATGGTGGGAGATGGATGATCCCTTGCAGTGGGAGATGGATGGTGGGAGCTGGATGATCCCTTGCAGTGGGAGATGGATGATGGGAGATGGATGATTCCTTGCAGAGGGAGATGGATGGTGGGAGATGGATGATCCCTTGTGCAGTGGGAGATGGATGGTGGGAGCTTGATGATCCCTTGCAGAGGGAGATGGATGGTGGGAGATGGATGATCCCTTGCAGTGGGAGATGGATGATCCCTTGCAGTGGGAGATGGATGGTGGGAAATGGATGATCCCTTGCAGTGGGAGATGGATGATCCCTTGCAGAGGGAGATGGATGGTGGGAGATGGATGATCCCTTGCAGTGGGAGCTGGATGATCTGGCTCTTCACTATTTGCTTATGCTTAAACAATTTATGCTTAAAAACAAGAAAGAATTAAAATGGGGCTACAGACCTCAAATACTACTTTTAATACTTTTAAAGAAACAGTAAATATGTCCTTATGTTACACACTATACAAAGAAAACACGTGATTTCTTTTAAGATGTTAAAAAGTGACTCACTTTCTGACTTCCTCTTCAGTATCTTCCCCAGAATCTGTCTTTCCTTCATATTCATCATCATCTGCAGAATTAACATTATAGAACCATATATTTAATACAAACAAATGCTGTACAGCTTGTGTAAAATTTGCCAATTAATGTTACTGTTAAAGACCAAATTCTATATAAACTTATAACAACGTGTCAAGACAGGAAATTTGACAATTGTAGATTCATTCCTAGTATTGTCTTCACAGCATTACAGGTAATTTACAAGCAAAAGTATTCACAAATAACAGTCAAGCTTCTTCAAAAACATACCACTGACTGCTGCCTTTACTGGAGTCTTCTTTTCAATCTTTTGTGCTGAAAAAAAAAGTTATATGTGACTGAGTAATTAATTTAAATCATTCAAATATTTAAATAAATGAGTACTTTAAGATGTATACCAGGTTTTATTAATATATATGTCTTACAAAACATCTAGCAATATAAAGTTCTCATGACACAACTGCATACATGTGACCATTTAAGCTTAATTTTGCCTTACAGATTAACATGTTTGGTAATTAAATTCATTCCTGTTAGATACTTACATATGCACCAAATAAACAGGTGAATAAGCCATTACAACACCAATATAGACAATGATTGTATTTACGTGTTTCTGGTTTCTTTTTCGGTGTTATTGTCTTCTTGGCTGGAGGTAGATAATCATCTTCAGAGTCCTCATCTGGTGTCTCAGCATCTCCCACACGGTATCTAAACCAGCAGATTTGATACCACAGTAGTTATTGTCAATAGACAGTTGTAGGGTCAAAACCTACAATCATTCTTAAGACAAAAAAAGGTTAAAAATAAAAAGGGATAAAAAATGTGCATTTCAAGGTATCTCAGTACACCTTTAACCTGTTAACCTTAATGTGTCCATTGCTCATCTAACTCTGAACACTGTGCAGTGACAACATGGAAAAAACAATAGTTAAAACACTGAATATAATCTCATTACATAGTTCTATCTTTTATTTGAAAACTACACAAAATAATAACTTATTAAACATGTTAGGTATTAAGCTTTAGTGGACTCAAATAATTAATTTGAAGTATCGGTACATTCATAGGGCAGACTGATCTTAAATTGGACATGATCAAGATTTGCACACTTATTATTTTGACACCCATACAGGATCAGGTAAGATAACTCTTTCAACAACCATAGAGGACATATGATATCAAGATAACCTGAGTCAAGGTGAGTATATTTACATACTATCTTGACATTGCAAAAACAAGATTGGACAAAATGTTAATATAAAGATACATGCAGGATTGAAAATTGCAAAAAAATGAAATTATACTTACGATCTCCATGGCAGCAGTTTCTTCTGTTTGTAACAATCATCTATCCATTTCTTACTCACAATGCGACCTTTACCCTCCACCTGTTTGTACTTGGGAGTGTTCACAAATGCACATCTGCAAGAGGTCAAGGCCGTGATCAATAATATTCAAATTTGGAACCACTATGTAACTTATCTCCAATTTCCAGATCTTAATTAATCTACTTACGATGACAAAATGAAAAGCTGTGTTCTATCCTTTGATGTGTATTAATAAAAAATATACAAAAGAAGTGTCTTCTTGCTGTTTTAAACAGTGAAAGATGTACCAGCAGGAAATCTGTAACAGAACTCAGATATCCTGATATTTTGACAGTGGAAAAGTAACCATAAAAAAAATGCAATTGAATTTTCATCTAAGCTTTTATAATAAGTCAATAACATTTCATTGCTTACTGCTAATTTTGTGTTCAAATCACAGCATAAATAAGGCAGTTTTCAGGAGGCAATCTTTTCATATTATAAAGTTATCATCAGTTCTGCATTTACTTTGTCTTTTATGACAACATAAGCTGATACTGGCCTCTTGATCATAATGTATATACATAACAATGCCATTAACACAAACATTAAAATATCCAAAACCTTTCAACAATTAACCTACATAAGATGGGTGCAGCCCTTGCCCCAGTCTGGCTTGTACTTGGCTCCCATGGCAACAGCTTTGTCACGGAGCTCCCCCCTATAGGGGTTTTGGAACCCACTCATCACAAACGTCACACGGCTCATCAACTTATGGAATTCTCGTGCTGGGCTTTCCTTAGGGGGCTCCGCTGATTGACATTTAAATGAAACATTCCTTAAAATCTAATTGTTAACAAAATACTTTTGTCAGTACATTGTATACAAAATATATATCTAAAGAAAATACCTTGAAATCTAAGTTGGACAGGAATGGCTCATCATTTACTCATTTTAGTAGAAAAATTTATTTAGATTAAGCACAAAACATATTTAAAACAAAAATCAGACAATAATAGGCATCTAGCATCTGTATAGTGTTTTCTTAAAGCATTTTACACAACAGTGATCTAAAATGTCAAGGAAACATTAATTTGCCTTCTTATTATAACTTCACAAGAAACACTCCAAAAGGATTGATAAGCAGCACATTGACAAAGCTACTCGGTGAAAATAACGTTTAATCAATTTGCTTCATAAAAAATCCTTAAAATTTCATTGCTGCCATTTACATGTTGACACACTTTTCTGATTTATGTATATAAAATAAAACCCAGTATGGGCAAACATAACAACAACATTGATTACTGCCACACACATTTGTTTCTCTTCAGGGTTGGTTTATCCCCACTGGCTGAGGACGCCATGGATGATGTTGATGAGATACTGGTTGGATGTTTCTTCAGTCTGGGTTTCTCTTCTTCCTCCTCCGTGTCATCATCACTTACTTTGTGCTTGCGCTTTTCACGAGTATTGGACTGGAAGTTATCAAAAGATTATTTTGTATGTACCAGATAGAAAACACATCTTTCAATTATGTTGTACTATACACAGATACTATTGAGTCTTAGGTCAAAGTTGCACATGTTTGTAACATTTATTATATAATAATTTAAAATGTTGACATTCATATGTTTTTTAAAAAAATACTTGAACATATGATATATTATCTGATATCAAAATTCTCATCTAGTCACAAACTTATTTATATAAAGGACTAGGGTTGCAAAGCCTACTGCTGATGGTGTTTCTTTTTTCTTCTCTTCTTTCACAACTTTTGAAGGTTCAGTCTTCTTATGAGATGGTGTCCCTGCTCCTGCTGCTGATGATGATGTTGGTGTTGTTGCTGCTGAAGGTAAGGAAAAGGTTGTGGAGCCAGAAGGAGACCTTGAAGCATCAGCCAATCGAGAGGCTGCCCTCACTGCAGCAGCACCTTATATTGAAGAGAGTAACAACCAATCAAAAAGCAGCAAAAATGATTTTTTGTGAACATACAGCAACAATTGTTTTTGGTGTTTTTTTGTTATAATTAAGCATGTCAATAATGTGTGTTGGTCAAGGCCATTTAATTCCCCACCAATAAATATATGCATACAAATGTTGAGACACGTTTATAGTTTAACAAAACACACACAACTAATGCATAACTTTCACATAACTATTAAGTTATTAAGGTTGATTAAATGAGCTCACATACTGCAATGCAACAAACTGATTGCAACCAATAGACAAGAAACAAAAATGTTATGTTTTCTGTTAGTCCATAACAGTAACTAAGGATGTGTAATGGTGTGTAATGGCAGATGCCTTTTGCATGGTATTGTTAAAATATAAAACTTAGACAAAATCAGATAAATAATCTAGAGAGAGCATCTAGACTGTATAGAATAAAAGCTAGATCAATGCTTGCAACATCTTGTTGTGTCAGAATAACTAATCCCGACCATGCTAGCTTGGATTGCCTTTTTGTTTAGAAAGTACTTTTTGTATGACAAGTAATTATCCCATAGCTCTGAATATTATTTCATGCATGAAAAGTAATAAATTCTGGGTTGTCTTATAGTCCACTGGAGAAGGGCCAAGTGTTTATATCTGTCACTGTTACATCATGCACAAATCTAAAACAAATAAAAACTGTCAGAACTATTTACCTGAGATGGGGGCAGGTGAGGCCGGCTGTATCTTACCTGAGGTGGAGGCAGGTGAGTGGGGCTCTATCTTACCTGAGGTGGGGGGCAGGTAAGGTTGGCTCTATCTTACCTGAGGTGGGGGGCAGGTGAGGCGGGCTCTTTCTTACCTGGGGGGGGGGGGGGGGGGGGCTCTATCTTACCTGAGGTGGGGGCAGGTGAGGTGGGCTCTATCTTACCTGAGGTGGGGGCAGGTGAAGTGGGCTCTATCTTACTTGAGGTGGGGGCAGGTGGGGCAGGCTCTATCTCACCTGAGGTGGGGGCAGGTAATGCGGGCTCTATCTTACCTGAGAGGGGGGCAGGTGAGGCGGGCTTTATCTTACCTGAGGGGGGGGGGGGGGGGGGCAGGTGATGTGGGCTCTATCTTACCTGAGGTGGGGGCAGGTGAGGCAGGCTCTATCTTAGGGGGGGGGGGGGGTAATGCAGGCTCTATCTTACCTGAGGGGGAAGGTGAGGTGGGCTCTATCTTACCTGAGGTGGGGGGCAGGTGAGGCAGGCTTTATCTTACCTGAGGGTGGGGTGGGGTGGGGGGGGGGGGGGGGAGGTGATGCGGGCTCTATCTTACCTGAGGTGTGTGTGTGTGTGGGGGGTAATGTGTGCTCTATCTTATGGGGGGGGGGGCTCTATCTTACCTGAGGTGGGGGGCAGGTGAGGTGGGTTCTATCTTACCTGAGGTGGGGGGGGGGGCAGGTGAGGCGGGCTCTATCTTACCTGAGGTGGGGGCAGGTGAGGCAGGCTCTATCTTGCCTCTGTTGGTGAAGAGATTCCCTGTCTTAACTGTGTCATCCCCCTCATCCTCCTTTATCTTAAAGAAACCAATGGTCTTCTTCTCCTGCTGCTGAAAATACATAATACAGCCTTGTTAATGTGAGTTCATACAAAGATTCACGCTGTTAATTGAGGCTTTGTGTTGCTGTTTAAATTTTCACCCAAAATGTTTCAGTTATATAAAGGTGGTGTTAAGTGCTACCTTAACTGTGCTTACATGCTGTGAACAGCTACCATAGAACAACACCAATCCACATGACCCTTCATTTAATTTGTAATTAAGTGTCCTGGTTATTTTTTGTGTCACATATAATCAAGATATATTTTAATTGAAGCCAATAATGAATCAGCTAAATTATTTTATCTTTCAAACATTATAAGTAAACCCTACAAAAGTGAAATGAAAATGAAGGTATACAATCATTGAGGTAAGATGGTTTATTTGTGTGCTTTTAAATGTAAATCTTCCATACTCTTTAATAAAAATGTTCGTTTTTCAACTTTTATTATCTTCAACGTATCATCCCCAGCAAAAAAATGCAAAACTATGTTTCTGTTGTAGGAACTTACAGTAGTTGGTGTGTTAGTGCTTCCTTGGTCCGGGACGGAATGGAACTTGATGAATGACAGGCCATAGGTGGAGGTCTGAAATGGACAAATATATTTAGCAAAGGTATAATGACACAGTTGAAATGATAATTATAAATGATCCATAAATTAAATCAAGACATGTAAGGCACAGAAATGAAGGAAAACTTTAAGACTTACTATAATGTACAATCTTAGAAACTCTAATATTTATTTCTTTTTTTTCCTATTTTTCAAACAGAATTGCTAAATTGAAATAAAATAAAATAGTAATTATCAACTTTCTTATATCCTTATGGGTGGAGAAGTAAGTGTGTATTATTGCAACAAAACAAAATCAAGACCCATTGTGATTAAATCTAATAAACAAACAAAAGGCCTCAACTTTTAACCTTCAAAGTAATTATACTGAACACCCATCTGTTGAAACCACTTGGTAAAGATGCTACTCACCTTGTTGAATGACTGAGTACAGGGTAAAGATGCAACTCACCTTGGTAAAGGGCTGAGTACAGGGTCAAGATGCAACTCACCTTGTTAAAGGGCTGAGTACAGGGTCAAGATGCTACTCACCTTGTTGAAGGGCTGAGTACAGGGTCAAGATGCTACTCACCTTGTTGAAGGGCTGAGTACAGGGTCAAGATGCTACTCACCTTGTTGAAGGGCTGAGTACAGGGTCAAGATACTACTCACCTTGTTGAAGGGCTGAGTACAGGATCAAGATGCTACTCACCTTGTTAAAGGACTGAGTCCAGGGTAAAGATGCTACTCACCTTGTTTAAGGGCTGAGTACAGGGTAAAGATGCTACTCACCGCATTGAAGGGCTGAGTACAGGGTTAAGATGCTACTCACCTTGTTGAAGGGCTGGGTACAGGGTAAAGATGCTACACACCTTGTTGAAGGGCTGAGTACAGGGTCAAGATGCTACTCACCTTGTTGAAGGGCAGGGTACAGGGTCAAGATGCTACTCACCTTGTTGAAGGGCTGAGTACAGACAATCTTCACTCTGTCCCACTTCTGACTGGAGGCTGTAGCTGACAGTTGGGAGGAGTTGAACATTCGAACACTGGTTCGATTCGTCCCATTCCTCGCTTCGATGGGGGTCATAAATGTTGAGGCAACCAGCAACACCTACATGAAATAATTTTATTTTCTCACTGGGATCCATTTCATATTGCACAAAACTAGATATCTTTGAATAATTTTGATAGGAATTCTTACTATCTTAATTGCAAGCATAATGGATCACCACTCTTGGATTTTTACAGCTAAACAGATTAGACATAGGTGGGGTTTTTTCTGAAAAAGGAGACGGATCCAGGGCCTCTGAGAATGGGAAAATTTTTATGGCATTCTATTAAGAAAGAGGAAAAACATGCATGTTTAACTTTTTCTTTGCTATCATACATCTTGTATGTTTATTACAAGGCCCTCTCTCTATTTTTCTTGTTCTTAACTCTTCCACCAGTTTATCATAGTCAAGTTCACTCAAGCTACCACTGATATATTGGAGAATTTTCATTTTGGGGAAAAAACCTGGCTTTTTTTTTTAGGGGTAGGAGCCTTTTAACAGTCTCTTTTATATAAGGTAAAAAAGGAGAATATAATTTAAAACAAAGCATAACATCAGACAGACTTGACCTATAAAAACAGCCTGTCAGTGATTTATAAAGTGACAATGTGATTATATTAAAACAAACATTATTTGAAAGAATACCTTTCAATCTTTAGTCACACTGATCCCTTTGTTGTTAATTTTTTTAATTTAAGCTGTAATTAATGTGAATCCGAAAATGAAATTATAACATTTCAAAATCAACTGTTAACTGTTTCTTACTAAAATATTCATCCAGGTCAGGTAAAACAAAATTATGAAAAAGTATAACTATGCAGATGACCAGATGACATTGAAGCCGACATTATATCAAAGACAAACCTACCTGGTAATCTTGATCTGACCCTCCTCCAGTAGATCGACCCACCAAAATCTCCACAAACGCTGACCCCTCATTGCCAATATCTATACTGTTGATCTGCGAAGCTTTTTCTAGCTACAAAGAGAAATTATGACAGTGTTTAAGCTTATGACAAATGCATTAAAGGCACTATATAAGTTAAGAAAGTCAACCTTCTTATATAATGGGCAGAAAATGTGGATAGCGAAAAACAACATCCAAAGCTTTTTTTCTGCCATGGGAAGGGGCCCATGCCCTATAATTTGGGGTAAAATAGCACAATTTCTTCCTTAAAGGGGAATGAAAAAAACCTGATGTGAAGTTAATTTTTGGAGAAAAATGCATGATTTTAAAGAAATTTTCTGATGGGAAGGCACCAGTAAACAGCTCCAACTAAAGAAGAAGAAAAAAGCTCTGATGTCTATTTTAAGCTGACATTATGTCATTACATATAGTATAAAAATACTCATCATCTGATGACATATTACTCCAGGTTTATTATTCAATTAATAAGGTTTTACATATTTTGTATTCAAATAATTTCTTGCATATATTTATTCATGTTTGTATTTTAAATATCTCTGCAGAACTTCAGAGCTTGCATATATTTATTCATGTTTGTATTTTAAATATCTCTGCAGAACTTCAGAGAAAATGATACTTCAGTTTATATACTGTACTTATTGCAGGCATCTTACATTAAACGATATCCCATAAAGATTTTTGTCAAATTGTAACCATTATAGGGTCACATTTCCAATGGGGAAAAATGTATTTTGTGAAAAAATCCTCCCCAAACTATAGACTTCAGTTGAGCATTAAGGTCTATGTACACAAATTACATAACACATAATTATATTGTTTTGCATATTGACTGACGTACATGCTATCTTTTTTTTCCTTTGAATGAACAATGATAAGTAAATAAAGGAAATGCATGACATGCAATATAAAATATTGAATTATATTAAATTCACCTGTCACAGTATTTATAACTGGATACCATACCTGGGAAGAGATTAACAATTGTCATCCCTATTATGTAATATAATGTCTTGTTTCTATTCTAAACCCCATGGAACGTGAAATAATCGAGATGTGTCACCAGATCTTTGTCTTTGTGTGTATATGTCTAAGAAAAAAAAAAAAAAAACATTTGACTCAAGGCACTTGATCCTTACCTGCAGGACTATAGAGATGCTCTTCTCCCCAGGGGCTGCACACTTCCATTTATGGGTCCCTTCAGGTCGCAGCAGGTTGTCTGCTGGATTGTTCTGCACCATGTCAAAAGTTATGTCAAAAGTATTTAAAATACAAAAATAAAATATATTTTATGTTTTTGAGATACATCGCAGCAACCAATTATGATCATTACAGCAAGGTCCTGCTGTTTTAGTGGAAGAAGACCCCAGAAAAATGTCTGGGTAGAACCATCGGCACACTGCAGGTCATCGGGAAGATCTTCCCACATTAAGTCCTTCGCCCTGAATGGGACTCGAACCCACATGCAGACAGGCCAAACAGTCAGAGGAGTTACAAAACAGTGACTCTACAACTATGCAAGGGCCACAAATCTGGCTTTGATTAAAATTGCTATCTTAAGTAAGGGTGGTAATTTGCTGAGTTGAGGGGGATGCAGGAATGATATGCCACTTAAAATCTCCTTTTACACAAACTAGTTCAGTTACAAAATGACAGACCTGAATGTAAGAATGGTAAACAAAGAAACTAGACTTGCTGTCTAGGTATTTTCACAGTTATGAAATGAAATATTCCGTCTTGCTCCAGAGCTGATTGGTAGAGCAACCGAGCAGAAGGTCATGTGTCTGATCTTGGCTATATGGGAAATATATATATATTTTTTCATCTTAAGTCTCCTTAATTGTTAGGTCATCCTATGTTATTAACTGATGTCAATTAAAATGCTGTTATTTTAAACCAGTAGAAAACATTTTTCATATTATATTTTCTCACTTATAGGACTATTCGTTTATAAGACGGGCCCCTTACTTCCCCTAGGAAGTGCCAGTTTCTGCTTCCATCCTATTTTAAAATGAGGCGAAAAAATTAACAGCAGCGTCGACCAGTCATGCTGTCTCAATAAAGGGGTTAATGATAAACAGTGAATCGTAATATTCACACGGTGTGGGATGTATCTGGCAGGTGTTAACCTCTCAGCTGCAACAACATTCTGTAGCGCAAGCGGCATGAGACTAGTTTCTATGATCTTTGTCACCAAGTCTGGTGTGACAGTACATGATATATCAGGGTAGTGTACCTTGTGTTAACACAGTACACATGATCATACTAGGTGAACACTCTGCTGCAGATTAGACTTGTGCTACTTGAATGGATGCTTTTGTGGATGCATTGTTTGTCTTTCATTTGAGTCTTGTTCTTTTTATAATTATCAGATAAAAATAGTATAATAACAAACATCTGATTACATTTAGGCAAAGGTATCAAAGCACATATTACTCCAAACTACATAAATCACATCAACTTTTGAACTTTTAACAAACGGATTTAAAAGCCCTTGAACTCTTCGTCATCACTTTTTCCAAAAAACTTCTGCAACTGATGCTCAGACAGTGCGTCATCATACAAGTAGTCAACGTCCTCCTTCTGCCAATAAAATCACTTAACAGCTTGTCATCTTGTGTGCCGTCTATCAAATTGAAAATTCCACACTTTAAGAATGACCTCATCACTGATTCTGATGGAATCATTCCGAGAGTATAACACCCGCTGACACACTGCTGCTAAACTGGGCTTTCTGAGATTTCCCACTTTCTGCACTGGTCACCATCCACTCATTCCATTTATGTCTCATTTTAACCCTGAAAGGTTTGTTGAGGCAAACATCCAAGGGTTTCAGCACTGGCATATATCCACCTGGGATTACACACTGGTAGGTTCTATTTCTCTTTAGTTCATTCTTCACTGACTCCAGTAAGTGAGCACGAAACATGTCCCAGACCAGCATTGATTTCCCATCTTCAGTAATGAGGATGCTTTTCCCAATTTCTCTTCTTTATTTATCTAATGCCATACCATCTTCTCTTTTATGACAAACTTCCATTCTGCAGCACAGTTAGTGTTTCCTTTAAGATTTGCAAACTCGATAACCTTGAGCTTTAAAGCTACATCGTAGGAGTCCCTCTTTCTTTTCTGTGACATGGTTTATTTACTATCCTATGATATTGGTAATTTCAGCAGTATCAGACTGGAATAACAGACACCATAAAATTTGTAAATTCATAAGTTACTCCAAAACAAGTGTGATATAAGCATAACCAATCATGATGCTAACCAAGTGTTAGTCATGCCATGAATAATGGTTAGCATGATTAAATTAGCCAATTGGAAGGCCAGAGATGTTATCTACGTCTCTGGGTAGGCTAATCAATAACTAATCACTAATTGGCTTAAAGGGATAAATCAAAATAGTACCTGTAACAAAGAAATGTTGTTAGTAAACTTATTAGTGGGTACCAACTCTACTGCGATGCTTAACCGACTTCAAAGGCCAATTAGGGAAAATTATCAGCGGTCGATAATGACGGCGCATCTCATAATACATGTAGCATAACTGCTTACAAGTTTCTGTGGTATGTTTTCATTCAAAAAATATGTAAAAGCCAGGGTCATTTTTTTGCCAGGTCACTAGACCCCGCCTATAAGATGAGCCACACACTTTGAACATGAAATCTTGAGGAAAAATCACCATCTTATAAGTTAGAAAATAATGTAATATGTCTTCAGCATTGTAATTATTTGCCTGTAGTGTTGTTAAAGTAAAGGTTAACTCTTTGGGTTTTTTGTTACAACACACCCCACAATTATGGTCATATTTGAAACATTAATTATAATCAACTCCATAGGTCAGCTGGATACCCTTTAGGTATACATGGTTTTCCTTAATTCGGTGTTTTTGAATTCTTAGGTTAGTTTCGCCAGTTTAAATAATTTACAAGTTAAGTTAAAGGTTGGTACTAAAAAAATTAATGATAACCGTTAAGCTTTATTTGAAAAACACTAAAGACAAATGATCTTTAAAAGTCTAATTTCGGTAACACCGGTGTATGTTGTCATACTGGAGTGACGTGACCGTCAACGCAGGTTCAACCCCAGCGGAACCCACAAGACACTTTTAAAACCGTTGGAGAAAGATGGCTGCAATAACACCTTTTTTCGAACCTACCCTGTCTTCACTACTACAGGAAACAATGTGCTGAACTTTGATTTCAGGCATCGCCCTCACACGTCTGTCGTGTACCGGAACAAAGCTTATATAATGTAATTTGCAACTAAAATTCTCTTATGTACATGTGTTGCAGGATGTAAACAAAGTATGAGGAAGCGGCTTTTTCTCATGCCTTACAGTTCGCTGAGGTATCGCGCACTTACGTTACATTTGCATAATCCCGCCCCCAAAACGAATAATAATAATAAGTACTTGCTTCAAAATATATAAGAGAGATAAATATTGTTAAAGTTGCTGTTAATAACTACTTAATCCATTTAAACATAGAATTCTGCACACAGAAAGCAGTTTTATCATGATTCTAAATTGTCTCACGCACATTCGCTTAATCCCGCCCACTACCACTGGATAAAACACCTGTCTCCGGCAATTAACATTACGCTCGCGGGTAGATTGCTCCGCCCACTGAGTCACGTGACCCACTATCTGATAACCTTGGACATCTTATCGTCGATCGGGTCAATACTCTATTGTCAACGGTCCTACGAAACACTGCAAAAGACATGCAAAGACACACAGTGACATGCAAAGACACAACAAAGACATAAAAAACGATTTTAATGTATATATGTATTCATATATTACATAATATATATAAACAATTCGTTGATAGGGGCATAAATAACAATAAACACGTGTCAACACAATTCATACCATCTCCAATGAAAATATTATTGTATGTACTAAATATTGTGTGCGTTACTTGTATGAAATATTAAATGTAAGATATGAACATTAAAACATAAATTACAAAGCATGACCAATGTATTATCGTTTGTGAGCGAGATATGTAAAATAATTATGACTGCTTTGAAAATAAACACAATTAAAGCGATAAATGTTTTCTATGTTTTGTCGGTAAGAAAATTGAATAACACAGGTGCAGCTGAAAAGAATGTGTTGAAAATTGAAGTGGTTATTATTTGTCTTGATCAGAACATATAATTAACACCTAATGTGGAATATCCATAACAACAAAAGCGGGAGGTTTAAAAATTAAAGCAATACATTTCGCACATATGCGGCATCTTCCTTGTTGAAAGGTAAGTGGAGCAAACTTCAATAATTATTGCAATTAACACCAGATTTGAAATGCTATAAAATGTAATATTAAATTATACTCTGCACCATATTTTAATCGGATGTTAATCCCAGTAAGACCCATTGTCAACAAACATGGCTGCCTGTTTAAGCGATCTACCAGCGAACTTTGGTGAGCATTTTATGCTAAGAAAATCGTCACTTCGGCAAAGAATTCAAGCCAGACGATATGCAAATGAATCTTACATTCATTCAGTCAGGTTGACTTTTAGATCGAAGGAAGAAATTGACGTTAATTCTAGTGTTTTCCGATCACAACGAAAGAGCGAGAAGCCACACAGTGTGCACATGACGATCGGCCTAGATTCCGTTACAGACGCATACTGTTAGTGTAAATCCGGGTTATTTTCATTATTACATTAAATCCACGATTTATAAATGCAGTTAACCTTTGATAATGTGTTCATTATTTGTGTTACCATATATCACAACGAAATCGTCCGATGTTACTCAAGTTAAAGGGGATCTATTTCTTTGATCTGAGTAGAAGTTACTGCAGTAGGTCATAACAAAGATGGAATATATACATATATATTAAAACGAGAATGCGTTAGACGATACAAGTTGTAATTTCAGTCGACTTTTTCAACAATCAACTGGCGGTGTTCACGATTACACGATTTTATCCATCTTTTACATTTGTCCAAGTTACGTTTCGGCTTTGGAAATGAAATAAAAACGATGCCGCCTGTCAAACGTTCCGGATATCGACTATCTGAATTACAGAGACCCCACTGACATCTTTTAATCATTTTCTTCTCGCGTTTTTGTTACTTAAATCAGAATTATTCGTCCGTTTCTTGGTCAACGAAATGCACTCAACTTGTCCAAGGAAAATGGCGACCGAAAACAAAAGAATCACGTGACCAAATGGAGCGTGCTGATTAGCTAACGCTAGGCGTCTTGTCCTGTCAATCAAATTTCGGCGTAATGTTAATTATTCTGAAGACATCGTTTTAAAATGCTGTGTAAAGTTATTTTGATCAACAAATATATGCTAATAAAACAATTTCCTCAAAAAGAGACTTTTGTTTTAAGTAGAAGAAATGGATTCTAGGTTGAATATGGATCCAATTTCACAAAGTTGCCATGTCCCCACGTTAGTATATTTTTTTCTTCTATCGTAATTTTTATATTTTTGGAGATTCTCAAAAAAATATTGTTATTTATTTCTCCAAAATGATTTATGCAATCAATTTAAACGAGGTTTTGATAATAAACCTCGATTTATCTGGCACCATTCTAGTTCTACAGATGTCTCCAAATCATGCAACAGATACGTTACAGAATTTTAAACATCTGCATTGGTCAACAAAATTTCATTAGAAATAAACCATGAAGTGCAACAGAAGCCAAAAGTGGGTACAGTTAGACTTCAACTATGATTTAATTGCACAGAATTAAGCTTTTAAAACTAAATGTATATCATGTTTTTTTCGTGATTTTTTAAATTAGTACTTAAAAGTTCAACAGATACGTTACACTGTTGTACCATTGTAATTATGTTCTAACTATTACATTTGCTTAAAATTCACATTTGATGTAAAGCAAATACCGTTGCCGGTATTTTACCTCTGACAAATAGAGATTTCATTTAAAAATCTGTCTGTACGAATAAGAAAACAGTTTAGATTGACAGATACGTGATGAACAGAAACGTTACCAGTTTCAGGATTTAAATTCCGCCTGCTTACGTCAACGAATTGTGTGCTCACATAACGCATAGATGACGTCATATGCAAGCACTCATCATTCCAACGGCATGGCGTCATAAACAATTCTGTCAACGGAACTGCCCACAAATTTTTGGTAAGTTGACTGTCAAAGTTATATGTGATTGTAGCTTAAAATGTTATTTTGACGTCCTTTTTCGTTAGTGTTTCCATAGCAATTGTAATTCACAAATGACAATACTAACATCATATAATGGGTATATATTTTCATATGCAGATCATGTAATGTCTTGTAAAACACAGCTCACGTATCTGTTACGGAAAAGTAACGTATTTGTTCATTTACATATAACCTTAAATGTACAAATGGAAAATATACTTATAACACATTATTCTAATAATTATTTATATATTCTTTAATTTCCAAAACAAAACACATCTCTCTATCAATAGTACTTGCTCTTTTTGACATGATGTGGTAACGTATCTGTTTAAGAACAACGGGTATGTGAGAAATGAAAACATAATACTAGTATTATTAGACACAGTTATCAAAAATATACACACGAAGTATAGAAGTAAACAAACATTATTAAAAATTCGAATAACTGCATCAGATATCAACACACATTTATTTAAAAAAAAAACAACAGAAAAGGTTGTTAGTTATGGTCACGTATCTGTTGTTTGTTAAATGTTTTCGAGCTTTAGAAAGTAAACAAAATTATAAGCTCATGGACATGTCAGCAATTATAAAAGTATACTAAATACGTGACAATTAATGATTGTCTTTTGTTTTTTTCAGGTAAAATGGCAAAATCAAGGGCCGAAATTCAGAAGGCCTATAGAGAGAGGAAAAAACAGAATGACCCCACCTACAAGGATAAAGAACCAAAGAGGGCAGCATCATACCGTGTTCCCGCGGCAGAATTATCCAGCAAAAAACGTGCTAAAAGAAACGAGAAGAACCGAGAGTATTGTCAGACTTATAGATTGAAAAAGAAGGGACTGTTGACATCAGATAAAAATATAAATAGATCTATGGAAGAGGAAACTCAGTCCAATGAAATATCATCATCATCCTCTTCAGTGAAAGCAAACTCATCTAGAACCATACCATCTTGTCATGACCAGCAAATACCATCATCAAGTACTCAAACACGACGAAGTCCTGATAAACTTTTGGTACGATGGCCTTTTGGAAATAAAGATCGAAGATCAACTACTAAACGAAGATAACTACAAAATCAAAGCACTGCAAGATAAGGTCAGAACAAAAGAAAAAGTAGTTAAGCGTCTACAGAAGCGCCTCTTTCGACAGGATAAAACAACTAAGAAGAAAACAGCCCCAGAGACACCGGAAAAGGACAAAATTATGGATCCAAATGATATGACACCACGCACAAAAAGAACACATGACATCAGATCTGTAGGGTTAAGCCCAAAATCTCTCACAAAGTAGATAGTCAAGGATTTGGTATTTGGAAATTGTCTTGTAAAAGAAATTAATGATTCACTAAAGAAGAACAAAACACAACAAGAAAAGAAGATAGTTAAAAGCGTGGTATCAGGACCTACCATCAAAAAGTACAGTCACAGTCGAAGATGTGAGAAATAGTTTGGTGCACGTCGAGGAAAAGGAATAAATGCACAGAAACGTAAAATTATTGAAATTAAAAAGCGTTCACGTAGGGAGCATCTTAGACTTCATTTTAAAACCAAAGTACTAGATTTTTTGGAGAGAGATGATGTCAGTAGAATGATGCCCGGGAAACAAGATGTCACGGCCAGCACCAATGGATCAAAACAACAAACAAGAATTTTATGTGATTACCTTCAAAATGTCCACGACAAATTTCTGTCAGAAAACCCAGACATTCAAATGTCCTTTTCATATTTTTGTAAACTACGACCAAGACACATCAAACTGACTTCACTATTATCCAGAAACACAGGCTTATGCACCAGGCATCAGAATATGGCTCTTAAGCTGAAGACATTGATTGCCAGTGGAGTTAAAATATCACCTAACCCAGAGGTCGTATCTAGGATTGTTCCACATGAAAATTTTGAACAAATGTTGGCAAACATTAGGGATAAAAACGTTCAGTTCGAAGAATGGCGTCGTGTTGATTTTGAAGGAAAGAAGAAGATGAGAATAGTCCAGGCAACAGAAGACAGACAGAATTTTATCCGCAAAGTAACGACAGAATACGAACAGTTCTTAGGTCATGTCGAAAGGGTAAAACAGCAGTACAAAGCACTTTTACAATTGAAGGAGACGTTGACAGCTGGTCACATCATCATCCAGATGGATTTTGCGGAAAATTTCACCTTCCAGTCGTTAGATGAAATACAGTCAGCGTATTGGAACGCAACTAGCGTCACTCTACATCCAGTTGTAGCCTATCATAGGGATGAGAACAGAGATCTTGAACACAGAAACTTTGTGTTTGTATCAAACGTCAACCATCACAATGTTACTGCTGTTCTTGCCATACTACGCAAACTTACCGTAGCTGTAAAGGAGACATTCACTGACGCAACTATGATCCACTATTGGACAGATGGTCCTTCATCACAGTACCGTATATCTTCAATCTACTTCTACATCACGAGAACCTTTTCGGAATTGAGGCCCGATGGAATTTTTTCGAGTCCGGTTATGGGAAGATTCCCTGTGATGGGATTGGAGGTTCTTGCAAGCGCATGGCCAGTGAGGCGTACGTCAAGGGAAGGCTACTATTCAGGACGGCTCTGATTTCTTCAAGTGGGCAAGTCAGAATGAAAAGTCCATTAGATATATATTCTACGACCAGCATGAATATGACTCAGCAGGGGTATTCCTATCAACAATTCCGACAAAGACAGTTATCGGTACTATGAAACTCCATGCAGTTTGTCCGGTAGGAGCTAATTTATTACTGACCAGAAGTGTGTCATGCTATTGCGATGGCTGTTTAACAGGCAATCAGTTCTGCAATGACTGGGACAGGCATACCCTCCGCTGGATAATACCTGCAACTTCAACTATAACTGACCATGATGAAAAGAGCGAGCACGTTGAAGAAGTTACAAATGATAACCAAGCTCTAGATGACCAGGATTCCGTTTCATTTACTCCGCCGTCTGTTGATTCGTTCATAGTGGCTATGGTAGACAGTGATTGGTATGTTGGTAAAGTTCTCAAAGTGGACGACGAGGATGAGGATGCGTACATCTCCTTCATGGCTAAGAAAGACATAAGAGGGAAAATTAATCTCCAATGGCCTGCACACGACGACAATTTTTGGGTTTATTTTAAAGATAGGTAAATAAGAAAAGGTCCTATCAAAATTTTCACAGATATTTAAATTTTATCTACCTGCAGACCAAGGCAGACAAGGTAAATGTAAATGTGACAAAAAACACAGAGACGAGACATCTTGTTCCAAGTAAATGAGCCAAAATCAGTAGGAAGATCTAGAAGGTTTTTGAATTCCACGAGGATGATACTGCACAAATCCAAGCATTGTGAAGTTAATGAACAGATACGTTACTTTTTTAGTTCCCAGAACTGTTAAATTGTGTTACATTATTTTATTTTTTGTTGATATCAAGGTTCCCACAGAACCGGAAAATCGGGAAAAAGCCGGGAATTCGAAAATAAACACTCCCGGTCGGGAAAAGACCTTAAATTTGACATGATACGGAAAAAACGGGAAATTACCAGGAAAACTGTTAGTGCATTTTAACCTTTTGATCGATTAAATTCAATTTGCCAAAATCAAGCTTGCCAATTTAGCAGGCGCTCTTTAGGCGGAAATAAACGATATTGTGCGATTGTAGTATACGAGTGTATTGTTTGGTTTGTTTACGGATATTTTCGATCAACTTCGTAATTTGTCGGTAAGTAAAAACAAGCGTTTCTTTATCATTGATGCGTCGTCTAAACGAGAAGGAAAAGAAACATGTCCATCCTTCAAAACTCTGACCAGTAAATGTATGTATACACATGATCTATTTTTTACTCTATGTAGTTGGAAGAGTTTAGTTTCTGTGATAGGCAGAAACGAGCATCCATGACGACTATGCCACAAACATTAAAAAAAAATGCTTTTAATTATAAACGACTATTTACAGTGTTGTTCATAAAAACAGTATTTTGGAATAAAAAGTTCCATAAATAAAAAGTAGCAGTATGGAATGGATGCAGTCCCCACTCTCTTCCTTTCTTCAGCCTTCCCCCTTCTTGAATGGACATGCACTGATGCTTGCTGGGACTGGTCTTATTTATTAATGATTACTCGTACATCATATTTGCCCCGAAACTATGAGCCCAGCAGCAACAGTGTCAATCTCAAAAACCCTATTTTCTAGGGAAATTCATGCCCAATTTTTTCATTTGAAAAGGAACCTAAGCGCTTTGGCACTAAAAACACAACTGATATAAATGATTGTGACCAAATAATGGAAGAATTTGAAAAGTTCACGGCAGAGGCCAAACACAAGACAGAATTTTAAAAATTCAACAAATCTGATCACAGACTTGATAGCCTCTACCATACTGAGCTTAATGGAAAGCAAGAATTCAGTCTTTTGTGGGAGTTAATACGTAGATTGCTTTTGCTTTCGCACGGACAAGCTGTTGTAGAAAGGGGATTTTCAGTGAACAAAAATGTAAGTCAACAAAACATGCAGAGTACTACTCTTATCAGCAGAAGATTTATCAAAGATAATTTGAGAAAAATAGGTGGTGTGCAAAATGTCCAGGTAACGGATGATATGCTAAAAATGGTTAATTCAGCCAGGAACAGGTACCATATTGACATTGATTCAGAAGTTGGAAAAATCAAGACAAGATGAACAGGTGAAAAGGAAAATGGAAGAGGAAGAAGTAGATACCTGGAGGAAGAAAGTGAAAACTTTGGAGTCAGATATTAAACTGCTAATCCAAGAAGCAGATGCAGCATCAGAGGAGGCTGAAAAAAACAACAATATGTCACTTGTTACAAAGTCGAATTCATTAATAGGTGAATAAGCAAAGGTCCTATCAAAATTTTCACAGATATTTAAATTTTTATCTACCTGCAGACCAAGGCAGACAAGGTAAATGTAAATGTGACAAAAAACACAGAGACGAGACATAACACACAAAAAGAAAAACCATCAGTTACCGCCTTGGAACGGTCAGTCGGCAAAAGGGCCAACTGGGGTGCTTAAACCTGGTTTGTGGAGCGCATTAAGACACCGGGCAAACGAAAAGAAAGAAATGCTAAGTGTGGCAAAGGATGTGTTGGCTCAAAAAATTCTAAAACTGAAAAACTAGTATGTTTGCCCATTCTCAAGAAAACAAAGCATATCCAAACTATGTCATGTATGTCAATGAGATACTTTTGAAATTATATACCTCTAACATTTAATAACATAATGTAATCAGAACTTTATCAACGGATTTTCCTGACTCTGAACTTGAAAAACAAAAAAACAAATGTTAAACATATCACCAAGGCAAACATTGCCGAGTAATTTATTCAACATGAAGATAGATCATCAGTAATGTACGTTTCAAAACATGAAAAAAGTTCTAAAACAATAAACTAGTCTTTTTTCAAAAGTTGATATAAATGCTTTCTGACTGTTTTGTACTGTCATTACAGGTATATATTCAAGACTGTCAACATGTAACAGATATTTTTGAAATGTTGTAACAAATATTATTATTTTCATATAAATTGCTAGGATTATTGTGTTTATTAATGCATATGACAGAAATATTCTACAGTTGATTTGGAACTTGAATACAAGAATAAATTTTAAAGAATATGTTGGACACATTTTGTTTTGTATTATAAGTGCTGATTTTGAAAAAAAAAATAAAAAAGCTATTAATAGCAGTACTTCTTTTTAGAAAATGATTGAAAAAGCTATTCCATAAGACATAATAAGCTAGTACATATGACAGAATCTTGAGGTGTAGTAACAAGAGTTGCTGTTGTTTGTTTGTTTGATTGATTTAACACCTTTTTTAACATTTTTTTCAGTCCTAACACGGCGGTCAGTAAACCTACTTATAGTTCCTGTGCAGACTAAGATTTCTGACCTAAGTGGATAACCAGTACTACACTCATACCATCGCCAGTAATGTGTGCCTTATTCAATTCTATATTTTCCTGCATGAACACAGAGACAGGTGGCATAAGGCATTTTAACTGAATTTGATTTAAAAAATCAGAGTATTTGTTGACATACATTTGTAAACTCCCATAAATATTTACCGCAAAACTCTTGAATGTTCACATTCATAGACCTTGAAAATGGACAAAATACCTGGAAAAAAACCCTGAAAAGACCTTGAATTTTTCCCTTCAGGAATTGTGGGAACCATGTGATATATGTTGTATCAGGAAGGTACAAATTCATTAAAAATTAATTTAATTCAGGCTTTCACATTTTTTTATCATTTGATTTTTTTCAACAGATACGTGACTTTTGTAACAACTCAATTAAATAGTTTTTAAAAAATATGAAAGGGCAAATTAAAACATAAAATAATGACAAACTTACTAGTACATCGCAATGTTTGTGATTTCAGTAGTTTTAAGTGCAATTGTCTCAT
Organism: Sinonovacula constricta; assembly: GCA_007844125.1. NCBI lineage: Eukaryota > Metazoa > Mollusca > Bivalvia > Cardiida > Solecurtidae > Sinonovacula > Sinonovacula constricta. The sequence continues at coordinate 46,271,968 of CM017571.1, forward strand.
TTTTTATTCAGTAGAAGGAAAGAATAGCATGCGTTTTATTTTCGGTTGTTAACTTCAAGATCTAATGTTTGAAATTTAAACAATATAACAAGCAATGCTTAAAATTGTAATTGAAAGCATTGAAAACTATGTTCCGGATCACGCCTGATTGAACTTCAAAATCTGATTTTGGATATACCTGAAGGTTATTATAGGCCGACATATATGTTTTTGTTATCTAAGTAACGTATCTGTAAATCAAGATATTGGGTACCCAATTTCGAATGATAATTTCAGAAAAACCAATACATGCTAAGTGTAGCCACTTTGTATCTGAAAACTATTATAGTTAGGTATCATTATTATTCATACTAACACAAATTTTGTTAGGTTTCATTTTTTTCCATTTTTTATTCCCGTGTGGTTCAACTTAACGGAGAATCAATGTGATGACACTTGCGAAGGTAGCATACATGTATACATACAGATATACATGTATATGCCACTTAAAATATTTATTTGGTGATATGAAAGTCGATTGTGTTTCGTTTATTTCTGTTATATTTTTCCTACAAAAGTATATATGCATACACTGCACAAAAATACATTTGATTGCATGTTTTAACTCCCGGTCTCTGTCTATCGGTCTATCTGCCCCCTTCCTCTCTCTCTCTCTCTTTCTCTCGCTCTCTCTCATTTATTTTCATCTCTCATTTATTTTCATAATAAGGTTTCATTTTTTCTCGATAAATATATAAATGGATTTCAATTTAATTAATGAATCTGTATTATTATGGTAAATAAATTGAAAATAAAAGCATAATTAGGAATAACATTCCCAAAATATCTGTTCTATATTTACCCGCACTGTTGCAAAAATCGCATGTGCTTTTATCTGTATAGCCTATTTATACATGTATAACATTTTCTTTGTGGGTTAACACAATGTAGGCTACTTATCTCCTTAAATGCTGTAGAAATAAGTTTTAATTGAAAAACAAATCAGTGACTGTTTTTGCATAAAACCTCAGTTTTATATTATGGAAAATTGTCAGTCAATTTAAATACGAATACTGTATGTATCACGTATTAAATACAGAAGAATCTGAGAGATTATAGTCATATCTAAGGCACTATAGTTACATTTCTAGCAGTACATTTCCACACCAAGCCTAACAGCCGCATCACACGAATTGTAGTCACAGCTTACGCATTATATACACACCTCACGCAGAAGAGTCACATAGATCGCGCATTTAAGAAACATCTAATCAGTAGCGTCAAATCTCACGCATAGATAGTTTCCATGTGATGTCATCGACACTGAAAAGACAGTTTAAGGCAGCCATCTTTGTGGGCAGAAGCTAATGCATGCCGAAATCGGGAAATATGTGTTGTATTAAACTCACCACTGTGTTTTTTTATTTTTCAGTCTATTTTACTTAATTTTATATCAAATTTAACAGCTTTTATAAAGTATTTTAAATATCAAAACTATATTTTGATAGTTTAAAAGGTTTAAGAAATACAACCGAATATGATACACTGTTCATTTTGTTTTAAGTATGAGCCATTAGTTTTATTTATTTCTGTGTATTAATTCTGTGTGCATTTATCAATTGTAAAAATATAGTATTCTAAAATTAATTTCAAGAGCTTTCTAATGGTGTATAGCTTTTAATTTTCGGACAACAAATGAAGAAATTACAAGAAAATAAAATTTACCCTTCTATACAGTTCATATGAAAATCCCTTGAAGTTACCATCTAAGATGGCTGCCAAGATGAGGGATTTTCGCTGATGTGGAAATTATCTATTGAGACCGAATGTCAGCAGTAAGGTCACATCTCACGCAGTAACTTCCCATCTGACGTAGTAGAGTCCAATCTCACGCAGTAACGACACATCTAATTTAAAAGAGACACATCCAACGTGGAAGAGTCCCATCTCACGTGGTTACATCCCATCTCACGCAGTAATGTCCCATCTCACGCAGTAAGGCCTCATCCCACACAGTTAGGTCCCATCTCACACAGTAGTGTCCCATCTCACGTAGGAACGTCCAATCTTACGTAGTAGAGTCCCATCTTACGCAGTTACGTCCCACCTCACGCAGTAAGGCCCCATCTCAGACAGTAATGTCCTATCTCACACAGTAAGGCCCCATCTCACACAGTAAGTCCCCAACTCACGTAGTAGAGTCCCATCTCACACAGTAAGTCCCCAACTCACGTAGTAGAGTCCCATCTCACACAGTAATGTCCCATCTCAAGTAGTAGAGTCCCATCTAACTCATTATGTCCCATCTTACGCAGTAAGGCCCCATCTCACAAAGTAATGTCCCATCTTACGCAGTAATGCCCCATCTCACACAGTTATGTCCCATCTCACGTAGTAGAGTCCCATCTCACACAGTGATGTCCCATCTCACGCAGTAAGGCCCCATCTCACGCAGTGATGTCCCATCTCACGCAGTAAGGCCCCATCTCACGTAGTGATGTCCCATCTCACGCAGTAAGGCCCCATCTCACACAGTAACGTCCCATCTCACGCAGTAACGTTCTATCAAACTTTTCACAGATATTTAAATTTTATCTACCAGTAGACAAAGGCAAACAAGGCAAATGTAAATGTGACAAAAACACAGAGACAAGACATGACACACACAAAGAAAAAAATCAGTTACCGCATTGGAACGGTCAAAAGGGCCGACTGGTGTGCTTAAACCTGGTTTGTGGAGCGCTCCAACCTCGCACTTCTTGAAGGTTTTTCTAGCAAACAAACAGTGTAAATAACAATATCCCGTCAAAGTGAAACAACTAACAGTAAGCACCTGCATCGGGAGTTAAAACAGATACAATGATCTTATATACATACATAACAACTAGTCATAAAATAAACTATAAACATATGTACAGTATGTACAGTAGATGAAAGCCTCGGCAACGTAAAAATAAAAATTCCAAACGAGAGAGTAGTTTGAAATAAAACAGCGCAAGCGCTGATATATTACAATAATAAATAAAACAGCAAAACAGCGCTGATATATTATAAGAGCAAATAAAACAGCCCAAGCGCTGATATATAATAAGATCAATTTAAATAGGGCATATAATGCCATGCCATGACATCATATGCCAAAATTGTCAAAAGTGAAATATAAAAAATACGAAAGAAAACATCGAATTTTAGAAAACAACCTACCAACAAAATAAAATGTAGTATTATAAAGAGCTGATAAGTTTTAAAAAAAAACAGTTCATAAAAAGCCGAGGATTTATCCGCAGTTGGCATATTATATATAAGAAAGGTACTAAAAATCCCGATGTTATACCTACTGTGCAATCTCACGTAAAGGGTATGGAGACTGCTCAAGTTGTCTCACCTATATAGGGCACGACTGGAGAGATGAAGAGACAAGAATTCCAACAATAACTGTCCAATTATGGCTTTAATTCACTGTTTTCATATAGTCTCAGCGACCTGTCCGGTCATCGTGTAATTTAAAAGCAATGCAAGTTCTTGGCTGTTAAAGGGTCAGTTGCAAGCAATGCAGTACATCGAAGGATTCTCGGGTTGTAACCGTCTGCAATACATTTTCTGATAAGTTTTGTAAAGTGGTCAGAAAAGTTATTGAGACCATTGATTTTCTTTGTATAAAACATTTTCATAAAATGCAGGATGGCTTATGCCTTTCTGCATCAGTGTTTTCGTACTGCTATTAAACTTAGAAGCAATAAAACCATTGCGGTGAAAGAATTTATGAAAACGAAAGCCTTGCTGTAACAGTTTAGAAGAAATAAACAGGTTTCTAGCATTGAAATCTTCTACTTTAGTACAAACTCGTGCAAACCTTGTAAGTTGTGATATGTAAATACCATAAGAGGTAACACGAGGTGAAGAGTCCTATTTCACACAGTAATGTCCCCTCTCACGTAGCAGATTTCTATCTAACGCAATAAGGCTCCATCTCACATAGTAGATTCCCATCTAACACAATAAGGCCCCATCTCAAATAGTAGATTCCCATCTAACAGAATAAGGTCCCATGTCAGGCAGTAACGTTCCATCTCACGTAGTAAGGCCTTATATCACGTAGTTTAGTACCATCTTACATAGCAGAGTCGAATCCCATGCAGTAAAGTCCCATCTCACGCAGTAACTTCCCATCTCACGACCTAAGGGCACGTTTAACGTAGTAGATTCCCATCTCACAAAGTGAAGTCCCATCTAATGCAATAAAGTCCCACCTCACGCAGTAATGTCCCATCTCACGTAGTAAGGCATCATTTCACGTAGTTGAGTCCCATCTTACGAAGTACAGTCCAATCTCACGTAGTAGAGTCCCATCTCATCCAGTAAGGTTCCATCTCACTCAGTAAGGTCCCATCTCGCGTACTAAGGTTCAATCTCAGGCATAAACGTCACATCTCACGCACTAACGTCCCATATCAAGTATTAATTAAGGTCCCATCTCACGCAGCAAGGTTCCATTTCACATAGTAGAGTCCCATCTCACATAGTAGTCCCATCGCACTTAGTAATGTCCCGTCCCATGCAATAACGTCTCATATCATATAGGACTTTTCATATATTCTTATTCATGACCACAACAATGTAACTTGTGCAGTGTGGCTTTAGTAAAAATAAAAAAATCTTTTTGTGCATGTAATCTATGTTGACATTTAATTCATCCTATAAGGATTGTTACGTGTATTTCCTTTGATGAACATTGAACTTTGGTTCTTCAATTCCATCTTCACATGAACAGGATGCTACAACCATTTATTCTTCTCTGATCATGTTTTTTTTCTTTCTTGATTCAGAGTTGCTTTCACTTATAATCAACCATTTTTATGTAGTTTGTATAATCAAAATGATACCCCTTTCTTTTCTAAACACTATGTGGACATTATTTTTCAATGACGTCACTTATTTAAGTTATTTTGTCATAACTTATCAAAGAAAACATCAGCGCTTGGACATTTTGTATTTAAATAGATCGGGTTTCTTTTTACTGCTTGCATTTGAAAAACCCGCCAGGAAATGCGAGGTTATAGCTCTGTAAAACCAGTTTAAGCACCCCAGTCGGCCCACCCCAGTCGGCCCATATTGCCGACTGACGTTCCAATGCGTAAACTGTCGGGTTTGCTCTTTTCGTTAAATGATCCATCACAAATTTGTTCTTGCTTTTCACTTGTCTTGCATGTGAAATATATTTGTCCTGTGCCTTTTCGGAGTTTTGTATATGTTGCATTGCTCACGGGACTTTTCATATAATCTTATTAAGGTCCCATCTCACGCATTTAAGTTCCATTTCACATAGTAGTCTCATCTTACGTAGTAGAGTCGAATCTCACGTAGTAGAGACTTAACTCACACAGTAAGGTCCCATCTCACGTAATAAGGTCCCATTTCACGTTGTAGAGTCCCAGCTTAACTAGTAGATTCGAATCTCACGTAGTAGAGTCCCTTCTCAGCATTAAGATTCCATCGCATGCGGTAACGCCACATCTCATTTAATAAGGTCCCATCTCACGCAGTAAGGTCCCATCTCACGCACATCTTTGTACTGGATATGCGATAGGTGCCAAAGATGGTATCACCCTTCCTGTTTGGGGATAAACGCTAATGAAGAGCCAGATGTCTTCATTTGTAACGAATGCTGACAAACATTGGTGGGGGTGTCTTCTTTAATTCACCCCGTGGCTATCAGATTATTTAATTTGAAATCTTCAGTACACCGCCATCGCGCATGTAAGAATTGTTACTTCAATATCTAGGTTGTAATCTACTTCATAGAAAAGAGGCTGGTGGTTTTATTACAGATAAAGCAGAACAGAACAAGCGTAACACACACGTAGTATGTATACACACATAAATAAATATCAACTTATAGGAATTAATAAATCAAGGTAGGTATACATTTAACATAAATTGGCAAATAAGAAAACAAAATATAAAGTTACAAAGTCGAATATAGGTTTTGTTACTAGCTGTTGTAAAGTCATATGATACTGTTATATATGTTTGGCTATGTAGTAATTTTCGTAATACGAATAATAATGCGAAGGGACATAAGTCTTTAATCATTCGTTTTCTTTTTCATATGCACATTTTCACCCTTCAATATCTTTCATTGTTTTGTCATGATTTTATTGGAGATTGCGATGCAATGCAAGCGTAGTATTGTTGGATTGTGTCGGGATAGATTAGAGAAAACTTTATATGTATGTAGCTTCGATTTTTAATGAATAGCCTACCACAATATGTGTATTGTGTGACTGCAACTGGTAATGTGTAAACATTTAATTCGTCCCCTCATAAGACATTGTTTCTTTTTATCTTTTTACTTATATTTTTATTAATACATTTAAATTTATAACTTATCGAACAGTGTTCAATGGTCTGTAAGCACCTGTTATATCATTATAATATTCTCTTAAGCTGCAATTTGTGAATAAGAAATTAGCACATGCTTTAACAATGCTTCTCGTGATTGCAACATGCAACTGTACAACATATGTTACTGGACTATCTTCATTCAGTGTCATAGACTGTGAGTTTTCATTTAATAATCAGTCAATGTGAGTAGTATAACAAACATTTACGTTTCACATTGCAAATATCATAGTATGTATAACATTTCGTATAACATTATATCTGCTTGATGTATAATACATACGGCATATAAGTGTGTGTTTTCAGGAATTTCGTTTTCATTTGTTAACATCTGTGAGTTTATTGATGTGTGCATCTTTTTCCAAAATAATACTTAATGAAAAGCTCTAAATTCTTATTAAAACGTGATATCGGTAATATAGAGAATACAGTATTATTATTTTATTACAATATTACTTGGTAATTGTTATTCCAACTATCTCTTTAAAATTCAAATGTATGTAATATATTATGCTATCCTATATTTCTTTATTTGCCCCCAAAACAGCGTCAGTTAAAGTATGCACATAATACACACATAGAAAAAAAGAGGAATTAAGTTTATTTCATTCTGAAATAACAATCTTTAATAAGATGTTCGTAGATGTTTTAATCATGCACATTATTACTACATTTCCTACTACATTTGATTTTAAATAGTGCCATATTACCTGATGCATAGATATAAGCTTGAATGGTACATTTGCAGATTTAGACATTGTATTTGCTTCGTATACAGTTTATTCCCATAGTATTTATAGCCATTATATCAGCATTCTGTGGCCATTCTGTCTGAGAGGCATGACATGTAAAACACCATATTCAAAACAAATGATTTCATGTTTTTATGCACAGTAATTCTATCACAAAACGTCAGTTTCAAAGTTCATTATTTCTGCATTACTGTACCCTATGATTAATCGTCATAATTACGGATTTTAAAACTAGTTCATTAAAGAGCTTAACTTTGGAACTGACTGTAGTATTTAGGAAAATTAATGTTTAGCCTTCTAAAGCCTGGTTGGCTAATTAAATGAATGAATAATTAAAGGTGCCAACCTTAGGATAGAAAAATGTATGGATACTTGTGTTATATGGATAATACACATTTACACGGTTTTGTCTTTCATTTTGTAAAAAGCATACCTAAAATATTACTTGTATTGTTATTTTGATGTTTTGTAATAGTCGCTTAGTATGTGCAACTGATTGTGTTAACCTTGTAAAGCGAAAGTGAGTTCATATAAACACTTCAAAATGAGTGTATGTGTGTGTCTTTGACCGTTTAAAGGCATCTCGAAAGGAATGTGGTATCCCACTGAGCCAGTTTGTGTCAATTTTGTAACTGCGTGATTATGTATTTATTTCATAGCTAAATATTTGATTTTGAAAATACATGAGAGATACAAGTTTTAGTTTTCAAAATGACTTAAAATGAGTCTGAAGGACATTATTCTGACAATGAATGACTTTTTAAATTGCTTTTGTTAGAAATGTTTCGTTACATTTTACAAATCAAAAAAGATATAACTTAAAATATGTATATGAGAACTAAAAGAATGAAAGAAAGAAATAACAAAATGTATAAGAAATAACAAAATCAACCAAGAAAGTAAGAAAGCAAACAAAAAGATATATATATATATATATATATATATATATATATATATATATATATATGTGTGTGTGTGTGTGTGTGTGTGTGTGTGTGTGTGTGTGTGTGTGTGTGTGTGTGTGTGTGTGTGTGTGTGTGTGTGTGTATAGGATTGCGAAATTGGTATATTCACAACTGTTTCCTTTACAAACTGTGAATGACTATGTTCAACCCCCATATATAGCATACATACACTTGGATTTTGAACAATACCTGTGTGACAGACACATCGTTACAGACTGTGGCAGCCTGGCTTATCAGAAAACAGATGCCCTCACATGCTGGGTGGGGCAATAAATGGGGGGGGGGGGTCACTTATATAAGGGTTCGAGATGCCTTTAAGTACTCGCGCACAAAGTATATGACAGACTGAGGGCTTGTGATACCAAAGATTATCTCTTCACGATTTCAAAATGTGTAAGATCAGGCCATTTCTCAATAAATATAGTGTGAGAAAAATTGTATGACTGGGGGCATCCCCCCCCCCCCCTCCCCGGTAAATCCGGGCCTGTAAAAAAGTAAATATAAACTAAATTATATATAGAATGACAGGGTGTGTTTTTTTAAATCTTTTGCAATAATATCTGAAGAATTGAATTTCATGTCTCAGGCTAAATCTGGATCTCAAAGAAAAAAACGTGAATAATATATCTAGATGAAGCAGAAGGAAAGAAGAAGATGCCAATGAGGAGAAGTAGAGATTGCGAGAATGTGAATACTAAGGAATATCTAGAGATGCAGATGTGAAGAAGAAAACTGAGCAGAGAAAAGAAAAAAGAAGACATTTAGAAGAACAAATAAGCAGGAGAAAGCGATGGAGAAAAGAATGAGAAAAAAAGTTAGCAGAATAATGAACAAATAGAAGGAAAAGGAGAAGAAAGCTGAGCAGAAGAGCAAAGCATAATCAAACTGGGAAGATGTATGAGAAACGAAAAGCACAGCACTAAGCAGAAGAAAAAACGAGATGAGAGAAGAAGAAAAAGATGATGATGAAGGGAAGGAGAGGCAGGAAAAGCACTATAAGAAGCAGAAGAAGTGAGTAATAAGGTCCTAAAGCAGATGTGAGATTCCGGCTGTGGTTTACAGTATGGATTTTGTATAGATCAAGTTATTATATATTATCTATAATATATATAATTGATTATGACGGCGTTGACCGCCAAATCATGTCTGTTACTGTTTATACCGACAAATGCTTTTAACTTAATCGATCTAGATCTTTATGATAAATATACAAAACGCCCGCCTTATTTTTTAAGAAAGACAACTCTTGCACAACTAGGAAGAAATAAGAGGTGCACTTTTACGCGCAAAAATCGAAGGTAACTTGTTTACCATTGTTGTACGAAACGTGGTGTAAAATGGAAGATTTTGTTAATGGATTGTTAAAAGATGCCGACCTAAGGTTCGTATGAATGCAAGATATAAATTGTTTTAGTTGTCATCTCCAAGAAATATCGTTAAATAGGTTTGGCCGTAGTCGGTTATATTAGGTCGATGCGTCCAAAACATAAATCGCACTTGCGTTATGCCGATCCTACTTGTTTATATTTTAATATTGTCTGCGAGTTTCAATAAAAGGTTAATTTTAAAATACATAACATGCAAGTAAAGTACCATGTTTTTGACAACATGATAACAGTCTGAGTTTAATTTGTGTTGTTTATTTTGTGTATGTGACTTTTTGTGTAGTCATTAAAAAAATGAGATATTGATTATTCTACATGAAATTGAAAATATCCATTTTAGTATTGATATATGGCACATTCATTCACACAAGATGGCCTACAAAAAATCATTTTGATTATTGCATTAATATTTAGCCAATATGTGTATTGTTTATAACTGACTTATTAGCCTGACATAGTCTACATTACTGCATGCACAGTTCAGAGATATGTTGAACTTAAAATAACAAAATGATGAAAATTTTTATTCTCACAACTTAACAACAGTGCAGTCTTTTGAAGGATGTTGAGTTGACATTATAATTTAATGACCAGAGGCTATATTTGAATCCATATTGGTTGTAGGTCAACTAAATTTTGTTGTTGTTTTTTTTAAACAAAATTGTTAAAAACTTAAATTTGATCACTAATTCATAGCAATTTATATTAACATACTACTACTACAACAAACTAAAAACAAACTTAAATGTAAGCCATGGTAACAACATTAAACTCTCACTCTGGATAGAACAAACAGGCAACTGTGTGTTCGTCTTCCTTTCCATAAGTGACTGAAAATTCATTATTGATACTAAAAATTGTGGTTAAAAAAAAACAGTGAGTCATTGCTATCTTTTTTTATCACTTCTGATTATCTTTCAGTGTGGTTACAAAGAAGTATGTTCGGCAGAAATATCAGGATCATTTAGGTCGGTCATTGGAAGCAGACGAGAAGGTCCATGTCAATAAACTTGTCTATGACTTTGTGGAAAAACTTTCAAAAGAACAAAGGGTAAATGATTATTTCTATTGTGTTTTTCTTCAATGTTGATGACATATAAGAAATCCACAAATAAGATTCACAGTCACAAGAAAACCATCCCCATACGGTAGTATTCCTGTCGGTCTGTGATGCAGCAAAGGTCGTATCAAGATAATGGTCTGGAGAATTGTTGTTCAGTTTTAAGTTTTTGTTGAATAAATATCAAGGATGATCTCATACATGTTGTTACAGTGAAGGCAGCATTATTGCCATATCAAATATTTCTGCATCTAGAGAGCAGAACCTCAGTAATTATGGCGGAAAATAAATAACATTATTATTTTATATACTATATATATACTTTTTTATATACTATATTTGGTACACATGTTCTTGTTTAAAAACTTTTAGATATATTAAAATTATAGCAGTTTTATCAGCTAAGAAAAACACAATTGCAAATTTTGTCAAAGTAGTCATATATATTCTGTATTCAGCATGGAAGTGTAGTGTAGCCTGTGTAAGGAAAATGTGACTGTGTGATTTCATATTTGATATTCCCATCATGCTATCACAGCGAGGGCAGCACTGTCTGCTAAAAATACAATCTCTATATGATCGATTGGAAAGATGCTGATGGAATGTTATCCCATAAACAAAACAAGCAAAATTTAATGGTCCTAAATCATGATTCTGCAAATAAGAATTTAGTAAGATAGAATAGAATCTTTATTTGTCAATCATGGGTCATTTCTGGCATAAAAATTACAGTACATACCGGTAACGATAATTTACAAAGGGATAAGGAAACAAAGGCATGATTCTGATTGGGAAAACAATATGTTTGAGGACATCAAAATGGGACACTAGTGAAGCAGCATAGCCCTGCAGTTCGGCTTTAATTACAACTATTTTTCTAGTTCTGTCATTATATTTATTGAAACAGGTATATAGAAATGGATGATGCATTTATTGTTACTTGTTTCTGTTTGTATAGAAATCCACTGAATGCTCGCCAGATAAGGAGTCTCCAGGAAATAAGGAGAATCTTAATGGGAACAAGAGAAAAGGTGCAAAATATATTATAAAAGGTAATAGCATGCTGCTGCTGATGATGATAATGATTTATGGTGATAATTAATAATGACATCCTGAATGAGACACGTGAAAGAAAAATTTATGATGGTGATGGTTTGAATACTGCTGATGTTGATAGTAATCATAGTAATGATAGTGATAAAAGTACCCTAAACATAACAGGAGTCCTCAATTACCTGTTAAGAAAGTTGTGCCTGTTGTAAAAGTTATGCCAAGATGATGGTGATGGGGCAAATGAAGATTGTGGTTATTTTATTTTTACACCAGTTCAGGCAAATACTGGTTGATTTCATGTGTTTGTAGCTGACCTTCAGGCGTGGGTGATACTTCCTATATATTTCTGAGGTCTTCCTCCAAAAAACAGCTTAAGCATTTCTATGATGGCAATGTACATTGTGCTGCAATGTACATACCAAATTATCTTCCAGCTGACCCATGGTACACAGGTGGTTCTACCCAGACATTTGTGGGGGGTTTCTCTCAACTAATAATGAGATAGGCGTTTACAATATGACAATAATTGTATAAGTGTGGTGTAACAAATAACAAACAAACATGGATATTTTTAAAATTTATACCAATTTTACACAATATTGCTTGATAAGGCAAGTCATGTATCTCCAGTTCATCAAGATCCCAACTGAAAGCTCTCTGATCAGGATCTGCCTTACCAACTACTGAGTCTCTAGTAATCTGTCAAGGCACCTTTATAAGACTATGCCTTAAATATGTCTTTTTAAAAAAAAAAGTGGAGCTATTGCCATGACCATCTGCACTGGTTGATCTTCCTGTAAAGTAAGTTTTAGAAAACCTTCAAAGGTTTCACTTTGAACACGGAATACTTGTTCGAAAGAAGAACCTTAGTAATTTACTGTAAACAGGCTGGTTACTGTACAATTATTCTGGTGGATTCATGCCCCTTTTTCCAACTTGGAATATTAATTCAGTTGCCACTGAGAAAAGTAATGTGCACTGTCTACAAAAATACTGTTGATGTTCTTCTATAACATTTAAGAATAATTGTTTATACAACAGGTCATGTAGTTGATCCCCATTGTTTGGAGAAACCCAAAGGAAAAAAGACCCCAGAGAAATCGCCTAGGGGAAGAAACACTCCAAAGAAATCACCAAAATCCCCGGTCGATCGTTCCACACTGAAGCAGTACCCCAAACGTAACAGGTCTCCCAGATTACACTTCAGTGATGTCATGTCAGCCATAACAGGTAAGTGAAGGGCACCATGACACTGTTGACTGAACTCAGTCATAGGTTGGTTTATTTTTTTACAAAGAATAACATAAGAAAGACTGAGCCCGTATATCCCTTGTGGTCCTTATTGTCCATTGCCTGGGTAGAACCAGCAAATAAATATTAACTACCTGGAGCAATGCACAGTAAATTGTCTTGTTTAGACACTAGCATCACATGGCAGATTTGGGCTTCGAGCTAAAACTTGTTTAACCTTTTACAGATTGGTCTAGAGATATAACCTTCACTGTGCAGTCAATGTTTTATGAGTCCTTGTTAGTAAAGCCATATACATCATTATAGCAGTTAAGTGACATGTTGTTCTGCCCTTTAAAAGAATAATCAAAAGTGTATTTAAAATTACAGTACTGTATTCCAGATTGATTGTAAATAAGCATGAAATAAAAAGACAACCAAGCTGTAACCAACCTGTTCAGTAGGAATTGATCACACCTCAGACAAATAGTGAAATGGGAGCTGTCTTACCAGGATCTGCACAATTTGCTGCTTAGTTCTTCTCAATAAACTTTTATAGTTACCATACATATGTGAAAATGTGTTGGCAGTTTAAAACAATTTGTATATGGGTTAACAGAAAAGTACCTGACTGAGGGTTAATTGTAACTGTTTCTAGCTTCAGACCATGATGACAGTGGGTTGGAGGAGAATGAGGCCAGTGAAGAGGAGGAGGAGAAAGAGGAGTCACTTAAAGATGTGTCAGAGAAGCTTCAAGAACTGAAAAAGGCTCGAGAAAAGAAAATTCAGATGTCCCAGGAAAAAAAGAAAAATAAATCTACCATAATTAAAGGTATGGATTCATTGCTTGAATGGAAGGCCAAGGTTAAAAACTAACAACAACAACACACATGCATGCACACACCCTGCCAGAGTTTTTCAGTAAATAGAAACTAAAATACCGAGTATACATGTATATAGATGTGTGTGTGTGTGTGTATATATATATATATATATATATATATATATATATATATATATATATATATATATATATATGAAGCCTTATCCATTAGACTTAAAAATGTCATTAATTCCTCCTATAGATAGTTTCCACATCAGTGAAGATCCCTTATTTTGGCAGCCTTCTTTGATGGCAACTTCAAGGGATTTTCAGATGAATTGTATAGAAGTGTAAAATTTTTTTTCTTGTAATTTCTTTATTTGTTGTCCAAAAATTAAAAGCTATACACTATTGGAAAGCTCTTGAAATTCCTATTTTTCGAATACAATATTTTCAAAATTGATGAATGCACAAAGAATCAATACACAGAAATAAATAAAATTATTGGCTCATAACAAAATGAACAGAGTAACCTTTTTGGTTGTATTTTTTTTTACCTTTTAAACTGTCAAAATATAGTTTTGATATTTAAAATAGTTTATAAAAACTGTTAAATTTGATATAAAATTCAGTAAAATAGACTGAAAAATAAAAACACAGTGGTGAGTTTAATACAGCACATATTTCTAGATTTCGACATGTATTAGCTTCTGCCCTAAAAAATGGCTGCCTTAAACTGCCTTATCAGCGCCTATGACATCACATAGAAACTACGGTATCTATTTACAAAAATAATAAATGAAAACTGGTTACGTTTCTATTTTGAGATAACTCTGCAAAAACATGTTGCATTACCTTGTGGTTGGTTTTTGTAATCGCTGTCAATAATACTGTTGGCTGATTGAAACATTGTTGGTGGGATATAAACTAAAAAAATAAAAACAAATCTTTCACAAATCATTTACTGTACCAGTATAGAGTAAAAATAGTGGCTTTAGATCTTGTGTTTTTAGACATTTTTGAGATTGTTTCTATGTTTATGATTGTTGGGATTCTATTATAACCACAAGGTGTTCAGTCAGATGTTTTAAAATGATAATTGTCTCAAGAGACATGTTTTAACTTGGGTTTCTATGGCAACATATTTATGCCATGTCTTTGAGAAGTGATAATTGCAAGAAACTGTTGGATTTTCTTAATTTTTAAAATGGGTTCTGGATCACCTTTCTTTCAGCTGACTTGTTCGCTGCACAGATGGTGCTACCCAGATATTTGTCTGACCTTTCCTAACTCATGTCCACCAAATAGCTAAACATGGCAATGATTACTATAAGTGTGTCACTGTGATATTTTGTATATTAAAACCAAATCACTTTAAGATTTCAATTCTTTGTTTTGATATTGCCCTTCATACCATGCAATTATTCATGTGTAAAGTTAATGATACTTTAAATGGTAAGTATATTTTCCTTATCTATACACATAAAATTAAATAGAATTTGGTAAGTGGTTTCATTTATGTAACATAAATAATAGTACATGACTGTGCCAGTCTTACAATAGAAACATTCTTCCTCTCGGCAGATAAGAAATGTGTAAGGAGGATATGTTCTGATGACGAGAAGGAAGAAGAGGAGGAAATAGAGAAATCATCCGTAATTAGCAGCAATTCTAGCACACCCCATCTGAGCGATGTTGGTACACCACAGTCTTCACCAGAAAAAATACCAATCACCAAATCCAAACGGAAACGTGTCCTTGACAGCGAGTCAGATAGTGAAGCTGAGGAGAAAGAAGCTAAAAGAAGAAAAATAGAGTTACAGGTGAAAACAGTGAGGCATTTAAAATCCAGTGAGAAGAAAGTGCCATGTGTTAGTGATTCTGACGATAGCATGGATGTGCCATTAGCAGTTAAGAAGAAACAAATGCAGAAAAATGACAGCTATAATAAACAGGAGCATCACAGTGACAAAGATTCTGACATTGATGAAAAAAAAAGTAAATCAGGTAGCGATCAGAGTGATGTGGGCTCAGACAATGAGGAAACACCAGTTAAAGTGTCCCGACCAAAACATAGACAGAGTATAGACTCAGATGAGGACGATAAACCCAGTGAGTTAGAGACTGCTAAAGATACTCGAGATGGTGATGATATAGATACAGACTCCGATAGTGACATAAGTGAGATTAGAGAGGATACTGATTCCAATATAGACACATCCAAACCTGACAAGCGGAAGAAGAAAGTAAGTTAAACTTTTTTTTTCATTTGATGATCAGCTAGCACTAGATGTTGTTTGCATAGTGTCCTCTGTGGCCAGATTAATTGGGCAGATCATTCTCTAATTTAGTTGAAGTGGCCAATCAGCAGGCCCCAATCATCAGTTGCAGTCCTGCACTTATAGTGTGACCCTTAATTCCCCGCTACCTACCCCAGTATCATCATTATTATACTTCACTTAATTAACTCTTAATTGAGGGTTTTAGGCTAATTGCATTCTTTGTAGACTTACCTCTATTTAAGCAATATAAGTATCTTTTGATTTTATTTTTTATACCTGATTGAAGGATGAGAAAAGTCATTGCAAGACAAGTGATTTTTATAAGTTACCTTTCCTGCAGGACGAGCACTGTTTCAAAAAAATTGTTTATGCCCTGGTTATAGCCTTATAAGTATAGAAGACTCAAGGTTCAAGGGACTGTCCACAGTTTCCATGTAACTCCTTCCCTTATTGGTGCTTTGACAGTATCCATAACAACATGATTTCAAGTGCTCGAAAAACTGTATCACACAAAAAAAAAGCATGTCTTCTTTTGTATGAAGTTGCACTATTTCGATAATCTGTTTATGTGAGTAGATTCAATTGAGAGTCCAAAGGTAATTTGCTAAAATTGTTATTCCCATCTTAGAAGATTAATGTGATGCTGAAATACTAACCTTGATATTTTTACAGACCAAATCTGTTGCCATGGAAACCAGTGATGATGATGAACCTCTCAGTAAGATAAAATCCAAGGTAGAGAAGAAATCAGAGACTGCAGGCAGTAAGCAAAAGGTGTGAACATGTACTCTATTCAGTCACCAGATTAATAGGAACTACTTTTTTTGCAAAAATCTTTGCTGGAAAGCACCAAGTGGTTAAGCTTAAGTCTTATGCAAGTAGTGTTAATACAGATTAACCAGTTCCTATGGATCCGTCTTGATCCAGATCTACACTATTTGCTGTTTACTATTTTCAATCTTATCTTATTGCATATGCATGAATTGATAGCATATATGAAAGAATTTAGTATTTATGATTTATTTTAATCTAACAAAGGTTATGTTGCTCATACTAATTGGTGCTGTATCAGTGGGACAGTATTAATGAGTAAATCCACTAACAAGCAACTTTTGTGACCATGACATGACATTTTC
This sequence comes from Sinonovacula constricta, assembly GCA_007844125.1. Classification (NCBI taxonomy): domain Eukaryota; kingdom Metazoa; phylum Mollusca; class Bivalvia; order Cardiida; family Solecurtidae; genus Sinonovacula; species Sinonovacula constricta. The sequence goes on from CM017571.1 coordinate 46,289,035, forward strand.
TGTAAAGTTTATAATAAAAACTAGAATAAAACCAGCTGAGTTCACATTAAACTTCACTGTATTCGGCACCATGTGACCTATAAAGTGTCTGTGTGCCACAAAACCTAAAATACAAATACAATCCAGCTGACCATCATTTTCTGTATGTGTACCTCAGCCGTATATGTCACAGTTTTGGTTAAGCTTTATATTTTCTTTCTTAATTTTTTTTTTTTTTTTCTCGACAGGCCAAGTCAAGTGACAGTGATTCCAAGAATGAAAAATTTCTGAAGAGCCTGCGGAAGATATGCCAGGCATGTGGGATGTTCATCAGGAATGATCGAGAACTGAAGGACTGTAACACTGATATGGACAAGATCAGGAGGCTCAAACAGCTCTTGCAGGCTGCAGGAATGGAAGGTATGGATGTATTTGTAAGTCTTGTTATGTTCGCTTGAACCATCAACCTGCACTTTGATAGCATTTCATGAACTAATAACATAATACCACATCAGTTACCTGTCTGATGCCAGCCAATCCAATCATATACTGTAACTACCTTTATAAGGAAAAAAAATGTAACACATAAGTGGAAACTCTGCAGCAAATAGTGCAGTTCAACCGGCTTCCAGTAATAGCGGGTTGATCTGGTCCTACATGTTTATCAAATATCCAGATCAGCATAAGATTAGCAGAATAAATTTTATTAGATTGATCTCATCTGATTCCAGGTCGGCCCAGTATGAAGAAAGCCGCAGAGGTACGGCTGCAGAAGGAGGCAGCAGAGCTGAACTCAAGCAACATAATCAGCAAGGAATCCAGTAGGTTTTTAAGCAATAAAAAACTTTTTTTTAACTGTATGAGGTATTTATTATTGTCCTCTTGGGATGGTATTTTCAGATTCTATACAAAAGAAATATTCTCCTATTTTTAATTGCTTATTTTCATTCTAACACTTCTACACCTTAGCACCTTGCCTCCCTTATTGCATAAGATATGATTTAATATGCATGGCAAGAGGAAAACTCCATACTGTTTCTATGGTAACTATAATTATACTAAATATCTACCCTCAAGGAAGATAACACAGCACGTTTAATAATCCTGCCAACCCACATCTTAAAATAACAACCATGTACAGAACTCAGTCCTGAAGAAAGCTAGAAATAGTTCTAACTAAGAAATAAACGTTTTATCTTAATCTTCTATTTTATTTTTGTATTGGCTTAATTTGCAGTTTGCTGAAAGAGAGGTAAAAAGCACATATAGCAGTTATAATAAAAACCTAAAATATAAACTAGTTGTTGATGTTTCTGGAAAAATAGATTTGGACGAAGTTTTTCAGGAAAATTTCATATTCTTGGTATGTTTCTTTTTATATTTTTTTTGTCTTTGATAATAGTTCCTAATATATTTTTTTTCTAGCATGACACACTATCCTTTCAGTTGTGATGAACGTTGACACAAAATACCTCTGTCTTCAATTACCATGCAGTGTGTTCACTTTTCCACTGTATATCTTACTTCTATTTCAGGCAGAGGTAAACGGAAAGTTGCCAGCAAGTACTCCCGGCGTGTAGCCACGCCCAAGAAATCATCCCCTAAGAAAGCTATCAGCAACCCGTTCAGTGGCTTGAAAGGAATAGTGGATGGTGACCTGTCAGACTCTGACTGAATTCATCTCACTTATCACACTCATTTAAACAAGAGTGGAAGTTTTAAATGTTTGATTGTGTTTGAGTCCAGTCTTCAATGCCAATTGGTTTATTATTATGTCAGTGTGAAGTAACAGAAAACAAACACAAAAACTAACATATCATGCTACATTTTATAAATAATAAGGACGAAAGCTGAAACTCATTTCACCATAGTATCATCCCCGAAGTATATGAATAGAATATGGAAATCAATTTTGCTCAGTTAATGGTACATATGCCTTCAAGGTTTGAGTCCTGATCTATTACTTCTCTCAGTGCTAGACTATCTAATGAATAAGAAACCAGATCGGTTCATTGTGTACCTTTATTGAGTTTGATCTCGTGTGTCTGCTTAATTTTAAGGGATTTGAAAACTAACTTTGTAACGAAATATATCAATACATTATAGAAGTGATTTTAAGAATAAATATCCAATTCAGCATTGTAATATCTGGAAATATATTAATGCAATAAATAAAGACTATAATTCTGGATGACAGATGTGTTCACTTGTTTAAATGTTTTTTTTATTCATGTTACAGAATTCTAAGATATTTATTATTTAATAATGTAATTATTTTTAAGTGTAAAATACAATGTAAAAGCATCATGCTATGAAAGACAATGATATTTGAAAACAAAAATGTAATTTTTGTTCAGACTGGGTTAATGAGGGTCAGCACATCCTCTAGGAATTTATCCTGACCTAGAAAATGTCATTTTACCTTCCAGTTAATGAAAATTCATCAACTATCATAGACCAATTTTGATTATCCAGGCCCTGAATTGTTCCTTTTTTAAGGGAGAGATCTGTTTGTCTGAGTGCAAAGTTTTGTGCTCCATGCCTGGCAATTCAGTGTGTATTTGTTTTATCCTTTTTGTCTGATTTACTAATATGCCAACCAGACCTGGTATAGCAACCAGTAGAGTGCTGTATTAAGGAAGTTGCATGATTGGTTGGCCTGGTGTCAGGATGATGTGACTGGGTGTTCAAGGCATGCTATTCACAATTAAGGCAACACTATATCTGTTAGTGGGCACCAAACATGATGATAAACCCAACAAACAAAATTTAAGTTTGGCATGACAGTTTATCTCTAAATTATGTTGTGACATTGCCATATTGCATCATATATACCTGTTTTTGTTTAGATGAATAAGCATAACTCTTGGAATGAGAAAACAGGCAAATTCAAACTTTGAATAAAAGTTCTGGTTGAGTACTGGGCTCTGATCACTTCATTTGTACAGGTCTTCATTTGTCATTGTGTATATCAATGATTCTCATCTTTTTTCTTTTTTTTTTTACCTGATAATTGTTACAATCAGAATGTTTGGTATAAGGTTTATTGCCCATATTGCCATTTACTCAGGAGAAAAATACTTACGACAGACCTTGAAGTAATTAGTTTATGCTGTTATGCTTTCTGTCAACTTTTCCCTAAATCTGTCTAATTTTAATTATTTTTGTACTTTCTGACAATTATCAAACATGCTGACACTTTGAATGCACTCTGGTTTTATTGGGATTGGATCAAAGGTAGCAATTAATTATTAATTTCTGTTAATGCTTTGGGAAGTGTTTTAAAGACTATAATTTGCTTGTATCTCTTGATAGATGCAGTTATAATGTATGTTCATTTTACTTGGATATGGTGTACATATGGGCTTAACCACAGTGGTGTTATTGATTTTCATATTTATTTTAATCTTTTAACAGTAATTTTAGGGGTTTATACATTAGTTTTGTTAAGTACAATAGTAGGATGATGAGTCCAGTGATACAGATCTTATATCATTGTACTGTAATACGCATTTATGAAGGAGATAATGTTTAAGTTGGAAAATATTTCTACGCTTAAGTCGGCTCTTAAATTGCAATTAAAAAGCATTCATGTAACATTTATTTATTTTTTCTTTACTGGAAACAATATTTATATTTACAGACATGCTTTCCATACTAAATCCATAAAAATAATAGACTATCATTATCAGTGTTATAAATTGAAACAAATGCCTAAATCAACTGCACATTTATGATTGAATGTGTATGGTTATCTGTATTTTAGAGACTTTGAAAGGCAGAATTCCTACATTGACTCCTACATTGATTGTAGAAGCAGAGCTGGTCCTCGACTACCTGTTTTACACCAGTTATTTCATGTATTGATATTACTTTTCATTCTGTTGTTTACACATCAAATTTCTCACTTTCCATTAAATGCACCAACTATTTATTTCAGAACATTTTACCTATTCTCTATCAAAAAATATGGAGAAAAAAAATATCATTTTTTCTTTTTTTTTATCCTATTCTATTTGTTATTGTGTTCCAAAAATATTCTATACTTTAAATGATAAAATAAACTGCCAGTTTCAGTGGTAGAATGGTTGAGATGAAACTCTTATTAGTTTTCTTGCTGACCTAGCATGATTGTACCTATTACATTTTATTGTTAATTTGTTACCATGGTGCCCTATTGTCAAAATTTTAAGGAGAAAATTCCCAACTCGAAAGAAAGAAAGAAATTATCATTCTCAACACTCATCAAATAAATGACATAATTGACTACTTCAGTCACATGGGAAATATATATTGCTTTGTAAATTAGAGAAATATAAAAGTAGTTGAATGAATCAAATATTTGATTTTTTGTTTTATTTTTTTTTATATAATACAATTTGACTCTTTCCCAATTTTGTCTAAAATGCTGTTAAAAAATCCCAATTCTTGGATTGGTCCCAAACTTCTAAGAAAATAGAAGTCCGCGAGTCGGATGTGTCGCCTGACGAAAATTTTGTTAGTCAACATAAAAAATGTTAATTAGTTTTTTGTTGTACAGATATTAGCAATGTATTTGCACAAAATCTCACATAAAATAACCTTTTAATTGTCTCATTGCAAAAAACATGCACAACAAGTTATGCCCTTTGCAAGAAATGCACTAAAAATCATTCAAAGGGGAATAATTTAAAAGAATGACAAGAAATGCTCTATAAAAATCACTCAAAGGGGAATTACTAAAAAACAGAAGAAGGTAGAGTTACCATTCTTGTGCACTGCACTTTGAGTCATTGCCAGAAACATGCATATTAAGTTTGGAGTCATTTGGACCTACGGTGACAAAGTTACACTCCGAACAAGAAATGCTCTATAAAAATCAATCAAAGGGGAATAATTAAAAAACGGAACAAGGTAGAGTTAAGGTTCTTGTGCGCTGCACTTCGAGTCATTGCCAGAAACATGCATACCAAGTTTGGAGTCATTTGGACCTACGGTGACAAAGTTAGGCTCCGGACGCCGCGGACGCCAACACAAAAAACCTGAATAATAGAATCCATCCTGTAGCGAGTTTTACTTTATTACAAAAAAATAGACGAGATGTAAACAAATGATGTAGGTAGTTATGGTTCTTCCACTGCACTCTTACTTATCTACCTAGATCTACATAAGCTTCTGCATGTAGATTTAAGTCAGTATGTTATCAAGCGATTTTGAACAGGTTCTGGACAATCCCTCCATGAATGGATCGATAAAGATTCCACTACTTGCTTACATTTTCTTTTTTAGTATAAAAACAACATTGACACTGACATTTGTTTAATAAATTTATATGAAAATAACTACCAATGAAGGTTATAACTATTAATAAATTTCTTTTAAAATGGAAATAGGGAATTGGGATTAGTCTGTGACTTTTGGCCACTATGATCCTCAAGGCTGATAGTTCACGACCCCGATGAGCCAAGGTTCGATCCAGTCCAGTGGGATATTCTCAAGAGTGGGTGCTCTATATTGATTGTTCATCCTCTGCACATGCTTTGTGCCTTTCTTCAACATCAAACAAACTGAAGATGCAAAATTTCCTATCTTGCAACAAAAAAATCCGTATTTGAAAAATGCACAATTTTGCCTTTTCTTTTTGTCTTGAAAAAAATAAGTTTTGGTACAAAATAAGAATTGAATTGACATACACCTTGAAGATGCAATGACTTTTTACTTGACATTATTGATTACACTTTTAAATGTAATTTGGGCAAACAAATAAGTATACATTCGTAAGATGGTGAAGTTTGAAGTTCTATAAATAATATGAAAATTATGTCTGAGACAAGGCAATGTGACCTACGGACAGGCGACTGATTCATGCATCCCTTTGGGGACATTAAAAAGAGAAACAAACACAAGGGGAAAAAAAAGCATACTCAACTGTAAGCTTTGTATACAATCTTTTAATCTAAACTGGTATATACAATTCTGAATGTGTTAACAACATAAATGAACACATACAAAATTTATAAATTATTTCCCAATTCCTGAAAATCTATAGGGTCTATATGTCCTTGATTCTAGACCTCAAAGAGGGGGTGCGTCTTATCTTTGTGTGCGTCTTATCTTTAAAACTTTACGGTATAAGATTTTGTGGGGTTCACTAAAATGAACTACCATTATTGTTACAATTAGCCATAGTGGCAACATCAAGCTTATTATTGGTGGAGGAAGATCCCAGACATACGTCTGGGTAGAACCACCAGCCCAGTATGTCAGCTGGAAGACCTCACCCCAACCAGAAATTGCTATCATTGTTGACTTTCGGGGTTAATTTTGAGTTATAAATTGTCAATTTGTAGTGTTGTGTAAAACCATTGTGCTAGGAAAGGTTTGGCATGTTCTTCAAACAGCCATTATGTCATTTACTGGATGGTATAGCTAAAAAGGCATTTCACATATAAGTATATGTTTTAATTCTTTAATAATTTTATTACATGTTTATGATTTGCTACACAAGATTAACATTCAATAAAAATTAAAATCCATTTAAACCTTGCTGATATTTATGTTTTGGTTTTTTAATATTCATGTTTAGGTTTTTTTAAATCCTGCTTATGAGGTCCCAATCAGTTACTACTTTAGGCATCGGCAATTTTTGTACCAGTAATTTAGGTATAGCAACTTCTGGCTACATCAGCTAAAAACAACAACATTAACCACAGGAAATGCCAACAAAGTGTAATAAACACCCAGTTCCTAATGAAAATGTTAAAAGTTTATGGTAGCAGCATAAAGACCCTTTAAGATGAATTTGTAAATAAACTCTTAGCCAGGATTTGTCAGGCTTTGGCAAACAGTGTAAATCCAGATCACCCAGCTCTTGTTGAAGAGATCCGATCAGAATCTACGCTATCTGCTTCAACGTCAGAATAATATGCCTTGGTACATACATACATGTATGTAGTTGTAATAATTGAGTAGGGATTATTGACAACGGAGGTTGAGGGTCAATTCATTACCTGCACATTTTGAGGAATTTATTTTAACATGTAATGACTATCTATCAATGATAGGTAAAGTAAGAAGAACCTGTAAAAAAAAGATAAATAGAAGTTTTACATCTACAACTTGTATTCAAATATTAAAATGAGATGATATTATATAACGTTTTAAAACCACAGAACTGTTCCCATTCATTGGTTGTGTGATAAGAATATCTTATGATCATTCATATATTGTTATTTACAATATTGTACTTCTTAATATACGTATCATAAACAAACTGTGTTTTAAAGAAAAAAAAATCATAAAAATTAAATGAACAAGGCCCTACTTTAATATTACTTGTCAAATGTTTAATGACACTATAAAAATCAAATAGGACCATAATCAGACCATACAATTATTATATTTTATCCAAAGCAAATCTCATACTTCACTCATAACTGTTGTAGAATAGCATGCATTTATAACAGATATTCTATCGAAGTAATATCGAAAAATTATCATCTATTTAAACTAAATTTTTCAAATTGTACTTTAAAATAAAACACTCTTTGACAAACATATTATTGCAAAATTCTATCTACACTTATATGTAAAATATTTGCATGATATTTGACTGTACATATTTTGTTATATGTCAATATTTACATTATAAAATACATAATAATATCTTTTGTATCTGTAATATTCTCAATTTTCAAAAGGAACACCAATTAGGAAATTTAACTGAGTTAAATTGCTGTCATTGAATATGTTACAAAGGAACAAAATAAATGTACAGATAGACTTTAAAATGCTTTAAGTGTCTTGAGTTCACTTAGTACTGGCTGCTGCAAGGATGAACAAATACAGTAAGGTATCAAAATCTTGGCAATACAAACATACACTGTGTCACAATCAAACATTACAAGAATCTGAATAAATAACAGGGAACTATATTTTGTTTCATAGTTTTTAATCTTGCTATTATTTTATCATCTACAAAATACACATAGTGGGTATATATTTGTATGCATATATTGGTACGTCAAACAAAAGTATGAAATTTTTGCAAAACGGATAAAAACTACTTGCTGGATATTGCAGTTAACATTTATTGGTTTGATAAAGCTTATACATGCTTTCCTGATCAAAATTTTCACCCTATTTTTATAGCTCACAAGTGACCATACATACATCCATATTCTATATTGATCAAGCACAACAGGGCTAATTACAAAAATATATATGATATATTTTATGAAGCATACAAATATAAATGAATATACATGTATAAACCATTTTATATTGTCTAATTACAACTGTTTTAATTGAAAATTACTCACAGTTTATCAATATAAAGCAAAAATGCATTCTAAACTTACAAAAACATACCAATTAGAACTGTGTCACTACATAATTATGAATTGCATGAAATAATGAAAATAATACATACTTACCTTATGTCAAGAAAACAAAATCGTATGACTAGTGATATGACACAGATACTAGAGTATAAAACTGTTAAAAAATGCCTAATGGTTGAGTCCAAAACATACTTTACCATGACAATCCAAGACACTTACAAAAAAAAATCAGAAAATGTAATCTCTTAGATATTTCCAACAAAACATCTGTAAACTGGCTTAAGTGTAATTAACTTTGTTCTGATGTCATGGCTCCATCAGCAGACTGAAGCATATATCAGTATTAAAACAACATTACTTTTACCTAAACAACTACACATTTAAACATATTTCACTATTGTTGACAGAAGTCATATTATTTTTATCCTTCATTTGACCCTTGTTGTTAAGACCACAACACATCTTTTACAATTTCTAAACAGAAAACAAGAAACATGGCCATGCCACGAAACCAGATTTTCAATGATGTAACACAAATTATTAAGCAGAAACTGTTTCCTATTTTTAGTAACAGTGACCTTGACCCAACCAGCCCCAAGTCCAATCCCAAGCTAGGTCTTCATGCAAGCTTGCTATATCCAAAATATCAGCAAGATTGGTTTATCCAAACTGAAGTTATTGATCGGCAACCCTCTGTTTGATGCCGCCCACCCGCCATACCCCAATCTTATAACCAGGATTTTTCGTTGAAAACTTGTTTAAAAATGGCATCAAAGGACTAGAGTCATTAACTTTGGCCCTACAGCTCATTAAAGCTTCTTTCAATCAGAATTTTGACAAATAATACACACAGTGCACATAATCAAATCAATGAATAATTAGCAAAACTTTGTGATTAAACACACTCAATATTTAAAAGAAAATGAGGAAATGATAAAAAAAAACAGGAAAAATGTAACAGAGATATTGCAACCAACTTTTTGGATTCACATTAGATATAACAAGTAAATATTCTAGAAAAATAAAAATCTTTGCACAATAACTTTATTAAAAATTCAAAAGTATTCAATTTCATAGTTGATTAATAGAGTTCAGATTCAAATTTACATTTCATATTTATACACATATATTTATGACCTAGTTTAGCAAAGGCATTTCTTGCACATTTTGTTGTTACCAATAATTAACTCAATAAGGGCATACATCCACTATAAAAAAAACACCTTGAGATCAACAAACAACACATGCTAGTGCAATTTATGAATGTTAGCTATCCCTAAACACATGTATACTTAAAAACTGCCTCGACACCTCTACATCTATAAAACAAACTCCAACCACAAAAATCCTACTTCTCGTAAATTTCTATCTTTATCACAGTTTTAGAGGCCTTGACCCTTCATAACATCAAATCTGCTAAATATCTGCCCACCAAAAATATACGATTTATTTTAATTATTTAGTATTATCCACAGACATTTTCTCTGCAGTTTAATCACAAAAAAACTTCATCAGTCAAGCATTGAAGGAACTTAATTCATTGCACTATCAATTATGAATTACAATTAAAGATCAATCTTTCTTGTCAAGATTCCAAAAGTTTCCTTTGGTATCACAGAACAGCCCTTGTTTTGTGGTTGAAGCACAAGTGTATCATCGTTTGTTTTGTGGTTGAAACACAAGTGTAACAACCCCTGTTTTGTGGTTGAAACACAAGTGTAACAACCCCTGTTTTGTGGTTGAAACACAAGTGTAACAACCCCTGTTTTGTGGTTGAAACACAAGTATATCTTTGTTAGTTTTGTGGTTGAAACACAAGTGTAACAACACTTGTATTGTGATTGAAACACAAGTGTAACAACCCCTGTTTTGTGGTTGAAGCACAAGTATATCTTTGTTTGTTTTGTGGTTGAAACACAAGTGTAACAACACTTGTATTGTGATTGAAACACAAGTGTAACAACCCTTGTAATGTCATTGCAATGCAAGTGTAACAAACCCTGTTTTGTTGTTGAACCATAAGTGTAACATCCCTTGTTTTGTGGATTCTTCTAATAGTCATCAATGTTTCAGTCACAAAGAAACATCCAGTCGAGAAAGCTGCCAACTCTATCAATCAAAAACAATGTCCCTTGTTTTGTGTTTTCTGAATTTTGTTTCCATTTTTTACGGTTATACTTGTTTTAATTTCAAGTCAGAAATTTTATAAAGTTACTGTCCATTAGCTCCAAACATCACAAGAGTAACGTCCCTTGTTTTGTAGTTTCTTGATGTAATCTGCTGCTCTAGTGGCATCCATCTCACCCAACTCCTCTATCATGGCTTGCAGGGTTTCGTGTACATCTCTGGCCATGTTACGAGCATCTCTGTGAACAATATAAAATCTTTATTAGTTGATTTAAAACTTTCAAGGTTTAATTCGCAATAGTTAATTGGCATTCATTTTTGTCTGTGAAAATTTTGCATCATGCTTTTATCTTAAATACAAAAATTGTTAAATTCTACAAACCTGACAAGTTAAAAAAAGACACATTAAAGTCTTCGTCCAGAACTGGACTCTAGCCCATGTGGCGAGAAACTAAGCAGTCAGAGAAGTTACAAATTAGCAAATCTACCACTATACCATGGGCACCCCTGTGCCTCTTGCTCCAGACAAACTTACCTGCAGACATACATGTGTGCCCCCTGCTCCAGACAGACTGACCCACAGACATACAGGTGTGCCTCCTGCTCCAGACAGACTTACCCACAGACATACAGGTGTGCCTCCTGCTCCAGATAGACTGAACTACAGACATACAGGTGTGCCTCCTGTTCTAGATAGACATACCCACAGACATACAGGTGTGCCTCCTGTTCTAGATAGACATACCCACAGACATACAGGTGTGCCCCCTGCTCCAGACAGACTAACCCACAGACATACAGGTGTGCCCCCTGCTCCAGACAGACTGACCCACAGACATACAGGTGTGCCCCCTGTTCTAGATAGACTTACCCACAGACATACAGGTGTGCCCCCTGCTCCAGATAGACTGACCCACAGACATACAGGTGTGCCCCTGCTCCAGATAGACTGACCCACAGACATACAGGTGTGCCCCTGCTCCAGACAGACTTACCCACAGACATACAGGTATGCCCCCTGCTCCAGATAGACTGACCCACAGACATACAGGTGTGCCCCCTGCTCCAGACAGACTGACCCACAGACATACAGGTGTGCCTCCTGCTCCAGACAGACTTACCCACAGACATACAGGTGTGCCCCCTGCTCCAGATAGACTGACCAACAGACATACAGGTGTGCCCCCTGCTCCAGATAGACTGACCCACAGACATACAGGTATGCCCCTGCTCCAGACAGACTGACCCACAAACATACAGGTGTGCCCCCTGCTCCAGATAGACTGACCCACAGACATACAGGTGTGCCCCCTGCTCCAGACAGACTGACCCACAGACATACAGGTGTGCCTCCTGCTCCAGATAGACTTACCCACAGACATACAGGTGTGCCCTCTGCTCCAGACAGACTGACCCACAGACATACAGGTGTGCCCCTGCTCCAAACTTACCTGCAGACATACATGTGTGCCTCCTGCTCCAGACAGACTGACCCACAGACATACAGGTGTGCCTCCTGCTCCAGATAGACTTACCCACAGACATACAGGTGTGCCCCCTGCTCCAGATAGACTGACCAACAGACATACAGGTGTGCCCCCTGCTCCAGACAGACTGACCCACAGACATACAGGTGTGCCCCTGCTCCAAACTTACCTGCAGACATACATGTGTGCCTCCTGCTCCAGACAGACTGACCCACAGACATACAGGTGTGCCTCCTGCTCCAGACAGACTGACCCACAGACATACAGGTGTGCCCCCTGCTCCAGACAGACTTACCCACAGACATACAGGTGTGCCCCTGCTCCAGATAGACTTACCCACAGACATACAGGTGTGCCCCTGCTCCAGATAGACTTACCCACAGACATACAGGTGTGCCCCTGCTCCAGACAGACTGACCCACAGACATACAGGTGTGCCCTCTGCTCCAGACAGACTTACCCACAGACATACAGGTGTGCCTCCTGCTCCAGATAGACTTACCCAGACATACAGGTGTGTCTCCTGTTCTAGATAGACTGACCCACAGACATACAGGTGTGCCCCCTGCTCCATATAGACATACCCACAGACATACAGGTGTGACTCCTGCTCCAGACAGACTGACCCACAGACATACAGGTGTGCCCCCTGCTCCAGATAGACTGACCCACAGACATACAGGTGTGCCTCCTGTTCCAGATAGACTGACCCACGGACATACAGGTGTGCCCCCTGCTCCAGATAGACATACCCACAGACATACAGGTGTGCCTCCTGCTCCAGACAGACTGACCCACAGACATACAGGTGTGCCCCTGCTCCAGATAGACTGACCCACAGACATACAGGTGTGCCTCCTGTTCTAGATAGACTTACCCACAGACATACAGGTGTGCCCCTGCTCCAGACAGACTTACCCACAAACATACAGGTGTGCCCCCTGCTCCAGATAGACTGACCCACAAACATACAGGTGTGCCCCCTGCTCCAGACAGACTGACCCACAGACATACAGGTGTGCCCCCTGCTCCAGATAGACTTACCCACAGACATACAGGTGTGCCCTCTGCTCCAGACAGACTGACCCACAAACATACAGGTGTGCCCCCTGCTCCAGACAGACTGACCCACAGACATACAGGTGTGCCCCTGCTCCAGACAGACTGACCCACAAACATACAGGTGTGCCTCCTGTTCCAGACAGACTGACCCACAAACATACAGGTGTGCCCCCTGCTCCAGATAGACTTACCCACAGACATACAGGTGTGCCCCCTGCTCCAGGAGTTTCCACACCTCCTCTCCATGCTGCTTCAGCAGGTGTTGTACATACACCTTCTCCTTCTGGTCTCTAGAAAAGGCTACATGCAGCTTGGTCAAGGTACCATCCTTCAAATACCCCTCTAGCTCATCTTCGTAGATGAAATCCTCTGCCTTGTGACGGCATCCAAAATACAGGACTGTATCCCCAACTGGCTTTCCTATGAAGACAGTCAATATATATTGTCAAAGAAAATGGAAGCAAAGCAATTGTATGCAGGAAACACTATAATGTCAATCTTTACTGTTTGACACGCACAAATCTTACTCAATTCATCTTCTTGTAAAATTATTGTTTTCATAGGAGCTGCTTTATGTTCTGAGTAACCAGCAGGTGGTTGGTCAATTGGTCTATACAGACATATGCTTTCTTCCATCAAATGAATAACTGGAGAATGATTATTAGTAAATTGATGTCAATTCATACATGTGAACTACCCCACTTTTGGAGGGAGGCTCCCACTTTTAAGGTTCAAAATTATTTGAAAATGAAGGGTGTTATGCAGATGTTCAGAAATCTCCCTACTTGGAAACGGATAACTTCCTTCATTGTTAATATAAAAAACCAAATCTCCCACTTTGCAAGTGAAAATTTCCCACGCTGGGCTCAGAAAAAGTTCACATGTATGTTAATTTTATATTAAACTAAATACCTACAACGATAATGATAAACATGTGGTATGAAACTTTTCACCTCTATAGGAGTATTAGTGGTTTTATCCAGACGATGTATCCAGGATATGAATGAACAATAGCAGATAGCCTGCATATTAATCATCGGGTAAGTGAAACATATTTTACAAGAACCACAACATACCTTCTGTCTTGAGGAAGTGCCTCTCCTGCAGGAAACCCATGAATGGTGCCAGACCGGTTCCTGGTCCTATCATTATGACAGGCATGTTGGTCTTGAACGGCAACCGGAACTGGGACTTTCTGCATGCAGACATAAAATATGGGTTGACTTGAGGGGATTAAAACATTAAATTATAAATAAAAAAAAGCATGGTAATTGGTTTTACAGCATCTTAATAAAAAAGAATGATAATCAAGAGTGTCTCAAACAAAAACTCAATTAATACTTTCACAGACAAACATTCGATTTTCTTCAGTGAGATCATTTGTTGTTCTTACATTTGAAAAAACTAGCTAAGTTAACAATTATGGCTTGATAAATGTAAGGTCACTAACTTTATATTAAAGAAATTGATAAGAAAATTGTGCTTTCTTTATCATATATTGCAATTCATATTTTTCCATACAAAGAAAAACATTGTTATTACAGTTTAAAGCATGTGTGAATCTTGAGCCTTTGCTATGTGGGAAATGCTCTACTGACTAAGCTAATGGGTCTGCTTTCAACAGGCTTTTATTAGATTATAAATAAAAACTCTCTGAAACTGAAGGCAATAAAGGTGTACAAAATCTTTATACCTGACATAGATCGGCACTGTGTACTGCTTTCCTTGTTCAGGTTTCATATGTGCCAGCCAGTTAGTGGCCACGCCCTTCATGGTACGCCCACTCTTGGTATCATATTCGACTAGCACGGCTGTAATACTGATGCTGTTTGGTTTCTCCTGCACCATACAAACACAGTGGGTGAGAAATCATTTTAAATTTTAACTTGATAATTGCAAAGAAGCGAATAAGTTGAAAAAGATAATAAGAACAAAAGAAATTGCTCTATAAGGATAATCCCTATGTACTGGTTCTACCCCAGTAGGAAGTTAAAAAAGATTAATATAATTGTGCCTCAATTCTCTACATGTAATAAGACAAATTATATCCAGCTGACTGCTGTGATCAAGTGGCTGTTAACATTTGGGATCTTCCATAACCAATACTGCTGCACCTCACCATTATAAACACCACTAAGTCATGGAGATGTAATTAATCCCAAATCTCCTATGCACAAATTGATCAGACCTAGGCAAGTAATATAGATTCAGATCAGCTGTTAAGACCTGATGGATCAGGACATTCACTTTTTGCTGCTGAGTCTAGCTAAAACTTGTTGTAGTTTGTTGGGTTTTTTTAAAAGAAAAACATTGTATCAACCAATTAAAGTAATTACAGAGATGTCCAGCTAATATTTGCATAATACATGTATTATTAATGTTAAATAAGGTAGATGAAACAATACACCGTTCTCAACTTGTTATCAAATACGTTACGCTTAAAAGCATTGCAATACTCATGATTAAATGCATGGTATGATGGGTAATATCAAAACAAAGCAGTGAACTTTTATAAACCTTAAAAGCGATTTGGTTTGTTGAAAATATATCCCAGGGACACAACTACAGCAAATTATAGCCATATTTAGCTATTTTGGTTGAGATAGACCCATGACATTTGTCTGGGTAGAACCACAGACATACCATAAGTCAACTGTAACACTTTTCCACATTGAGTCCTTTATCGCAGACAGGAATCGAAATCATGCAGTGAGAGGCTAGGTAGTCATAGGAGTTCACAGTTTGGCAACTCTGCCACCACACCTCAGGCGCCCTGCAGGAAGTTATTAGCAAATAACTTTTTGTGTTGTACTGTAAATGTAAATAAATGTAGCACAATCAACTAAACCCCAAAGAAACCATTTAAGTGCTGTCATGTATACCTTAGGTGATGATGAGATGGAGTAGTATCTGGCTTGTAGCCGTGGTAACAGTTCACAGAGGTGGTCCAGGGGAGGGTTGAGGGATGGCAGGTCTTCTAAGATGGCCTGAATGTTACGGTGGCACTTCACTACCCAATCACTGTACAGCACCTGCAGGATATACATACAGAATTATTCAAAAGTGCTGCCTTCACAGTAAGATTAAACAATATGCACTTGATAAAACCCATCATACAGAATAATATATAAATGCTGCATTCACTGTGATTCTAAATCCAAACTAGTTATCCTGATACACACACAGTACAAAGAATACAGTGTTAGTATTGACCTTATTGTGCCATCAAGCCTTTACATTTGATGCAAAAGCCGGCACCCACAGTAGAGTGTTAGTACAGCTTTCTTTGTGTTTGTTTATTGGGTCTATCATGTTTTATCATCTCACCAACAGTATTTCAGTTATCTGGAGATGGTGTCCACTTGAAGCAGATATAGAGCTGCCTTCGCTGTGTATAACATGCTGTAAATACCTGGCATGATACCACACCCTGTCATATAATCCTGACAATAGGCCAACCAGTTGTGAAACTATCCTTTTACTTGCTTTAGCATTAGCAAGGGAGCATTACCACTACCATTTTTAACAACTTGGTATGTTGCAACTGGTATCGAACCAGGGGCCTCGCGTACCTGGAGCCGATGCTCTACCGATTAAGCTACCATGTCCGGTTCTGTTAAAATAAAGCATGTCTGAATATGGTTGTCTCACATACTTTAAACTTGATACTAACATCATTATAAGACTTACAAAAAGAGCAAATAATTCCACTCAGCCCTTTTATACATTGTGAACAAGTCCTTGTCTTTTAATAATCTGCAAAGTGGAAAGGAAGTCTTTTGTCTTTTTTAACTAATGTCACCAGTGTTTGATTTATTCAATGGTTTAAAATGCAAGTTTTTAAAGTGGCTTATATGATTCTATATATACAGACAAATCATAAGCTACCCACCTTGCCCTCTGGTGTGGGAGATGTAAGTTGTAACAGAAAGTCCTTATCTTTGTCATCCTGGGCATACTCTGCCAACTCTCGTAGAATGTGATTCCTGGGACAACTTGTGATATCCAGGTAGTGAAATAGAGCTGTTCGATATGAACATGGATTGGGAAATGGATTCTTCTTGCTAGCTTCCTCTAAAAAGGCAAGACAATAGATGGTCAAGTCACTCTGAATTCAGCAAATATGGACCTTACAAATATTTTATTGTACTGAATATATAAAGCAGAAAAAATGTATTGGACATTGAAATGTTGTTTATGCCTGTATTGTCAAAGCAAGATAACAGTAACAAAATTTGAGCAGTCATTGTTATAATAAAGCTATACTGATGATCAGTATACCAATACCAGTACTTATATTTACAACATCAGCGTTTCTTCTGCAAATAAAAAAGTTTAATTTTGATACTTCCCTGAAAGGGAGATATTCTCGCATAACTTACAAAAGAGGTAACTGGACAAGAGAGGTAACTCTGTATATCAAAAGAAGGTACATTATCCCTTTAGGTGCTTATGACAAATTGATCAAGCAAACAGCGTAAATCCTGATCAGTAAGCTCCCACTGGCAGTTGTCTGATTAGGAGTTGGACCATGTGATTCTGTTTCTCTAGGGATACAAACAGCTTCCTTTCCATGCAATTGTTTGTAGATTTACTAATTGATTTTGTTTCCCTAGCGATACAAACAGCTTCCTTTCCATGCAATTATTTGTACATTTACTAATTGATTTTGTTTCCCTAGCGATACAAACAGCTTCCTTTCCATGCAATTGTTTGTAGATTAACTAATTGATTTTATTTCCCGAGCGATACAAACAGCTTCCTTTCCATGCAATTGTTTGTACATTTACTAATTGATTTTGTTTCCCTAGCGATACAAACAGCTTTCTTTCAATGCAATTGTTTGTAGATTAACTAATTGATTTTGTTTCGCTTGTGATACAAATAGTTTCCTTTCGATGCAAAATTGTTTGTAGACAAACTAATTGATTCTGTTTCCCTAGAGACATAAATTGTAGACAAACTTATAAGAATTATGTATGTCTGTGACTCACCATCTACATTAGTTAAGGTGATAATGGTATCAAGGTCTACATTGAGACGTTTCCCTATAGCCTCTACAATAGCAGAATCATTCTTTGGATAAACAGCTACATGGTCCCCAGCCTCATATCTGAAATTAATTATTGCAGATTACAGTAATACAACAAATAATGTTACTATAACAAAACAACAGTGATTACCAGTTGATATTGCTGTGTGTGAGATGGGTTATTATTCTGGCCCAGACAACAAGAGCACACTGTTTACTGCTAAATATGATGATGTCAAAAAATTTCTAACAAACAATTATATTAAAATCCTCAGTATATTCTAGTCATAATTATTATTTCTACTCTACCAGGCAAGGACTGTAGCAAACACAATGGTAAACCTGGGCTGAGTGTTAATAATTGGCCTAGCTATACAGAATTTGTATATACACTTATTAAACAATTCATAAATCACTTAAAATATAATCATTCTTAAAAGGAAGAAAATAAGAAATTGTCTTTTATCTTTACCTGATCTTTGAGCCAGAAATATCAAACTCACTATGCATAAAGCAGTTTGAATGCCTGACTCAACTCAAACAACTGGCCACATTTCTATACATCATAATTTATTTAAGATATTAACTCACTAAAAAAAAAATATATATCTGTTTTTCTGACCTGATCTTTGAGCCCGAGATATCAAACTCTATATGCATGCAGCTCCGGTCACCTCCCTTGTGAAGTTCCCTGTTTACTGACACAGGGGCCAGGTATGGGTTCTTGGCATCATATGGTCTGCGAGCAAAAATGACAAACAATTAGCAAAATTTAGTAATGAACACAACAATTATTCTTTTAATAAATAGACCTGTAACCCAAGGGCAGACAATCTCCTTAGGTTGCCCCCTGTTCATGAATCTCTGATGTTGATGTCTAAAGTGGTGTTAACAAGGGGAAATTACTCTTGCAAATTGGATCTGACCATAATGAAAACAGCAGGTGCACCTGTCCCTATGGTACCGAAGATAATTGTAATTAAGTTTCATCAAAATTGATGCTTAACTATAGGAGAAGCAGCCTGGACGAAGTTGTGTAAAGGGATGGACAGACACAAAGTTGTGTAAAGGGATGGACAGACAGATGGACAACCTTATTCCAGTAGCAACCTCCCACTCCAACCACCAAACTTTGTTCCTGGGGTGCAAATAATTAAGGTCATAACTGCTGCTAGACCTCCCCATGGTAAAGCAACTAACCACTCAGCCACTAGCCTCATCGTGAAAGTGAACGAATCTTACAAAAAACTTTGATGTGTCAGTAAGAAGTGTCCTATTACCAAAGAATTTTTATCTATCTTAGATATTTATTATTAATTGACTTTTGATTCATTTTTTGAAACACGTATATACTTACGGTCTCTGGTTGATAAAGGATCTTAGTCTGGCAATTTCTCCTGTGAACACCTTCTCTGGTGGCAGATCAGTGTGCTCTGTCAAGGTGTACTGACGCACGCTGAAAAGTTCCATTCAACAATATTCTTTGTAATATTAGGATTTTACAGTTGTTGTTTCTTCTTTTATTGGTTTAAGAACATTGAGCAAATTGTTATTAAAACTGAAAGTCAAGTCTAAGACTGTATAAGTACCATATCAGTTCTGCCAAATTTGTTATTCAAATCAGAAATCTGGTGGGCTCAGTTTTGTTACCATGAGCATGGGCATAATATATTTGTGTCTCTTATTTACTAAATGATAAGCTAATATTTAACCAGTAACTTTTGAGAACTTTTTTTCAGACTTTTAACAAATTTAAGTCAACCTTGTCTTGCAGTGAAATTAAAATGTAATAAAATTTTTAAAAAACATCTTAAACTTTTCTTTTTTATTTAACTGTTTCATCAAAATATAAATATTTTATTCTATAAAGATCAAACAGAAAATATGATACTACATAAAATCCAAAGACTTACTTGACTTGATCACCAGTAGCCTCTACACCGAAGTGTTCACAGACAGCAGGCCAGAACTTCTCACGCCATGTCACAAAATCTTCCTCAATACTACAAAAGTTGAGGCAGATTATTATTATGACATTATGCTTAATGTCATACTTAAGATGAGTGATATATTTCTCACTGCAGTTCAAAATGACTTGAAAATGAGAGAATATATATGTACAAGTATTTCTGTTCAGTCGGTAAAATATGGGAGCATGGGTTACTTTGAAAATGCAATATTTTATGTAAAATCCATGTCTTTATGACTGCCTGACTGCCTAATGTTAAAAAGCCAGGTTTTTCATGGTGAATTAGTCATTTCCTATGAACCAAATATACTGGTTTTCATAAGAATCTTCAAAAGTCCATTTTTGCTGATACCACAATGATTAGTTTATAGATAATTATAGGATATATTTTTCTACCAAATCCAATTAACTTCCCATATTATGTAATGTAGCATTATGATGAACAACAACTTTATGAAACCCCAGTTCAACCACCATGAATTACAAATTAAATGAGAGGTAATGTGTCACCTACTTGGCATCATCGTCTCCCAGACCAATGTCAAACACTCTCTCTGCACCCAGCTCTTCTAGTCTCTTGTCCACATAGATACCCATAGCGTTGTAATGTTCATAGGTCTTGTTCCCCAGGGCAAACACCTGGAAAGAGTCAATCAATACCATGATCTGTCAACAGACACTTTTCGCAAAGCTGTTGAGTATAATGAAAATTGTAAGTCAAAAAAAGGGCACAACTATGAAACACATTTTTAAGTTACCTACCCTTTTGGAACAGGTTTTCTTTTTAATATTTTTAAGTATTCCACGTTTTAAGTGAATATCATGGATGGGTTTTGAGAAATGGACCAATCTTGGATGGACTGTGATAAATGGACCAATCTCTGATGGGTTTTCAGAAATGGACCAATCTCTGATGGGTTTTCAGAAATGAACCAATCTCTGATGGGTTTTCAGAAATGGACCAATCTTGGATGGACTGTGATAAATGGACCAATCTTCCATGGGTTTTCAGAAATGGATCAATCTTAGATGGATTTTGAGAAATGGACCAATCTCTGATGGGTTTTGAGAAATGGACCAATCTTCGATGGGTTTTGAGAAACGGACCAATCTTGGATGGACTGTGATAAACGGACCAATCTTCAATGGGTTTTCAGAAACGGACCAATCTTGGATGGACTGTGATAAATGGACCAATCTTCAATGGGTTTTCAGAAACGGACCAATCTTGGATGGACTGTGATAAATGGACCAATCTTCAATGGGTTTTCAGAAACGGACCAATCTTGGATGGACTGTGATAAATGGACCAATCTTCAATGGGTTTTCAGAAACGGACCAATCTTGGATGGACTGTGATAAATGAACCAATCTTCAATGGGTTTTAAGAAACGAACCAATCTTGGATGGACTGTGATAAATGGACCAATCTTCAATGGGTTTTAAGAAACGAACCAATCTTGGATGGACTATGATAAATGGACCAATCTTCAATGGGTTTTGAGAAATGGACCATAACATCAAGGTTACTCAAATGCTGATGCCAACAAAATGTTCTTGACTGACAATAGCTCCAATTATTTGCCCTCAAAAGAGGGTTAAACCCTATTACACTGGAACTCCTATACAAGGCCGTCTGTTATAACGTGGATATCATTAGAGCACTGTAAACTCATGGCCCAAAAATGCCGCAGAAATTGTCTTTTCCCAAATGTCACCTCAAACATGCCTTTTCAATAGCTTCATTTTTTCTAAAAAAGTGGAGCTAAAACATATAATTCAGTTAGTTACCCTTACCATGAGATACCTATAATTGGATAGACAAACAGCACAACACTTCCTTGTTGCTGTAAGTTCAATAGCTTAACCAAGTATTTTAAATAATATGTTTGAAGAAATGTTATGAAAGGTCATTGTTTTTTTCACTTAATAGTTAGTATTTTTAGTCAACCAGGACATAAACTTTTAGCATGAGTGTGAAATCCATATACATATATAAAACATTTAAATCCATTTTATAAGAATTTTTAGATCTTACTTGTACTCTACCTACATTTATTACAACTCCCCTTCTTGAAAGATAAACTCAAAATTTAAGTAACATTAAGACCCAGGTTAACTGGTTCGCTGGATTGAAACAGTTGAATGATTACTGATTTTGTAACAATTGCAACATACTGGTCCCACATGCAGACTGATTTCTCATCTGAGATTTTGTTCACGCTCAGACTGTTCATTGCACTTTACTTACTGCAAGAAGTTCTCTTAAAGTCTTAATTTGAGCTTGAGCAAATCTCAAATGAGTAATGTGTCTGAAATGACGGATTCTTATGTGGACTCACAGCATATTTGACCCCGGTCAGTTCAATATCCCCATTCTGTAACCACTCATACATCTCCTGGGCATTGTCTGTGGGGTCCCCCTCTCCATATGTGGCCATACAGAAGATGGCAAGGCCGTTGTCTATCTCGGACATCCTAGAGAGGTCTTCCTGAAAGACAGAACACATTATTGTTATTTGAAATATTTTTTTGCTATACAGAATACAGCCAGGCAGATTCATTTCTCAGACATACATGACAAGCCCACCTGGACGACCAAACAAAAATAACAGAATAAGAAAAGTTAGTTTTTTAGTAATACAATGATCATATTACTATGTTCATTATAACAGATAGCATGTAAATGGTCACATGATGAAATGTTGTAAACTGGTTGCTAAATAAATACAATGATTTTGTTTTACTGCAAACTGATTGGTAAAAAAAAATCTGAAAATAATTTTGTTTTACACATGACAAAAAAGTAGCGAATGTCTTTAAGTTTAATGACCATGACTTTTAAAGTAGCAATCTGGGAATGGATGAAATAGTTTATGCAACACTGAAAATGTCCACACTAAAATGACTTTACTTGATGTTTGATAAACTGGACAGGTTCCTATGGACAACACATCAGAAATGTGCCAATGTTAACTGAGTGAAGAAACAGAACCAGGGAAGGCAGTACTGGATGTTTATTGACCATAAAGTATACAGAAATTACTCAGTATGTTTATTTATTGTAAAAAATCTATATATATCATAATAAATTTAAATATGTTTTATTCTCTACAAAGGCTGATAGCTACAAGTCAAAAGTTTCCAATTAACAGTCTATGTAGTCTATTTGTGAAGCTCAAAGTCCTGTTTGAATAGCAGTCTAACAGACTCTATCTGTAAGCTGATTAACTCTAGGCCTGACAGAAACTGATCAAAGTCAAATAGTAGAGATCAAGATTGGCCAGCTTCCTGCTGAAAGATATCTAGTCAGGATCAACACTATTTGCTACAAAGTGTTTATAAGTATATCATGTTACATTTTCATGAAGTTATGAGTGGATAGCTACAAAAAGGCAAATTTGTTACCAAAAATAGCATGATAAAAATCACGGCACAGTCATGTTTCCCTTACAGCAGCATCAACCTACAGACTGTGTCCAATAACTGTGAATTGAGTGGTTTTCATTTCCAAGCTGTTATTCACACTGAGTAATAAAAGTTCAACCCTGATTAAGCTACATTTATATACAAACACACACAACTTTAAGTTACAGGCTAACAACTTAAATCTGATGTAGCCAATCAGATTGTTAAAAACTAAGCTGCAAATAAAGCAGACCTTGATCAGACAGCTCCAAAATGGTTCCAGCAGATCTGAATCTGCTTTATTCACTTAACACTGATCATTACATTCTGAGCAGGCTCAGTGATACCAAATTGCATGCTGGCAAATATCCCCTAGACTGTCATAAAGAATGAAATAAAAAGGAAATGTATGAAAGAAACTGGAAGAATGCAGGCAGGAAATGCATCTGTTATGATTTGAAAGAAATGAACAATCTTGTCAGTATATATTTTAATAATAAATACAAAATTTATATCTTTTACTACTTTGTAGTTTAACTTGTACATTTTCATTACAGTGCTTATTCATTTTAATTCACTGCTGATGCAGTTCTATAAAATATGCTTTATTTTTGCATGTTGCACTGTAAAAAGTTAGAATAACTACACACACACACATATATATATATATATATATATATATATATATATATATATATATATATATATATATATATATATATATATATATATATATATATATATATGTAGTTACTTACTACCTACTAATACCCAATGTAATAGACATCGAGAAATCTCTTGCTACTAAGAATGTTCATTAGTAAGAAACATAGTAGAACTAACATCAAGGGGACTCTGGCCCTGAGGGAATCATCTTACTCTGCCAGTGTCCTTGAACTTTCTATGATTAAGTTTCTTCTCTCTGTTTTTTTATATAAAGGTCAAAGTTATTGACACACTGCTGACAGACTGTCTTGACAAATTTGAGATAATTAGATCAAACTGACTCGCCATTATGAATAATTATGTCAAACTACCCAAATGGGAAAAAACCACCTACAATTTAATTAGTAAGAGTAATGGCCCTTTAAAGACAAAAAATGTTAATTAAGACAGCTCACTTTTAACATTTATTTTAATAGCTGAGTAAATAACAACTAAATACTAAAAAGACACATGGACAATTTAAAAATATATTATAGAAAGGTGTTTGAAAACTTACATTTTAAGCTGGTGGACATAAAGACAGAAAAGACCCTTTAATATTTAATATTTTATCTAAAATGTTTTTGTAACCTATGTTAAGGAACTGTTTCCAGCAATGGTTTATAAATTAAGTCATTTTTTAATTCACAATTTATTCCAACATTTTAAAAAATGACCATAAAAGCTAACAGTGACTTTTATGTTTTACTTTTCAAAGACTATAATGAGGGTAGAAATATACTTAATTATATCATGGCAGAAGCTTATTTTTGGTATTGGAATAACTGGTGAAACCTCAGTTCTATGTGCCAAAGTGTTGCATTAGTTCCCTGACGGGACCAACATACCATTTCACACTCCTCTGGGTCTGCCACCATGCCCTTCATGCCATACCCTTTACAGTCCTTGGCTAGACGCCCAGCGAACTCCTCGGCAGTGCCCGTCTGGGAGCCATAGAACACCACCACATTGCGACCCTGAAGACAGAGAATAGCATATATTAAAGGAGTCAATGGAACTGTATTTATTGGTCACTGGTTTTGTTACAAATTAACGCCTCTGTTGTTCATGTCTTACATGCATGAAATACCAGAACAAGTTATGGTCAGGAAAACATGAAGGTCAGAAGTCTGCAGGCAAAACTAACCATTGCATCAATGTAACAAACAAGAGGGTTCGAAAGCAATGTGGACATGTACAATGAATACATCATCAAAATATGTTCGCTTGAAATTGATAACAAATTCACTTTTTATAAATAGTGTTCAAGAAAAGCAAAATTGGTGCATAAACAAAATATTAAGGCCAACTAAACTTATATGGTATGAAAATGTTGCATTGTGTTTTCAAGGAAGGAAACACAGAGTATGTTACCATGACAACCTAGTAAATACTAATCTTGTTTGAAATCCTCTCAACTTTATAAGTCCTATGAAAACTGTTCAGAAGATAAATATCTGCCAGTGGTATTATAGCTGTAGACACCAATCTCCCTTGTTTTGGTTAATTAACAGGATAAATAGAGGAATACATTTTTAAGGGGTATATAGGGTTTTTTGTCTGCCAACAATCTGTCAGTTTCCAGAGACCGTGTCCACTTGATCAGATGAGTGCTGCATTTACTGTGTATAGTATGCCATGAACACCTGTCATTTAACCATACATAGTCACATAAATCTGACAACAGGCCTAGTGTCATTGAACTACCCTTATATAGCCTTCAGTGTAATCAAGGGACCTATATTTGATTTCAAACAGCTGTAGTATGATGCTGCCTGGGTTTGCACCTGAGGCCTCCAGTTGTTGGGACCATCACTATCACTATCCCATTTTCCAATCCTGTTTCTCTTTATTTGAACCTATAAATTAAAAAATTTATGTACTTATTGAGGACTTAAGTCTTCTGTATTTGAGGGTTTTAAATCACCATTTAGAGCTTAGGAAGATTTTCCTTTAAACTGTTGAGTCTAGATGCCCCATAGTGCCTTTTATGATATATTTATCTCATGTTCCACAACTCCCAAAACAAGAGACAGGGTTTATATAATCCTTCTCCACACTACCTGTACACAGCAGATGGAGGGGTGTATTTAACCCTTTCTCACTTCATTCATTATTATCGATTGCGAACTGCGATTTTGCTTATATTCTTCAAGCAAAGGTAATAAAACATACTGGTAGAGACTCTGCAGCCCCAAAGTACAGATCCTGATTAGTTAGAACATGTCACAGCTCCTGTCCACAGCTTGTTGATTGGGATCTACACTGCATGAGCTTGGTCAAGACTACTTCAGCAGATGAAGGGTAATATGTCCTACAAAATAACCTCCCACATCTAGTCAAACTGGACCATACTTTATGATACAGATTCGAGACAGCTCAGAAACAGCAAGAGCCAATTTACTCCAACAGACCCCAATTACCCTGGTCTTGTAGCAAAAACAAAATGTATTTTATATATTGATGTAAAACATTCCATGGAGTAAACTTCATGTAACTAGAGAAATACTGGGTAACAAACTACACGAACTCTTCAAGTTAACTTCATTAGTGGAGGGAACTGTCGAACTGTTTTCAATGAATTGTAAATTTATGGTTAAAACCCAGTGAAAGTTTCTGTCAACATTCATACAAAGATATTTTGATGAATTTATAATTAAGAAATAATGAAATTCAAAAACAAACTTTTATCACTCTTTCTTTTTCATTACAATAGATATATACCAGGATCTCAACTTTAACATCAGGTTTACACAAGGACGATACAGAATTTTAATATTATTCATAAAATCTACTTTTAAATTAAACCTCTATATAAATGATATAAAACATGTGATGTATACATCATCATATGACAGTCCTTGTGTATTTTGTAAATCTACCTTATGTTACCACACTGCATGTATCATTAAAGGTAAGCATGTGCTCAAATTTCACAATCCTCTGAGTGCTTAGCCTCCCACCGCATGTGTAGGAGACCCATTCCGACAAAGGACTTAACATGGGAAGGTTTTCCAGCTGACCTGCGGTGTGCTGGTGGTTCTACCTAGACATTTGTCAGGGCTCTTCTTCCTCTAAAACAGTGGAAATCACTACAATGACCATAACTGGTTGCTGCAATGTATCTCAGACGAAACAAACAAACATAAAATTTCATAAAAAAAAGTTTTAGATGACACAGTGGCTCCACAACGTAATAAGATGAATGACATTTTCTTGACAAAAATCAGCTTAATTATTGCTAGGTTATTTGTCATAGTTATTGCTTAATGTAATGAAACTTATCTTACACAAATATAAAAACATCATAAAAGTCAATTTTCTGTTCTAATCAAAACACTTGGATGAGAAAGTGCAGAAGGAACTGCCACCTCCACTCTCCCTGAACAAGAACAACACAACAGCAGAAAGAACAGGGATTGACTGCATCCAAATCAATGCAATAATAAGCTACATTGGCAGCTGAATGAACCTGCATAGACTGCATATAGACTTTTATCAGTGTGTAAATAAAGGGAGTGGCAGGCCTTGTTGTGCAATCAATCCTAATCTGATATCACTGATCACATCTGTCATAGTAAACTGACTTGACAGGCCTTGTTGTGCAATCAATCCTAATCTGATATCACTGATCACATCTGTCACAGTAAACTGACTTGACAGGCCTTGTTGTGCAATCAATCCTAATCTGATATCACTGATCACATCTGTCATAGTAAACTGACTTGACAGGCCTTGTTGTGCAATCAATTCTAATCTGATATCACTGATCACATCTGTCATAGTAAACTGACTCGACAGGCCTTGTTGTGCAATCAATTCTAATCTGATATCACTGATCACATCTGTCACAGTAAACTGACTTGACAGGCCTTGTTGTGCAATCAATCCTAATCTGATATCACTGATCACATCTGTCATAGTAAACTGACTTGACAGGCCTTGTTGTGCAATCAATCCTAATCTGATATCACTGATCACATCTGTCATAGTAAACTGGCTCTCTGGGTCCAGATCTGCCACCCACATCATTGGCACCATTCTTAAGAGTGGTGCCTTTTATTGAATACATTTTCTTAGGGACCATAGTGTAGAAGGTAATAAAAGAAAATTACAGGTTTTCTGTAAGACTTTTTCATATAAAATACCTAAGTATTCCACTTTTAACAGTATATCTTGCAACAATAACGTGTAGTTTGCAATAATAAAACAAGGAAGGAAGCATTAATAGGAAATTAATACCTGTTTGGCAAGGTCTTGTTTAACAAAAGAAGCCAAGAATGTCAATGTTAACAATGCAGCTTGTAATCACAGATGTATCAGACAACAAGGAAGATAGCAAGGTAGCAGTTTGTCTAGTTCTCATCAGAGTTACCTTTCATTAATGTCAGTTTTAATGTAATGAATCTACAGTATAAGAGAGTGTTTAGTTCCCGGGAAACACTTTCTTGCTTAAAGTGCATGTTCTCTGTGATGCCTTGATATCAAAACCATGCTCTTTCTTGTAAAATTTATATAAGACTTTATATCTTACTAGGTAGAAATATGACAAAGCAACAACCAATCAGGTGTGTAGCTGCTTCTTTGCAGAATATGCAATTACGTTTATATGTTGCCCCCATACCCCAAGAATGAAAACATAAAATGTATAAATCTGCAATAAAATTATAGCAACAAACTAGTAGCCATATGTACAACATGAAAAATTATGTAAAAGTTCTTTTTTGAATCTCAGTTTATTTTGGTATGGGAAAATTTTTTATACTGTTATATTTCAAATACGACGTTCTAAGATAATTCTGTCTTTGGGACGATCACACCTTGGAGCTTGTGCTTAAGTAGTTTCTCTGTTGGAAATAAGAAGTCTCTGATGATTAAGTCAGATTCTTGTTTTGATATTTAAATGTCTCTAACATATCTTAAAAGTTAGTTATAACTTGATACTGAAACCTCTCTAAAAGCCGCCACGTGTGATCTAGAAACATAAACATTTCCGGTGGAGCATGCCCCGGACCTACCAAGCAGCCATGTGTACTCATTATGCTGAGCCTAGCTGTGCCCCTGCCCCGGACCTACCAAGCAGCCATGTGTACTCATTATGCTGAGCCTAGCTGTGCCCCTGCCCCGGACCTACCAAGCAGCCATGTGTACTCATTATGCTGAGCCTAGCTGTGCCCCTGCCCCGGACCTACCAAGCAGCCATGTGTACTCATTATGCTGAGCCTAGCTGTGCCCCTGCCCCGGACCTACCAAGCAGCCATGTGTACTCATTATGCTGAGCCTAGCTGTGCCCCTGCCAATGATTTTCTGTTTGTGTGCTGCAAACGCCAATCATCTCTATTAAAACAAACCGCTCCTTAATGGTGTTTAAAGCAAGTAAAAGGTTAATAGTGGAGTAATCTTCCCTGAGCCGTTGCTTCAGTAGGACCATGATGCGCCAACAGTAGCAATGTTGAAAAAGCTTACTCAATTGACAATGTTTTAGCTCATATGGGATTCGAACTCACAACTGTACTTAGATATGGTGTAGTTAAAGGTGGGTGT